>JARWKJ010000012.1:22342540-23040040 GCA_029959095.1 Rhinichthys osculus
CATTTTGCAAGCGAAGGCAAACTCTCTAGGGGAAATGCAAATATTTTGAAAGAGAATGCCATTAACATATCACATTTTGACTAGTGTTTTCTAATGAGAAATAAAAATAGACACAAATGAATCAATTGCTGTCACACACTATAGAGCTATAAAATGAATGTGAACATTTAATCTTAAAAATATGTGATGTCTATGAGATTTGTAAAAAGCAAAAGTCTCCATTTGCTCTCCAAGCTATTTCAACCATTTTGCACCTTCAAAAGATATGTCAGCAAGAAAAAAAGAGAGTGTTTCTGATTGGACCTGATTGATTATTTTCTGTTTATTTATATACTACTGCTTTAAAACAATCTGTATTTAAATAAAGGTGAAATAGAAATTTTGCATATTTTCCCACAAAAACAACTTCCAGTAAATTTCTGTCAAACGGAAACTATTATAAAAGATCTCATTTGTGATTTTTCATTCTTTCATTCCACACGCAGCATGTTGCAAAAAGCCTTATGATAATGTCATCGCAACGAGCATCATTATGGCGGAAGCCTAATCAATTTTCCTAGCTTGCTATGGCGACTGCGAGAAAATCCCTGGCTGCTGAGCTCACCAGTGCTTCAGTCCTGATGGATTGAGACGAGGCCAAGCTTTAGCACCGGCTTAACCACCATCAGCGACGACTCCAACGGGAGATTTTCACTTGGATGAAGGATCCATGATGGCGTTTGAGCTATCGCAGCTGACGTTAATAAGAAGCGTTTTATCCAAGAGCCCAATACAATCAAAACAGGCCTGTGGCATGTGCTCCTGCCAGTTAACAATGTTGAGGCTAAATTACAGTAATGCTACCATAATTATGATTAGAAGAGCATGTCTCCAGCATAACTAGCTGCAATTTTCATGCCTTGAAGAAATGTGGTGGTTTAGAGTGGAAAATGCACGCTTGCTAGCCTGGAGCATGTGTTTAATTAACCTTGCACCTAATACAAATCAAATCATTTAAAGCACAAATGCTTAAACTTTATGAAATCTGTTAGACAACTATATATGGATAGCCCTGGGAGTGTCAATTAATACAACAGGCCCGCGTTATCATTTCACGTAAGGCGGAAGTCGTGTGTGATCTTGTGAGTAAGTTCTCTGTGGTTTTATCTTTCAAGAAGACCAATTAGTTGAATGGTTAGAAGCTCACCGCTGAATACCTATGAGAGGCAAAAGACATTTAGAAACAGTTGATTAAGCAAGATAAGATTTTGCATAGTAATGAATGACATTTTACTGCGGCAAAATGTAAAGTCAGCACCTTTAGAAGTACTTTGTCATTAAAAAGGCAGTCGGTGCAGTTTGGCGTGAGATTGCAAACATTAGATTTATTCTTCCTCGGATAGTAATTTAACTGTGGATACAAGATGATTGAATATTTTACTGATTCTTGAGACATGAGAGAAACTAAGTCTTGTAACTTTACACGCCATTGGTTTCTAAAATAGCAACATTGCCACTTTGAAGTGGATGATCGTGAGAATATTTTTAACATAAATGTACCATATCATTTAATTTTCTCTTTATCTAACTTATCATATTATATGATCACTCACCACCAGCATATAACTCTGTACTCCATGCAAATTAAAATATGTATTTTTAAAAGAAATGTCAAAAAGGTTACTGATAAAAATACTCTTGTAGTTAGTCATCTTGAAGGCCCTCTTTCCATGTGTAGATGTAAAAAAATATATACCTTTATGAAATTGCTAAAACTGTACAAAATAAATACATTTTGAAATAAATGCTGTTCTTTTGGACTTTTTATTCAAAGAATCCTGAAAAAATGCATCACAATTTCCACCTAAATATTAAACAGCATCAGCAATTAGCAAATTAGCAAATGTTTCGAACATTGATAATAATCAGAAATGTTTCTTGAGCATCAAATCAGCATATTAGAATGATTTCTGAAGGATTATGTGACACTGAAGACTGGAGTAATGATGCTGATGATTTAGCGTTGATATCACAGGAATAAATTACATTTTAAATATAGAAAACTATTTTAAATTGAAATAATATTCAACAATGTTAAGTTTTTATTTTTATTTAATCTATCTATCTATCTATTGATGAATTGTTTTTTAAAAAAATGTTTCAAATTACCATCGTTTTAAGTGGCTGCTGGCTGCTGCTGCATACATGTGTGATATGAAAAATATTGTTTTATCATCACCACTATAATTTTCTTTTCGACTATTGTTTCAATTCAATAGACAGCCTAATAAATACCTCTGAAAATAACGACTTGACACAAAGTTACTTTTACATTCCTGTAACATTTCTCGCATACAGGCAGCACTCAAGAATCAGTGATTAATACTAGCATCGGATCAGAGGTTTGATAGCAAAGCATTTCTCAAAGGTGCTTTAAATTGTCCTAAATAACATCTGTTTGGAATTTGAAGTGAAAGGAGTTCAGTTTGTTTCCTTCTGTTCTCAGAAGGCCTTTGATGTGCCTACCAATGCGATTGTCATCCCATAGGAATTTTCCCTTTCCTTTGCCAGCAGTGGAAACAACATACCATCTTCTCCGTCGGACGAAACTCGCATATAAACGGCACATTCCGCGGACATCACACCTGTTTATGTTCTGCAGAGGAAATGCACTGCTGTCAAAATACAACAGCGCTGTGATCTCCTGACACCATCAGGACGGGGTCAAAGAAATAGGAAAGATGAGACCAGATGGGACCGCCAATAAAGCAAAAGAAAGCCTAAGATGGGTTTTCTTCACATTACAGCGACAGAATGTTCTACTATTGTGCATGCGAAGATATTGAACCGCCATAGTGGAAATCACATTAGACTTCTGAGGGCATTCGCTGTTATTACTTTGATATGGTTGTTGTCGCCGCAAGTGAATCAAGCAAATGGATTCCAATAACATTCGACTCAATGTGCCATTCCGTACAGGCAGGGGCCGAACTGAATCAAGCTATACGGGGGCGGATAAATGAGCGCTCAGAAGAGAAGTTCACCAGTATGAGCTCGGCGGACACAAATCACACCATATGCCAAGTTTCTGTGGCCAGGGTAAACAAGAAAACACAACAACAGCAAAACAAACACAAAAAGCAATAAAGGGCAATGAAATACTGATGCAGTAAATATACAAATTTGTTATTTTGCCGTGCAAAAGGAACATTTGCATTGATTTTGTTTGGGAGCAACTATAGTGCTGACACGCACAAGAACTGCTGGCCGCAGAGGCTTTGATTGTCTCCGTGGAGAATTGCCATCCTTAACTATTGGTCTCTCGCATTCCATTGAAATAGTACTGCCAACATAATTATCATGCCTCTGTAATAAATAACAAAAACAATGGCTATGGCAGCGTAATGACTGAGACAGCATAACTGTGCCTTCTGAAATATATAGTGACTAATCGCAGGAGAATCTATCAGGAGATCAGAATGAGTGTTAACTGCCTTCCTAACTTTAAAAATGTGCAAATCTTTTTATTTGAAATGGAAATTGGGTTGCAAAGGCCAAACATGTTCTGCATATAAAATCTAATAGACCATAAAGAAATAAAAATGTTTTAGCTCATTTTTACTCAAATTAATTGTACTTATGCACACACATATACACACATACATATATAAATATATATATAATTAGATGCAAATAATTAAGATTTTACACTCACCGAGGCTGCATTTATTTGATCAAAAATACAGCAAAAACAGTAGCTATACTTTTGTGAAATATTATTACAATTTATATTTTTATATATTTGTCTTGATTTGAATATCTTTTATAATGTAGTTTACTCCTGTGATGCTGTCACGGGTGACTGGCTATACAAAACGCACAAATAAAAAGGAGATCAGCAGTCATTAATCCAAACTCGTAAATCATACAGGCAAGGAAAACTCAGGAAACAGGATAATACAACCATATAAAACATTGACGAGACAGGACAAAGAACTGAACAAAACAGTAAGTATAGGCTATATATCAGACTAAACGAGGGAACTAATGAGATAATTAACGAACACCATGGTGAACAGAATGAAACATATATGGGAATATATGAATGACACAGACTGGGAAACTAGGTCACAGGAAAACAGAACTAAAACACACTGAACAGAACATAAGCCTGACAGATGCGAAGCTGAATTTTCAGCATCATTACTCCAGTCTTCGGTGTCACATGATCCTTCCGAAATCATTCTAATATGATGTTTTGATGCTAAAGAAACATGTATTATTATATCAATGCTAAAAAATGAATTCTCCCTGCTTAATATTGTTGAGGAAACCATGACAGACTACCATTCAAAGGTTTCGGGTAAGAATTGTTTTTAGTTTTTTTTGACTGAGCACCATAAATAATTGAGAGTAGGATGATTTCTGAAAGATCATGTGACACTAAAGACCGGAGTAATGATGCTGAAAACTCAGCTTTGATCACAGAAATAAATTACATTTTAATTGTTTTAAAAATAAAAAGAATGAATACATTAGGCGAGAGAGCATCCATGCACAAGTGAAAGGGGAGACGTTCTTCCAGTGGTCCCTGCACAGGATCAGAACGCTGAGCTCTTCATCAATGACCATGAGTCATCCAGCCTGTGGCCTGCCTTCATTCTCATTCAGAACAAGATGCCAAGAAGCCCATTCTGAAATATGACTCCCCGGAGAACCTACCGTACTGTACGATTGGACGAAACTACACTGATTGTTTCTGCAGCATGACTGGGTGAAATTACAGCCTTGGTCACGAAATGTTCTTGGATTATTTTAGCTTAGACTTTCAGTTCTATTGCATCTTTGAGAGAACCCAATTGGAATAATGTCTTGCTATTGGACAGTCACTCTGGAACACTAGGTGGTTAAAATCCTAAAAGATTGTATTTAAATATCTACAGGGGCATGTTATCCCATTTGTCATCATTATCGGCAATCCATTTTTTAATCTCATTCCTTCAGGATGCTCACCGGGGAGTGATTGCAGTAAGACTAAGTAAAACTACATTGATGATGACTATTAGATCACAATGTGATTATGGTCTTGGATCAACATCAATTGCAGCCCTAACCTAGCCTGGATGCCAGCCCGAACCCCGCCCACAACATTTTTTGATCGGGAAGTTCGGTCTGGACTCGCTCCATTGAGGAGTTATTATGATCGGTTCAGGAATCGTCGGGCCAATCAAATTACCAGGGCGGGCTTTATACGATGATGGACAGATGATCTGCAGGGACGTAATCCTCACTTTATCAAAGAGCGCTTAACTGGTTTCCCTCAGAGATGACTGCCGCTGGAGAACTGAGATGTAGAGATTCATTTTAAAAGACGAACATATAACTGCAATCAAGGCATTTGTCGATCGGAAAGATGTGTTTGCCGTCCTTCCTACGGGATTCGGCAAAAGTTTAATTTATCAGCTGGCTCCGATGGTAACTATGGGACGCAATGAAAACCCTGTGGTCGTTGTAGTTTCTCCTTTGGTCGCACTCATAGAGGGCCAAGTAAAAGAAGCAACACTCGTTATTTTACTTCTTCCAGCGTGCGTGCAGTTGAGTTCTGTAGTTGAGAACTGTGCTATGCAAAGTAGTTGACTTACTGCGTTGCTCTCATTGGTTGTAGGTCTATCCAATTGAGTGCAGAGTTTTGTTTTTTTCCTGGTTCGGTTAAGACACGCCTCATAATCAAAGCCCTATGAAGCAGTATCAGACTCACATTCTGACTAGAATATGAGTATGACGAAGTCAGGCTAGCCCTAACTCAAACCCAAAGCCTGAAAGATACTTTAGGGTTTAAACGCAAACACTTCACACTAAAAAATATACATTTAATTAATTGTTCAGAATCCAAATGAGTCAGCAATTTATGATTTAACATACTTAGGGAATGTTTAAAGGACAACGATGGAAAAATGGTTTTCCGCGTAAAGACTACAACGTTGTCAAAACGATCCTCGTTCACTAGGCGAAAACAACTAAAAATGCTGCATTATGCTGCCAGTCCAGACCAATAGTTGATGTAACATAACACGAAATACGCATTACGTCATCGTTTTCACAAATTTGCGTTTTTTGTAGTTAACACGAGCCGAGTTTCCATTACCCTTCAAATTGTGCAAATTGATATTGCGAATTGAAAATACGCCCAATGGAAACGCATCAATTTCACAAAAACTCCCATATATGGCAAAAAAGTTTTTACTCCCGCATGACGATTTTTTTCAGGCAATTCAAAAAAGGAATATTTCTCAAAACTGCAATGGAAACTGTTTTTTCGCCTTTACATGTCACCTGGCGTACGTAACAGTCGATCATTCTTTAAAGATAACGTGGTATGTTTGGAAAGAAGACAAGACCGAGTTCTTTATTAAACTCATAAAAGACAAAAGTATCACGGGAATACCGTATTCTAAACAACAAAGAAATGCCACAATTTATCAAGACCTTGAAGCAGATAGGAGGGAGAAACACCATGTGCCGCTCCCAAGTGTAAGGGGCTTTCCTTGCTATTAATGCTTAGATAACCCGCCACGTCTCCTTTGATTAAAAATAACGGCAAGTGCGGTGGCTGGGATATACATAAACCTCATCCGTTGCCATGATTTTTTAAATAACTTATCACGAGAGTAACAAATTACGTTTTAGTTGCATAACATCGGTTAATCGAAACGCCATCATTTCACAATAATTTTTTATCGACATTTAGAAAATATCGCGAAATTTTTCCGGCAAATCTGTAATGGAAACGCAGCTACAGAGACGACAGCCCTATCGTTTTCAAAAACGTACAACTTTTCAAAAGTTTTTTGTTTTCAGGCCCCCAAAACGCCACTGTTATGTAAATGAACAGCCAAAACGCATAAAAAGTTTTCCTTTTTTTCAGAATTTCGGTCAGTTACAAGCTATTTTTGCTGTGTATAAAACATATAATATGCTTATATGCTGTAAATATGCACTACTTTAACGATAAGACAAGGCGATGTGGCTGTTGTGGAAAAAACGAAAAGAATACCTGTCACAGCCAGGCCTAAGTGACTATACTTTGCTTTGTCAATTTGAATTTTTTTCATGACCTTAATGCAAAAATGCCTCATTCATCAAGGCAACTAAAGACTGCTGCGAGTGTGTTTCAAATACAACGGAGAATTTCACATCATTCTGTCTTCTGACAGCTGTAACCTATTTTTGCTTTTTTGGAAAGTCGTGGAAACGCTATAAAAGATTGACACAAATGGAAATATAAAAATTATTTCTGGTTGTCTCCCAGTCACTATACTATAAAAGTTTATCCAACTATGACAACTTATTCTTCTGAGAACCCCAGAAATGTGAAAAGGGTCTATTAGTAACGCAATTGTTGATCTATCATTTTATTAGCTATCTAATCACCTTATACAAAGCATAGATATTTGGAATATAAACTTCAAGAATGGTGACAATTAACAAATGTCTTAAAAATCAAAACACAAAAAATAATTAACATTAAAAACAAAACAACTATGTTTTTTTTTTTTAAGTAAACGTTTTAAAATCAATAATCCTAAAACAGTAACAGGAAGATGTATTCAGGAAAAACTGTCTCCTTTAGACATTCTGTTTAGACAAGGTCCTGTTTACCCTGATATTAAGATGTGTTTTGGTCGATCGGATCACAAACGGACGATGCTAAATACAGGCGTAAACGGAGTCTAAAACGTCTTGAGCTCGACCAGCACTTCCAGAGGTGGTCGAAACACATTTGACTGGATTGTTTTCGTAGTGTAAACGCTCATGTGGTCGAACGAATGCGTTCAAACAGCCGAAAGACGTCTACTGACCGCCTACTGACCGAACGCATAAACACTATCCGTGTGTTTTTCCGTAGTCTCCAGTTGCGTTCATATGTAAATTACGTGAGCTTTTTTAGTCAATTAGATTGAAAGATCCGAAAAAGCTCATACATTTACCGCCTCCCCTCGAAGAAATTAGGACAGAAGTGGTTGAAAGAGGTCAAAAGAGACGGATTAAAACAGCAAAACGGGAATGTGTCTCCCTCGTCCATTTGAACGTGATCCAATCGACCAAAACACATCTTAATACCAAACAGGGCCTAAGTGACATTGCACCTACTGTACATGTCAACTAGCTCTAATTAAAGTACCTTTATTCATGCTGCAATGCATGCTGGGATCCCACAAACCTTAAAGTTTCAAATTTAAAATCTATTTGGGACAACTGGTCTAATTTGGGTTTTAATGTAGTTTTAAGTATAATTCACATTTCTTAGTATTTGTGAGACACAAAAAGTCCCCTAACCATGAAAATATAGTTGTTGTTGTTCTTTTTTTTTACAGTGTATTCTTAAAATCAGAGGCCAGTGATTGGTTAGTATGAAACAGTGTTGATACAAAAACAGGTTCTAGGTTACTTGACTAAATCACGCTTAACGGATTTTTACAATATGACTATGAAATCAGTAATGAAGTCTACAGTATGACTGGGTGAAACTACTGATCTGTATCTTCTATAAAAGGCCATGTTTGGGTCATGCCATGTTACTCGTTGCTAATACAATGCAAGCAGGACTGGAATCAATATCTTAAAAGATATCAGCACGTCAAGGCCACATTTAGTTGCATTTAAAATAGCCTAACATTGTCTGTCTTTCAAAGGGCATTTGTGCATGTATCTGTACAGCTCTCATCTTGAAACAACAGTCAGGCTGTGGTTAGTTTCTGTCTACACAGATCTTCCACCCACAGTTATCTGAAATTACATCGGTGACTAATTCTGATGTTACGTTTTCATTTATAAACTGCAACATGTCTGCAGAAGTGTTTCAGCGGTTAAATACAACTAATAACTATACCATGTCATTTCTTCTTTTGCAACCTTTCTTCTCACACAATAAAATCATTTTAAATCTTTAAATTGCTATATTGCTATTTTTTTATAGGTTAGAATTGCAAAATAAAATCATTTAGGGTCGTACAAGACCAGTTCTGAGTTTATTGTATGACAATGACTGTACATTAAGTGTGAATTACTTAAATAAATAGATTATGTTACAGATATGACTACCGAATAAGTATATTTGCTAAATAACGCAATTTTCTGAATGAGACTGAACATTCTATATTTTCAACACAACGTGTGTATGTGTCTATTCTTGATATTTTCCTGACTCTAACATTAGATGAGAGCAGACAGCGAGCATTAAAGATAAACACATGTCATGTTTTGATCCCCGGCTCACTAATTTCATTTGCTGTATCCGTGGCAACAAAGGGGAAAGAATAATAGAGCATCCCTTATCACCTTCACAGCCAAATAAAGTGAAGCTCTTCCTACTGGTGACGCTTTGTTGCAGTTATCTCTGCATCTGTAAGAACAAGTGTCGCCTTCGCAGTTAGCAGCCTGCCTCATGTATCGAGATGCTATCAGAGGAGCCGCCATATCAAAGAGGCTTATCTCCCCGAGAACTCACACGTGTGCTATATGTATACACGTCTTATCAGAACGCTGCCATTACAGCCATTGCAACACCAGACACAGGTCAGGATGACCACTGGAGGACTGCAGAATCAGCTGGTCAGTGTGTTCAGAGTGGCGATCTGAGATTGTCAAATAAGTGAGTGTAGCTGACAAATAGCATATTCACAGTTAATGTTAAAGGGTTCAGGTTACATTAATAATTTACTCAAAAATGTCATTATTTACTCAGCCCCATGTTGTTTAAAACGTTTCAAATGTTATTGTTTGCATGGAACCCCTAAACCATTTTTTATAACACCACAGGTTACTACAATAGGCAAAAAAACAAAAAACACCATAAAATGCTTGTGCGCCATATTAGAAGCCATATTTATTAAAAATTTAGATTGTTAGTCATCCATTTCATAGAGGCTAATCAAACTGGTACATTCCATGTTTGTGGAACATGGAAAAAACCAATGGCACGCTGTAAAAAAAAAGTTCAATCAACTTGGATGTTTAAGTCATTTCAACTTAAAATTACATAAATAGTTGAATCTTGCATAACTTATAAAAAAGGTTGAAAATTGCTTAGCTTATTTTGATGAGTAAAGCAATGTAAAAGCATTTGTCAAAACATTGATTATGTCATTTTTTACAGACCTGTTGCAACACAATATTTTGCAATTGCGAATGTGATTATATATATATATATATATATATATATATATATCACGCTATACCTTAAAAAGTTGAAAATTCTTCTTTATTTTGGAAAAAAGAAATTAGTACTTTTATTTAGCAATGGTGCATTAAATGATCAAATCAATGACTTCTCCACACACACACACACACAACAAAATGATAATAAAAAATGTTTCTTGAGGAGCAAATCATCATATTAGAATGACTTCTGAAGGATCATGTGACACTGAAGGCTTGAGTAATGATGCTGAAAATTCAGCTTTACCATCACAGGAATACATTACATTTTAAAATATATTCAAATAGAAAACAGTTATTTTACATTGTAATAATATTTTGCCATATTTCTGTTTTTGCTGTATTTTTAAATCAAATAAATGCAGGCAAGTTTACACGAACAAAAGTATCCAGTTTTCTAGCTTATACATGCAGAACAGTGCTGTTTCGGTGAAAAAAATCCCCAGTGTTTATTTGTAGCGCTTGTGGCCTCAGCCCACATATTCAGAGCTGGTGTTCCCACTCACCCAGAGCGTTCTCATTCTGAGAGAGAGCATTCGTGACCCACCTACGTCTGATTCATGATCAGCCAGTCGTAGGCCCCAGCAACCTGATGGCCATAAACCATCTCTGACATGCTTCCAAGGGCAACTATTCATGAAATCAGAACAAGATAAGAGTCCCACATGAAGAACCTTTAACATCCACAGAACATTTACACTGCACTAAAGGTTATTTAGAGTGGAAAAAGGTTCTTTAGATTATATCTTCACATTAAAAAAAATGGTTCTTTCAAGAACTGTTCACTGCAGGGTTCTTTATGGAACCTAAAATGGTTATTTTACAACATTACTGTCAAAACCCCTTTTTGGAACCTTTATTTTTAAGAACGTGGAGGTTTCCATATCTCCTGTCCTCGAGGGCCACTGTCCTGCAGAGTTTAGCTCCAACCCTGACAAAAATTTGTTTTTAGTAATCCTGAAAACATTGATTAGCTTGTTCAGGTGTGTTTAATTAGGGTTGGAGCTAAACTCTGCAGGACAGTGGCCCTCGAGGACCGGAGTTGCCCATCCCTGATGTAGACAAATGTGATGTGAATTTAACATTCAGTGCATAAGCCTATAGTTCCAAACTCTTTGTCCTTATCCATCTGCACATAGTTAATTTATATTAATTGTTAAAGTCCCCGTGAACCGGAAGTTGCAAACGACTTTTCTCCAGTGTTGTGACGTATTTCCGAGAGAAACGGAATACTAAATGAGGCAAAATAGTGGGCGTGGCTTTTTTCCCAACTAGCACCTGATTGGATCTAAAAAAGTAGGTGTTTTCATTCAGCCTGTCTACTGTCAGTTGGAGGGGCGTGGTTACGGATGTTAAGCAGACACCCAAACCGTCAAACCTACGTCATCAGGGAAGGTCCTCCAACGCAGAGGGGAGGGGAAATTTCTGATTTTGATTAAAGATTACGAAGCCAAAATTTTTTTTGTGTGTGTGGATTGACTTGCATGGATGAATTGTTTACCACAAAACGATCAATTTAGGCAAACAAAGTAAGTATGGTCAATTTTGAATTCATGGGGACTTTAATATAATTTAATATGTTTTGAAAATGAGCATGACCGTACAGTAGACTTGTGCTAAATATTCCAATTTCTTCTGAAGACATATGATTGCTTTGTGTGAGGAAGAGGCCCACATTTCTGTTGTCATTCACTGATTTCATGTGAAGATTTAAAAGGTTTGTTCACCCCCCAAAAAATTGTGCCTCTTGTGAATGCATGCAAAGCACTTGTGTCGCTTCCTAATTGAGGTTAAACCACTGGAGTCACATGGATTACTTTAATGATCTGATTTAATGTCTTTATACCTATCTGGGGCTTGAAAGTGGTAGTTGCATAGCTTTCAATGGAGGAACGGAAGGCACAAGGATTTCATTATAAAGATCTTCATTTGTTCCGAAGATGAACGAAGGTCTTACGGGTTTGGAACAACATGAGGGTGAGTAATGATGACAGAATTTTCATTTTTGGGTGAACTAACCCTTCAACGTTAAATGGATGTTTGGTCACATGGCATACCAGATCCAATGGTGTTTGCAGTTAACAACCTCACATCTGTCACAGCGTGGTTGCAGCAGGGAATGAAAAAGCAGGGTCGATTCGCAGCAGTCTTTATTAATAACAAAATAAAAAGAACAAAAATACTCAGGCTTCTTGGCAATCTCAAAAACTTCAAACAGAACAACCACTTTTCATTGACATTGACAATAACAGACATAGAACAACTGAAAATGAGGCCTATAAATACACAGGGAAACACTAGGGACTAAAAAAGGTAATTAACAGGAGACAGGTGCACATGAGGGAAAATCAAAAACCATGGCAACTAATGAACAGGGAAACAGCAAACCTCAGTCCAACTCAAACCCAGATCAAATGTAATGGCAACATTTTTGTAGTCCATTTAAAAGCTTCAATGGAGTTGATTATGAGGAAATAACAGTTAACAGTCACAAAAACTATCATATGGTTTCAGTAGACTTTAGCGCAAAAGTCTAAAGCGCTCTGCTCCCTTTTACCTAAACTCATTACTTCAGACTCACGTGCCATCCAGAAGCTTGCGCTCTGCAAGTGAATGTCATCTCAAAGAGGCACAAAATCTCTTTCTCGGACCTTTACCATGACTGTTCCCTGCTGGTGGAATGATCTGCCCAACTCAACCAGAGCTGCTGAACCCGAAGCCCTTTTCAAGAAATCGCTGAAGACGCGTCTTTTTCGGCAACACTTGGTCCATTAATACTAACACTACTAACCTGGGAAGGGTCATGGCACTTGCATATTGTTGTCCTATTGTTAGTTTAACTGCTTCTATTGCTCTCATTTGTAAGTCGCTTTAGATAAAAGCGTCTGCTGCTTAATGAATAAATGTAAATGTAAGTCATACAGAAAAAATTGTGCTTCTATGGTGTCTTTTTGGAGCTGTACCACCATGAAATATTATTGTATGTGTAAAAACTTAAAATATTCACCTTTTTTTGTGTTCCACATATATATATATATAAAAAATCACAGCAAACAGATTTGAAACAACATGGTGACTAAATCAGTAAAAATAATAAATTGTTCCTTCAGAATTTTTTTTTTTCCTAACAGCCATTTTGCCATTTAAATGCATTGACTTATAGCAGCATAAATTGACAAGGTGTATGTCCAATATATTGAGTAATATTTCAATATTAAAATATTAATATGTAATAAAAAAAAGTAATCTAAGTACAACTATGCAATATGCTTACAAACATATTTTATTTATATTTGAATAAAGGGCAAAGATGTCAATTTTCTAGGCTGGTCATCACTTTAGGTCACTAAATGAGTTTTAGCGCACGCACGCACGCACGCACACACACACACACACACACACACACACACACACACACACACACACACACATTTAAATACATGCAAACAAAGGAAGAGGGAAAGAGAGAAAGAGAAAAAGAGAGAGAGTTGGTCACAGTGGAAACTCTGACTCATCTGCCACTCGAAGCCCAAATCAATTTACCATTGAGTCATCACAGGACTTCCTCTCTCTCTCCCTCTCTCTCTCTCTCTCGTTTTCTTTCTCACTGTTTCTCTCTCTCTCTCTCATTCTCTTTCTGCTGTCAGCTGAACATGCATTGAGGTTACAGCAATGTTTTCCTGCGTGCTCCAGGGCACATTTTTACGCAGTCCAAATGCATCATAGCTGCTTGAGTAATTATGGCAGCACCAGCAGGTTTTATAGCGTTCAGCCGCACGGAAACTGTTCCCCTCAATGAAATACACAACAGAAAACTGTCTGCATGATAAAACTGCTGTTTATGATGCTACAAAGAAAAAGTCTTCAAACTTCACATGCAAAAGACTTCAAACACTGAGGGGTCCATTTTCTAACAGTTGCGCCAAATTTAAATCAAGCGTAGCGTCAGTTCTAGCAGGTCAGGTTAGTGAAGCTCGCATCAGCTGACTCCTACCTGATCCACGTCTACCTATAGGAATACCCCGCCTGTCACTGTATTCATATCTCTTCAGTATTGTCAGCAGCTATCGCGTTTCTCAGGAACCAATTACCCTCCTCCATCCCCAGCTCCTCCTCTCGTCAGTCAGGATTTGGCATTCTGATTCCCCCTGAATCAGACTAAATTCTCAATTATGTTGTACATTAAAATCTTTATTAATTAATGATATCTGCAATACATTCATGTTGGTTCTGTTCTGTTTACCCTAAGGGGGTTTATTACTGCTCTCACTGCTCTTATTCATGCTAGGCTGCATGGACGCGCAGGGAGTTCTCGCCCAGAACAAAACCACACCGCCAATCCAAACTGGATGCTAATTGTCAATCGTATTTGACGATAGTGGTCCTGACAGAAATGCAGTTCTCTTTCATCCTCTCGTGTTCGAGATCCACTCACTGCAAAGTTCTTTTTCATTCTTCGCTTAGAAGTAAAAGGTTGGAAAGTATATTTGAGACTATAGATCAGGCAATATATATATATATATATATATATATATACACTCACCTAAAGGATTATTAAGAACACCTGTTCAATTTATCATTAATGCAATTATCTAATCAACCAATCACATGGCAGTTGCTTCAGTGCATTTAGGGGTGTGGTCCTGGTCAAGACAATCTCCTGAACTCCAAACTGAATGTCAGAATGGGAGAGAAAAGTGATTTAAGCAATTTTGAGCGTGGCATGGTTGTTGGTGCCAGACGGACCGGTCTCAGTATTTCACAATCTGCTCAGTTACTGGGATTTTCACGCACAACCATTTCTAGGGTTTGCAAAGAATGGTTTGAAAAGGGAAAAACATCCAGTATGCGGCAGTCCTGTGGGCGAAAATGCCTTGTTGATGCTAGAGGTCAGAGGAGAATGGGCCGACTGATTCAAGCTGATAGAAGAGCAACTTTGACTGAAATAACCACTCGTTACAACCGAGGTATGCAGTAAAGCATTTGTGAAGCCACAACACGCACAACCTTGAGGCGGATGGGCTACAACAGCAGAAGACCCCACCGGGTACCACTCATCTCCTCTACAAATAGGAAAAAGAGGCTACAATTTGCAAGAGCTCACCAAAATTGGACAGTTGAAGACTGGAAAAATGTTGCCTGGTCTGATGAGTCTCGATTTCTGTTGAGACATTCAGATGGTAGAGTCAGAATTTGGCGTAAACAGAATGAGAACATGGATCCATCATGCCTTGTTACCACTGTGCAGGCTGGTGGTGGTGGTGTAATGGTGTGGGGGATGTTTTCTTGGCACACTTTAGGCCCCTTAGTGCCAATTGGGCATCGTTTAAATGCCACGGCCTACCTGACCATTGTTTCTGACCATGTCCATCCCTTTATGGCCACCATGTACCCATCCTCTGATGGCTACTTCCAGCAGGATAATGCACCATGTCACAAAGCTCGAATCATTTCAAATTGGTTTCTTGAACATGACAATGAGCTCACTGTACTAAAATAGCCCCCACAGTCACCAGATCTCAACCCAATAGAGCATCTTTGGGATGTGGTGGAACGGGAGCTTCGTGCCCTGGATGTGCATCCCACAAATCTCCATCAACTGCAAGATGCTATCCTATCAATATGGGCCAACGTTTCTAAAGAATGCTTTCAGCACCTTGTTGAATCAATGCCACGTAGAATTAAGGCAGTTCTGAAGGCGAAAGGGGGTCAAACACAGTATTAGTATGGTGTTCCTAATAATCCTTTAGGTGAGTGTATACTGTATATGAGCCAAAGTTTGAATTATTCCCTTTTCTTTGCATGACACATTTACATTACAGTACAGAATAGCTCTTTCGGCATTATCCTGAACATTGTATAAGCATTCATTTCATCTGTCATTGAATGGAAGAGAGCCTCTCAGGATCATGCGTAATCGTCCCATCCTTTGGATTTTCCAGAGTCTTCACGTAAAAATCAGTCTATAGGATTTCATAGACTAGGGAGTCAGGGAAGGTCTCGTTTTTTAAGTTTCGTTACAAGCTATTAATACAAGCGACTAATACATGAAAATGATTACAATATTCCCTTTAAGTCACTGTATTTCTTTTTAGCACCGACACGCCTCATTTGTATTGAAATTGTTTTTGTAGCTCCTTATTCACAAAACCTAGCGCAATTTGCCTGGTGCAATTCACGTCGTCATGAAACAGAAGTTGCGAAAAAACGGTATCTCAAACAAGAAAAAATATAGGGTGGGACTTTGGGAATTGATTGGATGGTTGTGGTTTGCTATTGGTCGGTCTCATGTGATTGACAGGTTGTCCCGCCCTTGCGTCCAGTAAACACATCCTCAGAGGAAAGTAGAGATGTCGCTGCAAGAGGGAGGGATAGTTAATCTGATTAAAGATTACGAGGCACGATATATATATTTTTAAATGACATGTGCACGAAAAAAATCATTCATAATTAAAAAAAGATTTATATGGATATAACCAAAATAAGACTGATCAATTTTGTTTTTATGGTGACTTTAACTTCACTATTATTCACAGAATAAAATATAAAATATGTGTTTCTATTGCTCATAGCAGCAGTAATACATCAAATGATGGAGAATGGTGTTCTATCCAGACACACAGTGTAGTCAGCACACTTCCTGAAGAGCCAATTTAGGTAGATCACAATGATCCGAATCAGAATGAGCTTTATTCCCCAAATGTGCAAGTTTGTGGCGAATTTAAGGAATTTAAGGTTTTTCAGGAGCTCTGGGTACATAATGATGGAGCAATGCTATACAGCACCAATACGGTTTACCAGATAAAGTTAGTCTGCTACATCCTCAGTGAACGGGCATCATGCAAATTCCGTCCATCATTGTTATTATTTCTGAGTATGTTTGTGCCGTTTAGTTAATCAGATGCTGAAACAATGCAAGAAAGCACATGCATAGCAAACTCAATTCATTCTTCGTCTTAAATATGCACAAACTCTACAAAGGTTTCTCAAATGCTCTCGTGAAGACCCTCCAAACCACAGGAGAACATGAGGAGGAGAACCTCAGTGACCCCATAATGCAATGCACCGCTCACCAATGCGAAGCAGATGATGGCGTGGAGCCTCAGCCATTAAAGACCACAGTGCCTGAGGCCAACACACAAAGACCTCCAACCACTGACCAGCCCAGCAGATTAGCCTGTTACTCACGCTTCCATAAATCACATGAGACAACTTCTGTTCTCTGGATACAAAGAGAGACAGAGCACGGCGGAGGGAATCGTTTTAAAGTTGCATTCAGCCTGAAAGCTCTTCTCACGTGCTTCAGCTGGAATCCAATTTGATGCACACTGTTATTGTTGCTGGAGCAAAAAAAGCAGCACAGGGTTTAATGATGGTGACTGATTTTGTGGTTTAGCACTTAGGTTGACATTCCCTTGAAGATATCAACACTCTGTTAACTGTGCTAAAGAGCAACTTGTGATTCAATGGAAGCAAGAACATCTGTCTTTATGAATTTGGTTTAAAATAAATGAACACTTTTATTCAGCAAATATGCATTAAATTGATCAAATGTGACTAAATACATTTATAATGTTACAAACAATTTTATTTAAAAAAAATGCTGTTCTTTCGGACTTTCTATCTATCAGAGAATCTGGCAGAGAACCGAAAAACCACTGTTTTCAACATTGATAATAATAATAATAATAAAAAGCAGCATATTAGCATATTAGAATGATTTCTGAAGGATCATGTGACACTGAAGACTGGAGCAATGATGCTGAAAAACCATCAGCTCAGACATTCTGCAAGACATCCGCTTTTATGTTCCAAGTTATACAGCCGGGAACAAACTGTTCCAAACTTTTTGCGTAAATTAACCCTTTAACAGCACCTTTCCATTTCAATATAACATATTTATGCAAAAACATGACTACTGACTTGAAACTAAATGTGTTGAACTTATGAAAATGCAATACCCATGCTAGAGTCACATGTGAATTAAGTGAGAACGGAAAAAGTTCTCAAACTTTTCAGCACACACTGAACGCTTCTACATGTCCATCTCGTAGAGAGACCGAAGGAAGGAAATACACTGAAAAGTGAAGCTCTGAGACTTCCTCTGGAGCTGGAGCATGTTTGCCACGACCACCCTGACGCCTGCTGTATTTGTCTCGTTTATCTAGACATGATGCAACACTGAGCTCAGAGTTAGAAACCCACCGATTGGAATGGGAGAAGAAAAAAAAAGTAGCAATGCATCACCTCAACTGGTGGCAATAAATCTGGAGTCTTTCCTTGGGTGTGCTCCAGTCATGTAAAAGCTGTTTAAATCACCATCCTTCCTGTCATATTACTCACCCTTGACTGCCGTACGCTAAATTACATTTGGGCTTGCATTCCAAGGCTCTCACTGCGGGCGGCTTAACGCGTGAATAGGAATTGATCCGCTCTTTGAGGCTGTGTCACGTTGATTTTTCTGTCTTACAGAATGAGGGGATTGACCTTCCCCGGCAGGTTTCAGAAGAGAGACGAGTCGAATCAAATTCCTTTTGCTTAATTCAGTCACAATGAAGGATTGTGGTGGGCCGCGTCCGTGCACGTGTCACCTGCGAGGGCCGATTAACCTCACCTCCACGCCTGCTGCGTCTCTCAGAAGACAGGTCAGAGGTCACATTCCAAGCCTGGAATCCTTGACCTCCCCAATTAATGCTAATATTTTTCATGCTGTGTTTAACACAGGCCCCAGAACCTTAATAATCAGATGCAGTTACATTTATGTTTTCATGAATCATTGTTCTTCACGTAGCAGTTGCTTTATAATCCAAAGCAACATACTAAAGCAATATGTGATTCATGCATTTTAAAACACTTTTATCCAAAGCATTAACATTTGACTATATTGAGGTGTCAAATTGTGAAGCTTATTGAGGAGAGGTGTGTTTTATGACTTTTATAAGTGATCAGGCGTACTGTGTTCATTTCAGTGGGTGAAAAATTGGGCAACCACCCCATAGACTTCCATTGAAAAAAGTATGTATCTGGATCAGAACATCACAGAGACAAATGAGTGGCCTCTTTTGACTCAGACTGCTAGGTAGTCTTTAAATATCACCCTGAAAACTGTCTAGCCACGCCCTAGCACCCATTTAGAGCACCCTAGCAACCGTATAGCAACATGAACACCAATCAGCACCAGAACATTGCACAGACTTGTGAGTTAGCTTTCTAGCAATCACGCAAAAGACCCTAGTAACGGCCTAGTGTTGAGTTTTGCCACGGCAAGCAGTACTCACATTTTCTTTGGAAAATGTACACGTCTAGTTATTGCTTATACTGCTACAAAGGCTTAGGGACTTGAACAAACCTCTGAATTCATCAGGGCTTGACATTAAGCCCACTGTAGCCCAAGACTGGTTGCCCACTGAAGCTAAGCAGGATTGGGACTGGTTAGTACCTGGATGGGAGGCCTACTGGGAAAACTAGGTTGCTGCTGGAAGAGGTGTAAGTAAGGCCAGTAGGGGGCGCTCACCCTGTGGTCTGTGTGGGTCCTAACGCCCCAGTATAGTGACGGGGACACTATACTGTCAAAGAGCACCGTCCTTCGTTAAACCGAGGTCCTGACTCTCTGTGGTCATTAAAAATCCCAGGATTTCTCGCTCTCTCATTTCTCCAACAACCCGCCTCCCCTCACTCACTCCTTTCATTTGCTCCTGATGAATATTGTTGGTGTTACAGGGCTTGAAGTTCGGCGTGCGATTGCACACATTGCCCATCATTTTACTCATTCCTGCAGATTTGTTGCTCACACCCAAGGCGCGCGCACATAAAGCCGCCTCTCAGTACTAAATTGAGTTATTTTTTGCTGCTTATTGAGCTTAAACAGTCAAATACACACAAAATAATGTCAAAATGCCAGTCTTGGTGTATTCATGTAAACACAGTCGATTATGTTTTAAGTGAATGTAAAGAGTTGAGAAAGAAAACGTGTGACAGTATAATGGATCCATGCGTCAAGTCTTAAAGTGACAGCAGCCTAATATACCTGCTGCCAAATTATTAGATAATGTTAAAAATATCTATATGTCAGTTTTCCCCCATGGTATCAATGTCAAAATTGATGAAGTGCTAATTTGTAAAATTTAGTCATACTTTTGATGAAATAGTCTTTTAAATGCAGTCAATGTTTTCTCATGCTGTATACAAAACATATTATAGCTGTATATCACTGCCATATAATTGAACTGAATGTCATATTAATTGTAGTCAATTTTACACTTACTAAAACAGCGTATTTACAACTAAAATAATGTTTCTGCTGACAAAAATATTTTAGCTAAAGAGTATTATTGCAAAACAATGGCAAAAACATGTTAAATTGTAACAGATCAAATTACATTTAATTTTATACTGATATATACACATTTCTCAATACATGAGTACTGAAGTATTAACTTTAGAAGTTACTGTCAATACTCATATCCATATTAATTATATTTTCAGTGAATAATCACGGTTCATCTTTTTCATCTCGACTTTGTAAACGAAATTAAAAAAAGGATTATTTTCTTCGTAAGCAATGAAAATAATGTAAAACTCTAGTTCAACTATAAACTATGAAGCGAAGAAAAAAAATACACATGTAAAGCTGCTCCTGCGCTTCATCCTGGTCTTTCAAAGCCTTGTCTGCTTTACATATCTGAACACAAACAGAGACAAACATTCTCCCTTATTTACGTTCAACTTCCTCCAAACCTTTCTGGGTCAACTGACTCTGTTTATGATACTTTCAAAGGAGGCCTTGTGAATTTCAATGGAATTGGATCTGAGAGAATGCATACATCTGTTCACATGGCTTTATTAGATTTACTCACTGTTTGACAACACACATTCACAATTTATTCCCAACAGCAACTGCGTGCCAGACAGAGCAGGACTAAACTGCTTTACAGAACTGCACCTAATTAAGGTCTCGTTCTAGAGGACTGGGTTGATTTACAGCATCTCGAAACTAACAGCATTCAGTTATATGCGTGAGAGAGGTATGGAAAAGAAGACAGGTGGAACTTCCTGTTTTCAGTGGTTGAGTGGTTGAGTTCATAACTCAAAATTCAAATGATCCACTCCAATCATAAATTAGATGAGCTTCCAAAAAGGAGTATATTAGATGTAGTTTATGCCCATTGCAATTGGCCGGATTGCGTGTTTTTTCTGAACATTAAGAGTCAATGAATCATCATCCAAACCAGCTAATAAAAAGTTCTGGGCGATAGTTTTTTTGTTTATCGCACATGGGTCATTTAGGATGCTAGAGTCGTTGGCCCTCTTGTGTAGCTGTGGTCTTGAAGGTGCTGTATGCAAATACTTGAATATTATTAACATATATTTGTGTACATTGACATTGAAAACAACAAACTGCACCAGACATGGAACTTTTATAAAACTTGCCATACTTACTATGGTGCAGCCGCTCTTGAGCAGTCAACATCAAGTCAAGTCAAGTCTTACCCCTTGGGGTATTTTTTGTTTGTATTTTTTATTTTTTATAAAAGCCTTCATTTCCCTGCGATTGAGTCCTCGCTTAATCCCTCACCCACATCCCTGACACTACAGGAAGTGTGTTTTGTTTTTAACCTCTGTAGTCATTTTATGACATGAAACAAGGTGAATACAGAAAGTAAATGTGTACATTTCCTGTCTAACTTCATGCAACACAAGACGAGGGCTGCATCTGAAATTGGTGATAGTCCTATTTCACTATAGGTGAAAATAGTATGTGAAAGAAGAATTCACAGTACTCATTAAAGATTACTCAAAAAGTATCCGGATGACCTTTCTTCCAGCGAGATTCTGAAGTGCGCATTCGATGGACAGTTTTCTATCCCATGAGGCCACGGGAGAGGATTTATGAATGCTGGGAGGTCACATGACAGTAACAACATGGCGAATCCAGATTACAGTCACTACACATTAATACCGGTACTATATAGAATTTACTTTTTTAGCGCTCGCAAAGTACGTACACTTGTAAAAAATAAGTACCTACTCAAATTTTTTTGCAATTTCAGACGCAGCCAAGGTCATTTATGTTTCACATTTCACACAAATGGTCATTTAAATTGCTTTACACAGCCATAATAAAGTAAATAAGTAGTATATTAAAAATGAATAAGAGGCAATAGAGGTCCCATTACTGATTACTTTAGCATTAGATGCACAAATTGACTTTTTTTTGTAGTTAGTCCCATTAGCGATGTTTGAAATGCTAATGTTTAACATGTTTTAACCCAGCAGAAAAAACGGCTAATTTTAAACATCAAATTTCTGTATTCCTTTCAGTGTGCCAGGAAGAAAAAAAGTAAATTCATTACCTTTAATTTTTACACAAATGTTTTGTAAAGGTTGAAAAAATTAAATAAGCTTATCCATCCAACCTTGATATGTATTTATTTTTTGCATGATTTAAAGGTATACACAAAATAGCAAAAAATACTATATATAATATATATACTGTTTGTAAAAAGCTTGAAAATGATATGAATTTAACCATTTAACCTTGTTATCATTTATTTATTGCACTATTTACATATATAAACAAAAAATTACAAAAAAATATCATTAATATCTGTAAAAATCTGTAAAAACTGCGTAAATTAAAAGAGCCTAACAATTTAACAATGCTATCAAGGTTATTGCAAGAAAAACAATATCAAAATCTGTCTCTCTCTCTCTCTCTCTCTATATATATATATAACTATAAACCAACACTTGGCCTAAAAACTAGCTAGCCTCTGCTGAGTAACAGAGTATATATGGAATTAAATCCCCATTCATTAAATATATAATAGTGATATATTTTTATTTAATCATGAAAAAAAAAAAACAGGGTTTTATTTTGACATCTCCCAAAGTGCACTGTTGAAAAAGTTTGCAAGCCTCAAACAAAATACAACAAAACAGCACATATCATATTTAGTTTGACCTCCCAAGGTAGACGATCAACATTTTCTGAAGGTTACGCACCTCTTTTCACTGATCCTTGCCTGAAAAAGAACATTCCAGACACTATTTTGTACTATATTTGTGGAAAGTGCTAGAGAGAGAGAGAAAGAAACAAAGAAGAGATGAGGGGAGGGGGGCTATGCAAGCTGATTCACAACTTTCCATTACTGTTGTGTCTCCATCTCTAAATGGATCTTAACTCGGTCTGTGCGTGTACGTGCCACTGTCTCATGGACCATTGTGTTGCTGTGTTCATGGAACTGAAGGGAACAGTACAAGCAGTCTGTCATTTACTCATGACTCATCGAGGTTGATGCCTCTGCTACATCGACTCCCGAGGATGCACAGCAAGCAAACCAGGCAATCAATCATATTTTAATACAAAACAGCCCCATTTTCAACGAGACACATCGCTATCAGATAGAGGACCTAATTAGATAGGTGCAGAAACAGCATAATCCTGCAGAGAACGATCATTACTAACACGGCGAGAAGCGTTAAACCAATGATGGATGGAGGCAGATATCCGAGCTGTTCGGAGAGTAATTGCTGCTACGCCAGCGGAGCAGACGCGTACCAAAGTGCAGCAACTAGAAAAGAAAGTCATTATGATATACTTTTTTCAGAGATGTTGTTGAATACCCTCAGGTACCATAACTAAATCTATACTGACAATACTTGCAGTGCTCCGCTGCAGAAATCAGGCTGCATCGATACTGCGCTTGTAAATCCTGATTAGCATACCGGTGGCAGGTTTTGCATACGGAGTGCATTACTGTCGCCTTACTGAATGGCATTATCATGATTGACCATGAGACATTGGAACAAAAGGGTGACCCACACGCCAAGCTGGAGTTTGCGGTTATCATTTCTCTTTATCTGCATACACAGGCATCAGTGGCCCTGTATACACCTAAGAGGAGTTTTGGTCGATCGGATCACAAGAGGACGATGCTAAATACAGGTGTAAACGGCGTCTAAAAAGTTGAGTTTGTCCACTTTCGACCACTTCTGGAGGTAGTCGAAAACACATTCAACCGGATTGCTTTCGTAGTGTAAACGCTCATGTGATTGAATGTGTTCGAACAGCCACATGACCACCAACTCTCCACCTACATTACAGGAAGCGCTAGCCTGGCTAACGTCAGACCACGTCTCATTGCCATTGAGACTTGGGTCTGGGAACCACATGTTCATTTTCTCGTATTTGAGGCGTGGTTTACGAATGCCCAGAGCTGTTTATTGGGTGCTACGAATGTCTATCAAATGCGCCTGTACGTAACTCATAGCCAATCGTTTCAATTATACCAGATGACGTATGTAGAGCGACAGAAATTAGACGAGGAAGAAGACGATGGGTCAGAGATTTGTTTGCGTTCTAAACTACTTAGAACAATATCCAAGGCTGCATCGAAAGGTAACTTTGCGTCTGCTGTCATGTTTGATCCATAGGTATAAACAAACTGCTTCGTGTGTCGCATAGACGTCGTCATCGTCTTGCTGCTCTCTTCCCCCGTTCTGTGATTGGTCCCCTTGCTGAGGTGAAAATTTGGTCCATGGTATCCAGACTGCGTGAATAAAATCGCACTACACAAAGGGTGCTTCTCAATTCTTATTTGTGCATCCTCGTTTCCTTTCCTCGCTTCCTTTCCTCGCGTCTCAGCTCCACCCCCTGCAGGATGCGAGGGAAGGCTGCAAGGAAAGAAAATGAGGACAGAGGAATCGAATGAAAGTTTTTTTTATACTTTGGAATACTTGATCACTCGAGCGTCACTTCACTGCGTCATCAGCAGCGCTCAAAGGATCTGCCCTTATGTTGTTGAAGTTTGGTTATTTAAGAAATTAGTAATAAATAATAATAAAGCAAGATACCCTGTTGAAATATGTGAGATGTGTGGTTTATTTAAACTGCAATGGTAAAGTATAAATTAAAATGATTGTGACCGACGTGAAGGGGGAGGAGAATTTATACGTGCGTCACGTTTAGTCGGTAAAACACTTCCGCAAAGCATGCAACTGTGCATCCTCTCTCATAGCTCCTCTGGAAGCCTCCTCACTCCTCGATCCTCGCCTCCTCACGGTGCAATTAGAGAATTGAGATGTCCTTCAAGATGGCTGAGCTCGATCGGTTTCCGGGTCATAGGATGGAGGACGGAGGATCGAGGAGACGAGGAGGGATATTGAGAAGCACCCAAAGGCAGTATGGGGAAACCCAGGCTAAGGAAGTGCACTAGCCAGACGGGATTTAAACTGGTTGAAAGTGGTCAAAAGAGATAGATTAAAACACCAGGTGTAAAAAGAAATATGTTCTAACATAATTGTAACTATTTAAAGTTTTGGTGAATTTCTGACTAATTCATATGATCACTTATGATCCTATGATCCTATAATCTCATTTTGGTATGATCTGCTTACGCCCCAGTGGCGGTTAGGTTTAGAGAAGGGGTTAGGGGAGGACCTTCATGCTTACTTTTTAAAAAATCTTGCCAGCAAACAAACTAGGTCAGAGATTGCAGATTCTACCCGACTAAAAAGCCTCAACATCCTTCTGAAAAGCTCTATGACCAGGAATATCTATCTATCTATCTATCTATCTACGTGGATAAATCTATCTAAACTTAGTTTAGCCTACGGCTCGTCGCCTTCCATTGTCAACTACACCCGTTCCTGTTGCGAGTCCTGTGACCCATTGCGAGCTCTATGACCATCCATATAAAAACGTGGATAAATCATAAACTTAGAGTTTAGCCTACGGCTCGTCGCCTTCCATTATCAACTACACTCGTTCCTGTTGCAAGTCCTAGATCTGGCAACCGGCGTGAGCGTCGAGTCTGAGGAGGAGGCGGCAGCTTGAAATAACTCTGAAATTTGGACTGCAGTACTAATTTCAACCACTAGCTGTCAATGTTACATACTGCTAGCCTAGAAATCTAGACGCACCCTAGCGGCAGCGAAAATTATTTCGCAGCCAGTGTGGTCTAGCAACTCTCCATAGACGTTTTAGCTGGAAAACCCAATTTCTGGTCAGGCCAATCACATCGTGTATAGAGTCGGCGGGCGGGCTTAACACAATGACGGCAGAGTTCATGACGTTCCGCGTGATTTCCATAGGTGATTTCCCTGCTACTTGAAAACAATGAAGATGCAGCGGTCTTTCGAATCGGCTTTGGCCGCGACTCTGGAGGACTTGGAGTTAAGAGAACGTCACTTAAGTCATTCTTAAAAAAGGAAGATGTGTTCGGAGTTTTGCCAACCTGATACGGCAAAGTTTAATATATCAATTAGCTCCGCTGGTGGAAAAACGCATGGGACTCACTCATCCACAACCGTTCGTTGCTCTGGTTGGTTGCAGCGTTATCCTATTGCGTGCAGAGGGATTTTGAAAGGTAACCGTTTATCCCGCCCCTCGGATTGAGTCATGTCAATGGAGAGTTCCCAGACCTAACATCTTGATGTAGGTCTGGCATGCCAGGCTAACATACTGCACCTTTAAACATTAATATTTGTTTCAAAACGTTCAGTGAACATTCGAAAGTAGCATTCCTATAATATTTGTAAAATGATACAAATGGAACGTTCCCTTAATGTTTTTGCTGGTGTTTGCATAAACAAATGTTTTTAAAAACATTTTATAAACTGTACGTTTTGAATGTTTTGAGAATATTCAGAAATAATGTTTCCATAACTTAAAGGGTCAGTTCACCCAAATATGAAAATTACTCACCCTCATGTTGTTCTAAATCCATGAGACTTTCGTTGATCTTCGGAACAGACATTTTTATTGGAATTTAAGAGATTCCTGTCCCTGCATTGCAAGTCTATATTTACCCAAAACTTAGATGCTTATAAAGCTAAGTTTAGAGAGATGAGGAATCTATATGTATTGAGCGTTTAATCCAAGTCTTCTAATGAGACACGGTCGCTTTATATGATGAACAGATTGATTTTAGGCTTTTATTCAAATCATAAATATTGATTAACGGACATTTATATAGCATTCAAATTTGGTAAATGGAAACTCAATTCTCATTCACATTCTCACGTGTCAAGCAAGTTCAGGCTTCTGTTTATGTTCGCTGATCAGTGTTATGTGAATAAAAGGACGTTTTGGGTGAATAGACTTTCAATGGAGGGACAGAAAATTTGTGATCTGGAGATGAACGAAAGTCGGGTTACGGGTTTGGACTGACATGAGGGCGAGTAATTGATGAAATAACTTACATTTTTGTATTAACTATCGCTTTAATGGGAACATTATCAAATCCTTCTTGGAACTTATTTTTTCCGGGATGTCAATCCTACACCGGCCGAAAAAATGGTCAGTGACGGTCTCTAGGGACACACAAACCCAGTTGAAGTACGTGCGTGTGTGTGTGAGCCATAAACATGAGGGAATGGACATCACAGCGGAAGGACACTCACACATATGCCATGACAGATTGTTGCCATGGAAGCATTGCTGCCCCAGATCATTTTCAGCCTCTCAGTCAAAAACAGTAAGGAGAAGAGGTAGAGACCTGAGCTGACAGCGCCCAGCTGTGCTCATTAATGTACGAGAGATGCTTCTGAAGAGCACGTCCAGGTACCGTTTAACTCGCTTTCACATCATGGACGTCCTAGGGAAGACGAAACACAAATGAGATCCCTTAAAGTCACAGTTAACCCCAAAATTCTGGCATTATTTACTCACCCTCATGTCGTTCCCAACCTGAATGCTGTAGCTTTTCTAAACAATGACAGTGAACACAACACATCTATCAAGCTCAAAAAGGCCATAAAAAAGTATCAGTGGTCCATACGACTTGTGCACTATTACAAGACTTCTGAAGACTTCTGGAACAGACTGAAATGTAAGCCACAATTCACTGAATATGCAGCATACAAGTTTGTAACAACATGAGGTTGACAGTTCACCCTCAAGTTTCATTTTGAGTTAACTACTCCTTTAAAATCTCAACTGATTCTCTTAGAAAACAAAGAGATTCAATTCAAAGCAAATTGAGAGATTTGTATTAAAATAATATGTGATCTAAATTCAAATACCAAAAAAATGGTTGAAAAAAAACCCCACTGCTTCAAAGATCGCAATGTCTTAAGCTCTGCTCAGATTCGCAAAACATGCAATCAAAAGATCTTAATATGAATTCAAACATATCATCAAATTCTTTCAAGGCCAAATAATCTGAGCTATACCATCAACATGAATGTATAACTATTTAATCTTAATACATGTCCACAACAAGCTGATTTGTGTCTCTTTGTCCTACATTTGTGACTTTGCATTCAAGGTACACTAACATTTAAAAGTTTGGGGTCAGTAAAATGTCAAAATTATTATTCAGCACAGATGCATTATATTATGATTTTAAAAAATTACAGTAAAGACATTTATAATGGTACAAAAGATTTCTATTTCAAATAAATTCTGTTCTTTTGAACTTTCTCTCTATTAAAGAGTCCTGAACATTTTTTAGCCATTTCCACAAAAATATTAAGCAGCACAATTGTTTTCAACATCGTTGGAAATGTTTCTTGAGAAGCAAACCAGCATATTAGAATGATTTCTGAAGGATCATGTCATGTGACACTGAAGACTGGAGTAATGATGCTGAAAATTCAGCTTTGATCACAGGAATAAATGACATTTTTAAATATATTAAAATAGAAAAAAGTTATTTTAAACTGTAATAATATCGCTGCTTTTACTGTATTTTGACCAAATAAATGCAGCCTTGGTCAGCATAAGAGACTTCTTTAAAAAACATTTAAAAAAATGACCGACCCCAAACTTTTATAGTTCGTTTTTATTTTTATGGTTATTACAGTTCATACATTCTATGAGAAATGAACCCATGCCTTCAGTGCTAGTAAACATCTGTACTGATAAATTCTACTAATGAATTTAGGAGAAACATCCAAGACAAAGACACTTGCAGAATAACATGAGAACTCATGAGAACTTTAAGTCTCATGAGCTATGAAAGAGCCATCTGGGTGCCTCATACACACATGCTCCAACACTTTTACACATATACTCTCAGCTCAGTGTATTTTCACCTATACCTGCACATTTGAAATGACTGAGTTCACTTACTCAGAAACGAAGAGGAAATCTGTAGGGTACAGAGTAGACACAACTAAAACTATCAGAATGACTCAGCCATGCTGCAAATGTGGTAGAGAGCAGGCTTCAAACGGACTAGAAAATGCTCTCTTCACAGCAACACAGATGAGGTAAACAGTCTCAGCTGGGGTTATTGATGCTTAATTGACTTCAGTACATTTGCAATTCCATTTGCTTGGTTAAGCGGTTGAAGGCATTAGTGAAGTTCACCTACATTGGGGGTAAAGGGATGTTCGACTGTTCTTTATGCAATGGCTCTAACTGCATAAGGCACATCTGTTGCATACAGAAATAAAAATGCATACGAAATGAGGTTTTCCTGGCGACATTATCCTATTCCTTGTTTGCAAGTATAACTTTGATTTATTTACCCGCTAATGCAGGCGTCTCGGTCTGACTCTGAGGCAGTATCTAACTACATTGAATAGCTTTTTCAATATATGACAAACAGATTATTTATCAATACTTATCTGCCACAGAAATAATGAGAATGTTAATTGCATTTTTTTTTTAAATACCATGCATTAAAGGTCCTTATTATCTGACAAATCAGACAGAGATAGCTATTGGTTAGCATTCTCATTTATGTCTATAGCAAGTGATTGATTAACATAGGGTTACCATATTTCAAAATCATTGCTCTTGGAAACCTGATGCTAGAGATTTGAAATGATTTATGAAATGGTGTCGTGACAATACCGATTGACTGAAGGCACCACAACAACACATATTATCCCAATCCCGCTACTGCAAAATATAGTTATCTAAAAATAAATTACAATAGCATCACTGCTGGTTTGAGACTTGTCCTCTTACCTACACAGCAGTTAATATGTTAAATTTTGACATGAATGAAAACAAGGCTGTGAGGGATAGATAGAATACAGTAGTGTCGTTTAACAATGTACCGATTGTTCAGCCAAAGAAACATCTTCCCGAAAAAAAACCCTCCATAAAACAGTTTTAAAAGTGGTGAGTTGTGAAAAGTATGTGATCTAGGACCTTACACAGCATGCCATTGTAAAGACTGTAATCTATCCCTCACAGCCTCGTTTTAATCTGCATTGAATTCAAAATGTCATGACTAAGGTCTATAGCGCAACAAGAAAATGCACATTTCAGGTAGTTCCCATTCATGAGCAAATACCAAGGCTGTAAAACAAAACCTTTCTGTTTACAACCCTAAAATACGAACATAGAGCTGAAACAATGGAGCCTCCAGCTTGTAAATGCCCAGCAATTTGCGGTTATGTAAGACAAGAACACTGAAAGTGCCGGTCCAGAGGCCAGTGTTTGCATTTCCTGTAATCTGAGAATCAGTTCAGTCAAGCAAGATGTAAATGTATGCCAGTCTTTACTGTGGCCAGCATTGGCAGCATCAGCACCCAGTATGCATGTTTCACCAGGTGAATACGCGTGTAGTTATATTGCATTCTTCTGTTGCTACACATGTAGAGAACAACTGCACAAAAGAGGGACATGCTTGCATAGGAATAATGTAGGTAGTGAGGTATCTCTCAGAGCAGGGCCGCTCGGTGCTGTGTGGAAGATTGTCTTTCATTGCATCATACTGTTTGGAGGACAGAGCTACAATGTCATCAAGATATGGCCGCAAGCCAAGAAACAAAGCTCCCCTAAATATCTATCTAGGTTGCCTGATGTGCCGGCACCCCTACCTGTTTATAAGGACGCCATTGTTTTACCATAATTGGGTTGTGCATCAGATAGTCTCTAAAGACCAGCGGAAGTTAATAAAAGCTACCCACTTTGGCAAACAGTGATGTTATCATCCACACACAAAAGACATAAAATCAAGCTGTAAAACAGGGAAATAAATGACGTCAATGTTAATTTCAAATTAGGACTGTCACTTTAAAATGTGTGCCAAAAACACTGATTAGGAACAGAATCACAATTTTAATTTTAATAAAGTACAATTAAAAAGAACTGCAATTCATATAATATTATATAACAAAATGTAAAATTTCAGTATATATATATATACACTCACCTAAAGGATTAGGAAAACCTGTTCAATTTCTCATTAATGCAATTATCTAATCAACCAATCACATGGCAGTTGCTTCAATGCATTTAGGGGTGTGGTCCTGGTCAAGACAATCTCCTGAACTCCAAACTGAATGTCACAACCATTTCTAGGGTTTACAAAGAATGGTGTGAAAAGGGAAAAACATCCAGTATGCGGCAGTCCTGTGAGCGAAAATGCCTTGTTGATGCTAGAGGTCAGAGGAGAATGGGCCGACTGATTCAAGCTGATAGAAGAGAAACTTTGACTGAAATAACCACTCGTTACAACTGAGGTATGCAGCAAAGCATTTGTGAAGCCACAACATGCACAACCTTGAGGCGGATGGGCTACAACAGCAGAAGACCCCACCAGGTACCACTCATCTCCACTACAAATAGGAAAAAGAGGCTACAATTTGCAAGAGCTCACCAAAATTGGACAGTTGAAGACTGGAAAAATGTTGCCGGGTCTGATGAGTCTCGATTTCTGTTGAGACATTCAGATGGTAGAGTCAGAATTTGGCATAAACAGAATGAGAACATGGATCCATCATGCCTTGTTACCACTGTGCAGGCTGGTGGTGGTGGTGGTGTAATGGTGTGGGGGATGTTTTCTTGGCACACTTTAGGCCCCTTAGTGCCAATTGGGCATCGTTTAAATGCCACGGCCTACCTGATCATTGTTTCTGACCATGTCCATCCCTTTATGGCCACCATGTACCCATCCTCTGATGGCTACTTCTAGCAGGATAATGCACCATGTCACAAAGCTCGAATCATTTCAAATTGGTTTCTTGAACATGACAATGAGCTCACTGTACTAAAATAGCCCCCACAGTCACCAGATCTCAACCCAATAGAGCATCTTTGGGATGTGGTGGAACGGGAGCTTCGTGCCCTGGATGTGCATCCCACAAATCTCCATCAACTGCAAGATGCTATCCTATCAATATGGGCCAACGTTTCTAAAGAATGCTTTCAGCACCTTGTTGAATCAATGCCACGTAGAATTAAGGCAGTTCTGAAGGCGAAAGGGGGTCAAACACAGTATTAGTATGGTGTTCCTAATAATCCTTTAGGTGAGTGCATATAAATCACTTGCGAAGCGCCAAATGCGAGTAAAAATCTGTGTTGGCGAGTATATGAAACTGTGTCAATCGCCAGTTTGCCGGTAACATTTTTATGAATTCAAGCAATGCAATGTTGTGAGAACATGAACGTGAACAAACATGATCGGGACAGCTGACAGGCCAGTGCTGCATCGTCACAAAAGTTTAAGCCTTGCCAATTGAAATATTTAAGTGCAAGGAGGCGTGAAAGATTTGTTACTCACGCGCTGTGTGGGAAGTTTTCTGTGCGCAAAAATCGCATGCCTATAGAAATCCGTGTCTCAGACAGTGTGCGAATACTAAATTGAACTCTTTTACGTCTTCTTGTGCTTGAAAATGCCCGTATTAGCAAGTATCCTCGTAAACATAGTATATGTCTTAAGTGAACATAAACAGTTGAGAAAGAAAATGCATGTGTAACAGTATATTGGATCCGTGCGGCTCTTAAAGTGACAGAAGCCTAATATACCCGCTGCTGTCTGTATCATTAATGTTAATCAAACAACAAAAGACAAAGAAAAATTACTCACTGCTCTTGAATAACTTCAGTAACTTTAATAAGGATGATTAATTTATACCGTGAAGACTTTGCAGTTTTATTTTACATTTGAGTACTTTAAAAAATGTCGATCTGAAAATTGTGAATTCTCACTGGTCTCTAAAAAATGTTGTCATAACTGCCTGATATTTTGCAAAAACAGTTCAACTTCCTGTGGGGTGTGGCCAGTTCAGTTTAAACTCACACTCATTGCCTGAAAGCAAATTCTCATATTCAGAATTTTGCACGTCCCTGTCTTCATATCGCTCAGATTGTATGTCTCAGTCTTAGTCTCATTCAAACACTGAGGATGACAGACATCATTGTGCCAGAAACCCACTGTGGCGCGCTGCTGATGTGTTTCCTGTATGGCACTGGCCTCTGGGCGCAGAGATGGGTTTCTCATTTTGTCCTTGCCTACAGATTATGGGGAAACCAGTGCCAGGCCGCAGCATGAAACGCCTAGCAGAGAGACAAAGACACTGCTGGAGACATTTGGAGAAACCATGTCAGAACTGCATGAGCATGTTCTTGGGTTTGTGCATGTCTGATCACTCAGAACATACATAAAATGAGTATAAATATTACCAAGTACCAAAAATATTTGGTAAAAACTTACTCATATTAAAGCAACATTGTGAGTTATTTTCAAATTGAGATGTATGGACCACGTGTTTGGCCGGTTGTCAATATCTCAATAACGTTTAATACATTTTTTTGTGTCATTTGAGGAACAGTCATAATTTGTGAGAACATGTACAGTATGTAAATCATTTTCAAGCAGTTAATATTAAAATGTTGTTTATGATAATTATGATTTTGATTATCATAATTTAAAAAAATATTTTAATAAATGTTTTAAGATTGAAAGTCTGGGCAACGCTAAAACAATAAAATCTAAATAAAAGCAGGCTAACTTGAAAAGTAAAAAAAATATATAATGAAGGCATGGAAAAATGTCACATAACAAAAAAAGGTTTTTGAAATCTGTTTTAATACTACAAAAAACCCTGGGACATAAAAGTGCCTGTAGTTGTCTGTGGTAATTGACAGCAGGCCACATATGTTGTACGTAGCCATTAAGTTGAAAATAACCCTTACTTTCCCTTGATTTGGGATGGTGTCCATTACTTTGTTGAACTTCTAAGTTGTAAAACATGAAGACTGCATCCAAGTATGATGTAGTAGTTTAGTCTGTCAGACTAACCACACTGAGATCATAATGAAGTAGTAGCTCTCCATGGGGTGTGTCCTTCTTAAACCCGCTGCATACTGTGATCTGAAGGACAAAACCTATTTTAGTCATTTTAGATGAGTTACTGTCAATACGCCTTTGTGCTGACACTTAAAAGGATAGTGCAGCAAAAAATTAAAGAGTTAGCTCACTCAAAAATGAAAATTGTGTCATCTTTTACTCACCGTCATGTCATTCCAAACTCATAAGACTTTTGTTCATCTTTGGAAGACAAATGAAGTTCTACCAGAAAGACTCGGGAGGCAAAATACCGTAATAAGTACACATTTATTAACAGCCCAGCAAGCAATATTATGATATAAAGGTCTTTGGCGTAGGCACCATCCGTAACTCGCAACCCGAGGGGCCGGACTCTGCATTCCGGACAAGGCAGGGGCGCAGGCGACCCCCTGTGAGGTACGGGAAGGGACCATCCTGGTGGTGGTGGTGGGAGGGTGGAGGTGAATGTAGGCGTCAGCATCTGCGAACTCAGACATGTGTAAGTACCGATCTTTTATACTACTAGTATTAGAACATGATTGGAAAGATGAGAAGGTAATAAGTGACGTAACAATTGAGTCTTCCGGGCAGAACTTACGCTAAAGCTTTCATATCATTTTGATGAAATCTGAGAGATTTCTGTCCTCCATTGACAGCTAAGCTATACCACGACTTTGATTGAATTCCACGGCACTTTGACGCTTCAAAAAGCTCATAAAGAGATCGTAAAACTATATGAATCGAGCGATTTAGTCCAATTTTCTGAAAAGACACGGTCGCTTTATATGATGAACAGATTGAATTTAGGCTTTCATTCACATATAAACACTGATCAGCGAACATAAACAGAAGCTCAACTGAACCTGCTTGATGCGCAAGAACAAACCTCTCGCAGACGCTCAAACATGATGCGTAACACTAGAATCAACCTCATTGGTTCTCGCACATCAAGGGAACATGATTGAGCATCCATTTACCATATCTGATGTCTGCGTTAATGAATGTTTATGTGTGAATAAAAGCCTAAATTAAATCTGTTAATCGTATAAAGCGATCGCGTCTCTCTCAAAAATATTTGGACTAAACCACTCGATTCATATGGATTAGTGTTACAATCGCTTTATGAACTTTTTGAAGCGATAAAGTGGTAGTTGCGTATTGGAGGGACAGAAAGATTTCATCAAAAAGATCTTCATTTGTGTTTTGAAGATGAACAAAAGTCGGTAACGCTTCCTTTTACAGTACAGTACTTAAGTGTACTTACAGTGTACTTACCTAGAAAGTACTGGCTAATATAAGGTAAGTACATGGGTTAGGGTTCAGGGTTAGTACCAAGTTATTACCCAGTAATTGTAATTACTATAATAAGTACATAGTATGTACATGGGTAACAGGACTGTAAAAGGAAGCGTTACCCAAAAGTCAGGTTACAGGTTTGGAATGACATGAGGATGAGAGATTAATGACAGAATTTTCATTTTTGGATGAACTTTACCAATTTTGTGATCATTTACTCTCCCTTACCATTACAAACCGATTAAGTATTATGTTATGTGGAACTTTTGGAAGAATTGTTATGCAATAAGGCTCTCCTATTCCTTTAAAGTCACTGAGCATAAAACACTTTGATTCAGAATATGGTGTTTTTGTAAAGAATATGGTGTTTTTGTAATAAGGGTTTGATAATTATCCCAGCCGCACCCTATAAAGGCAGACTGGGTTCACCTCTTAAATAATCTCCACATGTTCAAACATGCTCCAAATAAGTCTCTTTTCATTGAGATATCGACTGAAGATTGCTTGTTGCATTGCTGTAAATAACAATCAGAGACATTTGTGCTTACACAACCGAATTGCTGTCATGCTGTGCACTTACATCTGAGTGCTAAACCCATCTCAGCCTAGCAGCCGATGGGGATTCCTGTGTGGACGTGTGATATAGGTCACCAGCAAAGCCGTGTGGAGCAGCAGCCACTCAATATGGTTCGGTACGTGTCGTTTTGTCCATGACCCACTTGCAGATCGAAGGAACACAGTGTTCCCCTATCGCTCCAGTTGCTATGGTAACCGTGGACATCATTTATGCTGCCAGGCAGGGATGTGAGCAAGAGGAGAGTGACAGAGAAACAGAGACAGACCAACACACAGCAATCAATACATCTACATGGGAGTAGATTTATGGAATCCCATGAGGGGAATCCACAACTCCCATTCATAAAAAAAAGGAAAGGGAAAACCACAGTTGCACATGTCAATTAGTGCTTCAACCGAAAGAGACTTTTGTTTTTGCCAGTGGAGAGAACGAACTCAGCAGCCTTACATATAAATAAAGGCTTTTCCACTCATCTGAATGGGCTAGAGCAGACAAAGCACCAGGATGGCGGAGTCGCTAACACTGTAAATGTTTTTTTTTTTTTTTTTTTTAAGTCAGAAAATGGAGAGAAACATATTAAATGTCACGGTTTATTGAAAATTTAGACAGTTTATTTATAAGAAAAGTCTGTATATGTGTTCATTTGATACATCAGGCTTTTATGACTCATATACAGTACATATGAAATAGTCAGATATGGAGCACAAACTCGAGGAGGAAAAACACCTCAATTTTATTCAGAAGCCCATACTGAGCAAAAATATGTAGTTTGGTGCAGAAGCTGATATTTATTAGGCCAAAAAGTAAGATGAAATTCTGACAGCTTGTAATTTAAATCAATTAGATCTTTGAAACAGTATAGAGTACTACTTACATAAATCCATATAAATATCAGTTGTTACTTTATTTCTCCCAATATTACAGTAAGTCCTAGAAAGATGATATTTAACACTTAAATGCATGAATGTTTCGCCAATCCTTATTACATATTTGGTTCTTTAGCAACCCGGATCTATATCTAACACAGATGGATCTTTACCTGTCTCGATAATATAAAACTCTCCTGATATAAGAGTAACAATTACAGAAGAATAAAATAAAGCATATTTTTGTTACCTTTTGGAGTTTGGAAGGGTTCAGTTTGAGCAGATGATGTTTTATACCATCATCACTGTCCTCGTCAGCTCGTTTCAGTACATTCAGCATCTGGCTCATATTCGCCATCTCAAACATATTCTCAAAACTATCATTTTCAACATCTTCAAAATCAATTGTTTGATCGCTGACAGCTTCTTCACCAGATCCACCATCAAGTGACAGTGACACTAGTATTTGATTGCGCTCAGTACTTGCTCTGCAGTAAATCACTGAGCCATTTGAAGTATTTGCTGATGATACTTCCTATTCTTTTGTTTTCTGCCTGCGGTGACTATGAGTGAAATGTCACTTCATCATTGTGTATTAGACATTGCCACCTTGTGGAATAATGGTGAATTGTACTTATTTAGTCATCAAATATTCAAATATTGTTGGGGAGAAAAAATATACTCAGACTGTTACACACCTCGGGTCGTTAGCGACCCTATATAATTTTGACAAAAAATGAATGAGGAGGAGGGTAGTGAATGGCATCCCGGGTCACTAAAGACCTGAGGTATGTGTTTAAGGGTTAAATGCTTTTATTATCAAAGTTATGTTTTTATTTTAGCAGGCAAAACATATAATGCTATAAAGAACACAAAGATAAATGATAGATGGACAAATAAACATTCCTCAAAAAGCTTTTTCATTTCATTTTTCAAAAATGATGTATGGAAATTTAACCAAGTAAACCTAAGTTGCTTCAGTCCTGTAAGTGTTCAGAAGGCATGTAGTTGATTGTGTACAACAGGATTTTCAGCAAAGTTTTGGTCATGTTCATAATTTAAATGCCTTAGAAATGTGTGCATCAAATATGATATAGGCCTATTATCTTTCAGGTTAAGGCATTGGACGATCCCATGGGCAAGCACCAACTAAAGGGCTCAAACCCCACTCCTGGTAGGGGCTAATACTTAAGTTATCTAAAAGAGAGACTTATTCATGTATTCATACATATTTGCTTGATTTACCATCAAAGCTCTGGTATCGTTGTGTTTGATTGGATTACCAATGAAAATAGAGAATAGCAGGATGGCTAAGATCCAATGGACAAATGTCCTCGTGGGTTCGAACCCCATTCCTGGAAGGGGCTAATATTTAAAGCATCTGATAGACTGACTTGAGAAAGTTGTAAACATTGATTGGCTGAAAGTAAATGTCTATAAAGGCAAAACAGGTTGTATAATTTAAAAAAAAAAAAACTGGAGAAGGTTTACCTCATAAACTTTCATACAGAAAACACTGAGATGGCAACTTAAAAATTTGAAATGCAAGAAGCAATAAACCAGTATTTAGTATAGCAATATTCAAGCAATTGGATTTGAGAAAACTTTTATTTATGTTATGCACAAATAATTTAGCTTTGATAAATAGTCATTTATGTGCTGCTTTGATGGAAATATATATATAAAAAAAAGATTTTGGATTCTGGATGTCTAAAAATGTTTAAATAACAACATTAATGGCACAGTAAGTTACTATTTTAAACATTACCATTCAAAAGTTTGTGGTCAGTAAGCTTTTTAATGTTTTTGAATGTAGCAAGGCTACATTCTGCTCAGCAAGGCTGCATTTATTTGATCAAAAATACAGCAAAAACAACGATATTGTGAAATAGTTTTCTATTTGAACATATTTTATTTAGTAATTTATTCATGTGATGCAATGCTGATTTTTCAGCTTCATTACTCCAGTCTTTAGTGTCACATTTTAGAATTCACTTGAATTTGCTAATTTGCTGTTCAAGACAAAACAGTTAATATTTTTGTGGAATCTGGAATACTTTTTTTCTCCAGGATCGTTTAAAATAGAAAGCTTTTGTAACATTATAAAAGTTTTTTTTTTTACTGTCACTTTTGATCAATTTATTGCATCATTATATCCTGCTAGATAAATCTTTTTTTTTTTTTTTATCTTACTGACCTCAATCTTTTGAATTACTCAGTCATTTGACAGAGAAATAGTCATTGACCAACTCAAGTGCTCTGGGTTCTAACATGCCTTATTTGAATGAAACCAAAATAGCTGTATATCAGTGGATGTACCGTACAGTATATATCAGGAATGGGGGACATTTGTTTTGTGATTTTGCTGGAATAGATATCGAGCACTTTAATCAATGTCTTAGCTTATCAAAAAGCATAAAGCAAACAAGCCATATATGTTGTGGGTTAATCTTCATTTACTCTTTGAGGATTTCAGTACTGACATTGAGTCAATCATCCTTCTCACGTGGATTTTCTGAATACATTTGAATGTAATCACTCCAGGGCTCACATCAGGTCTGATGGTGAACTGCTTACCATGCATTCTCTCTGGGAAGGAAGTCTCGTCCCACCGGAATACCGATCAGCTACATTGCACCTGTTGTCTATGCTGAGACATCATTTTTATGGCTGATTAGAGTGGTGATTACTTCCTGATAGGTTGGACCGTTGGGTTTGCCGGGGCTGGTTCTACTGCAGCTCATTAGAAGAAGGCCAGTGAAGTCTTACTAAGCAGAACTTGAAGAAGGTTTGGCCTGCAAAGTGCAGCCGGCAGCAGAAACACAAGAGAGAAGAATGGAATTTTTGATATGGTGGTCTGGTCTCATCATTGTACTATTCTGGATTAAGCTGTCTTTATATATATATATATATATACACACACACATACATATATTATATTTATATATAACACTTAAAGGTGCAGTAAGCAAAAATCTGTTGATATTTGAAATCAACCCAAACAAACTCACCCCTCCCTTCATTGCTCCGCCCCCAAAATGCTCGAACACGCAATGCAGTGGATGTCTCTTTATTATAGCTGAAGTAAAGCAAAATAATGCTTTACAAAAAATAAAGCAAAGATGACGGACGACAAGGAAGAACGTTGAACATACAGTACACAAGAGTATATACTAGCAAGAGTTGGTTGTTAGTCGCCAGCAGCACGGCAGTTCCAAACACACTATGACCCTCAAACCTACTACAGCTAACATTACAACAACAACATACACTGTAAATGATTTCTGTTGTTGTCACAGTAATATTACTGTATTCTCAACAATTCCCTACTGTAGAATCTGAATACAGTATGTCACTGTAGATTTTGTCATTTTCACAGCATTATTACTGTATTCTTAACATTTTCTTACTGTATAAGCTGTTTACAGCATGTTACTGTATATTTTAAATGCATTCTGGGAAAATTAGCCTACTGTAAATCTAAGTACAGTTCTGACCGCAAAAAAAACAACCACACACCTCTTCACACAACGGCTCTGTGACAGACCGTCAGACATCATGAAGATGAAAGCCCACAAGAGTAGCTTATGGTAATAACTATAATTTTTTAGACTTTTTAAATCGTTTTATATCTTTTATTCTGATGGTATTTGCAATATATAAATCTAAATTTTAGTTAATATGTTTTTGTTAATAATATCTGAGCAAGTGTTCATTTTCTGGCCTTTTCCTCCCGCAGCGTCATAAAGATTAAAGTCCTTATAGGACTGAAGTAGGACTAGACTTTAAATTGGTATACTTCAAAACAAGTGTAATCGCTTTATTTGTTTTATACAAATGTTATTTGCAAGGTATAAATACATCACACGTAGGCTCACTATTGGCCGACGCTGGTCATGTGTGTGATGCGTGTGATGTTCAACACAGGAGCGCTGCTCATCTCGAGACCCACAGAGAAGGAAGTGACTAGTTGAATAAAGTCGTTATTTTTGTTGTTTTTTTTGCGCACAAAAAGTATTCTCGTCGCTTGATAAACTTAAGGTTGAGCCACTGTAGTCACTTGGACTATTTTAACGATGTCTTTACTAACTTTTCTGGGCCGGCAAGTTTCAATCCCTTAGAAGCCTATGGAGGAGTGAGACAGCTCTCAGATTTAATAAAAAATATCTTAATTTGTGTTCCGAAGATGAACGAAAGTCATACGGGGTTGGAACAACATGAGGGCGAGTCATTACTGACAGAATTTTCATTTTTGGGTGAACTATCCCTATAAAATGCAAGTACGCTTAATGCATTTTTTTTTAAAGTAGTCCAATTCAACAAGCTTATTTTGTTTAAAAAACAATTGCCATTATTTTACTTTCATAGGTTTGCTATTGGAGGATCTCATGAGTGACAGGTTGTCCCGCCCTCACGCCAGTAAACACGTCATCAGAGAAGAGAAGAGATCTCGATGCAAGAGGGAGGGGAAGTTATTTTAAATAAAGGTTATGAATTTTAAATATATATATATGATGTGCACCGATAAATTATTTATAACACACAATGCAGTATTCCCTATAAAATAGGAAATGTCCATTTTGATTTCATGGTGACTTTAACCAAAGCAACTTATAGGGCCCTATCTTGCACTCGGCGCTAATGACTTTGTACACTGACGCATGTATCATTCCTATTTTGCACCCGCGCAAAGCGGACTTTTCCCTCCACAGACGCACGTCGGTTAACTAAGAAATACAGTTGCGCTCCCCGGGGCGGTTCAGCGCAAAGAGGAGGCGTGTTCCGGCGCAAACTTTCCCTCATGCTATTTTGCTGTTCTATAAAACAAATGCGCCACTGACCAGAAAAAAACTAGTCTAAAGTCAGTGGCGCGTTGCGCGTTGTTCATTATGCTATTTTAAGGGCGCATGCTTGGCCATAATCAATGTAGCGTGTGCACAACGCGCATAGGATTCTCTCATCTAAGCAGTTGTTTTCATTTTTGCAAATCATACATTATTACGATAGATAGATGGATAGATGGATAGACAGACAATTTATTATAAAAGCATACATGTAGCTTACACATTTACCCAAATTATCATACGCCTGTTTAACAAAAGTTAATTTGGGTGGGTTTCTGCATCCCCAATGTCACTTCTCTGTGTTTTACGGCCCTGACGAGAACGTTGCTCTCCTCGGCTGTGAACCGCTCCTGGCGCGCGCCTGGCAAATCCGCCGTTATAAAGGAATCCGCTTTAGAACAAGCGCACCTGCTCTTAAAGGGAATGTGAGATGACGCTCTGATTGGTTTATTTCACGTTACGCCCAAACCACACCTATGAATAATGAAGCTTCTTCAGACCAACCCCTTTTAGATTTGCGCCAGGCGCAAGAGGCATTTATCCCGCCGGGAAAATAGCAACAGCGCCGGGATCCGCCCACAAAGTTACTTGCGCTTTGCGCTTTGACACTTGCGTTTCAGATCGTTAAAATAGGGCCCATAGTCCATTTTATCAATATGTGCATTCCTGAAAATGTAATCAGTGACCTAGGCATTGCTAGCGTCATGCTCAACAAGGGGGGTAAAAATGCATAGAAAAGTCTATTTTCCAAAATATAACCTTTTTAACGAAGAATAAATTGTTTCCTTGAGCACAAAGCAATACCAAGCTGCACATTATCCACAGTTGGAGGGTGTAAGGTGGGCGGTGCAAAAACTGTGTGTCATCCTTAAAATAGCCATATATAATGAAAGCTAAGGCTGCAATCAGAGAGTCTTACTAATTAATGAAACATGAAGGCAAAAAGGACCCCAAGCAGATTGTGACCTCAATCCTCCCCTGCCTATACCAACTCTCAGTGGAAACACCAACGATGCACAGCGTGACACTTTTCTTGGGTTTAGACTCAAGGGCATCCTTGGATAGCACATGGTGAATCACCTCCGCACCCATCCAGTGGGGTTTCTAGGGATGAGTCATCCTCATTAATGGTTGGCTATTCGGGAACATCCGCGCAGCCGCAGAAGAGCGCATGCACAGTCCGTCTTAGATGGGATTCCCCTCTCAGCAAGCCTAACAGAAGCCCAGCTGTCATGCAGTGCAGAGGATGGAGTCCAGCGACGTTGACGTTTCATGTAGTTTATCTGCACGATGAGTCATCAACCGTATGGGTGGATCATTCACACACACTCAACCTTTATTGCACAGCAGAGATGAACTGTGCAATAATAAGAACATTCAATGAAAGGTTAATGCAATGCATATTTTTTTTCCAGATACATGCATCCTTGCCACAAAGTAATCCCATCTGCAACAGTAGCAGCCATTTCTCACACATCACCAACACATATATCATCAGAGAAGTCGATAAGAGCCCAGAGGCATTCAGATGGGCTGGTTTCGCAGAGCTATTATTCGGCTGCGGTTCCTTGACATCATTGACACTGAGTCTGTCCTGGCTAATGCTTCCCCTGCCTGTAATGATAACACGTCTGGAAGGATTGGAATTAGAAGACACATTTGTCTTTGGCATGACATATTTAATTCTCCATTCAGACCAACCAATATGCCACCAAATGCTTGCAAGTTCCTGACAAGAGAATTGGATCTAAATTAACATCACCAACAAACATGCTAAAATGATGTCTTAAAGCTGCAGTCCGTAGCTTTTTTAAGTAAAAATAATCCAAAATAATTATATAAAAAAAAACTTATTCTGCCAGTGGTCAAAACTATCTGCTTGCCATAGCTAGATTCAAAAAGGTTAGCTTGTAATAATGATTTTAATTCCAGTGGTACTGGTGGGTTTCCGCGGGAAATTCGAGCATGTCTTTGCGTCAATACGTCACACCCGTACACATAAAGAAGGAGTTTCGGCTAGCCGGCTATACTGCGCATGACGAGATGTAGAGATAGGCTTTTCTCGCAGCACTTTACATAATTAAACTTATGGCGGATCCAGAAAGATCCAAACAACAATCATCAGTGTCAACTGGAGATTCAGCAGTTATAAAACCCAAAAGACTTCGTACTTCAGATTTAAGGTGGCTAGAGAAAGAGAAAGAAACCGTCTCATGCGAACACAAGGATTTAAACATCGGCGGGGCTTTTGAAAAGTGCGTGAACTCCGTCTTTTGAAGGGGTTCAAAACGGAAGAAGAGACGGCTTTTTTCTGCTGAACAAGTAAGTTAAGACATTTCAATAATTCAATCGTGTAACAGTATGTTTTCTTAATTCACACAGTTATGGAGTTTCCTTTATTGTGCCTTTCTCGTTTTGCTATTATGGAGAATATGAATTCTGAACTACACAGGTAACCATAAAACACATTAAATTTAACATTAGTCACGCAATGCTGATGTGATGTTGTTAACATGAACAATTTGAGAACAAAGTAGGCTATAATTTGCACGGCTGCTGTAAATCGCGTTGATTAAATCTAACGAAGCTTATCATGTCGAATGCTTTTTCCCCCTTAGTTGGTCAGAACAAAAATGGATGTTACTTACTTGTTCAGAAGACATTTTCTTATAAAAATTCTTATGTTGGTCAAACTTTCAAAAAGTGAATCTGTGATTCTGTATGACAGTATCCACATAGTGGATGACAGCAGCACTCGCCTCGCCTCAAAGCACTGTGTTCATCCGCGCTGTTTCATGCCGATTTACAACCCACGTAAAGATGATAATTCCGCGAATCACTGCAGTTACAGATTTCGAACAGAGAGATGGCGACAAAGAGGAAAAGCTACGGACTGCAGCTTTAATAAACATATAGCCTAACATAAAATATAAATACAAAAGAGCTTTGTGAGGGTTAAGGGCTCAGGGTTAAGGGTTAAGGGACAGAAAATAATTTACATGTAAAACTTATACTTAAAACTACATTAGTTTTACATATAAATTATTTTCTATAATATATATATACACATTTGCATTAATTTTTTTATTTAATATTCATATATATATACACATATATACCCTCATATGTAAACTCGCTTATAAAATATATTTTAAAAGAATATTATATAAAAAAAAATGAATGCAAAGGAAACGTTTTTGTCCTTACTAAATTTAAAATCATATATCATAAATAAATATATTAAAACAATTTAGGGAGATTTATTACAAATTGAAATAAAAAAATACTTTCCCCACATATGTAAATTGATGTAAACCCTTTAAACATAAAATAAATGAAAAAAGTAAAAGAGCATGTGAAAAGATAGCAAACATTGTATTATTGTAATTTATATGTAATTGTATTAAATATTGCAACAAAATATCTATAAAAATTGTAGGTCCAAATTAAATGCTTACATGACTATTTGGGTCAATGCTTGCAAAAAATCTCAAAACATATTGTGAAATGAAATTGCATGCATGTAAACTACTATACACATCAACTGGTGTTTGCTGTTTGTGTGTATGTTGTATTCCTTCACTGTAGTCAGCATGTGTTGCATCAGTGCTTTGGCCTATTTAAAGTAGATTCATGCAGCTCGACCTGTGCTCGCACATCATCGGGGATAGACTTCAACCAAAACCAACCATGACAACACGCTCATCTCCACGGCAACCGGACTCATTGAGCTGCACAGAGCAAGCTCGCCTCATGACGGATACAGAGTGTTCCCTCTCCGCTCGTGGTACGATTCACACTGCACTTGTTGAATTATACTCTACTGTCAGACAGACACCACACCACACTGATGCAGCCACAGTACAGCGTCTATTCAAGTCTCATCTTTTCCTTCTCAGTGCATCTGTTCAATCTGACGCAGGCAGACCCAGAGGTAAACTGTAGAGATTGCTCTTTCATAGATCATGAGACTTCATGGAGGCCTAAATTACTGTAGGTTTCATGTAAGAATCAGCTTTGTCTCGTGATTCTAGAATTGCTTAATAAAAATAGACACAAATGAGACAATAGAGTTTTTACACTTGGCAGATGCTTTTATCCAAAGCACTTTGCATTTAGTGTACGCATTTTATCAGTTCATGGCATGCATTGAAATAAATCATAATTATGACATACTAATTTACAATTAAGAGACAAAAAGCCTAAATTAATTTGCCATGTCATAATTATCAAATACAAAGTTAAATGGTGGAAAACACTTTACAAGGCCCTTAAGACAATAATCAGACAATTCTAACAATTTATTTGTTAACATTATCAAAACTACATTAGTTACCATTACCTAACAATGAAATATACTTCTACTGCATTTATTAAGGTTAGTTCATGTTATATCAGCATTTAAGATAAAAATAATAATATTTAATGCACTGTGTGAACTAATATTAACATTTAATAAATGCTGCTCACTATTAGTTAATGCATTAATAACGTGTTACCACATTAGGACATAAAAAGCTGAAATTAAGAGATAAAAAGTCATAAAAATATGACAAAACGTCGAAATATGGCAAAAAATCTAAATTTAAAAAAAGTAGATAAAAAGTAGTAAAATTATGAATAAATGGGGTTAAATTAAGTAATTATGACAAAAATAGACTTGTGTCATAACAATAGCTAGTACAGCATAGTTTCACCTTTAATGTCATTATTCCAACTTTTCGTCCTATAATTATGACTTTTCGTCATAAATCTTACTTATCATATTTATGATCTGTCAAAGCAGATTTTTTTTCTTATGTGGTGGAAGAGCCCGTTCTCATCCCAAAGCGTAATATACTGACTCTTTTGCCAAAGCGTCTATATCCAACGCATATGGCACCCTTTAGCGTCATATGAGACGCAGATATATGGCGCCTCCTAGTGGTCTAACCCTAACACTACCCCAGACCTAAACCTACCCAAAACCGAAGCGTGTTATATTGACTCTAAAGGGTGCCATATGCGCTGGATATAGACGCTTTGGCAAAAGAGTCAAAATATTACGCTTTGGGATGAGAATGCGTTGGGTGGAAATGATCTTCCATTTGATCCCATTAAGGCCTATAGGAAGCTATAAAATGATGTTCGTGTTCACATGGACACTTTTGATTACATATTTTGGTGCCTTCAAAGCAAATCTGAGAACAATCTGAGCGATTATCAAGAGCTCTTCTGACACTCCCAATGAGACACGTGTGAGATTAGTGTCTTCTGAAGAGAAAACGTAAGCAGAAGTCTCAGACTGGCACGTACCCATAACTTTTCTCCAAACTCATTGGGAAATGATAGTTGAATAACACTGATGTAGAAGCACCTATCCAACATGTAAGCCTAGACATAAACTGTAAACTTGTCCCTCAAATCTGATTGGTTGATCAACAAAGACGTTGATCCAGGAACATGTTTCACCAGTGAAATCGGATTCTGCCTCAGTTTGTTCTCCATTTAATCCAATCGCTTTGGAGAAACAATTGTGATTTTTCTGTCCGAAAGCTTATGGAACTCAGTACACAGTAAGTTCTGATGAAAACCCAAGAGGGTTGGAGCAGATGTTGTCGGTAAACCTTCAAGCTTATCCGAGCGAAAGTGACCTGCTGTTGGGAGAGATTGATATCTGGAGTAATTTGAGTGGTTTTCTGCCCAGCGTAAGACATGGCATGAAGTCAAGCCTCATTACAAGTATTAGTCAAACATTTATGTCTGCTATTTGAAAGATCAAAAACAGCCACATAAACAGTCGTGTGGGACCGACTTACTGGACATTTCACTCCTGGAAGGCATTACTGATAATTCAACACCAAAAGCCATTTAGAAAATAATACAGTCCCAATAGCATAAATGTAGTTTTTGAATCTGTGCATGACTGCAATCGTGCCTGCCTCCCCCGCATGCATCCATTATGTCATCCTTGGAAGAAGGAAGGGCTTGTGATTATTTTGTTTATCACAGTACATGCTATACGTATTCCTCTACAGTAACTGTTATTGTGATCGTTGGCCTTTTGAAATCGTGATTAATGAAACGCCCGAATCTCTGGAAACGGTGCGACGGTTTTGACTTTGCCAGCCGAACACAATGTCAAAGTTAATGGAATGTCAAGGAAATCCTTCAAAATCTGGATAATCTGCGATCTTTCTGCTAAAACCACCCCAGGCGGTTATGACTTGGCAGTCAAAAGAGGAAAAGGATAACAAGCAGCAAACATGTTTGGCTTTAACAGGAGAGAGAAAGAGACTGGATGGATATCACCTGCGAGACAAATGCTACTAAAGCAGAACATGCAAGCGTGAAATTATAGAGACATAAAAGAGAGCAAGACATGGAAGAGATTTAGTTGCATTGCACATACTCTTGGCTTGGCTATCCAGAAAATGATATAATTGAATGTTTTTTTGTAAACAAGTACAAAACTGTCATAAGTGACAGCACATCATGTATTCTGCAACAATGCAATATAATAAAACGACGTCTGTATAAAAAACACCCAGGATGATCTTTCTGTCTGGTGTCTATACACAAGCCAGGGTGTGAATAAGTTTATGAATAAGTAAGAAGGCAAACCTCAGCTGTTGACCTTCGGATGTCTTCAGAGATGTTGCCTATTTATTTCTCTTTGAGCAAAGTTCACATCACCAGAAGTCTTTGAAGAATTGAGGGAATTGAAGAATTTAGGGCATATAATATAGTCACAGCAGACAGTTCCCTTTCTGATAAAACACTTTATTTTAAGGTGACACACGTTACTACATGTATACTTGATATAGTAATAATTATGCATAATTACAAGTAACTAACCCTAAACCAAACCCTATATCTCTATAGTACGTGCATGTTGTTCATTAATATTACCCTCAGGGTAACACTTTATTTTACGGTGTCCGTGATACAGAGTAATTACTTAATGAAGTAGTACTAGACGTTGTAATAACATGTAACTAAGTTATGGAATAGCCTGTACTTACAGATTGTAATTACACACATGTAATAGGCAGCTGTTACACATATGTAACAGGCCGAGTCGGTTACATACGTGTTACCGACTACAATGTAATTATATAATTATATAAGTACTTAAATATGTTACTAAGGTGTGAAAAAAGCCTGCAGTTACACATGGTCATTTTGTACCTTCTGTAGGCTGTTACACGTATGTAACATAAAATAAAGTGTATCAAGGTTGTACTTAAGTGCACTTCATGTGTATAAGGTAGCCTATGTATATATGAAGTACACTTAAGTACAATCTTGATACACTTTATTTTACGTAGCTTATCCCTGTGTAATATTCTGTAAATTTAATGTAATTAAGAAGCTACTGCATGTATTTGAGCTGTGAACTAGTGGGTTAATTCAGATGGATAAGGTAGCCTATAGATGTAGATACACATGAAGTGCACTTAAGTACAAAAGATTTCTATTTCAAATAAATGCTTATTCATCCAATAATCCTGAAAACAAATGTACACAACTGTTTTCAACATTGATAATAATTAATATTTGTTGAGGAGCAAATCAGCATATTATAATGATTTCTGAAGTATCATGTGCCACTAAAGACTGGAGTAATGATGCTGAAAAATCTGGAATAAATTACATTTTAAATTATAATATTTTAATACTTTTTTTTTTTTTTTTTAAATGCTGGCTTGGTAAACAGAAGATACTACTTTAAAAAACGTTTGAATGGCAGAATAATATATGTGTGTGTGCGTGTGTGTGCGTGCGTGCGTGTATAGATAGATAGATATCTTATGAATATTTCTTTACTTAGAGCATGTAAAAACTATACAAAATGTATATTGTATTAATGTATATATTTTTACATTTTACTTTTACACTTTTTTTTTATCTATGTAAAACAGTTTGATTTCATGAAAGCTCTACAGGGACGGCATGAGCACATCACCGTCTCACCCGAGCTCCTTACACAAGTTTATCCCAGAATCCCACCGCGTTACGCAACGTCCCATGGAAAGGGCTAACCTGTCCATGCCACAGCACCTCAGTTTAGATGTGTAAACCCTTCTCATAGGAGCACAGTGAGTTCCCATGAGGCAGCTGTTGGCCCCTTCAGAGAGAGCGGGTGTCTGACTGAATCGTGTGGTTGAGAGTGATCTCTGGAGAGTGCAGAGGCCAGCATGTGTTTTATATGAAGGCCTATCCGGAGCGATCAGACCTCGACCACAGGGTATTCTTCAGCTTCAGGGCAGAAGGAGGGATAAAGGAGGAGGAGAGAGACTATATGCTCATAATGGACAATAGCATGCTGCTTACTGCATACTGGGCAGTGTATACACTTAAAGCCACCTATATGTGACATGCACATGTATACATACTGTATGTAACAATATGACATTAAAAGTTATTGTAAAGTTATGTCGTAATTTTGATTTATCTCCTAATTTCTAAGTCATAATTTCGACTTTTCATGTCATAATTATTACTTCATCTCATAATTTAGATTTTCTTAAATAATTTTGACTATATGTCAATTTCGAGAGTGAAATACTAGCATATTGCTTAATGTGTACGGTGCATACTAAATGCTGTCTAAAAATCATTTAGATTTTTGTCATAATTTGGAATTTTTATTGTCATAATTATGTTTTATGTCATAATTTAGACTTTTCATATCTTAATTATATGACTTTTATGAATTTTGACTTTCTGTCATCATTTTGACTACTTTTCAAAAATGTCGAATGTTTGTCAATTTCTATCGTTTGTCGTAAGTTTGACCTTTTTTGTCATAATTATGTTTTTTATGTCATAATTTAAACTTTTCATTTTGTCAATTTCAATCGTTTGTCTTAATTTCAATCTTTTGTCATAAGTTTTACTTTTTCAATGTAGTAATTGTTTTTATGTCATAATTGAGACATTTCATGACATAATTATTACTTTTTATATCATAATTTCAACTTTTTATGTAATCAATATGACTTTTTCACAATTTTGACTTCTCATAATTGTTTTTATGTCATCATTTTGACTTTTTGTAATCATTTTGACTGTCATAATTATGTTTTTATGTCATTATTTTGACTTCATGTCATAATTATTGCTTTTTTCATAATTTTGATTTTTTTTCATAATTATGACTACCGGTATATGTCAATTTCGAGAGTGAAATACTAGCATTTTGCTTAATGTGTACGGTGCATACTGAATGCTGTCTACTGTAATTCAAAAATAGTATGTGAAACAGCTAGAATTATGCCGTGAAAAACTGCAAATATATGCTGCATTATTGTCACTCTGCACATATGCTGGAGACACACTAAAAGTAGTATGCTAGTATGCTATTCCAAAATAGCCAGGTTCTAGAAGAACTGTGGGAAAGCATCTGGACAGCCTCCAGAGCCTCCCTTTGCTAACCAGGCATGAAATTCCTGCGGCAGTGAGCAAAATGAAAGAGTGTGTATGTTTGAACGTGTGTGTGTGTGTGTGTGTTTTCAGACAGATATAGAGCAAGAGAGAGAGGGTGTCCCGTACAACAAGCACGGAGGAGGGCAGCATGTAATCATAATGACCAAGCCGAGAGGACGTGGGATGATGCAACATAATGAACATAAACGCAGGAATGCAGGGAGAGAGAGAGAGAGAGAGAGAGAGAGAGAGAGAGAGAGAGAGAGAGAGAGAGAGAGAGAGAGAGAGAGAGAGAGAGAGAGAGAGAGAGAGAGAGAGAGAGGTAAAGAGGAGGACAGGATGAAACTTAATGGCTTTTCCATTCGTCAGGAATGTGCTGATGAGCATGTCTCCTCAAATTAAAACACAAAGAGACAAAACGGAGAACATGCACAAACACATGGCCGATAAAATCACCTGATGGCACTGAAAAAACATTAACAAGCACGGCTGCTGTACGGCACGGTGCATTCTTAATTCAGTGGCATTTACTCAATTAAACAGTTCATTTATTATGACTGTACCATATGGGAATTCAGATATTTCACATTTTTAATTACTTTTTGTCTAGAAAAATCTTAACACTTGACAGTTTGAGTCAAAAAAAGATGTTAAAAATCTCCCTGAAAATGGAGGTCAGCTTTGTGAATTGCATTGTGGGATACAAGTATGTCACAGTATGCTCATGCTTATACACTCACCTAAAGCTATTTGGAACACCATACTAATACTGTGTTTGACCCCCTTTCGCCTTCAGAACTGCCTTAATTCTACGTGGCATTGATTCAACAAGGTGCTGAAAGCATTCTTTAGAAATGTTGGCCCATATTGATAGGATAGCATCTTGCAGTTGATGGAGATTTGTGGGATGCACATCCAGGGCACGAAGCTCCCGTTCCACCACATCCCAAAGATGCTCTATTGGGTTGAGATCTGGTGACTGTGGGGCCCATTTTAGTACAGTGAACTCATTGTCATGTTTAAGAAACCAATTTGAAATGATTCGAGCTTTGTGACATGGTGCATTATCCTGCTGGAAGTAGCCATCAGAGGATGGGTACATGGTGGCCATAAAGGGATGGACATGGTCAGAAACAATGCTCAGGTAGGCCGTGGCATTTAAACGATGCCCAATTGGCACTAAGGGGCCTAAAGTGTGCCAAGAAAACATCCCCCACACCATTACACCACCACCACCACCAGCCTGCACAGTGGTAACAAGGCATGATGGATCCATGTTCTCATTCTGTTTACGCCAAATTCTGACTCTACCATCTGAATGTCTCAACAGAAATCGAGACTCATCAGACCAGGCAACATTTTTCCAGTCTTCAACTGTTCAATTTTGGTGAGCTCTTGCAAATTGTAGCCTCTTTTTCCTATTTGTAGTGGAGATGAGTGGTACCCGGTGGGGTCTTCTGCTGTTGTAGCCCATCCGCCTCAAGGTTGTGCGTGTTGTGGCTTCACAAATGCTTTGCTGCATACCTCGGTTGTAACGAGTGGTTATTTCAGTCAAAGTTTCTCTTCTATCAGCTTGAATCAGTCGGCCCATTCTCCTCTGACCTCTAGCATCAACAAGGCATTTTCGCCCACAGGACTGCCGCATACTGGATGTTTTTCCCTTTTCACACCATTCTTTGTAAACCCTAGAAATGGTTGTTCGTGAAAATCCCAGTAACTGAGCAGATTGTGAAATACTGAGACCGGCCCGTCTGGCACCAACAACCATGCCACGTTCAAAATTGCTTAAATCACCTTTCTTTCCCATTCTGACATTCAGTTTGGAGTTCAGGAGATTGTCTTGACCAGGACCACACCCCTAAATGCATTGAAGCAACTGCCATGTGATTGGTTGATTAGATAATTGCATTAATGAGAAATTGAACAGGTGTTCCTAATAATCCTTTAGGTGAGTGTATACTTAGCATTATGGCAAATGTGATATGACATATGGTTATTCTATACATATAGAAAATTTTCCTTCTAAAAACCACAGTGTGTGTATAAATACATATATTACGTTTAATTGATCACACTAAAAATTAAAGTCAGGTTGAACACATTGCATTGTGGGATACAGTGTGCTTTAGCTTATATACTGCACATTATGGCAAATGTAGTAGTCCATATTACGCACTACATATAAAAAACTTGCATTATTGTATATATTTACTGCTTACTACTTTTCTGAAATGCAATTCAAAGTATATTTTCTTTATTATATGGAAAATTTTCATTTTGTGCACAGTTTACAGCACGATACTTTTTTCTATTTAAAATGAATTTAAAGGGATAGTTCACTTTGAAATTAATTTTTGATATGTTTTAGCTTACCTCAAGGGCATCCAAGATGGTGTCTTTGTGTCCACAGTATTTTCAATTTTGTTATTTTTAGGTCAAACCGTTCTTGTCTGTCAGTCATATAATGCAGGCCTATGGGGTCCACCTCAAAGAGCATACACAGAGAAATTCCAAATTAAACATGATTTAATGACTCGTAAATGTAAGTACACATTGATGGCCTAAGACACTAAACGAGCGGTTTGTGTGAGAAAACGAACAGTATTTATATCGTTTTTACCTCTTGTAATCACAGTCACGTCCAAGTGATCTGATGGCGCGGGCGCCTCTGTCTGCGCAAGCGCCGGAAAGCCCCGGAAGTGATCTCTCGCGCGTGTACGTCACTCATTGTTTACACAGAGATTTCGGACGTTTTACCTTTCACTGTGAAGACAGAGGCCATGACTGTGATTACAAGAGGTAAAAACGATATAAATACTGTTCGTTTTCTCACACAAACCGCTCGTTTCATGTCTTAGGCCATCAATGTGTACTTACATTTACGAGTCATTAAATCATGTTTAATTTGGACTTCTCTGTGTATGCTCTTTGAGGTGGACCCCATAGGCCTGCATTATATGACTGACAGACAAGAACGGTTTGACCTAAAAATAACAAAATTGAAAATACTGTGGACACAAAGACACCTACATCTTGGATGCCCTTGAGGTAAGCTAAAACATATCAAAAATTAATTTCAAAGTGAACTATCCCTTTAAAGTACATTTTCTTTAATATATAGAACATTTGCATTTCGTGCACAATATATTTTTACTGCATACTGCTTTTTTCTTTTTTAAATGCAATTTAAAATATATTTTATTTAACAGAAAATTTGCATAGGCTACTACTTTTAATGTAATTAAATTTTTAAAAATATATAATTTATCTAAAAGTGTCTTAACTCCTGGCAGTCTGATGAAATAATGAATAAAAGATATGTTAAAAACTGCAAGCATTTACATTTTTTTTTTTTTTTTTACACTTTTTACAATTTATCACACTAGAAATGAAAGTCAGGTTGAACGCATTGCATTGTGGGATACAGTGTGCTCTAGTTTGCACATTATGGCAATAGTCTCAGTATTCCGTACTAAATAGAGAGAATTTGCATTCTCTGCACTGTTTGTATTCTGCATACTACTTTTTAATATTTTAAAGTATATTTGATCTAAAAATGTGCATGCACTGTGGGATACAGTATATACAGTCCCTCAATGTGATCTTTTGTAAATGCACAGTTTAGCAAATGTAGTAAGTCATCCAGGTATTTTAAGCACTCAAAAATTAACTTACAGTGTTGAAATATCAGATTGATATAATACTGTTATTCTGACCATGGCCAATGTATTTCAGCTGTAAAGCATGTAAAACTCATTTTGCTCATGCAATAGCATCTGGCATGACCTTTAATTGAAGGTTATCTGGCAGAGCGATATGCATTAATCACTGCACTTTCGTGAAGCATCATTGGTGTGATCAGATCAGTCTTCCTGATTGGCTGAAGATCAAGCAATCAATGATAATGCAAAAGGAAGACAAGTTATTCAAGGGCAACACATGGAAACCTGAGCCCTCGGGTCAATCACACAGACAATATTAGACTTGTCTATAGCTAACAAGATGACGATATCCATTTCATGAGAATGACATCATATCTAGTGCCGCAGGTTCATTGATATAACACTCGTTCCTTTCACGACTGCAGTATGACTCATATTATGGCAAAGGTTATTTTCATATCTGTGGCCACCATCCATGCTTCACTGGTGTGACTGGATTAACCATACGTTCCAGATATCTGGGGCTCGTTCTTCGTACGTCGCTAACTCAGTTAGCTGGATTTGATTGTTGACGATTTGGCATGATCTTGGATCGTTTGGTTCTTCGAAGCTCATCCTAGACTTGCTGTCATAGCAACAGGTGCGCTAGCTTGAACCTGCTCGTGAGCAGGCTTATTTCATGTAAACAGGATTAGATCGCGGCTTTATAAGCGGAGGTGAAACGAGAAGTCTTTTAACGCAGTGCGATAGTGTACTTTTTGAGAGATATAATTTTTCTCATGACTCGTGAGGATGTCATTTACATCAATTATTTTTGGAAACGCACATTAATTGTTCGACTCGTCGGAGTCGGCCTTTAATAACAGCACAAACTGTGTGCATTGTCCTGATATTATTTGCGAGTGGCTCTTTTCCTTTAAACTATTGGATATGCGGAGAACTTGATAAGTGCTGTCTGTCGTGTCATTCACAAAGTTTACCCTGGCGCTCAAGCAGTTTTTAGGGTGTTTTTTTGTGGCATTTCCAAGCCAGTTTAGACCCAAGGTTGTAGGCTATAGCAGGGTTTTTTTTTTTTTTGCCAACGCAGGTATTATAATTTTTAATGAAGATCATGCAATCATGAACATGCCGATTAATATGACACAGATATGTCCCTCAGGCTTCACTAATGTGATTGGTCAATAGACTGCACACATGTTCCCATCAAGGCCTCTATGAAGGGGATTTTGTGAACAGAAAGGGGGATCACAATGTAAATGTGCAGCCAGTTACTATTACAATTCTTAATATTCAAGATTAGTAATATTATATCAAATTAAAAAAAAGGCAGTTGACAGACTAAAATCTCTAGATGGTGTGTGACTGTTCCATATCACAAATGTGGAAGCACAGAGATTCACATTTATGCACATTACTTGAACATGGTATCAATATCAAGCTCACTGTATTACATACACAGTTACAATGCAGCTCTAGCCAGGACAAGGTCACACAATGAAATGAACTTTGGCCAACTAAAGGGAAGATTTCAGTGTCTGAAAAGCCTGAGGGTTGCACTTGACAGGGCCTGTGACATTACATGTGCCATTTACACAACATTTCCACCATCAGCAAAAATATAAAACATTTCATTAAATGTTTAATAAAAGACAAGACAAATTTGCTTAGTTCTTTGATTTTTTATTTAAATTGTCAATTTTCTAGGGGCAGGGGGGCTTGGGTTAAACCTTTCAACACAAGCCTTATGCAACAAAAAATAAAAGGAAAAGTATACACTGCCCACCTCTGTATAACTGCTTTGTGCAGACTCTTCTGTAGGGCTTTCTGTAGATGTGGACTCCTGCAACATATAATGCATTCAGAAATAATAGGTACTCAAGTCTAAATTAAGTAAAGTTATTTGAAGATACTTTCTCCAAAAGACAGTCATCTGAGAGAGTTTCTTCACTGTCCTGTGCATTGGTGGGGAAATGGGCATTACAAAGTGTTGTACTTTCTTCCCTTTTGATGTAAAGTTTGGAAAAGTCCACTTACTGCACATGGTTCAGCCACTTGGAACAGATAAATGTGTTGGTGTTTAAAACTGCACAAAAGAGGAAAACACAATTTCATTACAATGAAGTACACTGGGGGGAAATGTGATCAATAACTCATGGCAACATATTTTTTTACATTAACTAGGCTACATGTAGTTTCACACATGCACACTTTCACAAGTAAGCAATTCATCACTAGGCCTACTCAAGGTTTAACAGTTGATATGACTGGACCAGCCATTGGGATTATAGGCCTATAGTGCAGCAAAAAAATATTTTACAGTGTAAGATCATTTAAAGTTCATTTACCAGTAATGAAGGAGTTGCTGCTACTGGTCCCTGCTGTGTGTCTGAGGAAGAGCTGAACCCAGGACGGGTCGGTTCACATTCAACCCAAGGGCCAGCTCTTCTGCCGGGGTATAATGTGGGGGTGCAGGACCACCACCTGTTTGTTTTTCTTTTTTTTTTTTTTCAGCCTTTTTCTTGGTTGCTTTTATAAACAAGCAAACATTTATTAACAGTGCCTTTTTAAAAGAGACTATAGTAGCCTTTAGTACAAATTACCATTATGTAGAATATTCTAGTACTTCACTTTTACTTGTTCCCATGTTCTAGTAGTGGGTGGTGACTGACATTACAATGAACAAAGTTATTAATTATTTAGAAATGATTCAAATAAAAAAATATATACTGTTATAAGTGATAAAAACATCTAAATGGTCACTACAAACTTAATTTGCTACTTTTTGCCAGCCCTCTCTCCTGGCTTTGCACATTTTAGGTGAAAACTTGTAATTAAGTTTTCAAATTCAGCATAACCTTCTAGCAATAGCTCTTGCTCTGCTGCAGAGTAAAACTGAGCGCGCTCTTTGGCCACGGTGAGCAGCCAATAGCAGCGTTGCTGATCAATGTTTCTACTATCGATACATATCCCCTTTTAAACCAGCGCATGAACGCGCAATTATCTCAGATAACTCAATCCAGCGATACTAATCATAAACAACAGGTGTGTTCGAAGAACCCAATTAGCCGGATCATGATTAGCACGATGATATCATCTTAGATGTCTCATTTGATCTCGGATGTTTTAAGCAACGTACGAAGAACGAGCCCCAGGTCTTTAATAATGTTCTCAAAACGTGATTTATACATCGTTCGTGGTGCGTTTGTACCATTACTGTTTCAGTGTTCAGAGATCATTCAAAAGTAACATTCCCATAATGTTTGAAGAATGATCAAATGGTATGTTTCCTTAATGTTCACCTAAAAAGAAAATGTTTTAAAACATTTAAAAAGCTAGTTGTTTTGAATGTTCACAGAACATTTAGAAAGAACACTTTCATAATTACACAATTACTTGTTGCTTTTGTGTACCAGTTTTGTTATTATTAAAACTAATAGGCTTTGTTACTTTTATCTCTGTCTTTAACATGTTTAGCAATTATTTTTGCTATTTTCAAAAGCTTTTTTTTTTTTGTATTTCGCCTCCATTGCACACCCATGCTTTCAATCTTAAAATATGAAAATCAATCATTAAAAATAATTAGGCCTATTAAAACTTGAAGAAAATCAAGCAATTAAGTATTAAATAAATATTTCATAAATGTTATAAGCTAAATAATACATTTTAATAGTTATTATGTGAAAATTATATTATTTATATACAGATATATTTATATAAACAACAATTTTGCTACTAAAAAAGTATTCAACAGTCAGACAACAGTGAAATATGACAACAGCTAAGACAAGACATTCAAAAGAAAACAGTGAAATATGAGACTAGTGATGTGTGAAGAAAACAGACAAATCAAGGAAAATATCACTTGACATGGAATATATTATTGTGCCAATCAAGTAATTTTGTCATGTTTCAAATTATGCAAACAATTATTATCCTATTATTTAGGAAACAAATATGAGAGCTATGCAAATAGCCTCAGCAAGACAAAATTGTTTTGTCTAAAAAATTTTTTTAAATCCGTTTCCAACCCAGAATGCTGTGTAACATAATACGCCATTAGAGAAGTGGTAAAAATGACACTATAATGGACATTTCAGGGTGGAAAAAATGAATATGACAGAATTATTGAGAGAAGCACCTTCTTATTTTCTAAAAGTCCGCAAGGCAGTTAAAGAAACACTCATTTATCACAATGAAAGAACATAAACTGCTCGTGACATCCACTGCATTCATTTCATATTCTCGGCCAAAAATGTCGTTCTGATTTCACCAATAATAGAGTGAAATCGATGACCAATCATCACCCAAACGCTCTATTCATAGCCTGCGGTTGCCCTTGAGTCCAGGTTGAGAGTGTGTTAAGAGCCGTATAGTGTTACACCCTGATGAAACACAAGGACGGTTGAAGGAGAAACTCAGGAAACAGGCAGTGAGTCATGAGCTGAGTTTACAGCCGTAAATCACTCCACTATGTCTCAAAGCTGGATATCTGTGTCAATGAAACAAGTGTTCAACGGTACACGCTCATCTGAAATATCTTATATCAATAAGAGCGGTGACAGAATGGAAGGTAAAACCGTGCTGAGATAATCTACATTTCTGTTTCTCACACTAAAAAAAAAAAATGAAAGAGCCTTGAAAACATTGAGGGCCATATTGTGTAAAAAAAAAATCAGTTTATGCATGACAAAAGTGTTCTAAGTGTGTAATTTAATCATTGCATAAAAGTCATTTAAAGGAGTCATGAAATGAGAAATCAAATTCGCCTTGATCTTGAGAGGCTATTGTACCATTAAAACATCCTGCAAGTTGTATAGCTTAAAATGCCCTCCTCATTATAAACAAAGCATTTATTTAATCAAAGTCCGAAAATGTCTCGTTTTGATAATGAGGGATCTGACATTTACATATGACTGCCAGAGCAAGATATTACCGAATAGTTTTACATCATCCCACCATAGGCCCCGCCCACTGGTGTTTAGTTGCTTAACGGCTGACACTTGCCTACACTAGAACAAAGCAAATTATAATGACTGACGCTGTCTATACTGGATACAGTATACAAAACCCAGTTCAGTTTCTGACATGCTCCACGCACTTGAGTCTGCCGACAATAGGGCAAATGGAAGAGTAAAAGAGTGTTTGCTTTGACACGTCCAGTTTAAACAGCTGGTTTGTGTCTCTGTAGAGACTTCAGAAGGATCCCAGCGTCAGAAACAAGTTGATGGTTTATTTTTATGGCGTCCCGGATCGTGTTGGAGGATTATATGTTTGTTCAGAGCATTTGACTGCAGATGCAGACGAGGCACAGCGTAATGGAGATTCCCCAAAGAAACTTTTGTTGAAATTATGGTTTTAAATGGATATAGTTTTCAAAACACTTGTGCAATATGCAAATGTGCAAAAGCGAGTGGGCGTATCCTATCCAATGACGTTAGCCAATAATAATAATAGAGCTTGTTTAGTGTCAAGCCTTAAAAGATCCCCTTAAAAGCAGATAATTTCAGACAGAGGGTCAGAATGAGGGTTAGAAATATATATTTGTTTACATATATATGTTTTGTTTGTTTGTTTGTTTGTTTTTTGTGAAACAAACTTTATTAACATTGTAAGTGAACATCAAGAAACATATTAAAATAATACAAAAATCCATGACATGATTTCTTTAAAATGATTTCATAGTGAATTTCACCACTGTGACCCAAAGATCTATAGTTTGGAAAATTTGTGATGCTCAATTTAATTTAAGGCTATTAAAAGGAAACAAAAGAGCACATATGCAATGAAGCCATGGCATACTGCATATCATAGGAGCTCCATGTTGATGCAACGGATGTAGGCCAGTAAGAGCTGTGCGTGTAAACCTCACTCCCCTGGCCTCAAGAGGCGCGCTAGCGTAGCGACTGACGCTAACGGCTACGGTCATTAGCGTCCTTGTTAGTGCACCCGCCTCCGACGCCGGAGACTCAGATTCGAATCCGACTCTGACAGAGACGAGTAGGAACCGGTTACATCTGATGCCATGAACCAGATGGGAGTGAGGTTTAGGGGGGTGAGTGTAACAGACGTAGGCCAGTAAGAGCTGTGCGTGTAAACCTCACTCCCCTGGCCTCAAGCGGCGCGCTAGCGACTGACGCCAACTGCTACGGTCTTTAGCTTCCTTGTTAGCGTGCCCACTACAACAAAAATCTGCATTGACGCCTCAGTCAGCGCTACAATACAGTCTTTTCCAATCGTTTTACAAAAGTACACCCTTAAGAAAAGGTTCTATATTGAATGTTAAAGGGTTCTGCAAAGAGCTTCGTATAGACGTGATTCGCAAACACCGGAAGTAGCTAACCGCGGCCATATTGTTGACATGACATCTGTCCTGCTGCCCCTAGCTGCGCGCAGATTTGAGTTGAGGGGAGCAGAAGCCTAATGGCTTCATCTCGTCGGTATCAAGAGAAGATAAGCTTGATTGGTGTGGACCCACATCAAATAGACCCAATAGCATTAAGTAAAGATCCGTCCTTATTGCCAGCTGTAACTTATCCGGATATTTATAACTAACTTATCTCGTTCATACAGTATCCGTATACAAACTACAATTTACCTCAACAAGGCAACATAATGAACGACACTCGTCTCATTCGTGGAGGTGGAAAAACAAGTTCTTTGTGACATGCAAGATTTGTTGTATTCAAATGTAAATGCAAAAGAAAAGGCATGAGAGTCGGTTGTTTTGGTCAATTTTAAGTTTTAATTTAAAATGTTTGCGATTTTCATATAAGTACATGGTTACATATTTGACCACTTGCTTGAGCAACTTAATATTAAGAAGTAATGCATGGAATAATTGGCTTACGTTGTTAAAATAGTGAGTACCGGGGTGTTTGTGGTACAGCCGCGGATCAGTTACGCGCTGCAAACGCAGCATATAAAGCACTGTAGCGCGTCCTGCTTCTGTACCGTATACGCACACGAATTGCACACGGATTATGTGTGAAACCTGTGGTAAATGATGGGAACAGACTTTTCTGTGGGGAGTTGGCTGAAAGTTTAGCCTATTTATCCTAGCTAGCCTCTCCTGCGCTGGCTCAACTCTGTCTCCTTCCCTTCACGTTTTCCCTTCTCAGTCGGTAACTTATCGCATAAAAACTAACTCCGGGGTTCTTATTGCTGTTGTTAGAACAGCCGTGTATTACACAACACACCATCACGCTGTTTAAAAAACAAATACAGTGATAATACCATGGATAATATCGACGCTGCCTCGCTTGTCAATTGACAGACTGACAGTTGCCGTGGTTTCTATGTCAACAACATGGCCGCCGCAAACATTGATGACGCAGATCGAATAACATCTATATAGAACCTTTTAGAGGTTCCCCACTGTGGGATCATTTTATGGATTTAATTTAAATAATACTATTTTTATGAATTTTTTGTTTAATTTTAATACAATTTTATGAATTAAACAGCTTGTAAACCAAATGAAATAATCATTTTAACATGCATGTATTATGCAATCATTTGAGACACCCTTTTGGCATAAAGGGTTCTTTAAATTGAGTCAAGGACCCTATAGGGGAATCCCACTGAACCTTTTTTTCTAAGAGTGTACAGCTCCAAAAACGGGTTAAAAGCTTCCAAACCTCCTTCTTTGTTCAAGTGCTTCATGATGGTCATGTAAATTCAAATGGAAAGAAACATGCTCAGGAAGTTAAAGAGTTTAAACCCTGTCCTCTTATACAGGACATCATTACACACACACATTGCATGTGCTGAAAAATTGCTAGTCATCTTACAGGCGCATATTGAGTTTCAAGCAAAGTATTGTCCATGAATGATAACATTTATTTTGAATTGAGATGGAAGAAATAGCAACCACAGAGGAACATTGGCCTGGAAGTATGTTTGACTGGAAGACTATTAACAATGTGGTTGAATGTAAAACCAGGCAGAGATTGACGTGGTTATTTTGTATTAAAAGTCACTCCGGTCCAGCATACTGTTGTTTTCCAGAAAAAGGGATCGAATTCAGAGCAACGCAGGGTCAGTCAAGGACAACATTTCCCGATTCCAGCAATACAGGAGGAAAGCTATGACTGCAGCTCATAACCAGAGCATTTAAACACTAACTGGTTGTTTTGGTCACTTTGGTGGCATCTACTAAAACCTCCAATATAAATACTGAAGATATTTTCAGAGTTTGGGTTTGTTTGGGTTCCTTCAGTCCACTATAAAGTTTGGAAATATCTGCTGCCATTTTTGCATTTTGTTATAGCATCTGTAATATTTTAATAATTTCCCTATATCAACTGAATGAAAACAAATTCCCGAACCCCATAATGGTTAAATATTTGCTCCTTGAGGCTAGATGTTATATTATCAGCTGTTTACTGCGGCAAATTTGGATTCTGAAAGCCTATTTCAGTATAGAAACAAACATTAAAGTCCTCACAACAAAAATGTTAATACTCAAAAGTTAAACAATAACAAAAATAACAGAAAAAAATATATCAATAGTAAGAAAGAATGGATTTTAATTGACAACTTGCCCTGAAAAAGAAAACAGAAAAAAAAAAAAATATATATATAGGCCCATCGATCTATATAATCATGGAAAAGGAAATATCAAAATATCAAAACTACACTGTAACAATTATTTTCGTGATTTGTTATCGCAACTTTTTCCTTTTGTCAAATCAACTTAGATAATTAAAGTGGTTCAGATAACATAATATTTTGAGTTTCTGTTGATTAAACCAATTTCCTTCTTTGTATTAACTCAAATATTTAAATCACAATTTTAAGGCAACCAGGTTACTTTAAGTTAAACCAACAATTATTTCACAAAAAAAAAGCCTTAAAGGGATAGTTCACCCAAAAAATGAAAATTCTGTCAGTATTTACTCACCCTCATGTTGTTCCAACCCCGTAAGACCTTCGTTCACCTTCGGAACACGAATTAAGATATTTTTGATGAAATCTGAGAGCTGGATCACTCCTCCATAGGCTTCTTCAGGGAGTGAAACTTGCCGGCCTCGAAAAGTTATTAAAGACATCGTTAAAATAGTCCAAGTGACTACAGTGGCTCAATCTAAAGTATATCATGCGACGAGAATACTTTTTGTGCGCAAAAACAAACATAAATAACGACTTTATTTCAACTATTCATTTCCTTCTCTTTGGGCCTCTAGTCAGTTAAACTAGTGTAATTGCGTAGAGATACGTCACACGTAGGCTCACTATTGGCCGACGCTGGTCATGTGGGTGATGCGTGTGACGTACAACAACAGAAGTGTACGCTATTGGTACACTAGTGAACTGACTCGAGGCCCACAGAGAAGATATGTAGTTGGATCCAATCCAACTACATATTTACACCACTGACAAGGGAAAAGTCACTACTCACGGTGTTTATGACTAGCTTCTTCTAGCTTCCTGCGGCTTCTCTTTCAAGGTAGTGACGAAACGCGCTCTGTAGCGCTGTGTTCGCGTTCGGCTACTGTAGAAACATGATGTCACAATATGGCGACCTTCAAAAAAGGGGATTCCCGCGCCTATGTAGATATAAATGCCTCATTCTAAGGTAATAAAAACATTACGGTTTATTAAGTAAGTTCTTTATACACCACTGAACACATAGTTATGGATGTCATATTGCATTTCTGTTAATAAATACTCAAAAATGTTACACACTGCACCTTTAACTGACTTGAATGAGTTGAATCTTGTATAACCTATAACAAAAGTTGAAAATTAACTTATTTTGATTAGCTAAAGCAATGTAAAAACATGTTTTCATAACTTATTGATCACATAATTTTTTTTGCGTTGAATTGTAAAAATATGTAAACACAGTTGAAAGTACAATAATACTTGCCTCTACAGGCCTACATATGGTAAAAATATGGTATTATAATTTTTGTGTTGGAGACTCAAGTAGTTACTGAGAGATATAGTCCTTGTGACTAGTATTCCCAGTCTCATTTATAATATTAACAGGCCTCAAAGTGAGAGAAAACTACTCAATGCCATTATTGTGCTTGTCAGGCAAGTTACCGTTTAAAAAGTGTTTCACTACACCACTTCTTCTTGATGTCTTCCTTGTTAAGAGCTTTCTGGGTTTATTGGCGTTAAGTTCAGCGTGAAAGTGTGACCTTAGCATTCCTTTTCACGGTTTCCTGCTTTCTCCCCGACACTCAACAAGATTTCCAGACCAACATGTACCATAATGCACTGAGGCAGATGTGGCTCCATTGTTTTGAGCCGGGGGAGAGGGAGGCTTTCTGTAGCTGTCTGGATTTGAAAGCGTGCCGGGTTACAGCAGCACAGACGCCGTGGCGGAGCTCCAGAGGTAAATGGAAAACCACAGTCTCCGGTCCACACAAGTGCAGCATGAGTCACCGGAAGGAGCCGCGCACTTGCAGAACTCATTAAGGGAAATGCAAGGCATATGGATTTCCTATGTCAATAAAGAGTGCTTTGGCAGACCACGCAAACCCCCTGGTGAATCCTGGAGGACTAACACACAGAAAATGCCTAAACTTGCATCTGATTAGCATGATAGATGATGACTCGAATGAATAAATAAAGAGTCCAGTTTTCTATCAACAGATCATTAATAACAAAGACGGGGCATTTTATATTAAACCTCACGTTGTGCGTGAAATGGGACCGCCGTTGAGGGGAAAACATCTTGGCAGTGGAAGCTTTAGAAATGCCTGTCACTTTTAGTCAGTTTAAACTTGACATGTCCTTACTAGTAAGGAGGGGTTCCACATTACTGCACTCACTGTATTTCCATGTCTGTGTTTAGTTTTCAGTGTCTAGCGGGAGGTTTTGTCCACATCAAATTAATGCAGGGGATCAAATGTAACTGTGCAGAGCACGGACATGCATACCAAACTCAGGTCCAGGTTAGGTTTCCATTATCAAATAATCTGTTTGCAACAGCGCCATCTGGTGGGCATGAGCTAGTAGGTTTCTGCAGGTTTTATGAATGTTATTTATATTCATTTAATGAAATGAAATATTCCCCATGAAATAAAAGTTGAAGTTTTTTGGCTTTTAATATGAACATGTTAGTCTTAATGTTATCTATAATATAGTGTGCTCCAAAACAATGACAAAATTCACATTTAGAAGATATAAGCATTTAAAACTTACAGTCTCTCACTTCCGCCAATATGGATCAATGATTTTGATGACATCACTCTGCACTTCAGCTTCTCATCAGATTTTCTGTCCAATCAAATGCTCTCTAGAATCTGAAGCTCCGCCCCTACTCTATAATACTCTGCAGCTAAAATCAGTCACTTGTTCACACATATACTATTTTCTATGTGGTGAATGGCTCATAGTGCACTATAGGGGATAGGGAACGATTCAGACAGTGTAAATTGGGGCAAATGAAGTCTGGTTTCAAGGTAGTGTCAAGCAAACCACCGCAGTGCACACACACCATCTGCTTCGGTCCAGAGACACGATACACAGAGGATCACATCACATGCATGAATCGGCACGGACCACAAAATGAATCCGTTCATTTAAATTCTGCACAGAATAGTATATTTTAAAGTGATATGGAGGAGATTAAGAGGAGAAACGGTTAGAGATTAGGAGGAAACTGAAGCTTTACCGAGCTCAACGGCTCATTTCCATTGCACAAAATGTTATTTATACTGGAAAACGTTTCTTTAGATTATAAAATGTTCTTCTATGGGATTCTATGTTTTTAAGTCCCTTGCATTGTGAGAGTGGGATACATTATTCACTTATTGTACATAGTTTATACATGGAATATTGCATAAATTCTATTGCTATTCCTAGTTTCAAAGACATAGCTTAAGCCAGGAGTAGGCCTTAGTTAAATTAGGACAGCTTATATCAACGTGCTTTAGAAAAAGAAAAGAAAACATTACTGGTGTGCATCTTGAGACAAAACAATGGCACAGACTTATTGTAAGATACACTGTATCAGTGCAAGTTGCTTTCAGTTAAAACAGCTCAAACGTGCATTTTAGTCTGGGACTAGGCTAATTTTATTTATTTTTTTAAATGACAGGCTTTAAATAACATCAGAGAATAATGTGTTTAAAACGTAGTGCGATGCAATTTTGTGTGATTCAATTCTGAGCTCATTCCTTTACTGGCAGAGGCTTACTGCCAGTAGCTCTGTAATAAAACCTAAAACGAAGCTTGTTAGGCTTCATCTATATTTTTATCTCTGCCCATCTGTGAACATGAGTCTTGACGCTGGTGTTTTGGATTGTATTTGAAGGCCACACAAATCCCTATAGACCTGCACTTGTACGGTCTGAGAAACAGAGAAAAAGAACGGCTGATTGGTCTTTATTTTCCCCCCAAAATGCATGTAGATTGTAGCAAATTGCAGACCTTCTTGTATGCATTCACAGGCAAGAATAGTAACAGGGTGGTCACAGTATTACCCATGAACTCAGTTGCCCTTTAGTATTTTAAGAGCAATCTTGTTTTGCAAAGGTCAAGCCACAGGCACAGAGTGGGTGGGTGGTTGTGTTTACAGCATAAGCAATATTTTTCCACCCCTGATATGTCTTTAGAACTAAAAAACTGTAGTACAAATTATGTAGAAAAATACAATCTGAAAATGTAAAACATTATTGGAGGAGTTATTCTCCAATAATGCATAAAGCCTTTAAAAAGCTCTGCAGTAATAATAATAAATAAAAAAATAAAAAAATAAAAATCAGACAAAATCATCTATCATCTAAACGTAAGTTAATAAAAACTTTAAATTAAAAAACAAAAACCTTATGTATTTGCAGTTTTACATTATTATAATAATTGTACATGTTATTTGATTAATTTAGTATTTTTCACTTAAATAAAGTGTTTTATTATTATTATATGGAGGGTTTTTACAGACAGAATGTCATTTTAAAATACACCACACATCCTATATCGAATCAAGACAATCTCTAAAAGAAAAACTAAATTTCCCATGATGCCTTCTGCTCTAGTGTGCGCTGAGTGCGCGTTCTACCGGAAATGCTCTTGTTGTGCCTGTGGATTTGATTTGTACAGGGCTGCCGTTTTACTGGCCTTACGGTAAGAAATCTCCAGCCTGCGATGCAAACCCTCCTTTCACGGCAGGTCACCGATGGACATTAAACATCTGATCTAATCACCTGTATTTCTCTCTTAAGTTTCATTAGCTCAGTTTCTAATACCTGAAGACAAAGCTAAGATGCTAACTGCTTTAGCGTCCCCTTTTATTTTCTCTTGACGGGTTTTGTTTCAAAGCAGATAAATGAACACGTATAAATAATGATGTGAATAAAAGAAGTTTAAACGAGACAGAGAAATTGGTTTGTATATTTTGGGCCGTTACCATGACCTACAAAGCTATAGTTTTAGCATGTACAACAATCGGCTTAACATGGCTAAAAAGGCTTTAGAACAGAAATACAAGGGTTATATTCATTTTATTAATAAAAAAAAAAACTCAAAGTGATTTATAAGGTGTTTAATAGTCTGTGTTTGTAAAAATGTATCACAGTAAATGCATATATATATATATATATACACACACATGTATGTATGTATGATATGTGTCTGTTAATGACTTACCTTATTTATGTTGTGGCAGCTGCAGAAACCAGAGAAGATGAGTGATGGATTTGTTCAACTGCAATCCAGCTGTCACCATAAAAATCTGCTCAATGCCATGTGGAAGCTGAGGACCATGGGAAACCTGTGTGACATCACGGTGCAGGTGGATTTTCAAGGAGAGCTGGAGGAGTTTGAGGCCCATCAGGTGGTCCTCGCCGCATCCAGTGGTTACTTCAAATCCCATCTCTTATCGAATGACCAAGTGAAAAAGATTTTTCTGTGTGACATTTCACCAAATGTGTTTGCAAAATTCTTGGAGTATGTGTATTCTGGGAAAATGGAGGTGAAAAAAAGTTACATCAGTACCGTATTAGAAATGGCTAATCTCTTGAAGTGCCCAGACTTAGTGGATGCTTGTGAGGCCAAAATTCCCAGCACCATTTCAGCTGAATCTCTGCAGAAAGATGACGTGGATTCAAATACTACTAAAGTCAAGACAAAACAAGAATGTGTGAAAAGAGCAATAAAGAGAAAAAAGACAGTAAAAGTGTCTGAAAATGTGAAGGAGACGGAACCGGACGTGCACGGCAGGAGAAGCAGAAGGTTAGCAGGTCGCAGAGTCTCTGTGGACTTCCCTCTGAAAAAGTCAAAGATACAAACGGAAACATTTGATGATTCTGACACGGCAGCAGAAGAAGAACAGACGTCACATGACCCAGGGGCAGAACCATCTCAGGACGCTTTGGGTAAAAAAGACGCTTGCGATGACAGTGGGTCCGAGTCACCTCACGTTGTGCCTGAGGAAGACCCGCAAGAATCAGACTACATGCCCATTGAGGAAATGGACGAGGCCGACGAAGCCGAGAAGGAGATCAAGAAAGGAGCAGCGAAATACAGGTGTGAAAAATGCAGCCGCTCCTTCTACTACGAGAAGAGCTTCCTGAAACACATGAAGGTCAGCCACGGGGTTCAGATGGACACCACGTTCCGCTGTGACATCTGCGAGCAGACGTTCGCCAACCGCTGCAATCTGAAAATCCACCAGCGGCACGTGCACAACGACGAGAGGCTCTTCCCCTGCGACATCTGCAACAAAACCTTCAAGCGCAAGAAGGACGTGACCCGCCACAGGCGGCAGGTGCACGAGGGCGGCACGGACAGGCACTACTGCCACATCTGCGGCAAATCTCTGAGCTCCAAAACAGCCCTGACTCTGCATGAGAGGACACACTCGGGGGACAAACCCTTCAAGTGCGACGAGTGTGGATCCAGATTCTCCCAGAGCTCAGCCCTCAAGACACATCAAAGGTAGTGGGCAACATATGGGATGATGCAATAGTTAATCTATTCTTTCACAATTTGAGCCTGATGAATCTTGACATTGTCATTCTGGAATATGGCCATGATGTGTCTTCTTACATAGTTGTTTAAGGAAATGAAAAGCTACACACTCCATAGATTAGGGTTAGAAGAACTGTTGCCAAACACATAACATGCTACAAACATAATAATCATTCACTGCAATAATGATCCAGTCATAGGCTCTCAAGTATTTGCGTATTTAAATCCAAACGCAACTTTTTTGGGGGGCCGGGCAGTGTTTAATTGAATATAATTAATATAATATATAATTTAATCAAATGTAGCATATAATATTTAATATGATGGCCAATATTTGGACAAAAAATACAGTTCATACCTGGTGAAAAAAAACAATCAAAATACATTTTAGAATACTAGTGCAGAAAAAGAAAATTGGAGCATAATTGTTTAAAAACGTACTAAATATTACAAATACTGAATGTGTCACAGATTTGTAATGCATCCCTAATGAACTTCTTGGGTTGCGCATTTACTATTTACGCATTTTTCCAGGATCCACACCGGAGAGAAACCTTTCGCCTGTGACCTCTGTGATGCCAGATTTACCCAGAACCACATGCTGTCTTACCACAGAAGATGCCACACAGGTGAGCCAACTGGTTCTTGTTACTGAAAGAGAAATAATATGACGGCAAAAGATAACGACTCCCTCTTCTCTAGGGGAAAAGCCGTTCATGTGTGAGAACTGTGGGAAGAGCTTTGCATCCAAAGAATACCTGAAACATCACAACAGAATCCATTCAGGATTCAGACCCTACAAATGTGAAACCTGCAAAAGAGCGTTTGCTCAGAGGAACTCCCTCCACCAGCATATGAAAATACACACAGGTACTCCTCACAAGGAATTTAATATTGCTGTGCATTTCACTCAAGTAGTGCTCTCTAATGTGACATACTAAAGCATATTGATAATATAAAATAGTTGCAAAAGCAGTTTGATGAAAGACACCAATGTGCAGTAATATAATTCATTAGCATGTTCAAAGTATAGTATAGTTCAACAAGCAATGCACAACTGATGTACAGTCAGAGGTTTGTGTATATTTTACAATCGGGTCGATGGTTAAAACCAGAACTACCTGTGTTGACTCTGCTTTCTCCACAGGTGAAAGGCCGTATCATTGTAAGGACTGTGATAAGCAGTTCACTCAACTCAACGCCCTGCAGAGACATCAGAGAATCCACACAGGAGAGAAGCCGTACATGTGCAGCATGTGTGGGAGAACGTTCACAGACAAATCCACCGTACGCCGACACACTATGGTAAAAGAACCTGACATTTTACACAGCACGGTTTTATAAGTGGGTTTATAGCGCCTATAAAAAAATATTCATGCCCATGGGCTTTCAGTTCATCGCATTACAACATTAAATCATGATGTATTTTACTATAAATGGTGGAAAAAGTGCGGAGAGGGTTGTAAGTGTTTTTATACGTGCCAGTATGCCTACTAAACCTGTTACTGATGTTTCCTAACTTTTGAAAGAAATGACTTTTATTCAGCAAGAATGCATTAAGTTGATCAGATGTGACAGTAAATACTTGTTACAAAAGATTTAAATAAATGTTGTTCTTTTGAACTTTACATTCATCAAAACATCCAGAAAAAATGTAGCAGTTTCCACAATAATATTTTCTTGAGCAACAAATCGTCATATTAGAATGATTTCTGAAGCATCATGTGACACTGAAGACTGGAGTAATGATGCTGAATAATTACATTTCGAAATGTATATAAAAATTGAAAACGTTTTTTAAAATTGTAATAATATTACTGTTTTTACAGCATTTTTACAGCAAGTAAATGCAGCCTAAAGACTTCTTTCAAAAACATTGAAGTTGGCATGAAATCAAAATTGACACTATTTACTTTGTTAGCGCACATTACTAGTCTCAATACTAGGTTAACAATTCATCTGTGCAAATTCATGCTTAAAAAATATTTAATCAAAATCGGAAAATATACTTTCCCTCTGGAATGGCCTTCCTTCTCTGATGATGTCAGTTTGGAAAAATTCCCAGCAGGAAAAAAAAAAGCCACGCCTTTTATTTTTCCCATTCGATATCCAGTATCATTCCGGAAATACGTCACAATGCTAAAGTAAATTTGGTCGTGAACTTCCAGTTCACGCAGATTTAAAAAAAAATCTTACCGACTCCAAACTTTCAAACGCTAGTGTAATTCATGCCTAAATGTGTCCATGAACACATTAGAACTTTTATTCCACTCTTGAACATCTGTTATTCCACTCTTGAACACACACCAATTACACTTTTTTTTTTGGCTATTTATAATCATCAAACTCTCATCACATTAATTAGATTCCAATAATGCTGGTTAAGTTATATGCATATGCAAGTTAAGTTAGTAGGGATTTAGTGCATAGTGCATTGAATTGGGACTTAATATTATCAAACTTTTTCCATATGCAGACTCATGACAAACAAACTCCATGGAAGAACTTCCTGGTTGTTTTGGAGGGAAATGTTGAAGACAGAGCCAAGAAACCCAAGGGCTCTTCTCAGAAAAAGGACAAGGCAGCGGGTTCTGTTCCTGAAGCACAGGGTCATCAGAGCGACACAGGGAAGCCCCAAGAAGTGTTGACTGTGTCCGGAGAACCCGTGACCATTTCTGGAGACTGGGCCGGACCTGGAACCATCGCGCTGGTCAGCCACAACGCCCTGGGCGGCCTCACAGTCATCCAGACCGAAGTGCCCGCGGGAACACAACTGCAGCCATTGGTCACCACAGACGGCACCAGCCTGATCTCTCTGGGTGCTTCTGCGGTCGGGATGCCCGTGGCCGTTCCCTTTTCCATCGCACATTCCATCAGCGTCTCGCCGTCGATATCCGGTTCTGTGCCCATCACAGTCACCGGTCACGTTTCAGACGCCATATTGGCTCCAGCAACGGCAGCTGCAGCATCAGGAGCCGATGAAACCGAGAACGTTCTGGCTTCGGCTGCGGTTGAAGAGTGTGTAGCGGTCCAGTCTGTTGTGCTTGAGGAGACGGACTGTGCAGACATCCAACAGGAAGTCAGCGAAAGCATACACACTGCAGATGCTTCAAACACCATAGAAGTCTCAGTAGAAGAGGGTGCCGAGTAGATTATATCAACTTCAGTTGCAAAAACTCAAAAAAAAAAAAAAATCGAATCAAACATTGCTTCAAATTATCAATGTAAATACTTTTGTGTTATGATTGGAGAAATTATCTATAAATGTAACTAGTACAGTACTTTAATCACAATGTTAAATTCTTCTCTAGTTTGTTTCTGACAACATCATATACAATTTCCCCTTCCATATCTTGTCATTCAACTGTTTTTTTTAAGTGTTTCCTGTAAAACCAAATATTAGCTTTTTTTTTTTCTCAGTAATGATTTTCACTGATATTTATTATGCTCAACACTACAAATACACATTTCAAATGACTCAAATGCTTTTTATTTAGTATCCTATTATGTGTATAATGATTTGCAACCATGATAACACTCCCTAAAATCAATCAATAAAGTGTCCATTGAATTCAGCTTCCTTTTTGTCTTTTAGAGCAGAGATGCTCAAACCAGGCTAAAGTTGGCCCATGATGACCTTAAAAAAAACATGCCATTGAAACATATAATTATTAAGGTTTAAAAAGTTTTTTGTTTTCATTTTGGATTGATGTGTTGAAATAAGTGAATCATTTACAAGTGAATATAAGTAAAAATGTACATTTTAATATATTAGTTTGATATGTCCTTTCTAGGAAAAATCTGGGCACCAGTTTTAGACTGAAAATATATGTATAATATAAATACACACACACACTTATATACACTACCGTTCAAAAGTTTGGGGTCAGTAAAAATCTTTTTTTTTTTTTTTAAGAAATTAATACTTACTTCAGCATGGAAGCATTACATTGACATTTATAATGTTTTAAAATATTTGTATTTCAATTAAATTAATAATAATAAGAAGAAATGTTTCTTGAACAGTAAATCAGTGTATTAAAATAATTCCTGAAGGATCATGTGACACTGAATCATCTAATGATGCTGGAAATTCAGCTTTGATCAGAGGAATAAATTACATTTTAAAATAGATTCACATAGAAAAAAATTCTTTGAAATTGTAATATTTTTGTTTTTATTGTATTTTTAATCGAATAAATGCAGCCTTGGTGAGCAGAAGAAACTTCTTTCAAAAACATTAATAAACCTTATCGACCCCAAACTAAACTTATATATATATATATACCGCATATGGGCCTATATAAAAAAGTATTTATATTTACTTTCCTTAACTAGCCATGTGATTTGATCATGTACAAAGCACAAGCAGCGCAGGAGTTACTCGTCAAACACTGAGAATACGTAATAATGATGCTAGGCTTGGCGAACACCACTATTTAGGCAGAAACCGATAGAACTGAATCATGTACCCATTTCAATATTGGTTTTTATTTCTGTACATTCTCACAGACATTCAGTAAAGACATCAGTTGCTCTGTGGGAAAGTACATTGTTTGGTACGTCTTCATGGCTTCTTAAAAACTCTAGAATATGGTAAAATACAGACGTCACGACACGTGAAACACAGAATGACATGCGCTGCTAAAGACCACAGGAGTGGAGAGTGTACATGAGCTTTGTATTCACAACACGACACACACACACATAGAGCATGTTAATAAAGGTTATACAAGGATTTTACAAACGCATCAATTGCTTTGCTGATGGAGATGCTGATTTAACTTAGACGGTGTAAAAATAGATAGTTAAATGGATTTTTTTTTTTTAACTAATATTATTAGAATAATGTTTATAATATTTCTGAACTAATTATAATAGTAATAATACTCTGACTAATAATAATAATATTTCAGATAATAATTAAATTAAATAAATATATATTTAAGTACAATTTCAAAGAGTCGATAAAAAAAAGAAATAATTTCCATCAGGTATGACATGATTAAGACATTTTTGTAAGAATTTAAATTCCAATTCAAAATGGTGGATTATGGGAAAATGAAATTCTCAGTGCTGCATGAATGTCTGATTAAAATGAAACATGGACGACAGCTGCATTGAGGCCTGCATGCCAACTAGTGTGAGCAGACTACAAAAACTGCACAAATAAAAACAACATAAAGGTCAATGTCTAAATAACATTAATCAAAATACACAATCCTGCAGCACCGACTCAATAATTATATCTGTACAATTCATGCAGCTCTAGCACGTTACAATTCAGTGACTGTTGCGAAATAACCAGAGGACTATCTCAAATTCCCATTATATACTATCCTCAAATCTCATGAACCGGTTCGCTCCGTGTGTCCAGAAATACCCTCGTAACGCAACAGGGAAACCAGAGCACATCTTTCAACTGCTGTGCTAAGTTTTGATATGTGCTATATTATATAACTGGATATCAATGTTAACAGTACAGGCTTATAAGTATATTCTCTAGAAATGTTGTAGCAATACATTTTGACATACTGTTTTGGGAAACCTGGACTTGGCCATTGCACAAAACTGATGTGAAATGGAAGTGGGGAAAGAGTGTGCCATGCAGTGGGTGGTCCAGATCATTTTAGGTCCCCCTCCTCGTCGCCCTGAATGGTCTTCTTGATCCGCAGAAGCATGGTGGTGTGCCACTGGTCCAGGCGTGAGATGGAGTCAAACTCCTTCACCTAAGAGATGGAGAGAAAACCTCTTATCATCATATAGAGGAACTGTGGAAGAATGAACACTACTCTATTATCAATAACTAAAACGATTCTGAAATAAAATATAAATATTAGTTGAAAAACATAAACTAAAGTAAAATGTGAAAGGCAATAAACTGAAATAAGTTTAGGTTGAAGCACTAAAATTATTAACTAGAACAATAAATTAAACCTAAATAGCAATATTTAGATAAACTAAGAATATAAAAATAAATGCTAATTCAAAATATTAATAAAACTAAAATGAGATTTCTGTGCCATTAGCGTCGTCAAAATGAATTGCAAAAATGACAACCTAGTAGACAGTCCTGTCCCAGACTTGTCATTGGTTAAAATATGAAGTATTTTAACATGGCAAAAAAATCAATTACATTTATTTTTTACGAATAAAATGGAAAGATGTTTAAGTGGACTCTTACCGCTTCTGTGAAAGCCTCTGCGTTTTGCTCCTCATGGGCCTCTAGAAGTTTCTGTAAGGACAAAAACTCTTATCATTATTCATTATTGAAAGTGGTGCAAAACTTGATGTTTGATTGATGGGGAACGTTCTTTTCTCGCTTTCTTTATATAATTTATTCCCAATTTGAATAACCGTTTCCGTATGTTAGTAAGATAACCAATGTGAACTCTTTATTTTCTAATACGTAAAAAAAAGGGCGATAGTCGACAATAATAATAGTGCAAGCCTTAACCTGTAATGAGTTCCTGTTTTTTTAATTTTACAATTAGAGGTCAAAAGTGATATCTGGAGGGGATATTTGTTTTTAATGACCCTACAAGTTTTATTAAACCATCAAAATATGAGGGAAATATATATATTTTTTTGTTCATATTTTAAATATGAGGAAAGACACAACACTAAACCTGGTCATGGTTGGCGCATGTTGCGTTCCCAAATGCAGATTATAAGCGACTCAAACACACAGCACTTGCAGTAGCATTTACTGTGATTCAAAACTGAAATTGAACACAGTGCTGTGCTCTGAAACATGCAGCATGTCAGACTATATATTTATATCACAACCATTGATTTGATGATCGCACTAAGCCATATCACATTCTCACAGCCATGCTTTGTGTTAATTCATAAAGAAATTACCAGGCAACTTTCAAGTAACACCATTCCAACTGCGATTCTTACTCACATTTGGCACTTTGAACACTAGCTAACATGCTAATAGTGTCCCGCAGTTAGCGGTGCGATGATGGTGCATGAAATAAATGTATTAGAAAACGCAACATTTTGCAATTTATTTAGTAAATGATCACACCAACCCCAACCATTTGTTTCTCTGATTTACGCAATTCACATGGCTCATACTTTTCAGGTCGGAAAATATGGAAATCCGTACATAAAAAAAAAAAAAATCACATCTGTGAAATATTGCTCTTTAATGGAAAACTTAATTGAAAGAGTCCTTCAATGCAAGCAGACTTGATTTTTTTTCTGCTTTACCCACTAGTCTAATCCACCCTGATTAGAAATGATAAATCACAAACCTTTAGAAGTTTGCATTCTCTTGAATCTGAGAAGGCTGGAAACATCTCTTCATACTTTCCAATAGCGAGCTACAACAGAAAAGAAATCATACATATCATCTAGGGGTGGAACGGTACACAGAAGTCACGGTTCGGTTCATACCTCGGTTCAGACATCACGGTTCGGTACGATTTCGGTACAATGGAGGGAAAAGCAAAACAAAAATGCAGAAAGGATTGTATTTTTTAAATAAGTTTTATTAATAAAGGCATAGAACCAGTTTATTTGTAGTACACTGACAATAGTTTTATATAATTAGTTTATTAATTAAATTAATAAAAAGACCTTGCGATATGTTTGGTAATTGTACCTGAATTAATTTAAAATTAATTTGCTATATTTCAGATCAATATAGGCTATTTGTTTTCCTTCATATTATTTAACAATGTAACATTATTCTCATCTGAATTATAAATAATTGATTTCTGTATAAAATAATACTACCATTAAAAACACATTCGATTTTCTTTTTTAATCAATGTAGAATGTGTAAGATTAGTGCTCCGAGGACAAGAAATGAAAACCAATGCAATATGATGAATGTCCAAAAGATGGACCCACAGACTGTTTTGAAATGGAGTCGGATAAATATGTTTTGCTTTTAAAACAGTGTGTGTGTGTGTGTGTGTGTGTGTGTGATTTTGGTTGGGTGACAGTTGTAGGTTACAGTTTGACAAGAGTTTACAGTGTGACAAAAGCACAATGTTGTATTTTATTGCGAGTGTACACAAATATAAGTAAACACTTTGCAGGTTTAATGATCTGTATGAACAAAATGACGGAGTATGTTTTTTTTATGTTTCCACTGTTCGACCGCGCCCGCCTCTCTCTCTCGCACGCACACACACACTCCAGCATTGCAATCTTGACATCGCAGCCTGCTCATTATGCGGTCGCACCAAACGCGAATAGAGCTTCAAATTCACGTCTAGTTCGACGCTAGTCCAAAGCGAATAGGACGCGCGTATAAAGCCAACGTTTGAAGTGAAGCGCGCATTCAGAGCTAAGCCGATGGTACAGATTATGTGTCCCTAAAGAACCCGCGTATCTAACAGTAGTTCCGCATTACATTAATTTGCACGCGAGTTTTATTTATTTTTATACCGTGTATTCTACGTGTAAATTCGTGCACCGAACCGTGACGCCCGTACCGTTTCGGTTCAATACGAATACATGTACCGTTCCACCCCTAATATCATCTGTATCAGCTCTCCATATCAACCTGTGCTCCTCAACTGAGAACTGACCTTTGCGTTTAGCTCGTCCACGATGAAGTGACACAAAGCAGCTTTGAAGAAGTATTCTTTGGCGCTGTATTTCAGAAGGGGATTGTCCATGGTGTTGGATCCAACCTGTTCACACACACACACTGATTTAGCAACTGCTGGTGAGTGACTAAGCAATGCTTGAGGAATCTGCAGGAGATGGACAGATGGCATACCTGCTCATAAATCTCTATTGCTTTGGGGTACTGTTCTAACTGAGCACTGTATGAAGCCACCTTCAGCAGACACTTGTTTGCAGAGCTGTAAATTAAGCAAATGGACCATATCAAATCTTTAACTAATAATCAAAATGCCTTAATCATAAAACCTCTCTTTAGAAACAAATGGGGAAAACACGAGACCTTGGTTATTTGCAAGCTTACCTGTTTGATTCCTCTCCTTTGTAATAGTCAGCAGCTTGTTCATAATGTGCAATCGCCTTTGGACAACCAGAAACAGAATCATCTTAGAAAGAATACTGTTCTGTTTAACATCAAGTGTTTATTTACATCCACAACAAATAACTAGAGCAGCGCACTATTAGAAAACAACTTTATTAAAGGTTATAAAATCTGTTTTAAGAGATTGCCTGCTATTTTTAAACATTTATTATGTATTATTTATTAATAATACTTTATAAATAATAATAAATTATACATTACAATCATTTATAATCAGTCATTATTATTATTATTAATAATGATGGTTGGTTAATGATTTATTATTGATAATTGTCAATAATAATATATTACTTTTTATTTGCATTATTATTAATTTAGGAGTCAACTGGGTTTTTGCTTAACTGTTTATGAACTTGCTAAGAAAACCCTATTTAATGCATGACTTTAATTAATAATCAATAATACATTATAATAATTGTATTATCAGTAATTATCATCATCATTAATAATAAATAATAATAATGGCTGCTTAATGATTTATTATTAAACGATTTGTTTGCGTATTACACGTTTGCGGTTTAAGATTGTGCATATAAATGTATTAATTTACACTTCAAAGCTTCACGGTGGCAAGAGATCGAACTGGCTAAAATGTATTTTAAGATGAGGTAAACTTCAATCAACATTCAAATGCAGCTCATGAATATCTGTTAAATTAAGAATGTGTTTTATACTAAATTTAGTTTGAAGAATTCAGTGTCCAACAGAATATAAAAAAACATTCTACATTCTCAGTATATGCTATAGAAATAAAATACACCTTTAGGTTACGCTAAATGACATGTTTGTACCTTCTCAATGTCCACCAGCTCTGACTCGTACACCTCAGCGATTGTGATATGATGCTTGGCTGCGATGGTGAATCTTCCCTGAGGACAGAACAGAGGAGACATTATAAAAAGAATATCCAATTGAATATTTCATTCAGTATCCATCAAGCTTTTCTATTTCTAATCTATATGCTTTGCAGATTATACATATGATAAGCCTCATCTAAGCCCCTTTCACACAGAGCGTTGATCCCAGAAAATTGCCATTGAATTGCTAGAGTGCCTTCTTTGAGTGTGAACGCTAACACGTCCCAGGATTGATACCGGGATCGATACCAGGATGGGGACCTTGTAACATTGCTGGGATCAGTCCCGGAACGTGCCCTGTGTGAACAAAAGGCAGGACCAATGGCATAAGGGGTGTGTCGTAGTGATGACACTGAAGCTGAGATCGTTCACCAGCTTAGTGGAAAGGTACGCGATGCGCTAGTTTACAATAATAGCCAACCGCAGAACCATTTTTTCCCCCCAGCAGTCTGAGGACAACAGCGCCAGGCCAGCAGTCTCACACCATTGTTGTGGTGGAGCTTATAGCCTCATTAAAGGGTTAGTTCACCCAAAAATGAAAATTATGTCATTAATGACTCACCCTCATTTCGCTCCAAGCCCGTAAGACCTCCGTTCATCTCCGGAACACAGTTTAAGATATTTTAGATTTAGTCCGAGACCTTTCTGTCCCTCCATTGAAAATGTATGTACGGTATACTGTCCTTGTCCAGAAAGGAAATAAAGACATCATCAAAGTAGTCCATGTGACATCAGTGGGTTAGCTAGAATGTTTTGAAGCATCGAAAATACATTTTGTTCCAAAAATAACAAAAACTACGACTTTATTCTGCATTGTATTGTCTTCCGGTTCTGTTGTCAATCCGCATTCACGAGTCCGCAGTGACGCTGATGACGTAAGACGCTGCTGACGTGTATCTGGTGCGTCCGTGTATTCGGGTTCAAATAAATAAGGCTGGGCAAAAAAATGCAAGTCTTCCTCTGTGTGGAAATCCTTAGACATGTTTGCGAAGATTGTTTTGTTTACAGCGTGCGTCTCCCTCAGACTGTAAACAAAGCTCGGGCGCACCAGATATTTTCGATGCTTCAAAACATTCTAACTAACCCACTGATGTCACATGGACTACTTTGATGATGTCTTTATTTCCTTTCTGGACAAGGACAGTATACCGTACATACATTTTCAATGGAGGGACAGAAAGCTCTCGGACTAAATCTAAAATATCTTAAACTGTGTTCCGAAGATGAACGGAGGTCTTACGGGCTTGGAACGACATGAGGGGGGAGTCATTAATGACATAATTTTCATTTTTGAGTGAACTAACCCTTTAAAGGTAGGTTTAGTGGTTGGGCGGGTTTCGCATTCGTTAAGGTTGAGTTTATAGTTAAAGTGAAGGATAGGGTTAGTTAGTGGTTGGGGTGGGTTACACGATCGTCAGCACCACTAACTTCAGGTCTGACGCTGTTGTCCTCAGAGTGTGGTTCTGCAGATAGATATATCATTTAGAAAAAAAAATGCATGAACATCGTTTCTTGAGAGAGAAATCGCAGATAATAAGCAAACTTAAGACGCTGTGGAGATATTACACATCACATCCTGATGTCACGTCACGTGTCTTTACGGGATGTGTGTGAATGCATGCATAGATTCCAGGAAATCACTGGCAGTGTGAATGAACCGAAATCAAATGATCCCGGGACATATTATCAGGGTTATTTTCTGGAATCTCTGTGTGAAAGGGGCTCTAGTGACTTTGTTAATTTCTTCTAGATTTTGGAAGGAAGAGGAATGCTTTACGGTCTCATTATTCTGTTCAAATGTTCTGTGGGAGTTTCTCCTGTAACAGTTGGTGGATTGCTGGACAGCTAAAAGGTGAATTGCAGTTTAAAATGCCCCCAGATGAAAACAGAACACAACCTGACTGAACATTATATGAAACTATGATTTTTGACTGCTATAAAAACATCTTACCATGTCTGTGTAAATATCAATGGATGCGTTTAAGCACTTGATAGCCTCTAATTGCAAGCATTAAAGAGAAGGAGGAGGAAGAGTTAGACAGTCAGACTTATGATCAATGATATGGAAGTAAAACAAAATGTATTGAATTCTAAGGGCACTTTTTATCTACTTGGTGATATATATATATATATATAATGTATAAGCTAAATTAGTCACATGTAACTAATTTGATTAACATCTTTATCAAATGACAGCCCATATTAACATAAACATTCTCTATTACATACATGGCTACACTGTCTTACATTTTCATAAACTGTATTCAAATGCAAATATTCTCTGATTTGTTCGTGGTCAGTGGCATCGTTTCTACCTGCAAAGCCCACTAATATTACAGGGATCATTCACCTAAAAATTAAAGTTTACTCCTCCTCAGGTTGTTCCAAACCTGTATTCATTTTCTTTCTTGTGCTGAACACAAATGAAGTTGTTTTGAAGAATATAAGTAACCAAACAGTTACTGTTCCCCATTGACTTCCATAGTAAATATTTTTTCTATATACTATGGAAATCATACTACTATACTATGAAGTATGGACCAGCAACGGTTTGGTTACTAACATTTTTCAAAATATCATCCTTTATGTTGAACAGAAGATAGACCTTCATGCAGGTTTAGAACAGCTTGAGGGCGAGTAAATGATGACAGACTTCTTATTTTTGGGTGAACTATCCCTTTAAGTGCAATGAGACATTCATTCTTATGCCATATACAGGTCCTTCTAAAAAAATTAGCATATTGTAATAAAGTTAATTATTTTCCATATTGTAATGATAAAAATTAAACTTTCATATATTTTAGATTCATTGCACACCAACTGAAATATTTCAGGTCTTTTATTGTTTTAATACTGATGATTTTGGCATCCAGCTCATGAAAACCCCAAATTCCTATCTCAAAAAATTAGCATATCATGAAAAGGGTCTCTAAACGAGCTATTAACCTAATCATCTGAATCAACTAATTAACTCTAAACACCTGCAAAAGATTCCTGAGGCTTTTAAAAACTCCCAGCCTGTTTCATTACTCAAAACCGCAATCATGGGTAAGACTGCCGACCTTTTGAACCAAAACAGCGGCAGAAGCGCCTGACCTGGGCTACAGAGAAGCAACACTGGACTGTTGCTCAGTTTTGCATGTCATTCGGAAATCAAGGTGCCAGAGTCTGGAGGAAGACTGGGGAGAAGGAAATGCCAAAATGCCTGAAGTCCAGTGTCAAGTACCCACAGTCAGTGATGGTCTGGGGTGCCATGTCAGCTGCTGGTGTTGGTGCACTGTATTTTATCAAGGGCAGGGTCAATGCAGCTAGCTATCAGGAGATTTGGGAGCACTTCATGCTTCCATCTGGTGAAAAGCTTTATGGAGGTGAAGATTTCATTTTTCAGCACGACCTGGCACCTGCTCACAGTGCCAAAACCACTGGTAAATGGTTTACTGACCATGGTATTACTGTGCTCAATTGTCCTGCCAACTCTCCTGACCTGAACCCCATAGAGAATCTGTGGGATATTGTGAAGAGAAAGTTGAGAGACGCAAGACCCAACACTCTGGATGAGTTTAAGGACGCTATCGAAGCATCCTGGGCCTCCATAACACCTCAACAGTGCCACAGGCTGATTGCCTCCATGCCACGCCGCATTGAAGCAGTCATTTCTGCAAAAGGATTCCCGACCAAGTATTGACTATTGAGTGCATAACTGAACATAATTATTTGAAGGTTGACTTTTTTATTTTGTATTAAAAACACTTCTTTTATTGGTCGGATGATATATGCAAATTTTTTGAGACAGGAATTTTGGGTTTTCATGAGCTGGATGCCAAAATCATCAGTATTAAAACAATAAAAGACCTGAAATATTTCAGTTGGTGTGCAATGAATCTAAAATATATGAAAGTTTAATTTTTATCATTACATTATGGAAAATAATGAACTTTATCACAATATGCTAATTTTTTGAGAAGGACCTGTACTACAACCGTATATAATATTAAAACAAACAACACTATTCAGTTCACACTGAAACAATTGTTTTATAAAATCAGAATAATTTAGTTAAAAGGTACACTATGTATCTCTAGCGTTTAAAAACTAAACCGCATGGCGCATGCATTTTGCGGAAGAACATTGTTTTGGTTGTGCTTCGGCTCTGTGTGACTGTGCGGATCAATATAGTTATCCTGCTGCTCATAAAAGATTCACTACTAGGCTTAAGAGATATAACCAGTTTAGATAGAAAGGATGATGTATTGACTCATTATTTAAATCTTGTTCATTTTGAACAGAAAAACCGTTACATAGTGTACCTTTAATGAATCCATTCAGCCAAAAAAATTATAGGAGGAAATGATTCTTGTTTGAGATTTGCTTTAAGAAGAAATTTAGGCTTGTTTGATGCATCTCAACAGTCAGGCCTCGTCCAGTATTTTCCTCTTGAGATGCATAAACAATCATTCAGAATAAATCAGCTCTGTGATTGTCATGAAACTGGGCGTTATCATGGGTGTCCTCACCATGTGGATCTGCCTTCTTGAAGGCATTTCCCGCATCGACGTAGCTGGTGGCCGAATCGTGCTTATTCTGAAGCTGCATGTGAAGTCTGGCTGCCTGACAGAAAGCATTGCCTGCAGCTGGGTACAAACACACAAACTTCATCAGCACGATATGAATATATCATAAACATATAATACTTCCTGTAAATTACAAACAAAGCCGTTTCAATATTCAAGATTCCACTATAATAACTTGCATTGATGAGCTAATCATTCAGAAATATCAGTTGGTTAGTGACCATTCAAACTATTTGAATGTGCGTTACATAATGACCTTTTAAGCATTATAGAACACAATAATGATTGTTAAAGGTGAACGATGTAATTCCTGCACCAGTAAAAAGCACATACCACTCCAGTTTTTGGCCATTTTGAACATGTTGGCCGCTCTGGCGTACATCTCACAAGCCTCTTCCACTTTCTGATTTCCCCTGAAAGATGTGAGAAAATTCAGTTATGGCTTTTTGTCCATTTTAATATCTTAATGCTTAATGCTATCTTAATGTCAGATAAATCTACAAGACAGAAGTTAAATGCTTTATAAATGTTGGTCAGGATTTACAAGTAAAATTTGGTTGTATATTGGATTAAGTCAGAAAAGTATAGCTGGTAATACACAGAAAGGCCTAGATAACTTGTTGTGTCCTGGTGGGAATATTCAATTGGGTCGTTTTTTGAAATGCCTCATATAATATTAATCAAACCTATTTGAATTAAATCCATTTCACAGTAGTAGGTCAGAGCTTGTTTAAAATAAATAACACTGAATATGTGCTTATATGATCGGGATATCAATAAAACATCAGCTGTTCTTGAGAAATTTAAAACCATAGGTTATAAAAAAAATATTACAATAAAATTATAATACATTTTTACTTTTAAATTAAGATTTTAAACTAGATTTAATAACATTTAAATATTGAATACATCTATTAAAATTTAATTAGCAAAACATATCTTGTATATATTGAATGTAAGCCATAATTAAACTAAATATTGCATAATGTATCATTCATATATATATATATATATATATATATATATATATAATATAGGAACGTCATGCCACTTTTATTCTTTTTTTTTTCATATACTGTATATATACTTTTATTCAATATATGTAAAGTGTCATGACGTTCCTACTCGAATGCATTAACTAATAATATTTTGGCCATTGTGGTCGTACCGTGATACTGTATTATTATAGTGAAATAAAAACCAGCAAATGTAAATACCGCAGCCACTGCGCCACTAATGCGCCAAACACAAAACACTTCACTTACTGGGACAGTCATGAACCCACATCAATTATTATTATTATTATTTGATTTATTATTAAGTCATTATGATCATTGCAAATAAATTCAGCTCTCCTTTATAATAAACAAGCCTTTTTTCTATCGATTGATGCGCAAAGCGGCCTGTAACAGCTAGGGTCCCTTTTACAATAAAATTCATGTATATTTTTAATTTGCATGACATAAACAGTCAGTGTTCACTGGTAAACCTAAAACCAAAGCTTGACAACATGATCATACTGACTATATGCTATTTTAACGGACTAGCAGACTGATCGGATAAATAGGGAATGAAGCATCTGTTTTAAGCTTACCCAAACATTCCTCCTAAAAAAGAGCCGGAAGACTTCACTTTCTTATCGGCGTCAGCCATAAGCTGAATTGCCTCCTTTTCTTTCCCGGAATTGTCCATTACTTCTGTGGTTAAATGAACAGATAAACGATAGAATATATTTTCGCTTATCTGCTAGCTTCTCTCGCGCTGTCACTAAAGCAGCGGAGGATTATACTGTCATAGCGTTTATTAAGCGTGGGCGTACGTACTCAATCGGGGCATTGTGGGATTTGGAGTTCTGCGACCGCACTGGAACGAACTTCCTGTAAAAAGAATCGAGTACAAATAAACTACAACTCCCATACACACGCATAAACACGCGTTACGTAATATTGCAATTATCGTACCTTCACTTTTATAATTTTAGGGTTATACTAACAATTTTAACTAAATATCCGAAATAATTTGTAGCCATTTTAATCAATTTGTTTTTTACTTCAATTAGATTTGTGGTTTAGTGTAGTTAGTGTATGTGAGGATATGCATTGTGGGCTTAATTTTTGGTATGGCTTGTAGCCTTATGGGTTTACACAGCTCAAATACAATTTGCATTTATAGAGAACATGCTTCATTGAAGGGTAATAATCAGCAAGAAGCTTCTTTACACTGCCACTGCAGAATATTATGACGAAAATATAATGCTCATTCCATACTGAGCACTAGATGGCATTGTAGATCAGCAGACTAGTTCACTATACAGAGTCGAGGGCTGAAACGTTGAAAGAAACTCAGTTGGCCTATTATTTTTCATTTAATTTCATTTTATTGTTTATTTTTACAGGGACAATGCGCAATTAAAAGTAATTGCACTGGAGTTAGCTAATAGCTAATTTACATCTGCCTATTAGTTCTCTTTTATCACAAAATCAAAATGAACTAATAATACAATTTCCATCTTTACTGTGAGTTTAGTATTTTATTCAACATACTAAGACATATTGGGACATAAATATGTGCTGCATAACAGGAATAACCACACAACTGTGAAAATCCAAGCTTAACAGTATACCTCCTGGCATAGTGTGCAAACAGAGAGAAAGAAACAGGCTGAGGCAGAACTTTATAGTAGCGTACACTGTCAAAGCTCAAATAATGAACAAAATACAACAAAAGCATAACATGCACCTTTTTCCTCTGTTTATACAATTATGTCAGGAAAGGGCGGTTAGTTTCCATTCCTCTGAACTCTTGTTTAAAGCAATGTGTGGAAAATGACAGTAAGGCATTACAAAGTGACCAAAGAATGTCGGCCGCTCACTATTGTTTGAGACACAGCCTTTAGAGGCGATAGGAACAGCTTTGCTGGTATTTTTCCTTTGCTGACATTACACATCAAAGGCCACCTCACCTGTGGAGGATAAAAGAGTATTTCAACATGAACTTTTTAATTTAAATGCCACATCCAGTGCCCTTACATGAAGTCAACTTACTAACACTTATAATATAAAAGATTTAAAGCTTTTGCATTTTTGTTTAAACCCTTGTATTTACAGGTATTGCTGTTTTATCGTTAATACCTACTTTTTGGTGGTTCAGTGACAATGTCAAAATCCAAAATTCGCCACTGGTTGCCTCTAGATTTTCCTATGGACTTTTATTAAAGTCCCCATGAAATCAAAATTGAGTTTTTTTGGCTTACTGTAATCTATAAGCTAGTGTGCTCCAAAATAATGACAAAATTCGCATTTAGAAGATATGTGTTCAAAACTTACAGTCTCTCACTTCAATGATTTTGATGACATCCCTCTGCACTTCAGCTTCTCATCAGATTTTCTGTCCAATCAAATGCTCTCTAGAATCTGAAGCGTCTGCTCCGAGTCCCCACACTATAAATAGCCCCGGTTGAAATTGGTCACTTGTTCACACATTTACAATTTTCTACATGGTGAATGAATGGCACATAGTGCACTATATAGGGGATAGGGAACGATTCAGACAGAGTATATATGCTTTCCATTGGGGCGAATTAAGTCTGGTTTCACGTTAGTGCCATGCGGACTGCAGCGCACACACTGCTCCGGTCCAGAGACACGATACACAGAGCGGATCACATGCATTAGTCGCCACCAGGGGCGCCGATTAAGGGGGGAAAAGTTAGGATGATTCTAAGGGCCCACACACTTTTAGGGGCCCCAGAGATTTATTTTATGAATTGAACGGGGGCAGTAGTATCTATTTTTTCATGGGGCCCAAAATCCCTGGCCGCCACAGACCACAAAAAGAATTGGACCCATTTAAATTCTGCACAGAATGCTCTATTTGAAAGTGATATGGAGGAGATTGGGAGGAGAAACGGTTAGAGATTAGGAGGAAACTGCGGCTTTACCGAGCTCAAAGGCTCTGGATGAGCTGTGATACAAACTAATGCTATTGGCTTTTAAAAAAACACTATAAGAAGTGTCTGCCATTTTACAGCCTTAAGTTGAAGAGTACAAATTTTATTCCTATCCTCCATAGTGCACTACTTTCTACCCAAAATGCAACGTTTTACATTATTGGTGATATTGGGATCGTCCTGAACAAAAGACAGATTTCATTCATATTAAATATATTTATTCTGGCTCTCAGAGCATTGTTCTGGTCTACGTTGGCATGATGACATCCACTACAATGAGTGTGGATTCATACAGCTAGTTGCCGGAGTCCAGTGTGAAATTGAACAGCCAACATGCATGATTTCCCTGCCGTGCTGTAGAGAGAAAGCAGTATGAATGCATGCTGAGACAAGGCCACACTGACACTCAGCAGCACATACATCAGACAGGTTTACAGAGGCACATTCATTCCAATATTTACCCAGTTACAATGAAGAGTTCGTGTGAATTGCACAGCTGAATAAAAAGATTCCATTTTGTTCTGCTGAAACCATCAGCGTTTCATTTATGAATGAATCTGTGGATGGATATAGTAGTGATAAAAATAAAAATATACATGTTCATGAGTGTCATTTTAAAGACAAAGGCCCTCAGAATAAGTTTTTTTTAAGAGAGACAGGCCTCTCTTTTAGCTAGAAAATATTGTTAAATAATAGCTATTAAATAAAATAGCTATTTATAGCTTTTCATGAATTTGAATTCTGTTTGTTTGTGGTTCATGAAATTCTAATACTAAATTGCATAAATGTTCAATACTCATTCCGCAGATAGAGAAATCAATAAATACTTGAAGAGAAAAAAAATCAGAAGGCATCATCAATATCCTCTTATATAAGAGAATATTAAGAATGATAAAACAAATATTTGCATTAAAGCAAAATACACATTCTGTATACACCATTTTTTGCACCCAAATATACAGCAAATTTGTTAAATACAGCAAACACACAGCCTTAGTGGAAGCTAGAGTTGTCCTTAACAACATTCTTTTGACATGATTATACTCAAAAACATCTCAGACTTAAGTGAACTTTGGCTTAATGACGGAGTGCATTTGTGTGTTATTTCTGGTGCATTGTGGGAAGATTACAGACATAGAGTGAAGGCAGACTGGGTGTGTGGCTCTCAAGAGGAACTGAGTCCGGAGTCCGACTCCCCGTTGTTCTCCGGAGATTTCCCTGCGCACGGAATGGAGCAGCAGGGAATACTGTAGGAGGAGCAGGCACACGTTTGGATGACGTCCTTGAGAGCAACCTGTTCCTCTACATTGAAAATGTTTGACTGCTCGAGCTTGTCTTCACAGATTCTGTAATTAAAAAGAAAGACCAAATCATTATTTTATCTGTAGATCAATCTGAGGGAGGATCGTCATCAAACAAGGAAAGAGCTAGAAGAAGTTTCATTAAAGGATTAGTTCATCCAAAAATGAAAATTATCCCATAATTTACTCCCCCCTCAAGTCACCCTAAGTGTATATGACTTTCTTCTTCCAGCCAAATACAATCAGAGTTGTATTAAAAAATATCCTGGCTCTTCCCAGCTTTATAATGGGAGTGAATAGAGCCTATAGAGATTCTGAAGCTCCAAAAAGCGCATCCATCCATCATAAAATTTCCACTGCAACTCAACTTGCGTACGGCTGTTACCGGTGATAATAGCTTATAAAGTTATAAATATGGATATTTTTCTTCAAAAAGCCTTTATTAACACACTGGAGTCGTATGGATTGCTTTTATGATGGATGGATGCGCTTTTTTGGGCTTTAAAATCTCAGGCTCTACTCACTCCAATTCTAAAGCTTTGAAGAGCCAGGATATTTTTAATATAACGGCAATTGTGTTCGGCTGAAATAAGTAATAATCACCTAGGATGGCTTAAGGGCGAGTGAATTATGAGATAATTTTCATTTTCGGGTAAACTAACACTTTAAAAAAAAGATTGAGGTGAAGCGGAGGGGATCATACAAAGGTTCTGACCAACAGCAACAAAAAAAAATATGATAAGCATGTCCACATGTTTGCCACAATCATCACAACACCATGCCTTTAGTTTCTGCTGAAGACCTTAGAGTAGACAGAATATTTAATTAGACACAAATGAAAACGAAGATGTGAGCGTTACAAGTACAGTCTGTGAAGTTGAATATATGTCTTTCAAAACAATTCTGTGGAAAAAAACCTTCAGAAAACATGGACAATTATGATCTAGGACAGTGAGACATGTTAAACAGACTGTGATTGTTGACACATTTTCATCCATATCAAATTCAAGTCAACTTAATAAAATAATTTGATTTCAAATCAGAATTGATTCAGGCCAAATGGATATACCTCTATACGCGTGTCTATATATATATATTTCTTTTTCATGTTGACTTTAAATGTGGTGTCTGCTCTCACGAAGGTCAAAAAAATGCCACAAATAAAACACATTCTCTTTCAGAATAAATAAAAATAACAACAGTCAGCCTAAAAACCCAACCAATCCTGCTTATGTGAAACACGTTCACATTTCATAGTCCAAAAACAAGATATTCAATAAATGTTCCATCACCAACGTAAGAAACTTGGATAACATGATATCATTTAGGTGATTTTCATGGAAACTGGGACAACTTCTATATTTTATAAGTGAGAGGCATATATGCGTATATTTATGTTTTCTACCATGATGTTTCTACCATCATGATGTTAGATGATATATGTGTTTAAGAACATTATGCATACTGGTGGGCCCATTCCCGTTGTCTCCTGGAAGACTTGTTTATGTTTTTCTACCATGCCTTAATCAAGACACTCAGTCAAGCTTGTTTGAGAGCAAAAGCCATCCATCTATTCATTCATTCATTCGTTCATTATTCAATGATTAAGTCATTGAGGTCCACAGAGGTCCATTCATGCACTGTGGCTAGTACTGAAAAAAGAAATCCACAGTGAAAATACAAATGCACATCTGCACTGTAATTTGTGTAATATGGGTTCTGGGAAGAAAACTAGGTCACCCATATAAAGAGGAAGTCTCAAATGCTCTGAATGATATAACAGGCAGCTGAACCTTAACCCAGTGCTAATTAATTTGAATAAAAGCCACTCAAAAATCATAACTCTAGAGTTTGACTGCTTCACAGTTCACATCATTGCAGTAAAACACTACGGTTTTTTTTGGTGCTAGTCTGAGTCTGAGAGCATGATCTGTCAGGCAGCAGCCAATTGCCAATAACACAAACACAACCGGAAAACAGAAGACATTACTGGTATCAGAGGAAGTTGAAGCATTGGGATTTGGCACCAAGCATTCATGTATTCTGAAAAAAAGAGGCAAATGACCATAAAATAATGTGAGAAATATTCAAAAAGGGAAAGGAAAGATATGGAAAGAGTCAAAACTGCATGTAAATATCTGGTTATAGATCAGCTTTTAAATCATACTAAATTAAGTGTTTTGAAAATGCAGAAAGTTTTCTGTGATGGGTAGGTTTAGGGGCAGGGTTAGTGTAGGGGACAGAATATACAGTTTGTACAGTATAAAAATCATAATGTCTATGGGAAGTCCCCATAAAACATGAAAACCAGTGTGTGTGTGTGTGTGTGTATATTTTTATATATATATATATATATATATATATATATATATATATATAGAGAGAGAGAGAGAGAGAGAGAGAGAGAGAGAGAGAGAGAGAGAGAGAGAGAGAGAGAGAGAGAGAGAGAGAGAGAGAGAGAGAGAATGAAATGCTGAATGAAATTTCTAAATTAAACTTTCTCCTGGGAGAAGGAGACAGAACGTATCTTGCTGCCCAATATGTACAAACATGCCACAACCTGAGGGACAATGAATGACCGACGCACGCGCACACACACACACACACACACACACACACACACACAAATATATCCAACATTGTGTTAAATGTTTATATATAATATATATATTATATATTTTATTTGTATATTTTGTATATGCTTTGGCAACATTGTTTTAAAAAACTTTCATGCCAATAAAGCCGAATTGAGAGAGAGAGAGAGAGAGAGAGAGAGAGAGAGAGAGAGAGAGAGAGAGAGAGAGAGAGAGAGAGAGAGAGATTGTGCACATAACAAAAAATATTAAATGTAATAAAAAAGAATGAACACTAAATAAATGACAAACTAAACCTAAAGAAAATCAAACAGGTTTGGAATGAACAGAGGGAAGTACACGAAGAGAGAATTTTGATTTTTGGGTGAACTGTTTCTTAAAAAACAAACAAACAAGGATTTAGTTTCTATGAGGAGCTCTTTAGGGGTTTTACTGCAGCGGAGAAGTAACAAAAATACAGAACAAATCTGAAAATCAAACAGCTGAACTGTCAGAAACTGCAAAAAAAACGGCAAGAACAGCATGTTATGTATAACCTCAACATCTGTAATTGTTTGGTGGAAGTGTGTCCTGTAAAACCTAGCTGTTTTTGAAGAATACATTTTAAACCTATTTTTTTAATTGTGTGTGTGTGTGTATATACATACCGGTATATAGATACATCATCATTGATATATCATCATAGTATATAGATATATCATCATTGATTAGTTTGTTAGTTTAACCTTTACCCAGAATAAAATACAGTTGCACTTAGACATGTGCTGATATGCCTGAACGATCAGGGAACAGCCATAAACCACTGTCATTTCCACAGAAATTCATACAAGCTGACATGGGCAGTAATGGTGTTGAAAGAGTAAACATGGAATCAAATTTACTATGACAACATCACCTCTTGTTGGCTGATGCATTATTCAGATAATGCAGATAACATTATTCAGGGGGGGGGGGCGGGCGTTATGGAGGGTGCTTGCAGTGCCAAAACTCGCCGCTCGGTTGCTAGGATAGTTGCTACAATGTTGTACATGATTGCATACCAGCCAACAACAATGTCTTAATGATGTTGTGGAGCTGCAATATGGCTTCTATATGTTGCAATATGGTTGCTTGGTAGCTTTAAACGGTTGCTAGGGTGTGGTTACAGTTACATGTTGTTCTGGATGAACACTATACTGTATATATAATTATCATAGGATTGGCAAAGGAGAAAAAAGGCAGTAAAATATAAATGAAACATGATGAGCAATACATTTGTTACTGTATTTATTATTCTTTGTTAATAAAAATACAGCTGTTCGTTGTTTGTTCATATTACTTCACAGTGCATTAGGCTAACTAATGTTAACAAATAGAACTTTTAATTGTAATAAGGCTACTAGTAAATAGTGAAATTAACATTACCAAAGATTAATAAATGCTATTTATTTATAAAGATTAAGAAGTGCAGTTTATGAATAGTTTGGTGTTATCGATTTGTTATACACCGATTCAGATCTCTTTTGAAGAGACAGATGTTGGACTGATCAGTTATTTTAACCATTCATAAAAGTAAATTGGTTCAAATTAGTTCGCGAATCGGACGTGCCATTAGCTGACACACACGGCACGCGTTGTGTGATTATCTCTCTCTCTCTCTCTCTCTCTCTCTCTCTCTCTCTCTCTCTCTCTCTCTCTCGAGCGCAGCATAACAAAGCAGTAGCTAACGTTAAATGCACACTGTGGAATTTTTGGCCACTAGGGTGCGCTCGACCTGTAATTTTCACGTCTATTGCCCCTAGTGGCCACAAGCGCCGCAGCATAGTCGCAAAAGTCAACAAACAGTCAACCGGTCAACCTCCCGTGTCTTTGTGTGTGTGCAGACGGCATTTGATTTGTATGTTGGAGAAAGTTAATCGATTCACGACTGACCAAAATAATTATATAAATATAAGATTAATAATATAAATCCTATAAAGAAAACAAATTGAATAAAAGTAGCATACGCAGAAAACAATGTCTGATCAGGTAAGTCGCATTGACAAGGGTTGCCCAATCCTGCTCCTGCCGATCGTCTGTCCTGCACAGTTCATCTCCAACCCTAATCAAACACACCTGAAGCAAACAATTAACGTCTTCAGGATCTCTTTGCAATGGGTTGGAGATGAAATCGAGTAGTCGGGAAATCGTGTAACAAAACTGATATAACTCACTACATATTTCCGTTTGTAATCTTCAGTTTGTTTTTCCTTTTACACAAATACAAACATATATGAGCTGAAAGGGAAAAAAAACATTTACATTTGTATACGGCAGTATGTTGTGACTTATATCAGTTTTGTTACACGAATTCGCAGTAAATATTACATTATATATACACTTTTTTGCCGATTTTTTTTTTAATGCTTTTTCTTTTTTTGGTCTCCTCTGACAAAATCTTTGCTTTCTTCGCTTTCTTCCGAGTAGCTGTTGATTCAGCCATGAAGACAACATACAGACGCCGGCAATCAAACGCGAGTTGAGCTCTCACGTTCGAATTTGAGGAAGTTGGGGTGGTGGGGGAAGTGACGTATGCCGTAAAGCGGTCGAATTTTGTAGTTCTTTTTGTGCTCGGGTTCCTACCCGAAACCCGAAGTTACATAGTGCTAGTAAAAGCGATACAGACACCTTTAGGCTACGGCAGACGTGTCATTCAACCTATTGTAAGTCGATGTACCATCTCAATGGGTTTTGGTAATATATTATAAAGGTTGAAAAGTTCCACAGTGTGCCTTTAATTGAATCAAGCAAACAACTAGCTGTTGTTTTTGCTCCAAAAAAGCTTGATTTACCTCGAATTTCAAAGACTCCATTTGTCCATTATTTATTTCTTAAGAAACACGACAATGTATAAAAGGCTCCATTACTTTGTATCTTACGTTATGGCCCCGTAGAAGCCGTTTTTGTAAAAATAGGCTAACGATTGCGTCATGACCACGGGACTCTCTGTCGCACAGTAGAGAAATTACCGTATAGACAGAAGGAGAAGCTCGTAGGCAATCGTTTACTGTCTATGAGTACATAAAGTCAAGGGAGAAGCCCATAGATAAGAGAGTCCACAAAAGCAACGGGACAAAATATTTTGGCTCCAAGGCTACATATAAGTGAGCATTTCTTTACAAAGACAACTAGCCTATAAATTTGTTTATAGAAGTTGGTCATTTATAAACTTGATGGTCTTGAAAGTTCGTTTCAGTCATACTTCGATGTGTTTACAAGACAGCAAACTCTGTGGATAAAAAAAACCCCCGCACACTCGGATTTAATGTGGGTAGTGCTAGCCTATATACCCGTCTGTGTATTACATAAACTAAAAAAAAGTTTATATATCATATTTTCTGGCTAGTATACTTTAGTTTTTTATAATACACCATAGTTTTACCCAAACCGAATAATTAAAAACAAGTTTAAATGGGTAAATCTTCTATAAATATTTTTTTCTGACATAGCTTACTCCAGTTCTTGTTAAAATACACTAGACATGCTTATTCTGTGCATTTTGGGCACTTTTTCTGTGAATTCATATTTATTTTATCTATCAAAAGTGTGCTTTCACTTTAATTGAGCTTGAGTAGCGCAGCAAAAATAGACTCTGCACAGAAACCCCCACTTCACTGCTGCTCATGCGACGCTCCTGCTCCCAGTGTGAATGCACTCATTGGTTAACATGCACGCCGAAAAAATACACGCTGCTCATGCTTGCGGTGTGAAATGGCCGTTAGAATTAAACAGGCTGCTATTGCTACTGTACCTTTATGACTTTTATTTGTAAATCACCTCTGACTATCTGATTTGCTTTTCACATGTGAATGAGTAATCATGAGTAATAATGAGTAAATATGTCATCAATTTGACATGCCACATATTTGGACCGGAGAGGGAAAAATGTTAGTGCAAGTAAACATAGTTCATCAATATTCTCAGCCCTGCTGTTTGATTACAATGTAAGGAACCAAAGACAAATCATAGCCCACCTGTCATATATGAGGCCATCAATTCCCTGGTCCCTCAACTTCATCCTGTTATCATGGTCGTTGTTATAGTCGCCCCAGCAGAAGACCACTAGTCCTTTGGACTGAGCCTCTCTGATGAACTCCATGTTCCTCAAGAGCTCATCAGCGTGGGCACTGATTCCCTGTGAGCACATTCAAAAGCTATTTCAGCAAGTTGTTTAGTCTTTGTGATGAAATTTGACATGGCCCCAATTTAGAGAAAACAAAATAGCCACATTCCTCTTGCAGTTTAAACAAAACTCAAAAACATGATTAGATCTCTTTCACTTCAAAGTTCAATACATTTGGATTATCCTGCCAAACTGGGCGTCTCACCATGCTATTTCAAAACTATGTTCTGAAGTATCAACAGCTGTGCTATTGCACCATCTGGCTATGTGCGTTCTCTCACCAGTATGTTCTCGCTCTGGGCAAAGCTCATGGCGATCTTAGTGCTCTGACAGCGGATGTCCATGAGTTCAGGGTAGAGGTCTGTCACTCCTTGGGTCAGAAATAGGATGGGGTATTTGTTCTGCTTTTTCCTCACCCTGATGAAGAGAACAGAAATGATTGCAACTTAAACACAACATGTAATCGGGATTGACTATTTACTTTCTTAATAAATGTCCATAAACTTATTGTGCACATACATTTTAAACAAATTTTTACATTGTTGGTTTATTTCGTGTTTAAATTGGCTGCCCTACAGTCTTAAAAATAAAGTTTCTTTATTGGTTTCTATAAGTTTCTATATGGTATAACATCCATGGAACCTTTTAAATTGCACAAGAGATTCGTTATAGTTAAAAAGGGTTTTTTTGATTATTAAAATTTTGTCTTTACACTAAGAAAAAAAATGTTTTTTTTAAAAAAAAGAAAAAAAGAAACCCAAAATGGTTCTTCTATGGCATCACTATGGGAAAAAATCATTTTGGAACCTTTACCGTAATTCTATTAAAAATGGTAACACTTTAAAATAAAGTTTAATTTGTTATGATTAGACAACTACATTAGTTAACATGAACTAACAATGAATAATACTTCTAATCTTAGTTCATGTTAATCTCAGCATTTACTAAAAAAAAAATAAGATCAACCATGGTATCTGGTAACATTAGTTAATGCAGTGTAAACTAACATGAATATAAACATTTTTATTAACTAATATTAAAAAGGTTAATAAATGCTGTAAAATGCTGTTTCTCCTTGTTAGTTTATATTTATCAATGCATTAACTAATGTTAACAAATGAGACTGTAAATGTTTCAGTAAAAATATATATTTTCCTAATCAGTGCATCATCATCAAAATATGCACATGAACTAGGCCGCTTACATTGTGCAAACATCAGGATCAAAACATGAGAAGACTATCCTCCTTTTGCCGGCGTTCTCCAGCACGCATCTGAGAATGATGTCCAAGAACTGATTCATGTTGAAGTAGGTGGAGAGTTTTGCATCCCAGGAGCCATCCTGTTTGGAGGAACAGATATGATGAGGGTGTTTTCTTTCTCCGTTAACACAGAGATCAAACCATCACACATCGCTTGAGGCAACACAAACCTTAAACTGAGAGATCCACTTCAGCTCAATGTTGAATCCCACATGTTCTGGAACAGAATGGAATATCTGGAACATGATGTCAAATGAGAAGAGAAGTTAACCAAGCAGTACGGGTGGGCAATATAAACAAACATTTATCACAATGTTCTAAAATATTTTGGTCAGTAGTAAAAGTTCCTCAAAAAAAATATATATATTTAATTAGTTTAATTTCATATATATGTATTTTTTATATATTTTTTAATAATTCTGGTTTATATACGTTTTCTGTTTGTTTTTGGGTGTTTGTTTATAGCAACTTTTTTAAATTACTGACCATCATTTGCAATAAAAACACACACATTTACATAATAGAAAAGATCAAGCTGTCACACCTGTGAAAGGGAAGGGAAAGGCTGGTGCTCATATATATACTCCTCTTCATCTTGCAAGTCTAGACAAAAGAACACAAAAGCAATAATTTTTATCTATTCAACAGTTAACTGTTTATTTAGCTCAATACAGCTAAACAGAGGCCTGTGTTTGGCAAGTATTTTTTAAAGCTATTAGCATTAAATATATTGAAAAATAAAACACTGATTTACAGCAAACTAAGTATTTGAACTTTTTTCTTAAAGTACAATACTGTGTGCTTATTAATGAACTATCCTATGTATTGCAAATGATGCAATAAATCAGCCAGTTTTTTTTTTTAGAAAACACTTCTCTTTTATGGGCTACCACATCCTATATGAACTAATGAGAAGTGAAATAGGGATAAAACATTGTTTAACAATCTTAGAGTTCATGATAGATCTGTCTTGAAAGATTTATATGTTATCGCTAAAAGTCTTTCACTATGGAGATTTTGAATTTGATTTTTACTTCTGGTATCTGACTGTTATATAATAATCACTTATCGTTAAATATGATAACTGATCATATTGCACTTTTGTGACATGAATAAATGGGGCAATTGTACCTTTGTCGTCATAAACTTCCATGTCAGTTGTATGGGCCACCTTAAAAAGACAAACACATTCATACTCATCAATATCAGCATGGAGATAATTGCATTTCATTGTACAAACAATGTTAAAAGTTAAAAGAATCTGAAATAAGTCTTACTTTTAAAAGCTGAAGTTGATCAAACGTAAGATCCTTGACGGGAACTTCGAACAACAACAATGAATTCTTGTCATTTTTCTATAAAAAGACACAAAAAATGTAAAAAGTTGAAGAAGAGATCTTTCTTTCTTATGTTTTGCAATTTAAATCAGTGTTTACGACTGTTAAAATTTTTAAGTAGGAAGTCTTCAGTCAGAGTTAAATCAAAAGCTGTACCGAAGGACACAATGGGAGTCGTTCAAATTATATAAGTCATTTTTCACTGCACCAAGTGAGTCAAATGCCATTGTTACCTTTTTAGTAGAAATACAGCAGGTGAGGTCGTGGTACACGATAGGAACTAAATCTTTAGACAGATGAACATCAAACTCTACATAAGCTGCTCCCTGTGATGAAAACAAAACAGATATGCTTTAGCCTTTCATATCATTTAACAAAACTTTATGCATTTTGGTACAGTTGCAGTCTTTATTTACACTCACATGGTTGGCTGCACTTAGAAATGAGACGATTGTGTTTTCTCTGATCTTGTGATGCCTGAAATACAAGAGCAACATAATTCTCTCTGTTAAAAATGTACTTTTTCATGGTTTGTTTATGCAGCAAAGTCATGTCATGTGTGCTTATTATGGTTTCCTGACGCCTCGTGGGCCTACCAATAAGGACAAACACTAAATCCAAGTGGACAGGCTCAGGACTCTTGTAGCACAACAACCACACTTTTGCTACTCACTTGGCAGCATGTGTGCTCCCTGCTCCTCTGTGTCCAACATCCAAAGCGCTCCTTTTCTTCCAGTATTTGGCAAAAGACTGACTCATGTCACACTGAAAGCCTTGGATAGGACGCGTCACCAGGTAATCCACTAACATTGCATCAAGAACAAAAGCATTTACTTTACTTAATGTGTTCACTTCAGTAAAGTCAACACTTAATGGTTAAACTTTAGCACATCAATAAATGACTGGTATATAATCACATTATCTAGCTACTAAGCAACAATTCAAGCAGGGCGGATCTTGCCAACATGACTATATTTACTGTCTGTGAAATGTTTACAGAGGCAAATGTTGTGTGCAAGTAGCGAAAGAACAGGTCACATCATGGGCAACAGGAATGTACATTAGTTTTATGGTGTAAAACAAATGAGACCAGACAAAATAACACCAGTGCATTGTGGTACAGATTATACCTCTGACTTTTCCAATAGTCTGTCTGCCGTTTCGGCTCATGATGGGCAGGGTAACCACACCCAAATCTTTGCCGCTCTCCACAAAAGAGGACGACAAGAGGCATGAGGTGCCCACGTAGCCTGGATGGGAATCGCCCTGAACCACAGCCTCACTCAAGTCCTCCTAAACCACAAAGACAGGACAGAATAGTCATGATTCACTAAGAGGATCCATGCAGAATTTATGTCAATCAATTAAAAAAAGCATAAAAATGATTTCTGATATAGTTGTGGTCATAATCTTTATATGAAGCAACACCAAAGACCATCGTTCACGCACCTCAAAAAACTCAAAGGTGAGCTCTAGGTTGTCGGGGTCCATGGTGTGAATGCTGTATTCTGTCCACTTGGAGGGTACCAGGGAGTATCCACATTCTGGCTGGGAATGACGAGACTTACATTCGACGTCACTGATCATACTGGTCTCCAGTGTGGTGATCATCTCATGCCATGTTGAAGGGCTTTCCTCTTCTTCTTCCTCAATACCTTCCAGCATCAGCTTCAATCTAAAACAGCCATTAATTGGGTAAATTATATTTTAGCATGTTCTCGAAAAGTGAAATCATGCATCAAAACAGTATAATGTGAAGTCAAAAAGACAAATAAATGTTTAGTACTTGTTCTAGAAGAAATTATACTGTTTGAATTGTAAAAATAAGCTCTACTACATGCTTGCAATATTGTGCATCCCTACATTAATTATCTGATATAAAAAGAAATCTATTTCACTATAGTCAATTGTTTCTCATGTGATTCTAACAGACTTTATAAATAAGACCTTTGTAAATAAATTTGACTATTTCCGTAATATCTGCATTTTCTTTCCATGGCAATGATGTTGCGTTGGTATAGCAAAAACGACATGGAGGAGTTTGCAATGTTGTCTTAGAAGAACACAACAATGTGTAGCAGCAGCGCTGGACTACTAATGAATCAGCGACAGAAACGGAGGCTGGCATGAGCAGCTTACTTCCATGCTGCCGTCTCTGCCGCACAGTGAAAGAAGTGAAGACACCTCATCACTGGACCGCAGAGATGTCTCCTTTGTAATATAATTTTCTGCATGACCTGCGCATTAACAACAACACAACGCAATGTTTTCTGCAACGACGTTGCAGTCGTGGCATGAGAAAGTGACATACAAGTAAAAAAAAGCAATGCGAAATCGGTTCAGACTGAACGGATTTCCAGAAATTAAGATTTGAATAGAATTTCAAACCTCATTTGAATGTATGTGATTTGTAAAAAAAAATTGCCGTTCACACATGCTAAATAGGATCGGAGTCCAATCGGATGTGCACAAAAATCGGATTTGGACTGACAGTCTGAAAAAGGCTTAAAATGTTCCTGAGCTAATTTGTAGGGTTAAATATGCGTTCTGTCTTTTGTGAAGGATGTTACCTGAAGCGTGAGTTCTTAAATTTATTCTTAGTAATAGAAACTGGAGGTTTCACGGAGTAATGAAGCCTGAGGCGAATTTCTGTCTGACATGTCAACCAGCCAGAGTCCACACACTCAACACCATCTGCACATGAAACAAATTTTACATACAAGTTAGAACAAGATATAAAAATTTGGTTTGAATTTGAGGTGTGGGTGCATTCAAACTTGTGTTTAGGTCATTTCAATTGTCAAACTTACTATGGACTCCAAAGTGTCCATCGTCAATCACGAGCTCTGGTTCTGCAAGACATGAACAAAAATTAATATGGAAGGTCAAACACTCATGCTACAAAAGATAGTCACCAGTACAGAGTAAACCGACACCAACACACTTTCTAGTGCCGACATGAGACATTCATTTCCTGGTTTAATTCTTAAACAATCAAAATGGAAAGATAAAATAAGTATTTTGTTTGCTCTGTACTAGATGGAGCTCTACACACTTGTAGCCTATATTATATACAAGCAAAACTGGGCATGTTAGAATTGTGTAAGAACACTAGAGATTATTAACTGCTTAAATGTATCTTAATTAAATAATATAAAAAGTTAAATAATAATAAAAAATGCATAATTTACCATAAGTATTACCATGCAAGCAAATTGTTTTTGTGACAACACAAGCACAAAGAAATGCTGACATCTGGAGCAAACAGTTACATGATTAAAATTATAGCTCCTGCCTAGCAAAAAATAAAAATAGTATAGATGCCTTTAAAATGTATTGTTTTGAATAGTTTGTTAAATGCATGTGTTAAATGTGTGTTGTGCACATAAATAAAGGAACGCTAAATGTGTGTATGTATTAAAAAAATAAAATCATTTTAAGTGTAAAAACTAACTCAAAATTATTAATGCAATTGCTTAAAAAACTTTTTTTTTTTTCAAAGAATTAAAACCCAAAATGTAAAGTGGCTAGATTAGGTGGACGCAACAAAAGCAAAAAAAGCATTGCTAGTAAATCCAGGAATGCGCCAGCGAAAACAGCTTTGCTCTAATAGCCCACTATTATGGTTGCTAATAATTGATCCATTAGGTTCCCTTAAGTGGCTTTTATTGACATTACATCTGTCCCTAACAAAAAACACTGAAATCAACATTAAAGACAACATGAAATGAAATTAAAAAAATCATTATTTTCTTTAGAACATGCATGATTCAAGCACAACAAGACCACTCAGCAAGAAGTGGGTTACTCCTAGCTGGACTACATCGGGTCTATAGTTAACCTAGACGGTGAAATGACGGCTATTGCTTGCTGGGCATGGTATTAGAGGGTCATTTACTTTCTAAATAAATGTCTTTTATTTTTGGTGTCTGGTTTTATTGTGCATGATTCATTGATGCATTGTCTAAAGAAAATAATGCAGGCAGGGAAAAAATATTTTAACTAACAACAATCAGACCACTTTAAGTTCCAGTAATGTTCTGAGATATACAAGTCCCAAATCACATTACTTCCCACTAGATTCATTTACTTGGAAATACATCATATTACAAATGTGAAATGTGTTGGGAATTTTTCTTGTTGTCTTTAAAAAGTTGAAGTCTTTTTGTATTCATTGATAATGTACGCTTAGAGTTAAAGGGGACAAACTGATCTGAGTGTGGTAAGCATGAAGGATGGAGTCTAGGGGTTCATTAGACACGTGCACTATTCTGGGATCAGATACCTGAGGGACTCAATGAGCGTGGCATCTGATGGGTCTCCCATCTATTGACTATGACTTGACATGGACCACCATCGTTCTGTAATTCCAAATGGGGGTTAAGATTATGGACAGATTTCGGAAAAACAAAGCCCACTTTGGCCATTCAAACCAAAGTTTCACTCCTGAAAAAAGAACATGAGGCATATTCACCACTTTCTTGCCAGCCAGCCTGTTGGTTGACATCTGAAAAGTGGACCAATTAGTCAAAAGAAACAAATTGGCATTTTTCAGTGTTTAACTAGAGATCTCCAGGTTATTTATACGTTAAAAAATGCTTTGAAAATCCCTGTACTTAGCATTTAGCTTAAAATGTTATTTAATAAGATTAGTTTTCCTCTAATAGTTTGCTGATACGCTTAACTATGAGAAAATGGTTCTAAATTCTTAAATCTTGTTCTTGTTAATTCTGCTTCTAAATTTTAAAATAATATTTCTGGCAGTGAGATAGTTGATGTGTAAATATTATTTATGTATGAGAGACACAGCATGTTAGGAGGAAACCTGCAGCCACTGTTCCAGAAACTTCATTCTCCAGGAAAAAAACAAAACCTAAACTACCAAGAACTGAGTCAAGGTCAGCTAAAAGAGATTAACAGCTGTGATGAGAAAAACCTGGAAACCCCACACACACACACACAGAAGAATTTCAAACTCTTAAAACTACGTAAACTCTTAAAGTACCCTAAGAATTAATGATGAATAAAAGAAAGCCCTTATTCCACATGCGTAAGAACTCTCTAAAGAGAATCTGCAGTCATACATGCATAATAAAACAGTTTTGAATATCAGATTATGATGAGTCTTCAAGAAAGATAAAAAAAGATGTTATAAACAACATCTATAAATACATAAAACTGAGACTGCTCTTTAAAGGTGTTGGGAAATCAATTCACCATCGGGTCTTTAAAGATTACTTATGCCTTATATCATGTTTGTTTACTGGAAAAAGAAGATCTCACCTTAGATTCAAAAAAGAACCCCTTGAAATAGCGATATTTGGTTTCACGCCCTCTAGGAACCTGAATGGTAGTTCTCCACAGGGTGCTGGGGGAGACGAGACAAGCCAGCAAAACATAGAACATAAATATGTATGTCAAGGGTAACCGTGATTGTGCTGAAAGGGAAACATAAGATGGCATTGCACATGTACCCATCCTCCTCCGCTGGCTGTAGGGTCACGGCTTTTTGATGAAACCAGCCGCCCAGTGTTTCACAACTGCCAACCACTGCTATCACCTCACCTGATACAGAAAAAAGACAAAAACGCGCTAATGACGTGTGATGTCTGTGTGAGCAGGTGTGCGGGGGTATGAAAATACATGTTGACAGGCATGTAGGACCGAATGCAATTGGATGAATATTTTATGGTCCTATGCCTTCCACAGACGATATATAAGAATAGAAGAGACTTTCAACCAGCATTTAAAAAAAATATTTCTGGAACAAATCGCCTACCCTGTCTTTAAGTATCATATGTCAACACTTGCAAAAGTTTACAACAAAGACAATAAATAAATACAAATACATGTGGCCGTGGTCAATATTAACTTAATAACAACACACTTATGATTAACAAAACATCTCTCTGTATTACTATTATACCAAATGAGTACATGATGCACTAATGTGAATGTAGTAAAAAGATTACTAACCTATCTCGAAGTTAATATTGACTGAAGACCACTTAATATTAACTAAACATTACTTTATTATTCTCACATATAATTACATTTTAATTGGTAATGCTTTATAAATACTTTATAATAACATATTATTTAAAAAAAATAAACATGGCCAGCTTGTTGTACTTCTCATTTGCAAGTCATTTTGGATAAATGAAAATGAACACAGTAAATGTAAAATATTATACATTTCATTATTACATGATTTAATGCTTTCAAGTTAGAACCATAAAACACTGTAAAACTGGTTGGATTAAAATCTTAAGTAAGAGACTATGTACAATGATCTACGTACTAGGGATAGCATGTCTTCCTTTGTGGAAATACTTGTGTCATTAAGTTCAAACTCAAAGATCTATGATTAAAGTATCATGTTGTAACTTATGTTTGCCTTTAATCTAAATTATCTCAAAATTATTCAAACAGCAAAACAAAACATTATCACATTTGCTTTAGACAGGATATTAGACTCGTGTTCAGCAATTGAACAAACTCCAAACGATTCCAAAGTCAAACGTACAGAATTTTAATTAGACCACATTGATTGTTTCTATTTATAATTTTTAGAGATTACAGTGCAGCTTTAACTTGATCATATCATGTATGTGGCCAAATGAAACCTTATTCCACAGTTGAACTTCTGATTGACAATATAATTATTGTAACTTTTACTTTTTATTAAAAGTTGTGAAAACACTTTATTTTACAGTGTCCTTGTTACACGTAGTTACTATAGTAATTACTATAATGCATAACTACATTAAAGTAACCCTAAACCATGTAACTGTAACAGACACCTAAAAAATAAAGTGTAACCAAAGTTGTACACTGTGTTAAACTCTTTTATTGAATTATTTCTCTTACCTAGTCGTGCTGTGGTCCCTCTCACAGTCAGAGTCACACTAGTGCTGTCCATGACTGACACACAGGCAAACGGAGATGAGAATGAAGAGACCTAAAACACAGAGGGAAAGAAACACGTGTCCCAATGAAAAACAAATCTAAGTCATGTTAACAGCATCAGTTGATCTGGATTTCCTCTGTGTTGTAATACCTGCCTGCAGAACTGCAGTGCACAATCTGCTCCTGGTTCTTTAAGATCCCATTACATTATACATGTATTTGAATTATATTGAAGATTAAATCACGCCTTAAACATCAACGGAAATATATATACCTGCCCCTAATCACAATATTAGAAAATAGTCAGATTCTTGAATGTTAAAAAAGGTCTTAGGAGAGTTGAACAACCGGTTTAAACACATGCGATGAAACTCTACGTTACTGCTTGCTTTGGAAGAGGAAGCAAAATCACACGGTCTGAACCGGCTGCAACCGGTTACTGTCAGCGACAACACCCGGTATCCGAGGGTGTTGCTCAAACACAGTAACGTTACATACAGACAACATTGTTACGTTCTAACCACGCGCCTAAAATGCTATCTAGATAAGTTAGGGAGCCAAGTGAGGTTTTGAGACGCTGTTTACTGCGCGAAAACGTGCAAGTATTGCGTAAAACGAAATGTATAGCGTGCATTCGGTGTCGAGTCCAGTAATTATAAAGTAATTCGAACATAATAAAGTAACAGTTACCTGAGTTTAAAGATAAAAATCCATCATTTTGTACGGCTGTACCGAGAAACTTTAATCCCGCGCTGACGTGCCCATGTTATGTTTGTTGTTACATGCAGGCGGATCTGAAAGCCCGGGTAATGCGACACTGTTGACTGTAGACCATTTCTTAAAATAACTTTATCGAGGTGTCAGGGTTAAAACTATCACGTCTCTCAATTATGTGTACTTGTTCAAACACAAACAAAAAAGATTTACAGGTTAAAATAACGTTGAGAAGGTGACTTTGTTATAGGAAATAAACATGAGGGAGGGCTCGCTTGACATGGACAACTTGTACCCTCCTCTTTGCGTGTTCTGAACGCATATGATTGGTGGAAGAAGTGACTGACGTATGATAGGGGAGTCTAACTCACTGACCCTTGTTGGGTAGAGTTCATCGACACAAGCTGAAGCTTATTATGTTGACGATTCAGTATACAGTAAATTAATAAATGTACTTTTTTTTACCCTTTAGCTGAGCAGAAGTTTATCTTTTTTGAATAAATAATCTAGATCCGCATAGAGACTGTATAGAGTCATTACTCATTACACTGTTGTGTGTTACTGTTTAAGTATTTGTTTATGTTAAGAGTAAACTCTCTGTACATTTTGTGCATTATCAAGTATGTTTAATTACCTTGTTCAAAAAGTTTATTGTCTGTTTTATTATTGTATTGCTGTTTTGCACTACTTCTGTTTCATCCAATTGGGTGCATGATCATTAAACTTGGAAACTTACTTCTATCTGTCTGAACAGAAGTCAAAGGTCTTCTTAACAGGAACGTTTTTCCACATTGAGGCTAATAAATTAATTTCACGGCTGGTGTGCCGATAAATAAATTAAGCAGATTAAGTTAACGGCTTACTCGAATAAACAAGCCAAGTAATGTTTTTAATGACAATATAATAGTATATGCATGCTAAATTGAAAAAGTTAGAAAGGACAGATGAACCTTTGCTATAAAATGAGAATAACAAGACACATTGATTTTTCTCATGGCCTGTCTTTCAGTAGAACTGGTTGCATAATGAGGTGCCTAGGCAAGACAGAACATGTTGCATAACAGAGGTCAGATAGGCACACGCATGTTTAAAAAAAGTTTAGGGGAAAATAGTGATTGAGAGAGTAGGAAAGTTCAGAACAGCATGACCCGGATTCATGCAATGATGATGATGATGATTTATTTGTCCTCGAGAGGAAATTTGTTTCCACCATAGATGCGTACATAATACAAACACACATGTATAACATATTACATTTACATTACATTAAGAACATCAACATATAAACATGCACACACAAAAATGCAGAGATAAACCATATCTTCAGTCATAAATTTATTTAGCTAAGTCCGTGATTACTTTATGACGGATGTTTGCTGCCCCCGGTAGCTCTTCCTGTTGCCATATGAGCCATTGAGAGGTAAAATACAATCGTTCTTTTGAAATGAAGGCTATTGCTCCCAGAATGGTGAATGCTGCATTTGTATTTGACAGTGCTTAGCACAGCTGAATGGATGAGACTGCAGGATTATAAATATTTAATGAGTCAGTCTTTCTCTCTATTTACCCCGTATTCACCCACCATTTGCTGTTGTCTGCGGATAAGATCATAGAGATCTCATTCAGAGAGAACTGCTTTTAGATGGTGAATAAGTAGTGTTAATTCCACCCCCACCCCCCACCCCCTGGGAAATGTTAATACGGTTTTCTAAATCTAAATCTACGTCTTTTCACACAAAACAAAGAAACATTCATAAAACTTTGGTCATTAAGAACTTTAGACATATTTTTGTCCTCTATTCAAATAGTAGTAAAGAAACATATCTAAATATATAATTAATTCCCTCTTTAAATCTGAACTATATAATATTAATTAATGTTTGTTTTCATACATGTTTTTATTAGTTTATGTATTTAATTATGTTTTTATATTATCTTTTTCTATTTTAAATATGCAGTGCATGATCTGTTTCTTATTTTAGTAATTCTATGAAATTATAGGAGATTTTTCAAGGAAATAGAAATTATCTGTGTTATGTACAGAGTTCAAAAGTCTGGGGTCAATAAATTGATCAATATTGACAAAGTAAAGAAATCATTTATAATATTACAGGAGATCATTTTACATAAATGTTTCTTTTGAACTTTTTATTCACCAAAGAAACATGGAAAAGAAATGTTCATGCTTTCTGCGAAAATGTTAAGCAACTGTTTTCAACATTGATAATTTTAAGAAAGCAGCAAATCAGAATGATTTCTGAAGGATCATGTGACACTGAAGACTGGAGTAATGATGCTGAAAATTCAGCTTTGCATCACAGGAATAAATTACAGTATAAAAATATTTTCAAACAGAAAACAATTATTTTAATATTTGGGAATAGTACTGTTTTTATTGTATTTTTATTAAATAAATGCAGATTTGATGAGCAGAGGAGACTTTCAAAAAACAATCTTTCTGAACTTTTGATAGTGTAAGCATCCAGCTATGCATAAACAGACTTTAATCACACACATTTAATCACACAAGTGGTGGAGGTTGTGGTTTTTGTATAATGAAAAACTTCCACAGATACATGTAAAAGATTTCAGATTGTGCTTCCAAAGTGGGAAAGGCTCCACTTAGTGGCACACACTTGTACTACACTGCAGTTAGCCTATACATCCATGCTAATGTTTACAAGATATTTTTTCTTAGAGATGACCATGCCACGATTAAGGGTCATGGTTTGTTGCCTTTAAACAAAAGCATGACTAATTTATTCAGCGTTCAGTGGAGTTTTATAGCAATTTGAGCTTAAGTCAAAACAGCCATCATTTGAAGCCATCCCACAAAGAAGGTAAAAACTGTTTCACATCCACATATGAGCCCTAAAAGTCCTGTTAGCAGACTATTAGTTTAAAAAATTGCTGATTTTTGACCAGGGTATGTTGGACATGCAGACGGAGTAGTACAAAACAGAAACGAAAACCATTTTGAGTCATTCTATAAAGCTTATTTTTTGCTCTTTTGAATATAGAGAAGATCCTCGGTTTATGAATCATCAAATTTGGATTTTCAGTTCTGCAAAACGTAGAAGCTGACGCAGTTAAAAGTCTTCTGGATGTTGTGACATGTTATATGATGTAGTCCATCTCTCCATAGATGAACCAAAAAAGGATCTTGCTATAGACCTCAGGTCGGGTTAGATGCCATATCGAATTTAACGCATATGAAACCGAGACTGCATCCGAAAATCGCATACTTTCCTCCTATACACTAGGCAAAAAAAAACAGTATGTGACAGAAGAGTTATGTCTGAATTCACAGTAGGCTACTCACAAAAAAGTAGGCAAACAGTACCGAATGACCTGAGATTCTGAAGTGTGATTACGATGGACACTTTACTCTCCCATGAGGCCACGGGAGAGGATTTGTGAATGGCAGCAGTGAAGCGACCACTCATACTGTTCAGAGCGTACTTTTTAGCATTCGTGGAGTAATTACTTATCCAAAATAATTACCTATACTCAAAAAAGAGTATGTGATTTTGGATGCAGTCTGAGGCTGTGAGGGATGGAAGTACAGTCTTACAGTCATGGCACACACTGTCAAGGTCCTAGATCACGTCATTTTCACAACTCACAACTTTCAAAACTGTTTTATGGAGTTTTTTGTCTAGTGAAAGCTTTTTCGGAAAGACGTTTCGTCAGCTGAACAATCTGTACATTGTTAAACAACAGTATAATCCATTGAACGCGCTGTACTTTTATCCATCACAAACTCATTTTCATTCCATTTAAAAATTAAATATGGCACTACCTAAGGTCTATTAAAACACTTTTCCAAGTGCACTACTCTCCAAAGAACTCACATTAAATACCCAATGGGTCAAAAAGTTTGACTGTGTTTCTCTGTGTTTTAGAACCCTTAATCAAACTCTTAATTTGTATAGATCCAGCAGATGGGCTGCCACGAATAATGTCATCGTCAATCAAAGACAGAGGCGCTGCCAGTGTGAACAACAGCATAAGGGTTTTAATGTAGATCAGATGCCATTATAGTGGATCTGACATCATTCAGAGGCCATTTGCACTTCAGGGCCGCATGCGGGTTGCTTCATTTGCAAATCAGACGCTAGACATTGATGACAAGCCTTTATATGTGACCTTCACATTTCAATTATTTTGAGTGGGGCGAAGAGAGGAGGCTTCAAACAGACATGACTGCAGGTCCTCACATAGCCTGTACCCGCAATAACAGAAACAAAAGCATGTCTGCCCATGCACTTTTTGTCATCAGTGAAACAAACATCAGGCAAATAATGATACGCAAAAAAGGCCTGCTATCAGAAAATGAGAGATCTTATTAGATACAGTTCACATTCATTTACATGAACGAGTGGTGTGATTAACTCTGATGTTGCCATTTGTATATTTAAGACTAACTGATGTAGATTGTTCACTGAATTAGAATTAGACTGGTATTCATGTAATTGAATAAAAAGGACAAGCTAGAGGGCTCCTTTCAATCTTAATTTTGTTTCGAGAGAATAAGTTGAATGGCCAATTTATTTTTTCTTAAATTTCTTCTGTTATAAAGCACTTTTTGTTTCACAAACAGGCCAGGATTAGTCCTTAGTTCAAATAGGACATTTAAGTGTTTTTATAAACGTGCCTTAGACAAAAAACATTACTGGTGTGCATCTTGAGACAAAACAATGGCACTGACAAATTGTAAGTCAGTGCAAGTTGCTTTCAAACATGCATTTTAGTCTGGGACTAGCTTAAAGGTGCTCTAAGCGATGTCACGCGTTTTTTAGGCCAAAACATTTTTTGTCACATACAGCAAACATCTCCTCACTGACCGCTGGCTGCCTGTCCCCTGAACACACTGTAAAGAAACGCGATCTCTGTAGACAGCCCAGGCTCCACAAACAGCAACAAAAACAAACTGGGCTAACCCGCTCCACGAAACATGACAAACAGTTCCACCCAATGACCGACAAGAGGGACTTGGGGGCGGAGTTTGGGGGGTTAGTGCGCGGATGAGGAGGAGGGAGGGTCTAGCTAGTCTTCGTTTTGTTTGACAATAATTTAAACGTCAACAAGAAGTGACGTCACCAGACATCGCTTAGAGAACCTTTAAAGCTGCAGTCCGCAGTTTTTCCTCTTTGTCGCCATCTCTGTTCGAAATCTGCAATTGCAGTCATTCGCGGAATTATCAACTTTACGTGAGTTGTACTTCGACTCGGCACAGCGCGGATGAACACAATGTTTGAGTTGAGTGTGGAGCTGTCAATCACGGTGCCGGTGGCGATACTGGCATTTCAGAATCACAGATTATTCTTTTTGGAAGTATGACCAACATAATAATTTTCACCGGAAAATGTCATTTGAACAAGTAAGTAGGCTAACATCCACTTTTGTTCTGGTTCTGACATTGCAGTAAAGCGCGCTGATTAAATCTAAAAATCGCTTATCATATCACGCAAAACCGTGCAAATTATACTTTGTTCGTTAATGTTAACAACGTCAGCATTGCGTACATGTAATGTCCTTCCGATATGTATCCTTGTTTTCGCATGGGTCCGGTTGCAGTCTCTTTTTTTCTGTAGCCACTCCGAAGTCCGAACGAAGTCTTTTGCATTTTACAGCGGGTGAATCTGTTGTCACTGGTGGTGATTGTCGTTTGAACCTTTCTGGATCCGCCATCAAATTGATAAGTTTAATTATATCAAGTGCTGTGAGAAAAGGCTATAAATCTCCACCTCCAGCATCCTCACACGCAATATAGCCTACAAGCCGAGACTCCTTCTTTATGTGTACAGATGTGACGTAATGACCCAAAGACATGCTCGAATCTCCCGCGGAAATCCACCAGTTTTTAGCTGCAGCTTCAGTGTGTATTTATAGAGTAGGGGCGGAGCTTCAGATTCTAGAGAGCATTTGATTGGACAGAAAATCTGATGAGAAGCTGAAGTGCAGAGTGATGTCATCAAAACCTTTGATCCATATTGGCGGAAGTGAGAGACTGTAAGTTTTGAATGCTTATATCTTCTAAATGTGAATTGTGTCATTGTTTTAGAGTACAGCTTATAGATAACCTTAAGGCTAACATATTCATACTGAAAGCCAAAAAAACTTCCTGTGATTTAAAGCTGAATTTTCATTCTTCAGTGTCACATGATCCTTTCTGATTATTACCAATGTTGAAACCAGTTGGGCTGCCTCAACAGAGCAGCATTTTTTGAAATAGAAATCTTTTGTAATATTATAATTAAATGTCTTTACTGTCACATAAACAGTTGTTCTTTTTCAGCTGAATAATCACATTAATGTCTTTTTTAGAGCTGTTTTGCTCTGTCTTCATCACTGATTCTGCTGAAAAGGTAGGGCTGGGCGATAAAACGATAACGATATGTATCGCGATAGACACGTAATCAATATTATATGACCCCTTTAAGCTGGTTCAGGTCATACTTATCTGACCGCTACCATTTCGTCTACTTAAATGGAGAAAAATCGATCATAACTTCGGCAAACTATGGAGTGCCGCAGGGATCTGTGTTAGGCCCTTTATTATTCTCAATATATATGCTGCCACTTGGTAATATTCTAAGGAAACATGGAATTAATTTCCATTGTTATGCCGATGACACTCAAATATATATTTCATCACGGCCAGATGAATACGCTAAATTATCCAAATTGACAGAGTGTGTTAAAGATATAAAAGATTGGATGACGCGTAATTTTCTTTTATTAAATCCAGACAAGACAGAGGTAATACTTATCGGTTCTAAAAACCGTCCACAAAACCTTTCACAGCACAACTTTAACATATTAGGATGCCCTGTTACTTTATCCCCTACAGTAAAAGACCTGGGTGTTACATTAGACTGCAACCTGTCTTTTGAAAAGCATATTTCATATGTTACAAAAACAGCCTTTTTCCACCCTAGAAACATTGCTAAGCTACGTAATATGCTATCAGTCTCTGATGCAGAAAAGTTAGTTCATGCATTCATGACCTCGAGACTAGATTACTGTAATGCTTTATTAGCTGGTTGTCCTGCATCTTCAATAAACAAGCTACAGTTAGTCCAAAATGCAGCCGCTAGAGTTCTTACTAGATCAAGAAAATATGATCATATAACACCGATTCTATCATCACTTCATTGGTTACCTATAAAGTTCCGTATTAATTACAAGGTATTGCTTTTGACTTATAAAGCTCTGAATGGTTAAGCTCCAGTCTATTTAACGGATCTTCTATCGCCCTATAATCCATCACGCTCTTTAAGATCACTAAATTCAAGGCTTCTGTTCATTCCTAGGATATCCAGATCCACCAAAGGAGGGAGAGCATTTTCACATTTAGCTCCGAAGCTCTGGAATAGCCTTCCTGATATCGTTCGTTGCTCAGACTCGTTCTCCAAGTTTAAAACTAGACTAAAGACGCATCTATTTAGCCAGGCATTCATATAAATGTTTTTTTTTTTTAAAGCCCCGACTTTTTTTTCTCCATCGGGTCACTTGATGGAGTTTTTCGGTTCCTTGCCACTGTTGCCTTTGGCTTGCTCAGTTGGGGATATTCAAATTAAATGACCCATCATACCACTGATCAGCTCTACCAAACTTGGATGTCTTTTCCAGTAATAAACAAACACTGTTAAGTTGTTTTGATTGATACTGTGAAGCAGCTTTGATACAATATGTATTGTGAAAAGCGCTATATAAATATATTTGACTTGACTTGACTTGACATTTTCATTATTTGATGTTTTTCATGGTTGTGTTGACATTTCTGCTAATATATTATAATCAGAGGAAGGTTAAGTTTAAAATATATATTTTTTTAAATGTAGTCTAATATATTTGTCTCCTGGTCCTTTAAATAGGTCATAAAAAATATCAATAATTATCGATATCGACCGATATGAAACACTTATATCGTGATACAGTTTTCAGCCATATCACCCAGCCCTATGAAAAGGTGCTTTGAAACACTCTGTATTGTACAAAGCTCTATAGAAATAAAGGTGACTTTAATTTTTGTAAACTTCCAAAGTTATGATGCTTACCTGATGAAAACAGTCCCTCACATTGCGGTTGTCAATCTGAATTCTTGTCCTTGTCTCTTTTTTTTCATTGTTATGAAAAGAGCCACAGGGCAGCATTTGGTCAACCTCATTGGCATTCATCTTCGAAAGATCTTTACCCAGAACTGAGCGGTGCAGTCTAGCATTTACCTCTCTCTTGGTTTAGTTTCACAACGGAATGAATGCCGCCGGTGATGCTGGAACACCAGGCTGATGTTTATACCTCCTCAGATCATATTATCCAAATGAGAAATCACGTCAGCCCCGAGGCATCAGGGATCAGTCTGGTGCACAGTGTTCAAATGTCAGATCTCAGTTAAACAGTTCTCATCTGGATCATCATGTGTGACGTCTGATCGATTTCAGATAGGGCACCGGGGGTGCGATCAGCTGACAAGTGTGACCTCGCAGGTTAATTGATGAATTAAAGTTGATCAGCAGGTCATCTTTGATGTGGAAACTTTTGGAAGGATTGGATTAAGTCATTAAATCGGCTGGTATTGTCTTTTAAGGCAGTCTGCGCTTATCAGCATCTCTCATTTCATCACTCTCTCATTTGATTATCTGAAAGACTGGAGGCTGAGATCATCACAACTGATAATCTGTCTGTCTGTCAGTCTGTCTGTGAAATACAGAGAAAGTTTAGTTATCCATTCTCACATGGTTCTGCAGAATATCACTCTTCTTAACTGATTATTAAAGAAACATTTATGCAAAAAATCAAAATAAATGTTATTTATTGGCATTGATGGTTCCATGAAGGACCTTTAACATCCATGCAACCTTTCCATTTCACAAAAAGGTGATTTATAGTGGAAAAAAGGTTCTTTAGATTTTAAAAATGTTTCTTCATAATATCATGTTTAACAGGTTATTTTAAAAAAATTCTAGGGATAAAGTATGTTTAAGATCTATTTAATTCATAAAATTAAATATAAATTAAAACATAATAATTATTGAAACTATTAAAACCCATGACAGAACCCTTTAAGCTTCTATATAGAACTTGGTACACAGTACACAATTGATGGATCGTTTTTGAGTATATGATTTTGAGTAGAAAAATAACTTCAAATCTCACAAAATGGCAAGTTATTAAACCTATCAACAAAAGCAATGATAAAACAGTGTAAATACATCTGGAAAAGAGCGGAAAATCAACCTTATTAGTTATTCATGATCATGCACTGGGGTAATGATCATGAATAATCAACCTTATTAATTATTCATGATAATTACCCCAGTGCATGATGGGAACACCGGTATCAGAAAAGTTGAGTAGTTTTATAATTTTAAAACTTTGATATATGCTTTAATTTCTACAAGCTTGAACTGAGTACTAATATAGAATTTACTTTGTTTTTGGAAATCTTGCCTAAACAAACTTTTTCATGTAGAAATTACATTAGTTTTTATAGTATTTACTTCACCACAGAATAATTTTTATCAGTTCACATGCACAAAATATAAAAATTAAACGCATTTTCCTTGTTAATTTTTTTAAAAAAATTCACTTCCCAATGAAAATATTTCATATGCATATTTATGTGTTTGTTGTACACATAGAACAACAACTGAAAAGGAAACAACAACTGAAAGGAAAAGTTGAGCAAAGATATTTTAGTATTTTATTTATTAAAGTAGTACTTTTTATGGTGATAATTTGCTTTATCAGTGTAGCATGTAAGTCTACTGTGCATAATGATACCTGCATGGAATTGTCATGGATTACATTTTTAATGATGGATTCTCACATAGTCATCATTGCAGTATATGAAAAGTACTTCATACTGAAAATTACAAGATATTGAGCTATCAAGATTTTTGAAAGAGTTCTGAATATTCTTACATAATAATCAAGCCAATATGAGATGGTTTTAGATCTTTTTTTTAAAATAAAGATGCATTTATATTGTTTTAGACAACTCCATAACTGCATCATGTGTATAGAGAGAGAACTTTTTTTTTTGCGTGAATAAAAAAACTGTCCATATCGTGATGTTCTCAGTATGGACCTGTTTGTTCCCAAGTGTCAAACTTTCTTCAATAAACTCTCCATGCCCCATTACAGTCAGCTTGAGTGTTTCTCTCACTAAAATCTGTTTGCTGTGTTGTCCTGAAACTGAACTGCTGCCTGTGTCTTGGATGAATTATAAAGCGATTTCAGTGGGTAAAGGGAGAATAACTCCTCTACTGAGCACTTCTGCTGTCTCCTTTAGTTTCTCTATAGTCGACATCAGTGGCGTAGGTTTGATTTTGAAATTGGTAAGGACGGGGAAATCAATATTTAATATATTTAAAGTTTTGATCGAAAATATTGCTAGGGATATATCAGTGTCACTGGATATTGGTAGGGACACGTCCCTAGCGTCCCTACTAAATTCTACGCCCCTGGTCGACATTATCTAGACTGTCTGAACGCTTCAGGTCTCACACATACTCCTCTCAGAGGGTTTCATAATGAGAACAGGACTCAAAGCTGAACTTCACACTCTTTCTCAGCAGATGTCTGTCTAGCTTTGTCATTGTGTGTGTCTGATCGCTTTCTAACCTCAGATTTCAGAACCTTTTGTTTTAAATTAATACTATTATTCAGCAAGAACGCATTCAACTGATCAAAAGGGACATTAAAGACTTCTATTTCAAATAAATGCTGTTCTTTTGAACTTTCTATTCATCAAAGAAAGAGTTGATCACAGTTTCCAGGAAAAATATTAAGCAGCTGTTTAATAAACTGTTTTCAGCATTGATAATGATAAGAAATGTTTCTTGAGCAATGTAATATCAAAACATAAAGGATGATGAAAATTCAGCTTTGCATCACAGGAACAAATTACATAGCCTATATATCAAATAAATGCAGTCTGTGTGAACATTAGACTTTAGATGAAAACATTCAAATCTTACCAACAAAAATATCAACATATGTATCAGTGTAGACTGATTGCTGTTTGCATAGATGCGCTGAACAAAATATATTAGGGTTTAATTTAAATTATGGATCTGGCTGGGGATACTTATGATGAGGTCCTGATTTATGCTAAATAAGATGCTGTATTTGTGTTTTATGGACAAGAGAGATGATGCAGTACCAGGTCAAATTCGGTAGCAGTGAATACATAATCGAGCAGTGCGCTTTCACTGCACACCTGCAGGAGTGCTTCGACTATAATAGACTGCCCGTTTATTTTTATTTTTTTTAAATATTCACCCTTTCAAAAGACCTAAACTCCCCCAAACTGTGCGGTCTCTGTATCCATTAGCTAATATCTACCTATTTTTTCATTTATAAAATACTTGTTTGATGTAGATTGAATGCTCACAACAAGAATATGATCTAGCTATGTGTCCAATATGCCTTTTGTACAAAGCCTGAAGGTGCATTTTCCTGTTGTGTGCCATGCTCACATATGAAATACTCTGTTTGATATCGCAAACATCCTAAGTGGTTAAAAACTAAGCATGATTTAAATAATATTATTTTGCATATGTTATTGCAACTGGCCTGAGGTGTTTGTGGTTTTTAAAGGTACACTATGTAACTTTTGGCCCTCTGGCGGCTAGAAAACCCCCCAAACTACATGCATTTTGCGGAAGAACATTGTTTTGTTTGTTCTATGGCTCTGTGTGACTGTGTGTGGAATATATTACCCCTCACAACTGTTAGAGAGCTACATATGGCAGTTTATCTGTCCAATAAAGTATCTTACTCACGTCCTGTTGAATAATGAAAATGCAATCTCCGCATGGCTTTTACAACATTTCACCTCAGTTTTCACCATCTCAAGCCAAGCCAATGCAACAAGAGCAACTTTTCTCGATGTATGACTAGCCACACACAGGCGAGTGAGGCATTTACACAAATTCCCGCGAAAACCATACTATGCCGACAGGTCTAAAAAATAACATAGGCTTATAACAGGCTTACAAGGGTAATTTTGAGCAAAAAAGAAAAAAGAAAAAGAAAAAGTTAAATATACCTTTAAGGCAGTTTGTTCTTAATGGGCTATCTAATCTTTCATTAAAACTTACAGAAATTATCTTTCATTGAATGTTTTTTAACACATTTTTGTATTCCACAATCATTTAACTCGTAATTTCTGTGCCAGGGGTATTATATTGTTTCATCGACTGTGACATATCTGCTGTGCTGTGTGTGTGTGTGTGTGTGTGTTTGCTGACAAAGCGCTTCGGGGAAGCTGTCACGCGATATATTTACAATAAAACCTCCCACCCTCGGACCACCGGCAATATTGGATACAAATTCAGAAATATATCTCGTTTTATGATGCCGTGGATTCAAAAAAGAAGATCAAAGAAACTAAGCCTCAGAGTCCTCGCGTGTGCCGTTGGCCTCCGTCTTTTGTTTCTGAATGCAAATGCATTTGATTAAAGCCAGACAACCCATACGAGCTCTACTCAATTAGTACATCAGCTAATATGTACAAGGTACTTTGCACCCCTGCATCTAATTCTCCCTGTTTATCGTGTCTATGTGCAGCTATGACTCAAAAATCTTCATAATTCATAAATTATGAACAGGGGTTTTGGCTTTAGAGACAAGATGTCTCTATAATTCATTGCATTCGAGCTTCACTGCTGAATAGCATGATAGATAGGGATGTGGAATTCTTCCTAAGCGTGCCAAAGGTCTGGATTTCCCATGGGGAGGGGGAGAGATGATAATAAACATGATCAATTCTGGGATATTACTTGGTTGGTGTTGCAGTTTGGAACATTAAACAACAGTGTATGTTGGTATCCATTAGTATATGGTGACAAATATTCAGACAGGGCTATGCAATTATCACCTTATTTATTCATGAGACTCATTATGCTATATTTAATTAAAAGACATCTATCAATGCTTTTCAGAGCCAGTCTGACAGTATCATAGCTCAGTCAGATATCTCATAATATGTCAAGTGCAATTGCCAAACAGGAAGTTAAAAGTGGCAGACTGAATTGTCACAAAGGCCATGTTACATTTGTAACACCCACACCTTTTAATTGCAGATGTATAGGCAACTGTATGTGATAAAGGCAACAAACTTATTAGATTCAATAGAAATCATCTTGAAACACTAGAAACATGAGAAAATGTAAGACTTTAATAGTGATATGCATATGAACACAAAAAGATAGTTACAATGATAATAAAGCAGATCTTTTGTCACTACTAAATCAAGCACAAAACAACAATGCAACTTTAAAGTACAGATTAATGCCTACAACAATGTATGATTTAAGTAATTATTATAGGTATAAAAATGATGACTCTAAAACCAATAAAACCTGTAGCTTCTAAAAGAAAAGAAAAAAACGGTTTTGATTTTTTTTAAATCCAATGTCAACTCATTCATTACTGAAACTATCATTTTAGCAGATATAGAGGACTGAAATGTGCATTTTTGAGCGTTCTACTTCTACCTGTACACTCCGTCTCACATGAAAATTTAAAGTCACATTACTGATCCTTCTCAAGCCACTGCTTCCTCTGCCTGGTTTTGACAGGCTAAAATGTGGCCCATTGCTTGTTCTGCTCGAGTGGATGATAAATCAAAGCCTCTTTTAACATTCTGCCGCTATGAAAAAACTCCAACCGCCCCATGATGGTCCTGTTACCACAGCAACTACAGCATCCCAGGTGCAATCCTTCTGAAACTCAGAGCACCTGTCCCAAACATGTTCCCTCATGACACATAAGACCCATGAATGAAGTGGGTGTCCGTGAGTTGCACAACATTCTGTCTGATTTCAAGAGAAAGGAGACTTTTATTCAAATAATGTATGATAATAGGCATTATTCAGATATAATTAACAATAAATTAAACGAATAATATTGCAAGATCTTGCAGGGATTTAACTAGATTTGGCATTATACCGTTTCTTGTTGCTATATTGGACTGACAGATTTCACATGACTGGAAGGCAACACGCACACACATTGTGTTTTCATGTTTTATGAGGACTTTCCAAAGACACAATGATTTTTATATTGTACAAACTGTATATTCTGTCCCCCACTAACCCTACCCATCACAGAAAACATTCTGCATTTTTACATTTTTAACTTAGTATTATTTATAGGCTTAAGCTGTTTTCCTCATGGAGACCAAAAAATGTCTCCACAAGGACAGATTTCAGATATTGCCATCTTTGTGGGGACATTTTGTCTCCATACGTAGCCCATAGGGTTTACCAGTAGGGTTAATATTTATGTAAAAAAGTACATTTTATCTCTTTATTTGAATGTGTTTGAATTTAACACAAAACCCTGCTAGAGAAAACAAGGATTTGAAGTTGGACTTTTGACTCAAAACTTGAAAGCCCATGTGACAACTTGCCCCAATATCCTGCTTAATGTAACGCTACACATAAACCTCCTGGATTGGAAAGTGATAAATGACACAGAAAAAATATATATAAATCAGTATATATGCACCGATATAAATGCATCTTCAATACTATACACAGGCCGGAGTGGAAGATTAGAAAATTTAATTTAAGTGGGGGTGGTGGGGGTCTCATTGGCTTCACATTAGGCGTGACGTAAGCAACCACGAACTCACGAGCTCAGACCCTGTGTGTCCCGCGCGCTCAAAACAGACGCAGCGCGCACTCCGAGCTGCAACACGCGGAACGGAGCTTGTCTCTGCCTCTTGAGTCTGCAAAACAAGACAAAGACCTCTCCGGATAAGATTAACAGCAGACAACATCTGTGCGCATCATGAAGTTTGCGGCTTTGGTCTGCTTGGTTGTTTTCCTCGCTGCGGGTAAGTGAAATTCTCATAAAGAATCATTGCATAAATAATTTCAGCACCATGGTCAGCGACACGACAGTTATACCGCAGAAACAAATAGTACATCACAATGGGAATTTTCGTTTTTTGCACAAGTAAAACGTATGGATAATTGGTGATATCGAGATGAATAAGCTTAAAAACATTTTGCATTACGATTTGCACAAATATGATACAAGGCTTTTACTATCCCAGATGGAGATTCCATACCAGTTGAGCAGGACAGCCGAAGAGAGGATCTGGTATGCTGTAGCTTCTGTTTATGAGGGAAAAAAACCCTAATGCATTTATTTCTCTACTCGTTTTATTTATGTACACACTTTCATTTCAGCTTACCCGGTGTTTAGTTCAGATCCTTTCAAAGATGCTCTACAAGACTGATGATAATCCAGTGCATCCAGAATGCAAAAACATCCTTACACCAGGTACGTTGTTACTTCGCACTGTTCGTATTGTGTTGCTTCAATGTGTTTTTGAGGTAAAAGAACATCGATTTATTATTGGATTAACTCAAAGGTGACTTCTTATGAAAGGTTATTCTAGCATTGCACTGTTTGCAGAGTGAACTTTCATTAAAAATATCATTTGGACATATAACGTGAAAACAGTCAGACTACATTATCGTCATAAATTCTAATCTCAGTACATTGTGTTTGGTGGAGGAGACAGTTATGGGTCAGTGGTTTCATTCTAAGACTGTGGAATAATAATTGGATGTATTCATGCAATGCATAAGCAATGGAGTGGAAATGAGTTACGAGTCATTTGCATGTGTGTTTTGTGCTCATTTTTATGTCTCCCTGAATTCAGGACCAGGTCATTCCACATTTGTGAAAAATCCGGAAGATGCTCAAGAGGAGCTGAAAAAACCAAGAGGAGAGTCTAAAGTCAAGGAGGAGGAACTCATTGAGGATCTTCTCAAAGCTGACAAACGCGAAGAGCTGGATGACGAACGGAGCCAGGAAGAGTTTCCAAATTTTATGAAAAGAAGAACAAAAGACAGGCGTGAGGAAATGGACGATGACCGGAGTCAGGAAGAATTCCCAAGTTTTATTAAAAGAAAAATCAAAGAAAAACGCGAGGAATCAGATGGGGAACGGAGCCAGGAAGAGTTTCCTAGTTTTATGAAGAGAAGAATCAAAGAAAAACGTGAGGAACAGGATGATGAACGGAGCCAGGAAGAGTTTCCTAGTTTTATGAAGAGAAGAATCAAAGAAAAACGCGAGGAACTGGATGATGAACGGAGCCAGGAAGAGTTTCCTAGTTTTTTGAAGAGAAGAATTAAAGAAAAACGTGAGGAACAGGATGATGAACGGAGCCAGGAAGAGTTTCCAAGTTTTATGAAGAGAAGAATCAAAGAAAAACGTGAGGAACAGGATGATGAACGGAGCCAGGAAGATTTCCCAAGTTTCTATAAAAGAGGCTACAAGCATAAAAGAGAAGATTATGATGATGAGAGAAGCCAAGAGGAATTTCCTCAGAAAAGACATTTTTCCATCCTTTACAAGCGTGATAACCCCGATGAGGAGCGCAGCCAGGAGGAATTCCCTCCATACGAGTATAAAAAGAGTCATCTTCTGGCCAGCAGAGAAAAACGTGAAGAACCAGACTATGATAGAAGCCAAGAAGACTTTCCAAGTTACACCCACAAAAGAAACTACGGGGATGGAGAAGAAGAGGACGAGGAGAGTGAGGAGAGAGAAAAGCGGATCTGGAAGCCATCCCATAGATACCACCACAAGAAAAAGCACCACAAACGCAGTGAGAATGAGGCTTCTGAAGAACCAGACTATGACAGAAGTCAAGAAGAATTCCCAAGCTACACCCACAAAAGAAACTACGGGGATGGAGAAGAAGAGGACGAGGAGAGTGAGGAGAGAGAAAAGCGGATCTGGAAGCCATCCCATAGATACCACCACAAGAAAAAGCACCACAAACGCAGTGAGAATGAGGGTTTTGAAGAACCAGACTATGACAGAAGTCAAGAAGAATTCCCAAGCTACACCCACAAAAGGAGCTATGGAAATGGCAGGCAGCACAAACAAATCGAGGATTTGCTGAACGAGCAATCTGAGGACATGAACTCTCAGGAAAAGCGGTCTGAGGAATCCGAAGAGGTAGACGAGGATATTGCAAAACGATACTGGAAACCCACTCATAGATACCACCATAAGAAGCATCACCACAAGCGTGGCGACTCCATAGAGCTCGAGAATGAAGATGAACCCATCTTAGAGAAGACTCACAGTCTCCATGAGTCAATAGACAAGGCCATCAAGCTCCGTTCACCTGAAGAGGAGGAAAAGGAAATTGTCCATGAGCTTAATGAAAATGAGCTGAAGAAAGGACACAAGAGTTCGGCAGAGGAGAAGCAGGACAGGGAGGCTGCGTTGAGGTACCTAACAAAGAAAAAGAAGGAGTTAGAGGAACGTCTACTTAACAAAGGTGAGGTCTATGAGAAACGCTCCCCATGGATTTACAGAGGATACTACCATCCAGCCTGGTACAAAAGAAGCCATAAGGTGGGTGAAAACACTGAACACCCCAACCTCAAACTAGAAGAGGTCGCCGGGACCCTCCGGTACAAAAGGGGCCTGCCTTCTCAGGAGTCGTCATCTGGGGAGGAAAAGGATGTCTCCCAACAGAAGCTTTTCACACCAAAGGAGGTATAGTATGGTAGTTTCATCCAACAGACAGTGCATTTATTACCAGGATTGCCCACCGAGAGTTACCAATGGTTACTTGTCTTGTCAAGGTTGATAGTTTACCCTTAACAGTACGCTCTTAGAAAAAAAAGTGCACACATTTTACCTTTAGGGGTACCACAGCATGTCACTAGGGGGCAATACCCTCAAAGGGACATCTTCATACCTTATTACCCCAGAAAAGGTTCACAGTACACTAAAAGGAGAATAAAGGGTTTTATATGAAACCTTAAAGGGATAGTTCACCCAAAAATGAAAATTAAGTCATTAATTACTCACCCTCATGTTGTTCCAACCCCGTAAGACCTTCGTTCATCTTCGGAACACAAATTAAGATATTTTTGATTAAATTTGAGAGCTGGATCACTGCTACATAGGCTTCATAAGGGAGTGAAACTTGACGGCCCAGAAAGTCATTGAAGAAAATGTTTAAATATTCCATGTGACTACAGTGGCTCAACTATAAGTTTATCAAGCGACGAGAATACTTTTTGTGCGAAAAAAAACAACAAAAATAACGACTTTATTCGACTATTCCTTTTCTTCCTTGTGGGCCTGAGACGCATGCACGAGAACTGAACAAGAAGTAGTAGAAGAAGAACGTCCTCTTCTCAGTTCTCGCGCATGCGTCGTGGAAATCTCTTGAACTCTTGTCTCAGGCCCACAAGAAAGAAAAGGAATAGTCGAATAAAGTCGTTATTTTTGTGTTTTTTTCGGCACAAAAAGTATTCTCGTCGCTTGATAAACTTATAGTTGAGCCACTGTAGGCACATGGAATATTTAAACATTTTCTTCAATGACTTTCTGGGCCGTCAAGTTTCACTCCCTTAGGAAGCCTATGTAGCAGTGATCCAGCTTTCAAATTTAATCAAAAAGATCTTCATTTGGGTTCCGAAGATGAACGAAGGTCTTACGGGGTTGGAATAACATGAGGGTGAGTAATTAATGACTTAATTTTCATTTTTGGGTGAACTATCCCTTTAAAGGATTGTGTAAAGTGCTTCATATATAGAACTTTTAGGGGTTCCCATCATGGGATCATTTTATGAATTTAGTTTTAATTCATTTTTTAGATTGATTCAATTTTATGGATTGAACAGCTGGTAAACATCCTTTATCACTAGAAAATTTGAAATAGCCCATTAAATATGAAAGTATTATGCAACAGACACTTTTTGACATAAAGGGTTCTATATAGAAAACCATCGAACTTATCTTAAGAGTGTAGTACCTTAAGGATACATACTGTATTACAACTCTAATCTGCACCTTTTAGGAGTAGATACAAGTAAAATGTTGTCCCTTTATGGTTACTGCCCCAGTGACAAGCAGTTCTACCCCTAAAGATACATTTTTGCTTTTTCCTGACAAAGTACACATTTTGGGTGTCTTCCTACTTTGATTGAACTTGTTTGTAGAGACACCAAGTCCTGGAATTGGTGTGCCAGATAATAAAGATATCCAAAATGTGTTCTGCTGGGGAACCTTTGGGAATTGGTTTGGGAAGTTTAACAAATGGCCCCACTGAGCCCTAAAGCATACATTCCTAGTACAAACGGGAATAGAAACCATGGACTGACCTGAGATGTTTATGAAGACAGTCAGTGATGCATTGCAAGCAAAAAATGACATTAATGCAATCAAACGTTGCTCCATGGAGCTCTTGAAAAACAAGGCCAGTTTTTCTGCTTGACGTAGCTTATCGGTATCTCTGCTTGCTGGACTTGGGCAAGTTGAGTTACTGAGAGAGGACGTGGGTAGACTATAACCATTTTCTCCGTTTTTATTACATGCAACTCCAACTGCCCCAAAAAGTGGTAATTACCTCCCAGCAAAAATGCATCTCTGGGGACTACTTTTGTCAAATGTTCTCCTATTACAAGGACATTTGAGTTATCTGATATGCCTGCAAGCTATGCAGTAACATTACTTTTAGTTGAGGGTGTAGAGGGATAGCTAGACTCTGAATGCTCAGAGAGAGCATGCTAGGAGCATTATTCCTCATCATGACAGGGATATTGTATAACTAAAGGTACTTCCTTTTACTTTTCTACTGAGACTAGAGCAGGGGTGTCCAATCCTGCTGGAGGGCCAATGTCCTGCAGAGTTTAGCTACAACCCTACTTAAACCCACCAGAACAAGTTAATCAAGGTCTTACTAGGCATACTAGAAACTTCCAGGCAGGTGTGTTGAGGCAAGTTGTAGCTATACTCCGCAGGACAGTGGCACTCCAGGACCGAGTTTGAACACCCCTGGACTAGAGCAAAGAAACAACCTTTGCAAACACAAAACGATTGTAAACACATTGCAAACACAAAAAAACCATGGGGACTGATTAAGGCAATGGTTTTTAAGCATCACTTAAGAGTTAGAAGTATTACATTTAATTCCTGCTCTTTCCTTTCATCAGTTAACCGAACTTGAGAAACTGGCCTCTGTGGATCAACAGATGAAAGACACAACTTAACCATTCCAAGAACCAGCTGAAACATCATCTTCCCCTGCTGCCTGATTTGACTTTCCATCAGCTTTATGTGTGCTCACTTGGGCTGCTTTATATGAATGCATTATATGTTGTACCCATTTACAACTGCATAAGACTTTTGTTATTGGTGTAAGTCAGTGTATATTTAATGTGAGAGTCTGAGAAACAAGACAGTCTATAAAAAAAGTAGCTTGATAATGTCATGTGAATTATTTTTCTCTTTATTACATAATCTAAAATAACAAAGACAAATGCCCATGTCGTATTGACTGCATTTAAGAGCATGCTACGTGAAAGATGCTGTACGTGTTTAAAAATTCCTGTTGTTCTTTATGGCCTTCAATAGAACCCCTGCATTGTTTGCATTTAATAAAATGTGTAATTATGGGACCAAAGCTGATGGATGCAGTTATCATTTGTGTTTTGATGCTGGAAGCCTTTTGAACATTATTAAAAAACGATAAATATACGGTTTCCCTTAGCGATGAATGATTGACTAAGCTTTATTGTGAGCAAAACTTGGTTATTCGCCAAGTGCAGAGGATGCCGTCTTTTACAAAAGTAAATGCATCTTTTACATCCCCCCACATCTTGCTAAAAAAATAAATAAATAACGATGAAGGGAACATTCTGTAGCTCTTAAATGCAAATCTTGGCAAAACTTTTTAAAAAAAAGTAGACTTTGAATAATAAAGTCATGCAACCATACAGAGAATAAAGCACTGCCTGAATGTGTGAGTCAACACTTATTTGGTTTCTTCTCACTTAAGCAAGTTAAACTAAATTGCCTTGGCAGAGCCGTCACAAGATGAACTAATCTCATCCAGTTTCAGCCTCTTGGCGGCAGGCTCCTCTGATTTGTGCTGATTCCTAGCTTTGGCAGCGTCTGTAGCGACCGTGGTTCCAGACAGCAGATACCCTCCACCTCCACTCATGAGCAGCACCGGATGAGTCCGGTTGGGCAACACCTGGAACAATGATACAGAAGTGAAGAAGTCAAAGTCTTTCTAGGGGTGGGCGGTATGATCAAAATCTAATTTCACAGTCTTCTTATATAATAGTAATTGCATAACAATGTAGCTGTTTTTGCTGGAAATGCAACAAAATGTTTTTACATAAACCATGGTAATGGCAATTTTTGGAAAATCCAGAGATTTAAATGCATCACAAATGTTGATTTCTTTTAATATATGGAATTTGATAGATGTACACTACCATTCAAAAGTTTGGGTTTTGTAAGACTTGTTTTTGTCAAAAATATAGTGATATTGTGAAATATTGTTAAAATTTAAAGTAAGTTTCTATTTGAATATATTTTAAGATGTAATTTATTCCTGTGGTCAAAGCTGAATTTTCAGCATCATTACTCCAGTCTTCAGTGTCACATGATCCTTCAGAAATCATTCTAATATGCTGATTTGATGCTCAAGAAACATTTCTGATTATTATCAATGTTGAAAACAATAAGCTGCTTGATATTTTTTTTTTGTGGAAACTGTAATGCATTGCATTCAGGATTAATAAGTTAAAATATGTATTTGAAATAGAAACATTGAAACAGTGTAAATGTCTCTGTCACTTTTGATCAATTTAAATGCATCCTTGATGAATAAAAGTATTAATTTCTTAAAAAAAAAAAAAAAAAAACCTGAAAAAAAACCCTGGTAACACTTGGTCTCGGTCTCATTTTTTAACATTAGTTAATGTATTAACTACCATGAACTAACAATGAACAACAGTATTTATTAATTAATCTTAGTTCATGTTAATTTCAACATTTAATAATACATTATTAAAACCAAATGTTATATTTGTTAACATTAGTTAATGCACTGTGAACCAAGGTTATTATAGTTTTGCTTTTTTAAATTAGTTTTTATTTAATATCGTTTTCAATTTTGCTTTAAATTTAAGTTTAGTTTTAGTTAGTTTCATTAATGGTATTGTTAGTTTTAGTTTAGTTTTTATTTTGCAAACACATTTCTATTTAGTTTTTATTTTATTTAGTTTCAGTTATAGTTTTAGTAATTATAGTTTAGCAGAGCTAACAGAACACTTCCAGTGTAGACCAAAGCGAGACGATTAATTTCAGCAAAGTTTAATGTTTGCCCAGATTACAGTTAACTCTTGTACAGACATCTTAATAATACAAATAAAATAAGGGTTTGAGATTGAACAAAGCACCAAATAAATAGAACTTAAAAGTAGACAATAATAAAATTCAGACAAACTAATTCATATTAAAGATTAAATCTTGTTAAACATAGTTTACTTTTTTTCAGCTGTACATGTAGCAGAGTGGCCACTGGAACATAACAATAAAACAGCTCAATTCATCTGACTACAGCCAACACAACCTGATGTGAAGCCAGTGTAATTAAATAATAAGTATCTATGCAGTGTGTGAGTGTGCACTGTGTACATGTCTTTATATCCTGGTGGGGACTTAAACCTGAATGCACACAGACGCATGGGGACTCGTGTCACTTTGGGATCTATAGGTACACAAGCTTATAAATCATACAGAATGAGTTTTTTTTTTTTTGTTGAAAATGTAAAAATGGAGAAAGTTGTATGTGAGATGGGTAAGTTTAGGGGTCTGTGTAGTGTGTGTGTGTGTGTGTGTGTGTGTGTGCGTGTGTGTGTGTGTGTGTGTGATGGGTCGGGTTAGTGTAAGGAGACAGAATATACTGTCTGTACAGTATAAAAAAACCATTACGTCTATGGAGAGTCCCCACAAATATAGTGGACCAGACTGTCTCTCTGTGTGTGTGTGTGTGTGTGTGTGTGTGTGTGTGTGTGTGTGTGTGTGCGTGCGTGCGTGCGTGCGTGCGTGCGTGCGTGTGTGTGTGTGTGTGTGTGTGTATGCGCGTGCTTGTTGGTGTGTCGTGTCCTGTTTTCCTAGAATCCCTACATTGTCAGCGTTAATGAAAACATGGTATCTCAAACATACAGAAGTACATTAAAGGTTTTTTTTGTGCTTGACGGACTTGTTTGCTGTTGCACCCGCGCATTGCAAACGGCATTCTAAAAACGCTGCGCTCAAGTTAAAAAAAAGTTCAACTTGCGTCTCAATCATTACCTTGTGTTATTTCCCATTCCACTGCCACAAACACATCCTTTATGAACAGCCGATGTGTTCTACGATGTGTTCTACGTTACGGTCCTTCATTGAGCACTTCACGACACGCGGTTAATCGCCTCAGCAACTTCACACGGGTGAAGCGCCAGGCATTTCCCTAAACAGCCAGGTCAGATTTTCCGCCAAAGTAAAGAGCTTAAATTACGAAAACGATTATTTATTTTTGCTCATTATTATTTTATTTCAGTTAGTTTTTCAGTAACTGTTGTTAGTTTCGTTTCGTTTTAGTTTTTAATTTATTATGAATTTTAATTTTTATTTCAGTTTACGAAAATGTTTTTTGACCAATAGTTTTAGTCTTAGTTTCAGTTTTCGTTTACGAAAATAACCTTGCTGTGAACTACCATGAACTAACAATGAGCAACAGTATTTATTAATCTTTGTTAATATAAATCCAGCTGTTCATTGTTTGTTCATGTTAGTTCACAGTGCATTAACTAATGTTAACAAATACAACATTTGGTTTTAATAATGTATTATTAAATGTTGATATTAATATGAAGTTGAACTATATAGGATTAATAAATGCTGTTATTTTTAATTCATGTTAACTAATGTAACCTTATTGTAAAGTGTTACCAAAAAATCATACTGACCCCAAACTTTTGAACAGTAGTGTAAAAAAAAAAAATAGTATAAATCAAAGCCTGGCATTAGAGCAAAATCAACTGTGTAAAATGAATATTCTTGATTGAGATGAAGAATTACCTGGTAATGCCTGAGCCAGGAATCTGTTAATCTGAGACTGATTGCTCCTCCTTGTTCCCTGAGCTTTGTGTAGCACTCAATCAGCGGCTGTCCAGAAGAGATCAAAGAGTAAATATTACTGGAAGCAGTTATCAAAACACTTCACTCAAATTGAATATGCAAATCTTTTTAAAGCAATGGTATACCCTGATTTACAAAGGAACTGAATCAACATTGAACTGACTTCTACCCACTCCGTTTCGAGCAATAGATTGAAGTATTTGTTTAAGTTGATGAAAGTATGATGAATTTAAAGGCTTGTACAGATTAATCAAAATGCTTCTTATTGCCTTGTCATGTGTAATTATATATTGCTCGAAATAAATAAATAAAAAAATAACATTGAACTGACTTCAGCTGAACAACAGCCGAAATGCATCATTTTCCTGTTATCACTGTAAAGCTGCTTTGAAACAATCTGTATTGTATAAAGCACTATATAAAAAAGGTGACTTGACTTGATTATATGTTTTTTTTAGGCCTTAGAAGAGCCTGGCAACAATCGGAAATAAAAGTCGACATTTTGCTAAATAACCACTTTTGTGTTCAACACCATGACGATTATAAAATCTTCATTATTGGGGGAACTGCCTCTTTAAAACTCAAATCAATCGCTTTACCTCTCTGAACTGGCAGTACACTACGAACGGACGTGATGGTGCTAGGAACTTCAGCAGACCCATTAACACGGGACAGGGGTGGAACCGACAAGCAATCACCAACCTGAAACAAACATTCAAATCAGCTTCACCCAGTATCAAGCAGGCGAATCACTGGAAGACTGCAGATCAAAATATGACATGACAAGACTCATCAATTATCAAAATACAAAATATAATACTCATCATCTACCAGGACATATAAAATGTTAGTTGTTTTAAATGCATTTAGGGCTGGACAATAAAGTTAAAGGGCCCCTGTTATGGATTTTTGAAACTGACCTTTCATGTAGTGTGTAAGTGAATGAAAACATCCTGCAAAGTTTTAAATCTGAAAGTGCACCGTATATAAAGTTATTGTCTTTCAAAAGTAAGAGTCAATGAAATTAATCGCTTTTCAAACGAGTCATAAGCCGTTTCTTTGTGACGTCAAGACGAAACATTAGTATATTGCCCGCCCACTTATTGCGCGCGCAGACACCAGGGAAAACTTGAACCTTAAACACTGCAGCTGATTCCTGTGGACACTGGACAGCATCATGTCCAGAAGAAGCTGTGCTCTACAATGTGACGGTAAAGCCAGTTTTCTTTCACAGCCCAAGGACGAGCATGTGAAGAATCAGTGGTTAAAATTCATCTTTACCACGATATCACAGCAGTATAATCCTAAACTTCTGCTGTGTTCCCTTTAATTTACTGACGACTGCTTCTCAAATCTCGGAGTTCAATGCAGGATTCGCAAACCGCTTGCTCTTGAAAGATGGTGTTCAAAATACTTAGTTTTGAGTTTTATATTGTGTAGGTCTCCTGCTAACTGACATTATTACTTTCTTACTGAAATACTTCTGCTGATCAGCTGTGGGCCACTATTACCTATAACTGTGTCTATTAATGCAGATTGTCTGTCGTTCCCACTACTTTGAGTAAAGATTAAGCATGGAGCAATATTTGTTTTACCAACGTTTATGTTGCATCAGTCATTCACGCTAGAGCTCAGCTAATGTATGCATTGTTATTATTACAGTTTCCACATGTTCACCACAATAAATTAGAAAAAGACTCTGTAAATAAATAAGTACAAGTAAAATAATCGGTTTGTTGATGGACATACACTTGTTAATGCTGATGGTGAGGAATTACAGTTACAACATCTCATGATGTAACTGTTACGTTACCACAAACTGAGCAGCGTATCACTGAGTAACGTTCTGCTCGAGTTGTTCTGGCGATGGAAGTTCGGGTTGAATAACTAGTTATTCCAAAGCTTCATCATCGCACTCGTGCTCGGATTGATATGGTAAAATCGACATCATTGTTCGTTACTGTGTTTAGTTTACAGTGTAGGAAGCCTCAGGACAAGCAGAGCTGTCGTTGTTATGGCAATGGGCGTTTTTGTTTTCGACATGCTGTACACGGTAGGCCAATCACAACAGACTGAGCTGTCTGGCCAATCAGAGCAGAGTAGCTCGCGGAAAGTAGGGATTTAGAGAGATTGAATCATCTGACGAGTTGTTTGAGAATAATTGAAAATGTGGTGATGTGCAAATGTATATTATGAGGAAATGAAACCGTTTTCGGTCCTTTGATGCATGTAAACCTGTTGTAGGAGACTCCAAAACAACATTAGGAAACTTTAAAATAGCATAATAGGGGCTCTTTAAAACTAACATTTTAGCTATATAATAAGCCTTTAACTACACAATAACATACCCATCTGCATTTCTCCCCTCTAACAGAGCAGCAGCTGAAGCCAACTTCTTCCTCTTCTCCTCCATCTTCACCTTTTTCTCTTGAGCCTGTAAGGTTAGAATGGTGAATTAAATCAAGTATTTCACTTATACTGAAATTTTTGGAAAACTCTTAAAAAACACTTCTACCACTGACTAGTTAAAATTGCCCACGAACATTGTTCAACTGTTTTTTTCCCCCTGTACTTTTTTCTGTTTTCTTCACACATATCATTTCACACATTTCACCTCAAGCTGCTCTTCATTTAAACTTTTGTCTCCTTGGTAACCAAGTAGACTTTTGAAAACACTTACAGAGGGCAAAACAATACATTTTTAAACAGTTTGATTAGCTTTCGTTTAATTTTTATAATTATTTACATTTTATTCATACTTTAAAATGGACTAAATAGAGCACATTTTTGAATAGTTTGTGGATATTTAGCTTTTTCTTTAAAGGTGACCTATAATTCAAAATTGAATTTACCTTGGTATAGTCAAATAACAAGAGTTCAGTGCATGGACATGACATAGAGTGAATCTCAAACTGGACTGTTTTCGCGTTCTCATTTAATTCACGTTTATGAAAAACACCCCTGAAAAACGGTCGGTTCTCCACACAATACCGACTGTGACGCAATAGTCGGGATCATTAATATGTACGCCTCCAAATATTTGCATAATGCCAGCCCTCAATGCCAGGCGGAACTGCGCAGCCGAAGCATGGCAGTTGCTCAGTGTGGATGTACACATGAACACAAAAGTATTTTTTAGTTCCTTCATCTGAGCCTCTGAAGAAACAATGGGTTAATTTTATTTTCTCTGGAAATTTCCAAACATTTCACCGACTGTTTCCTCAACTTGGGCCAATACAGAGCTGGCCTCGGATCGAGCTACCAAGCAACACTTTCTGATGTGTAATTGTTCAAGTTCAGACAGGTACCGTATTTTCCGCACTATAAGGCGCACTTAAAAGCCTTTAATTTTCTCAAAAAACGTCAGTGCGCCTTATAATGCGGAGCGCCTTATATATGGATGGTGAACACACGTTCACCAAGACGGGGAGACAGCGCCGGCCGACTTACGCCACTATCTGGCAATGGATCGTGGATGCCTGGGCTGATATATCAGTCTCCTGTGATCCGAGCTTTCACGAAGGCAGGAATAATCTCTTTATTCAGCCAGCTCACATACCCGTATTTACTTCCTGCTTTCGGCCGAAGTCCACAGTAGTTGATTGTCGAGTTCGCGCGCGCGCGATCAAACCTCCTCCGTGTGTTCAACATCTGATTCGGATGAACTATCCATTTGAGCTGATATTCTCAGAACACCACACAGCGCCGTCATCGGCTGACAGCTGACAGTCTGAGTCTCCACTGTTACTTAGTTACCAATGATCGCGCGCACGCACTCGACAATCGCCTACTGTGGACTTCGACCGAAAACAGGAAGAAAATACGGGTATGTGAGCTGGCTGAATAAACATCATTTTTATTCATATCTTTCACATTTACTGGAGTCAGATTCACCGTGTTCACTCACATGGCTGTGCACTTGTAATGACACATTAAGGTTGTTAAGAGGCTAAAAGCAGGTTTAAAACTTTTCCCGTTTAAGTCAACAGGGTGCAAATTTTAAAAATAGGATAACACGGTGTAGGCAACACCGGTTTTTGTCGTTGTTATCTGTTCTGACAGCACTCCAAATTTACAAAAAATGAGCTTAATGTTAAAATTGACCGGAGTTCTCCTTTAACGTTTGAACAACGTTACCATGGGAGTGAACGGAGTTGTCAAAAAGCTTAATAAAGTTTGACTTTATCTGACTGTTTTGTTGACATTTGTTGACATCTAGTGGATGCATAACGCAAACCCAGTCAAACGTTTGACTGCAGTATCTTATGCGCCTTATAATCCGGTGCTCCCTATATATGAAAAATGTTCTAAAATAGGTCATACATTGAAGGTGCGCCTTATAATCCGGTGCGCCGTATAGTGCGGAAAATACGGTAATCTTTCTCTCAAAATCGTTCAATACTGTTTATGCATCAGTAAGTCAAGCCAGTGACTAAAATATCAGCTTCACATCGTTTCGTTTAGTTTAGTAGGATGAAAATAATCGTATTTAAATTGTGAACAAATTATATACAGAAAGCGATCAAAGAACAATCTTTCCACACAGCGCGAGTTTATCTGGACACTTGCCAAACTCGTTATGAAATCAATGACGCACGTTACTGCACAACGAAGCTCTTACTGTATTTACATCATCGTGTTTGCATTGGGGAAAGCAGAGAGAGTGCAGAAACTGCTTTGCAATGATAAGATCTTCATTCTCGCGATCAACACTGTCATCTGCTCAATGCTCATCACGGCAACATTTTATGTGATGGGAATAGATCTAAATACTTAAAAAACATCTCAAGATTCGTTAATCTCGATAACTGTTATAGTAAAAACGTATAATAGCAGTAGTAAAAGTATTCGGGAGAGAGTTTCACATGTAATGCGTAGCTATTTCATATGCAAGCATGTCAGCCAATCACAGCAGTGGCCGCGGTTACACTGAATCCCACAGCAGACACGCCCCTTCAAACAGAGTGTTCAAATCAGAGGCTAAACGCAGGCTAGGAAAAATGCCATTTAAATGTAAATGTATACAAAGTAAATGTAAATGAGTTTTAAATGTAATCATTAATATTTATAATTATATAAATTATATTAATATTTTAAAATGAAAGGTTTTGTTGTGGACAAAATATAAATAGTTTTAAATAGTTTGTTTTTATTGATATTTTTTTGTTTAAATAAATTTTTGAACAAAATAATAATTGATATTCGTAATTATTCAATATATATAATATTTAAAAAAGGAAAGGTTTGGTCTTGGACTTTTTAGCTTTTTGTTTAAATGATCTCCAAGTAATAATTAATAATCTAATTTATATTCATAATTTTAAATTGAAAGTTTTATATTCATGTTTTCAAATTTAGAAACAATAAAATCTATACAAAAAAGCAAAAGCAGCAAGATGAATAAATGAAGGCATGGAAATATGTTTCCAATTCAATTAAAGTTGACAATATATGTTTTTTCAAATCAACCCCTTGGACATAATAGTAGTTGCAGAAACACCCAAACACGAAGCGATATATGAAAGTTAAACTCTCTTACCCTCTGTTCTCGCAGTCTTTCTCTCTCCGCTTTCCTCATTTCTTCTTGCGGGTCGGCGCTGACCTCCATACTCTTAGGTTCTGGTTTCTTCTCCTCAGACACACCTGAGGTTTCCTGAGAAGAGTCAGATCCACCGATCCTGCTGCCGTTGGCCTGAGAATCTGCATCCTTCTCCGTCAGATCCAGGGTTCCCGCCAGCAGAGCGTTAACTTTGCATAAAGGGAAGTCATGCAGCGTCTCGTGGAAGTGTGACGGGAAGCCAAAGCTCTCCATGCCGGCTCTCGTTGGCCCTCCACCGGGATACATCTGAATCACTGAGCCAAAACCTGAGGAAGAAAACGTTTAGATCATCAGCATAGTGTAACAGTGGTCAGCTGATATAGGTTTTTCAATAGATCTATTGTATGGAGATAAAACAGTGAAAAGTAAAGTGTGATTACCTCCCATTCTCTCCATCACTGAGCCCAACACAAGACCAGCACAGGTCTCAAACACAATGATTTTACTGCCAGCGTGGATGTTACCCAGAGTCAATATCTGAGCCAATGTGTCATACCGCAGGTGACTAAAAGAGTGGAACGAATACTATAAATGCTAATGAAACATTCAAATCCTGATATGTACTAGTACAGGGTTTCTCAAACTGGGGTTCAAGCTATTAATAAATCCTAAAAATGTCAAATAAGCTATCAAAATAAAACACTCGGTAATAAAATTACATATTTTACCCGTTTACTTGAAACGAGGCATTTATATACATACAAACTTTTATGTTAGATGCAATTCATCACGATTAATCGATTTGACAAATCGAATCGATCGATTAATCGAGTCGATTAATCGATTTAAAAAAAAAAATGAAAAAGCACATAAAATTAAAACAAAAATAAAAGCCAATTCAAAATATTAATACATACTATTAAATATATAATAGTATATAAATAATAATAAAATAACACTGAGAACTGTGACCTTGTGGATATGTTATTAAAGAAGTAAAATCTTCAAGTAAATGTTTTTAGGTTTGGATAACAAAACGTATTCTAGCATATACATATCAAGTATACCTGAAGGAAAAATTCAAATAACAAACTGGACAAAGTAATGATCAACTTAAAAGTGTGTTTAACAGTGGAAATTGAGTCTCACATTATTTAAAACGTTAATGGTGAACATTTTTGACTTTATAAAGTCTTGGCGATCGGCCCCTATTAAACAATAAAGAAAGTAAGGGTGTATTCACACCTGCCTTGTTTGGTTCGATTGAATCGAACTCTAGTTCGTTTCCCCCCTTGGTGCGGACCTTTTGGGCAGGTGTGAATACAGCAATCGAACTCGGGTGCGGACCAAACAACCGAACCGAGACCCAGCTGAAGAGGTGGTCTCGGTACGGTTCCAAACGAACTCTGGTACGGTTCGTTTATGGTGTGAACATGAACCGACCCAATTGCAAGAAAGCACTGCGCCTTTGAGTTAACAGGCTTCCGTAGTCGGAGATTTTGGCATAATGGTTTGTGTTATTGTTGTTCAAATGCGAAAGAGAATTCCATTCCGGCGAGCTGTCTGGCCACACGATCCTGTTGCGCGTCTTTCTGCGCGTCGTGTGTGCATCATTGGAATGGAATGAATGAATGAGTGTGTGCATCAGGACATTCACATACAGAGCGTTCTCTTTAGTCTAATCGCGCATAGATGCAAAAAAAGCTTTTGCAGTTCATATAATGTAACGATAGTAACAATACAAGGATGATGCTGCGTTAAACTGGACAAACTTAATCGCAAGCATTAACATTGACAGCACTTGTTAGTAGTATATACAATAAGAATCTCATTATTTGAATGTGTGAACATAGCCCATCTCTATGAATGAAAACTTTATACCTTTCTGCGCAGTTTCTTCATATTGCGTTTGTACAGAATAACACAAAACTAGTCAAATAACAAATATTGCAGTACGAAATATCTCCATGCTGAGCCTTTTTTGCACTTCCTGATTTCCTTACTTGAGAATCCTTGTCCAATGAATGGACGACCTTAGCACACGTGTGGTTTTGTTTACAAATTTTGGTTCACTTGCAAAAAGAGCAGTGTGAAAGCGAACCGTACCAAAAAAAAAAAAAAAAAAAAAAAAAAGATTTGGTCCGGACCAAAGCAAGTGAACTATCGGACTTTCCTGGTGTGAATACACCCTTAGACATCTTTTTCATACACATAGTTTAGTAGCCTACTAGGTATTCTTTTTGGCAGAATTTATCATTATAATCAACTTCATTAATTCCTGGATTTTGTATCACCATAGTCCCTAAATGTATGTAAATGCAGGATATAGGATTCAAATATTTTTTTTTTAAATCGACAAAACATTTCCCCCCTATTGACTGTTTTCATTTTTGAGTGAACTAGTCTTCCTAGATCCCATAGTACCATATTTTTCCTGGTTCTCTGCCGTGGTACATCATGGCGAGGAGTCGAGCGGAGGGTTTCAGGACTGTTATGTCACTCTCGTACCTGTGTGCATAAAGGCAAAGTACATGTTAACAGTTATATTTTTTCAAGTGATTGATACAATATGAATTCAAAATGTTTATCAACTGTTTGAACTCACTTTTTCTTTTTCTTCTTGATGTATTTTGCTTGAGCAAATTCAGTTTTGTCCTTGAATGTTGTACTGTTGTCTATGAGCTGCTGAACAATCTCCTTAAATGCACATAAAAAGACATGTGAGAAAAATGTCTTTGTAACCAAATATGAAAACCAAATACCTTCTATACAGCTATGAATAACACCTCAAAATGGCTTTCTGTCTAGAAGTGTGCTACTTTTCTAAGCAACTGGCCTAACAAAATTTCAACAGTGAGTGATTAAACGACAAAAATCTCACAGGGGACCAGTCATATTTGGATTCAGTCCTGTATTTGAGCCCTACATACGGTTACGTTCACATACAGTTCAGTTATTTACGGGAGTGACAACCGCACTCTATAGCCGCAACAGGCTCACAACTGCATTCTCGAAGATTTTAGGCTGCATTACTCTGGCACAAAAAAAAAATCTGATTTTTCTCGCACATCTGGCAGATCAGAATTTTTTGCACATGTGTAAACACAAAAATCCACATGAGAAACTATTTTTTTCACATCCGTTCTAAAACACACGTGGTTTTAAATCAGATACATTTCCAATAACTGGACCATCTGAACTACGTCTAAACACGTACATCTGATTCCCCTTTGAATTCCAAGCCACCACAAGGCGAGGCCTCCGCATATTATGAAGCAGATGTGATAAGACTTTTTTAGTTTTATCGACGTTGCCATCTTTGATATTATATTGGTCACTGTTGCTATGATTACTGGTAAGAGAATACAGGTTCGACTCCCCATACAGAAAGTATTTAAGACGTTACTATAAGTTGCTAGCCTGGTTAAAACCAGACCATTCTTAGTTGTAACCGAGTTATGGTCTGGCAAAGCGTCATAGACAAATCATTTCCAGAGGGGCGTCACCAACGGACGTCGCGGATAGACCTAAACCCAATCAGAGCGATGAAGGAGATGACGTATGCAGAGCGGCGGAGAAACATCTCCGAGTGTTGTTCTTTGCTCGGTTTTTAACTAAAAGGAAACGCTCAAATCGCTTAAAACAGACGCGACAGCTGATTCGAACGAGTGATGTTCGACGGCGGCATCCATCTTTGTAATGTAGGCTAAAATCTGCTTCAAAATCCCAGCGCTGTCATCATCGTGTAAAGCCCGCCCCAACGTTTCTGATTGGTGCCTCGATTTCGACGGATTGGAAATGGGCTTGAATGAACTCTTTGCCAGACTAACTTTCAGAGCAAATCAAAACTTGCCGGAAGTTGTCTGGGTTTTCCCAGGCTAATACGTTGCTGTATGAATAGAACATTTAGAGACTCACACCTTAGTAAATGCGGTTGCAAAAGTAGCCTTTACTCGGGTACATACCTGCCCCTTTAACCCTTGCTCTTTCAGTGTTTCAATATCATCCCTGGTCAGTTTTTGAGATCTGCCATCATCCACTATATGTCTGTTATCCTGGCCTGCTTCTTTAGAATCTATGACAGCGGAAAAGAGAAACAAATTCATCTCGCCCAGGAGAAAATAAATGAATACAAAAATACAAAAACAAATCTGTAATATCATTACCTAAAGAGTCTCCTGCACGTTTTACTGCCTTGGGTTTGAGTGAACCGCCGGCTTCGATTTCAAACATGGTCCTGTACAGCTGCCCAACCACATTGTCCAAGAAGAACCACTGCTTCTCAAAGATCACTTTCCTAAAACACACAATACACAGAATGTCAAAGCAAGTGAGGCGAGTAACAAGCCCTTAAAGCCAGGGTAGGTGATTTGTTCCAGAAACATTTTTGTTATGCTGGTTGAAAGTCTCTTCACATCCTGATAGCAATCACTAAGTTAAGTGGTCTAAATGTATATAGTCTGTGGAAGGCGTAGGACCATAAAATACAACCTGCCTGTCAACGAATGTTTTTTCATTCCTCCACGCAGCTGTTTGCACAGACATCGCATGTCATCATGTTAATATATGCTGTTAGACATCAGTCACCGAGCACATAAACAAAGAGCAGCCGCCTTTTACAGTTCCTCCTGAACCAAAACAACAAGCATATGCTGTGTTCACGCCATAACTATTGTAATTTGAAAGAGATGGAAACCCGTGACATTACACTCAAAGCGATTTGTGACTCTAATTTATGCGTTTCAGTGGCAACACTATCAACGCCGAAATGAATCTGCAGCAGTCAGGTGTTACAGGTCAGAGCTCTTTAAGTTGATTATAACTGTAATGTTATGTGCTTTGAAACATTAGGTAGTTTAGTTTGCTCCCTACTGTATGCGTGGCGTGGCTTTGGATACGCTCTTAAGGGACGGTGGGATCTCATGGTTTCAAAGCTAGCATGCTATTGCTAGCCGCTCCGAAAATTGCCTACCCTACCTTTAAAGTCGACATGAGACGGAAGTTGCCATAGTATTTTCTTCCTTATTGTGACGAGTGAAAGCTTTCCTGGACAAGAAAAAATTTAGGGCAGGACTTGAGACTTGATGTTTGCTATTTGTGGATCTCATGTGAGTGACAGGTTGCCATAATATTCCATAAAAAAATGGATTTTTTTTATCAATTTTGATTTCATGGTGTGAAACAGGAGTGAAATGTGAATATTATACTTATACTATCAATTGTCAGATTTACAACAGATAAGATTATTAGCTGTTCATTTTTTTATATATATATTATGGCTTTAAAGATAAGCAGTGGTCTTCACAAGTCTGAGACCACTAATGAAAAACGCAACAACAACAACAAAATCTTTTACAATAATTTGAGTGCAAAGATGAATAAAACTGACATGAAGTCTAAGTTTATGTCATGTTTACCTTTTGTAGATTATTACACAGAAATAGCGCAGAAAGCAATACATGTCTGATATTGTAATATTTTAACTTTTCTTTGATGTGCAGGTTTAATTCGTTTTTTAATCCCATCTATTTACAATGTGGTTTCAAGGTGGTGTATACAAAACCTCAAGCCATTGAACCGGCAAGACTTATAAGAAAGATGACATTTAATTAAAAGTTGTTAAACTCACTTTTTATTTTCGACCTGCACTGATTTGAAGACATCTCCTCTTTTCAGCACTACATAATCTCCGTAATTTATAGTGCTCTCAGCATCACTGTCATTTACACACTCCGCCATTTACTGTGATCAGCGTGGATAAAGATCGGCCGGAGAATGTTTAAAAACTAGTTTACACTTCAACAAACCCGACGCAAAAGTGGCTGTTTCTGTCTGCAAACAACAGTAATTCTTCACACAAGCTATGCTCCCTAGTTTCCCCACGTGTGTTGTGTTCTGTCACTTCCTGTTCCGAGAGGCCAGTTAATCGAGTGCTGATTTCGAGAGCCACAGTCTGTAAGGAAGACTACTAAGTCACAAATCAAAACGATTTATAGTCACTTAAAAATAAACGTGTACATTTAATATATATCCTCATTTATAAGTGACCAAACCTCACATTAGGTTTATACTAATAAAAACTATATAAAAATGATATTTGTGTGTATTATCTTAAGTGTGTATATTTAGGATTTGTGTTTTGATGTTTTGTACAGCACTTTGGTCAGACTTGTGGCTTTTTTTTAAAGTGCTTTATAAATTAATTAAACTTGAAACTTGAAAAACTACCTAAACATAAGCTACCATGGTTGTCTGACACGTACAATATCATGGAATTATCTCTGTACTATGGTACTGCTATTGTACTTTATAAGTTTGTTTTATGCACTATTATGGTTATCTTTACTAAAATACCAATATTTCTAACATAATAGTACATGTATTGCAAGTACTGTATATGTATAGTAGCCTGTAATATACAGTTAGATCACATTTGGTTCTATTATTAAAAACTAGGCTAATTTTACATCTAATTTATAAAAAATACCTCATTAATCAAGCACGTTAGTTTTTACAAACATTCGTAAAACACCTGTTAACTACATTCCATTTCAAGTATGATAAATTATCAGTACTTGATTATGAAATTCAGACATAATTGGATCTCATAATGGAAGTGAATATTTAATTAGACTATTTTAAGATTTTCCAGCCAACATAATGAAAAGAAAATTACTTAAAAAAAACAGAAAACAAGCCAGAGGCACCGAGACATTTTGGTTATGCGCAGTGTTGATGGGTAGCTCATTACAAGTTACTTGAGTTATGTAATCAGATTACTTTTTCAAGTAACTAGTAAAGTAACGCATTACTTTTTCAATTTACAACAAAATATCGAAATTACTTTTTCAAATAAGTAACGCTAGTTACTTTTCCACGTATATTGACTGACAGCTCTCCTGTCCCCATGTTGAGAGAAATAAAGTGAGGTGTTGTGTGCGCTGTGTAAACATGATGGTTATTGTAGTTCTAGACTAAATCTCACTTGCACGAAAACATTCAGTATTTCTCAAAATGAACGAAAACAGTAAAATGAAATTTTACTCCAAACTTTTATAATTAACTCTATTAAATTACACAAATATACTTTATGTATTTAATCTCACTTTATTAACCAGTGTCTTTGCTGCTGACCCTCAGTGATCTAATTTAACCATACTAATAAGCAAAAATGACTAGATTAGATTTAGAAATAAGAGTGTTGAACTTCCTTCTCCTGTATCCTATTGTTCTTTGTAAATAAAATAGAGTAAATAAAATTGTAAAAAAAAAAGAAGGGGTAAATATCCATTTCCTTCAGTCTGAGGCTTATTCATTTCACTGTTGTTGTGAAAGGGCCTTTAACATTTTTTGTTGTTATTAAAAAACAAACAAGCAAGCCCAGCCCAGGTGAGAAAAAAGTAAAGCAAAAGTAATGTAACACATTACTTTTTATAAAAAGTAACTAAGTAATGCAATTAGTCACTTTTTTGGGGAATAACGCAATATTGTAATGCATTACTTTTAAAAGTAACTTTCCCCAACATGCGTTTAATGTAAACTCATTTAACATTCAAAAACTGACCTGTCAAAAGCTCTTTATTAGTACACAACTTCAAAGAAACCTACAATGGTAAACTAGCAACTCATTTAAATCCAAACCCCACCGTAACCATACTGTATCACATAACACAAATTCACGTATGGAAATGTGCACAGTACATTATGTATATTGTTCAGATGCAAAAACAACCAAAATAAAGATGTGAAGAGTCAGCAAATGTATTGTTTCAGATCAAAAATATGGATTGAATAATCCGATTTATTTTCTCGTTTGAGCACAAGGCTTGTGTGTGTCTTAATACAAATATAAAATGACTTTGGCAGATTAAAAAAAAAACACTATACAAATTGCTTTCCTGCAACACTAAGGGCCATGTCAGAGTCCTGACGTGTTGATGTGAGGTCAGTCTTGTCCTCCCGTGAGTTTGTGGAAGAGTTCTTCATCTAATGTTTCATTCTGGTCTTTTGAGCGCGTTGAAAGGAAAATGTATCCTCCGATATACTCGTGAACCACTTTGCAGTCGCAGCTCTGGCAGGAGAACGCAATGGACACGCTCTGGTCAAACTCAATGGCCACCTGTAACACAAACAAACACGCTCAAAAAAAGTCATCTTTGCACCAGCCACACGGGTTACAAAGGTTATTTTATTCACCTGTTTAATCTCCCAGTTGACGTTCCATTGTTTCATGTTGGAGAACCTCCAGGTGGTCACAGGCAAACCGGTTGACATGTCGATGCGGATCAGCCTGTTGTAGGAAATTCCCAGGAGCTCATCTTTCTTGCTCCCTCTGAATCTGTGGCACGCAAAAGACAATGTGAAATGATTTTGATCTTATTTCATGGTTGAAGGCTTCAGAAACCATATTCAGACTTGAGCAATGCCAGGCACAAATCAATCTGTAGTTCAGCAAAATTACCTGTCTAATTTATGAAAAAAATCATATTCAGCATGTTTGAATGATTCATTGACTATTGTTTTTTCAAACAGACTTTCACAGCTGCAAGTGAAGTATATTTATATTCCATTTCAAGCACCAAAAATGATCAGTGCTTGATTTTGAAATTGACAAAAAGTCACAATTGGACCTTATAATGAAGGTAGACATACTGTACCATACTCAATGAGAACAAAGTTACAATTGCAATCGAACCTTTAAATGGAGCGACAACACTATTAAACCCCAATTTATTTTTTGTTTTGTTAGAAAAATAGCCAAACGCACTTGTACATTTTGATGATGTATTAATGTAAACTCATTTATTATTTGAAAAATTGAACTGAAAAAAGCACTTACTTTGGAGTACACAACTTCAAAGCTAAATTTTGAATCATATTTCATTGTTTAAAGGCTCAAAAACCCTAGAAATGTCCCTGAGAAATAACAGCCACATATCAACCTGTTGTTCAGCAAAAGTACTTGACAAATATGGCACTGGAAATTTTATGTCTAATTTTTGTTAGTAAAAAATAATCATATTCAGCATGTGTTTGAATATAATATATAATTTGTACAAACCGCTGTGAAGTATCTGTATATTTGAATAATGAAATTAACAGAAAGTCAAAATTAGACTATACTAAATGAATAATTGATTAGTCCTATGCATTTAGTATTATTGAAATACTAAATGAAAAAAAAAAACATCTTAAAATATTTTACCTTTAAATGGAAAGACAACTCTCATTAAATGACCATTTTCATTTTTCAGAAAACAAGACTAGACATTTCAATGTTAACTTATTTAACTTTCGGAAAACTGAACTCTAAAAAGCACTTATAGTACACAACTTCAAAGAAAACTACAATCTTAATCATAATTCATGGTTGAAGGGTTCAAAACCATACTCAGCCTTAGCATGGCCCTAAAAATGCATTGTTAAATTAAATTAAATTAAAGCAAAATTACCTGACGATATAGTACTTGATGCCAAATTCGGGCAGGGACTGCCAAGCTTGGATAAAACGCATTTTAGCCTCCATGAGGGAAAGCTGGGAAATATTGTGATGGGCCTCCAGGATTCGTGTGGTCAGCTAAAATAAGAAGAATACATATAAATGTTGCTATTATTGTAACAGATCTCAGATAGCCAATGATGTAATGCCATAGTGAAAACGAGCTATATCCCGCCGTTCCGTGTGTCGACTCGAGATGTAATTTCACCTGTTTGGTCTTGTACTTCTTTGCATATCGGGGAGAAACGAAGCACTCGGCATTCATCTCCATGGACTCTACGTCAGGCGCTGCCTGGCCAGGAGGGGGCGCTAGACTCTTCATCTGCAGGAACGACTGGATGTTCTTCACCTCGGTGCGGTACGAGCTGTAAGCCATCGTCTTTCCTTTAGAGGCCAAAATACAGGCAGCTTTCCACTTGGCGTACTGCGTTTCCTGTTTTCATTTAGTTTTAGCAGAAGAAACAAATAAATGCAAACACTCATAAAGCTTCTGATTGTAATTTAACCCTGTAAAGCCTGACATATGACATAGAAATAGAAAAATCTATTTTTAAGTATATTATTGAACCTTTTTATGCATATATATTATGAAATATTATTACAATGTAAAATAACTGTTTTCTATTTGAATATATTTTTAAATGTAATTTATTCCTGTGATCAAAGCTGAATTTTCAGCATCATTACTCCAGTCTTCAGTGTCACATGATCTTTCAGAAATTATTCTAATATGATAATTTGCTGTTCAGAAACATGTATTATTATTATCCATGCTAATATTTTTGTGGAAGGTGATTCCCCCCCCCCCAGGATTCTTTGATGAATAGAAAGTTTTTAAATACAGCATTTATTTGATATCAAAATCTTTTACACCTTAAATGTCTTTACTGTTTCACTTTTGACCAATTTAATACATTATATTTAAAGTTAGCATGTTTTATGTTTTGTATCATATCTGATACTTTTACAGTGAGAATATGTAGCTCACATTTGAGGAGTGTTTTTTTTTCCTCAGAGGCCCAAACTGAACAGAAATATGCAATTTGGTGTTGTTATTTATATGGCCAAAAAGTAAGATGGAATACAGATTTTTAACCTCAATATAACAGACTACTTACAAAAAAAATGCATTTAAATAGTCGTCACTCTGTTTCCTCCCATAATACGTCTTAATAATATGAAGCTTAGTTTTATGATAAAAGTTCTTTAGTTTTAATCGTAGGGAGCAAAACATATAATGTAATGAATTACAATGATGATTGAGAAATTAACCAATAAACGTTCCTCGAAAGCCTAATGTGTTATATTTGACAATTTAACATGATTTTTCTAAAAGATTATAATCAAGTAACGTACGTTTCTTCAGTTCACTAAATGTTTATTGTGAAATATTAATATCAATACATTTCTTATGTTCACTTTATAAAAAATCAAAAGGACGTGTGCAACAATCTGCATATAAAACACAGATATAAAACTCACATTGTCGCAGCGAATATAAACCTCGTTCATTCCGTCAGCTGCTGGCAGTAACAGCTTAAGGCCAAACTTCCTCTCTGTGACGTTGACATCAGGAATGACCTCACATCCTGTATGATTAATGATATGCATTATCCCGCTGATGCATTGGCTATATTAAAAAATGAACGATCTTCTCTCTGATTGGCCGCTCACCTCGTAGATGGAGTTGCTCAATGGGCTCCTTATTGGCAGACTCTTTGTTTTTGAAATAAGAAATGGTGGTGTCCCTAAAAACAAACCAGTACTCCTTATACGGCTTTAACGTCAATCGTTTGGGCCTGCAGAGCAAACAAATGAACAGGTAAGTAAATATGCACTGTATAGTTATTGCAGATTATTGCAGTTCTAGACACAAAAAATGTTTTACTGACAAAAAGTACTGTTTTGTACATGGAACTATGGTATATGAATAAGCTTTCATTCAGGACCATGATATGCATCTAATTAACATAGCAGTATCGTCTGTATCATAGTCCTAGGATTACCTTTTTACACCTCAAATAAAAAAAATTCAAAAGATTATTTGTTAATAATTTGCTTGGCTTTCAAAGAGAAATCTGTAACAACCTAGACTTTTATACTGAAATAGTAAGTTGATTTATTTTTCTCTAACAATTTTGATAACCTTAAACTCACCTAAACAGTTTAAGTGTATCTTCCAGCTTTGGGATATCAGTGATATCTTCCTGGAAAGAAAAGCACAAGTTAATATTAATAAAATGGTAAGATTTGTAATGTTTTTTTGGAAGAAGTCTTAAAAAAAGGCTGCATTTATTTGATCAAAAACAGTTATTATATAAAATATTATTGCAATTTAAAATAACTATTTTCTATTTGAATATATTTTAAAATGTAATTTGTTCATGTGATGTCAAAGCTGAATTTTCAGCATCATTACTCCAGTCTTCAGTGTCACATGATCCTTCAGAAATCAATCTAATATGATGATTTGCTGCTCAAGAAACATTTCTTATTATTATCATCAATGCTAATATTTTTTTGGAAGGTGATACATTTTTCTTAGGATTCTTTGATGAATAGAAAGTTTTAAAAAACAGGATTTATTTGATATCAAAAACTTTTGTACCATAAATGTCTTTACTGTCACTTTTAAACAATTTAATGCATCCTTGGTGAATAAAAGTTTTAATTTCCTTAAAAAATCTTACTGACCCCAAAATTATGAACAGTAATGTAAATAAAGTAGTGTATGTATAGTGTATAAACTACCTTAAATATCAGCCAGATTCATTCCAGATATAACAAGCTGGCGGCTATTATACCAGGCAACCTAATATCAGTCATAAAGCTAACATCCTTATGAAGAAAATCTAATCATAATGAAAATCACAGATACCAGGATCTTATCAGCGTTCCGTCCTTCCAGGGTAGATTCTAAGTTTGACAGCGCAGCCTCGACTTCATCAATCTCTGGTTCATTGGAATTAGTCAGTGGCTCCGTTGACAAGGTCAGTTTACAGATGTGATACTAGAAAAGATTCAAGTATTTTACATTTGAAACACCAATTGCAAAAACTAGCACCCAAAACTCATTTTGGTCAGTCAATAACGGAGTTCAAGACTCAGAAGACACTGACAAAATTATACTATGGATGAATATAAATAGTTTTAATGGCGAGTTCTCAGTAAATAACTAATGAAGTAGATTACAAACATGCTAACATTACACAAAAAAAAAAAAACATTGTAGTTTCAATGCACATAACACTGCATGAGGCAGGAGTTTGAATTAATTTTAGCAACAAATAATGTTTAAAGTGAGTGAGTAAAGTGAGGAAAAGGTGGTAGAATGCTTGTCTGTGCAAGCATTATTCTGTCATATGAAATTCTGTCTTTTTTTGTTGTTCAGGCATGTATCCCATCATCCTACATTCAAAACAGATTTCCCCGCCCGAATTACCACCTGACCTGAGCCCACGGTGGCACAGTTAGCCAGATTTCCCATCTCACACTGATTATAGATATAGATTACCAGCACAAAACTGCGTAACTGGATGCTATTTTGTGTTGCGGAATGTCACATCCTTTGTCCTGAAAGTAAGTTATCTCATAGCTTCAGGCGAGAAAGGACGACTCTAAAGAATTCACTGTAACTCAAAACCATTTCAGATATGTCATGACACTAAATTCTATATGTTAGAGCATACTTGTCAGATGATGTTTTATTATAGTTAACAAAAACTAAAACCATAAAAAACTTTGTTACTGGAAATAAATGAAACTTTCTTTGAAATAAAATAAAATTTAAAAAACAAATTATTTTTTTTCAACATTTCTCATTTTATTTTAGCTTAACTTTTACTAAAATATATATTTTTTTTAGAGACATTAATATAGAAATGTCAAAAAACAACATAATGACTAAAACTAACTACTATTAAAATGAAAACAGAAATTATAAACAAAAGCTAACACAAAATATTCATAAAAACTATAATAGTATCTCAATAGCCAACGAATGTCTAAATAACTTTTCTTGCTTTCTGGAACTGGAAAAACATATTCTGGAATAAATCTGAAATAAAATAATGAACAGAAACAAAAAAATATGTTCTAAGAACGTTTTGCAAACATCCTCATTTAGTTATGGAAACGTTATATCTGATTTTTTTTATTTTCTCCTGAAAGTTAAAAACATTTTTGAAACGTTTTGAAAAAAAAAATTCAGATTATGCAACATACCATTTGATCATTTTGCAAACATTATGGGAACGTTACTTTTGAATGTTCTCTTAAACATTCAGTAGTAACTAGTAAAACAGTAGTTAAACAGTAGTAACATTTTTTTTTTTAAAGTAGTAACTTTTAAACAGTTTAGAAAAAAAAAAGTCCCATGAATGATCTATAATAACGTTTTTGTGCTAAGATTTTGAGAACATTTTTAAAGACCAGATAACTCTGAATGAATGTTTGCTCATAACTTTGAGAGAACTTTGCCAGAATGCTAGCCACAGTTCTGAGATTGTTCCCTGTTAGCTGGGGAACTGAGAACAGCCGTCCTGTACCTGCAGGGATGCAAACATGAGCATCTCTTCTTCAGTGCAGTCGATCTCCTCCAGCAGTATCGCCCATCGGGCCTGTTCATACAGCTGTGTGATTCTCACAGCATCATACTACGAGAAGAAAAAGCTCATTTAGACATATCGGGCCATCAAACGTTGTCATCCATAAACATTTGAGTCACATCTTAAAGATTGCCATATTATGCTTTTTACAAAGTCTTGATTTTGTTTGTGGAGTCTACTGGAATAGGTTTTTATGCTTGAATTGTCAAACACATTATTTTTCATTTATTTTTAATATTGTTGGAGCTCCTCTCTTCCCAGTCTGTCAGTAACGCTCTGTTTTAGTTCCAGTCTATATGAAGCCCCTCCTTTTGAAAAGTGCAATGTGCTCTGACTGGCTGCTGGACCAGTGTGTTGTGATTGGTCAACCGCTTTGAGTGGCTGACCAATCGGAAAGCTCCTTACCATAACCTTGAGTTTCAACACACTACTGACTCAACTCAACCAGGCCTACCCCTTTTTTTGCATCTGCTTTGGGCGGGTTATGATTTAAACGAGGAATATTGTGACGTGTTTGTTCCCGGAAGAAAACTCAACGTTTCAGGGGAGTTCAGGAACAGTGTGCACTGATATAGAGAATAACTCCCTTTGGAGTGACTTTGTGTTTTGTAACTTTGCAGAACTTTTTCACGCTCAAACAGCAACATTACACACTAAAGAAAGTTGAACATGTAAAAAAGCATAATAGGTCCTCTTTAATATAATCTGGTGTAATATAAAGGAATAGTTGGTCTCTCACCTTTGGGTTGAGGTCAAAGAAGCAGTGGTACTTGAATCGCAGAAGGAGTCTGTCATTTTCCTGAATTCCCTGTTCCATTAGCGAGCGAGAGGAATCCAGCCACCTGCAAATCAACGTCTCAGTTAGAATACACAAATTCACAAAAACTGATCAATAAATACAGCAATATATTAGTCAACATGACAATTCTTCTTTTAATAATAGTGCACATAATTTTAAATGCATGTGCCTCGTAGGGCTGTTACTTTACGTTCGAAAATCGATTGCACAATCGATCGGACCAACCAACACAAGTATCGAAAACGAAAACAGGGAATCGATTTTAAAGGCATTTTTTTGTTTTTTTTTACCAAAAATGTGTTTTAGATGGACAGATCAATACAGCACACAGAACATGTAGGATGTCGGAAAATAACAATGTCTTTTCTGTTAACCAAATGCTTTTTAATATTCGCTATTACTTCAATGCATGTTGCTTAGTGACGTGTGTGTTCAAGTAAGCCAGAAATGCGCAGATTCTGCTCTATCTACTGTTTTTAATATATCATGAGGACTCACGAGTTGTGTATTTGCGCTAAATCCACGCAGATTTGGCTTACACAAACTTCCCCAGCACAGAAAGTGAGTAAACATAGACATACGCCAAATTGGCTCATGATTTGACAGCGTTTTCTCGCCAAAGTTCATTTTTACCCGCATTTGGCGGGTTGGAGGGTGTTAATTTCAATCCCTGAATGTTGCGCTCCTGTTTGTCATTGAGCACGAAACTTCACGCCAATAAATTTTTTGAAATATTGCTGACTTGTGCGTCTCAAGCGCCCTCTTTACGCTCATCCTAATGCCTGTTAGGTGTCCGTGGATTTGCCTATATTTGGTGATGAAAATGGAAACGTCTTTAGACATGGAAAATCGATTTTACAATCGATTCAATGAAGACTTATGTCTCAAAAATCGAACAGGATTTTTTCACAAAAGTGACAGCCCTAGTGCCTCGTAAACAGAATAACTTCCCCTCCCTCTTGCAGCAACATCACTTCTCTTCTCTGATGATGTGATTACTGGCGTGAGGGCGGAGCAATCTGTCACTCACATGAGATCCACCAATAGCAAACCACAACCATCCAACAATCCAATCAATTCTCAATAGACAAAATCAAGTCCTGTCCTACATTTTTGCTTGGATAAACGTCACAAGAGGGAAGACACACCTATCACAACTTTAAGGCAATTAATTATTTAACGCGTGTGCTACTGTGATTTTACCATATAAATGAGGTGAAATATATCTTGTATAAAACAGTAGAAACAGCAATATGCTAAAATAAATGTTGAATAAATTTAAAAAAATGAATGTATACATAGAGTAATATAGTTGTAACAATTAAATCACAGGTGTGTGGCTATTGTAACGGCAGAATGTCCAATCAGATTTTATAAACAAAACTACCCGTGTTATGAACTGAAGTATGAAGATCTATTAATAAAGACATTGAAGGAATCTCTATTCTTGAAGACATAGGGTCAAGGGTCAAACACTATCATTCAAAAATTAAATGTAATGCATCTGTGCTAAATTTAATCAAAAGTGACAGTAAAGACATTTAAAATGTTACAAAAGATTTTTATGTCAAATAAATCCTGTTCTTTTGAACCTTCAATTCATCAAAGATTTCTAAAAAAAAAATGATGTATCGGTTTCGACAAAATATTAAGCAGCACAAGAGTTTTAAACATTGAAAATAATCAAAATGTATCTTGAGCAGTAAATCATCATATTAGAATGATTTCTGAAGGATCATGTGACACTGAAGACTGGAGTAATGATGCTAAAAATTCAGCTTTGCATGATAATATTTCACAATATTACTGTTTTACTGTATTTTTGATCAAATAAACGCAGCCTTTGTGAATGTAAGAGACTTCTTTTGCATGGTAATGTAAATGTGCCAGCCTGTGTCTTTCTCTTACCCAGCATTAATGGCTGCTTTATCATCCACAGTAAGAGGCTTGTAGAGTTTGGCCAGTTCCTCCGGTGGAAGATTGGGCTGGCTGGCCGTCAGGGGACTCTCTCCGAACCACAGACTGGTGGAAGACGCAGGAGACCCACTCTCAGGGTCATAGGTCGGAGTCATCGTTTTACTGTACAGACCAAGTGCTCCTGTAGAAAATATAAATGTAAACTTGTAAATTATTATTTGTTTAAGACTTACATGTTTATCCAAACTGTTGATAACTATCCAGAAGCAATCTACAGTATTTTCTAGAAGAAAATGCATATTAATGTGTTTAAAACGTATAAAAAATATATATATTTTATAATAAGATTTTTATCTGGACGCCTAAATGTATAATGCTTACTTAATCACTGTACATTTAGTTAAAATGAACTTTATTTACGTAGGTTTTTTTTGTATTTTTTTGTATTTATTTTTGAAGAAAAAATAATGGCTAACAGTCTAAGAATGGATATTTTTTTGAATGAATGTTTTATTGTTTTGTATATTTATGTTATTGGTTATGATTAGGTGGTTCTTTTTTTTGGTTTGGTTTGTTGATGCTTGTTTTTTCATTGTAATAAAAAAAATCCACAAAAAGCAAAATCCTCATGGCCATGTTCAGCAAATAAATACCTCCTGCCATTCCGCTGGCAATGTCCATGTTTAATATCTCATCAATGGCTGATTCTGCACCCTTGTCTTTTTTCTTTTTCTTCTTTGGTTCATCTATTGGTTTTAGAAGAGAAAGTTCTTCAGATCTTCTAATGTCTGAGAACAAAGAATGGAAACATACACAGTTTAGTAAAGAATCAACTAATGTAGAGAAATAAATATTGGAAAAATGAATTACTCAGCACTTTTTTTCATGTAAAAAAGGTATTAACTGGAATTATAAAAACAAGATTCGTAAATTCATTAAAAAAAAATGTAAATGTATCAAGTGTCTATTTTTAAAAGTTTCAAATTTAGTTGTATAGTTATTGTATTATTGTACTTCATTCAGCTGAGTTTCTCGAAATTCTGTGTAAAGACGCAATTCTGCATTAAAGTCAGACTAAAGTATGCCTGCTCTGACCCACCTCAGCCCCTAGTATAACAATATGCAATTAAAATTGTTGTGTAAATGCATTCATGCCACCTCTGAGCAGCATTAAACAGTTGCATTGTTGGCAATTCCAGTTCTAGTATCAGGTTCAATCAAAAGTGCTAATCATAAATGTTTGTTTTTAATGATTGTCCATATGATATAATGTGGTATCTAAATCACACAAACCTGAATTAGTATTACAGCACATTCATACATTTTACACAATATTTAAAAATAGGTGAATTAGGGTAAATTTTGACCTTTTTCCAGGGAAATGACTGTAAAATAAAATCCCAATTATCCCAAATTAACCCAATTTCTTTTTCTTTTAAGCAATTGCAATGTGATATTATATTAATAATATTTTACAATATAACAAATACATTATTTTCCTTTGCACTTGTTCTTACTGAGTGCTTTGCAGATCTCAGCCACGGCTCTGAAGACCACACCAGAGAAGGTAACCGGGAGTTTGATGGTCTTCATGTTGGGCAGCTGGATACACAGGGGTTTGTGTTGTGGAGTGTATCGCAGGTCAGCGTCCGCCTGGACTCCATATTTATCCAGAGTCCAGTGTGTCTTCAGCAGCCAGGAGCTCTTCTGCTCCCACCAGATGGCATGATCGGACCAGTCCTGAGGAGCCTCTGACACAGAGAACGTCATACTATGAGAAGATGAGCCTGAGACAATGCTCTGATGCCATTTATAATAATAATAATAATTCATTACATTTATATAGCGCTTTTCTAGGCACTCAAAGCGCTTCACATGGAAGGGGGAATCTCCTCAACCACCACCAATGTGCAGCATCCACTTGGATGATGCGACGGCAGCCAAAGTGCGCCAGAACGCCCACCACACACCAGCTTACTGGTGGAGAGGAGACAGAGTGATGAAGCCAATCAGTGTGTATATATATGGGGATGAGGCCATGATGGACAGAGGCCACTGGGCAAATTTGGCCAGGATGCCGGGGTTACACCCCTACTCTTTCGAAAGACATCCTGGGATTTTTAATGACCACAGAGAGTCAGGACCTCGGTTTAACGTCTCATCCGAAGGACGGGATTTATCTACACACACACACATGTACAGCACAACAGTAGGGCTCCAAAAGTAAAAAAACCCCCACAAGCAATTCCATAGTGAAACAGATTTTTGTAATAACATAAAACCTTTAAGACCTAGTACATGGAGGCAAAGTCCCTTTAAGGCATTAAAGTCATTTCACTCAACTGGCATTTTTGAAACGCCTCTCTGGCAGCTATTTCAGTCATGAAAGTACAGCTCCTATCTCTTTGAATGGGGAAACATCAAATTCTTCAAAGCTGTTTACCAAGCTTACGATTACATTTCATATTTGAAATCACCAATGAAATCTGACAACAACTGTCTCATAAATTTTGTTTCTAAACACTCAAACATGACCAGCCAAAGCGCATGTGTAGTCGTAAGCAGTACAGTCATAATCTGTTTATGTTATCACAAAAATCTCAGAACTCATGACTGTTTCTATAGCATCCAGAGCTTCTGACGGCAGCTGCAGTGACGCAATGACTTTTATTTAGAAGGCGGGAATTATTTCGCCATATTGTGCATTGCACATTCTCCCATTCATAAGCTGTGTCCCAATTCAGAGGCTGCATCCTTCAAAGCCCACAGCCTCTGAATTGGGACACAACTAGTAATATGAGTGCACTGTCTTTGTGAACCAACAGTCTTTGACGGAGCAGACAGTCACTGTCGCAAAACATATCTTTTTACTTTATCACAGCATCTATACAAAACATCTTTGCTGTTATTACTACAGTAAGAACATGTAACAAGTTACACGTTACATGTAGTAACAATAGTAATAGCATAATTTAACGCAACTAACCCTAAACCATACCCTAATCCTAACCCTATGGTAAGTACTGTATATGTAGTTAAGTATTATTAATCAGTACTTAAGTGTATAATTAACAAGGACACCTTAAAATAAAGTGTAACCAAATAAAGTGTGACGGGAAAACATTGGATTAATCTGAGTAAAAAACAGAAAAGTTGATGTAAAGCCCTAAAACACCAATTTCAAATGAACTTTTAGTTTAAACAGGTTAGTATATATAATCGTTTAATTGTGAGTAATGTTATGCTAAATAAAACTATTAAAAATCATTGACAAAGTTGAAATAAAAAATAAAAATGAAATAAAAATGTTACATTAAAAAATGTAATTAAGTTATATTAAAGCTATAAATAATTTATTTAAAAAACATTAACAAACGGTACACAACAAAATTATTCAAATTTAAATATATTAAAGCTATAAATAATTTATTTAAAAAACATTAACAAATGGTACACAACAAAATTATTCAAATTTAAATAAAAAAACTGAAAAAAAGGATATTTACAAAATATTATGACGTACAATAGTAGTATATAAATAATGCTAAAATAATAATGTTATTTGCATTTTTAATTTTAATTTTACTTTGCGCACATTAGTATAGGACTTATTATTAAAGAGCTGACCAGGAAAAATGTATGTGGAGTGGTTTAATGTGTAGTTAAACTACAACCATGACATAAACCAGACCATTTGCCACTGAGCAATACAAACATGAGGCAATGTTTGATGACACAACAAATTCATTTAAACCTTGATGATTCTTCTTTTACTCACATTTCCTTCATCCTCCACACTGATCATCATCTGACTCCCGCCCCGTAATTACCTACTAGAGAAATTCTGGGGTGCCTGTACTGTAATATACCTATTACGTTGACTATAAACAGATTGTGTTCAAATGGCTTCAAGAATGACCATTTACAATTAAAGAGCTACATGGCATAATAATTAGCAACTGGGTCGTCTGATGAGTCTGTAGAGGAAAGCAGGATGTTTTGCTAACGTCTCTCTGGCTAACACAGTTACACAGTGAACTTCAGACCCTGCGTCGGCAAACAACGCCTGAGTCAAAGAACAATAGCTCTGAGCATGAGGCTATACAAAGATATAAGGCAAACATGGGCGTACCTGTGCATTTCAACCAGTGTTTAGGACTCTAGAACTGCACTTGAACGGGATCCAGAGTACTTTGTTTTTTGTTCCTTAACAGGGGTTTTTCCCATAAACTCTGACTGCTTTTTTCAACCCATCCTTACAAAACACTATTATTACTTTGAAGAGCTTTGGACGTGTTCTTAAAAAGCTTTTCAGAATTGCACTCAGAACTTCTTTTAAATCCAAATGAAAATCTTAAATTTGCATTAAAGTAGCAAACAGAGGCTGAAACAAAACGGCAGTTAAAATGAAATGAAATTTAAAGACATTACTGCGGTAAGTGTAGTATTATTAATACATTTTTTTTTTTTTTATGAATTATACATAAAATATGTTATCATACACACAACATATGAAGTATTTCCAGAAGCATTACTTCCCGGCCCAAAAAAGTTGCTGTTTGGATTTAAATAGTCAAATGCTTAAAGGCCCCCTGAAATCAAAATGGAAGTTTTTTAGCTATTAGTATGAATATGTGAGCCTTAAGGTTATGAATAAGCTGGTGTGTTCCAAAACAATGACAAAATTCGCATTTAGGAGATATAAGCATTCAAATCTTACAGTCTCTCACTTCTGCTAAAATGGATCACAGATGTTTATGACATCACCGCGGATCACATCTTCTGTCCAATCAAATGTTCTCTCGAATCTGAAGTGTCTCGCCCTCTATGCTATAAATACCACCTGGCCAAAGCGACCGTTGACGTGTCACGGAGCAATATGGGTTGGAGATGTGTGTTCGGTTGCTCAAACGCTCAAGTTTTATTTCGTTTTCTAATATATGTAGGTTGGTTAAGATTGAAATGGCTATATTTTATTCACAACTCTACTATTGAATCCAGCATATCAACATCTTTGGGATGTGCTGGAGGAGGCTTTACAGAGTGCTGGACTCTTGCATTGTCAATACAAGATCTTTCATTGATGCACCTCTTGATGGAAATAAATGTTGTGATGTTATTTCAATCGAGAGGTGCATCAATTTTTGGTCAAGATCTTGTATTGACAATGCAAGAGTTAAGCACCCTGTAAAGTCTCCTCCAGCACATCCCAAAGACTTTCAATTAATTTAAGGTGTGAAAATGATTCTTCATGCTCCCTCCCAACCATTCTTTCACAATTTGAGCCGGATGAATCTTGACATTGTCATCCTGGAATATGGCCATGATGTGTCTTCCTACATGGTTGTTTAAGAAATGAAAAGCTACACCAATTCGTGTTCATACTCATGTGCTGGTTCTCCAACAGAGAACTCTGTAAATTACTCACTGATCTTCTCTACAAGTTTGAGCATGAGACCCCCGACGTGGAGATCCCCCTTGACCCGCAATTTAAACTTCATGCCCTCATCTCCCTCGCGCTGGTCCACCTGGATGGTGAGCTCCCAGGAGTTGGCTATGGGAGTGGCCATGATTCTGCCTGCAATCAAATCACAGACAAACACAGTTACGAACCACCACGGGCACATGACAGAAGACTATACATGTGATTCAGTGTCACAATACTTTTTTCTTCATTCCAAACAGCATATGAATTATTTTATGATTTGAAAACAAACCTTTTTTTAATTTTTTGCTTGAAATGTGTGTTTTGTTATCATATAGCCTACTTTATTGGTGACACTTTACAATAAGGTATCATTTGTTAACATTAGAAAAACTACATTAGTTAACATGAACTATCAATGAATAATACCTCTAAAGCATTTAAAAATCTTAGTTAATTTCAACATTTACTGATTTATTATTTAAATCAAAAGTTGTATTTGTTAACATTAGTTAAAATCCCCGTGAACTAACATAAACAAACAAAGAGCAATCATATGGGTAACACTTTACAATAAGATCTCATTTGTTAACATTAGTTAACCACATTAATTAACATGAACTAACAATGAAAAATACATCTAAAGCATTTATTAATCTTAGTTCATGTTCATTTCAACATTTTCTAATACATTATAGAAATAAAAAGTTGTATCTGTTAATATTATTTAATGAAGCGCAGCTAACATGAACAAACAATGAACAGTTGCATTTTTTTTATTAACAATTGTTAACAAAGACTAATAAATACTGTAACAAATGTATTGCTCATTGTTAGTTATTATGGCATTAACTAACGTTAACTAATGGGACCATATTGTAAAGTGTTACCATAACTAACATTAACAAAGATTAATAAATGCTTTAAAAAAAATCGCTTGTGCATTGTCAGTTCATGTTTGCTAATGTATTAACTGCAAATCAGACCTTATTGTAAAGTTTTACCACTATTTGTATAATTGATTTGTCAGGAAAATGTTTTATATAGCATTACAGATATAAAGAATAAATAAAACAAGGGGTAAACATTCTGTTTTTGATGTAAGTACAGGTTTACATAGGCTACACAAAATCAGAGGGAGCGACAGACAGAGAACTAGGGTGGAGGAGGGATGTGTGATTACAGAACAAGGGAGACTTCAGCTTAAAATTCCTGACAAGCTGAGACAAGATCTCAGTCAGAAACAACAGAACCACTCACACAGAGCCGTCATCCTGCTGTCTTGTTGGGTTGTACATCAAAAAACAACAAAGCCCGGGTCTTACGCACAAAAACACAGAGTCGAGATCTGCTGTGTAAACTACACAATCCAAGACTTCAAGGACCTTTTAGTGTGACTTAAGATGGGAAAGCATTAGTTTTTACAAGTTGCATTTGATTTCTCAATATTGCTATTTAGAAAAAACAGGTCTGTCCATGTTCACTAGGAGGGTGGGGGAGGGAGATCAATTTGACTAGATTAGAGATAAAACACACTCTCTGAACTAAGACAACTATTTATCTAGCCCAAGGGCCCTTGGTAAGCGAGCAGGTTAACATGTCCGAAGGCCAAGAAAAGAAAAAAATACTCCTCCCAATGTAACAGATACTTTAATGAGTATGAGTATATCATATGAGTATGAAAATTAAATGAGGGCTGTAAATAAAAGCAGCTATGCACTTCAGAGGGATTCACTTTTCCTCTGCTACAATATGTGAAATCAACAACTCTTTTAATCTACAAAGAACCATGTAACTGAATCAAATATATGCTGTAACTAAGGTGCTGCAAATGTCAACTAAAACGATTTAGGGTAGTTAAGAATATACTATTACAAGCATGCAAAAAATGAGTTGTGCTCAATATCTCGAAATACAGTGATAGATCGAAATTAATGAATGTAGGCATGTGTATTTACCTCAGAACAGACCCAAATTTCTTACGTTTCCCAAAGGAAAGAGTACAGAATGTAGTGCAATGCATACGATCCGACGTTTTTCACAAATAACATGATATAAAACATTTCTTTGGTATCTCATATCTACTTTTAGCCTATATATCAAACTCTTAGCATCGTTAAAACTAATTTTAAGCAATTTTCTCGAATAAAAATAGCACAGAGCAAACGAAACAGGAAACAGTTAGGTTATAGGCCTACAATAATCTAAATTGAGTAAAATATCTTTTTTTAGTTTCACTCACCTGAATGCGTTCCCGAGGATTTTCCCTTTGGAAAGTGAAACAGATCTCCTGTCCAGGTGGGCAAGCTGGAGAAAACCCCGCCCAGAATTCTACTACGTCGAAGGCCGGGCTCATGAATATTAATTAAATCGTGCCGCGTGTCTCTCAAGCTCTCGGTAAACTCGCGTACGTTAATTGCTTGTCCTTGAGGTTACGTTGTTTGATTTCAGCAGCAAGGCTTGTTTTTTGAATATTGTTAGTCACAGTCTTCACCATAGTAGCATAATAGCGGTGTGCCATAGAAATACAGGGAGGGCCCGTAACGGAAGTGACTACGCAAATACCTAAACACTAACTAGGTTGTAATTGTTGCCCAAACTATGACCACATAATGACTAACGTGTGCGCGCTGTCTGTGAGATTTTTAAACCAGTTCCAGCCAACAAAACTAAACCGGAATTATGCCAGAAGGTTAGCTAAATGGTTAGTCGCACATAATTTAATTTTGAACAGAATATTTTATAACTTACAAGCTGTCAACCCTCTTTATTTGTGAAATGCTTTACTTGAAAACTTTATATAGGCTAGGTTACACTTTTAATATTTTGTTATTTAATGCGGAATACGAGAAATCGATTTTTTTTAGCGTTGTTAAATATAGCCTACAAAATAAACATTAAGTTTAGCACAAGCCACATGTTATTTGGTCCCAATGTTGTATTTGACCATTTTAATTTATTATTTCACAAAAGTAGGGTAAATGTAGGCTAAATATAACTGATGCTTAAAATGCTGATAAGAAAATGAGAACAATGAACTGAATTTAAATGAATAATTTGTTATGTAGAAATGGTATATAGCCTAATAAATATAAATCTATACCATAAAAAAATTATTTTTATATCCTAATCTTTCTTCTTTTGCTTTCTTATTTGAAGTTCATCTGTCTTCATTCAGTTCATCTGTCCAGCAGAGGTCAGACTTTGCATACTAATATGCTATCATGGAATTGCCCTTGGATTGGAATCTTTTTTTTTTTTTGTCATGCACCAAAGCATTCTTTAAAGTACATTGGAGCCCCATGCAAATACCGTGGTATATGAATATGGAAATACCATACACTGATGAGAGAGAGAGAGAGAGAGAGAGAGAGAGAGACATCCAATGACACATATTGTGGTCATAAAGTGAGAGAAGATTATTAGTTTATAACAGACTGTTAACAATATTTAAATATAAAAAACCTTTTTTTTTCCTAAACAAACTTAACCATGTGACATTTTAAACAATACAGAAATGCCCTAAAGTGTTTCCCAACTGCGTTTCTCCAGCACAACACCAGGTGTTGCTGTACAGCTGGTGTGCAGCCAGAGTTTAGCCACAATTTCGGCTAAAGACTCACATAGTTTCTGTCTCCCTATGGACATTATTTTATGGTTTGGTAAACCTGACAGGGAATGTGGACTTGACCAAAATATCAAATGTCAAGGCTAAGCCTAAAGACCCTAAATATGCGCCGTTAAAGCAGACTCCCATGGGAGAAGTGTCCTCTTACATTTATGCTAATTCAAACCATGTCCAACGCGTATGATCTTTTGTTTTCTAGTTGAAAAGCACAACGTTAACACTTGTGTTCAAATTCCTACAGGAACACCAGCAGGAATATTTCATCATAAAGAAGGGGGCAGTATATTAAACAGACGACCCTTTCTCTGAACTCAACCAATTACTCAGTTTATTATAGTTTGATCAGGCACTCAGCGGCATCAGCGTGTCGAATAGAGAATCTATTGTGCAGATGATTAGATCCTTCCCTAGCCAGTGTTAAAACTCAGGTCGGGTCCGATTGCGATCTAAAACCTAAATCCCTGCTAGGAATCCACACACGGAGGCCGGTGGGATCAAGCTACGCTCGCGGTGCGCTCTTTCCCTAAGTGGATCAGTCCATTAAGAAAAAAGAAAAGAAAACATTGTTGTTTACATCCTCCGTATGACCTCATTTGACCTCTCTGCTCCAGCATTCCTGCCATAGTTTTGACATTTAAGCGCAAGTACACGAGGCGGACAGGGAAAACAAGGCTTAATCACACCCAAAGGGCGAGCGGGAGATAACAAAACAACTTCTTAACCTGAGAGTTCAGAGGGGTGATGGATGCCACTCCATCTGCACATCAGCCTTTTAATTTTCTCTTCTCGCCTTTAAAGACGCTCTTCCTGCGAACCCAGCAGATGATTCTTTGAAAATGTTATTTTAATAATTACGAACGCCAGGAGGGCCTCTCTGCGAGGTCATTCCATATGAACTTGAGTTTTGATGCCCAAGTAAGTTTCCACAGCAGGATGAAGCATGAGCACAGGGGTTAGAACTTTTTAACTTCATGTTCCTTTAATTCGAAGAACTTTTGCCTAAAAACAAAGAAATTAACTTTCGGTTACACTTTATTTTACATAGTTACATTGTACTTACTCAAATAAGTACTGAATATTAATACATGTACTTATTTATAGGGTTTGGTTTAGGGCTAGGTATTTGTAATTATGCATAATTTACAGTTATTACTATAATAAGTACATGTAGTACTAGTAACACGTCACCTTAAATAAAGTATTACCCATCTTACATTTCAATATCTTTTTAAAAAAGGTAACCCTGAAATCAAAAAATTGTTTTTGGCATTTGGAACTTTATATTTATTATGCATATACTGTAAGTTTTTTAAGTCAGTTTAATGTAATTTAAGTTGAAATGACTTAAACATTCAAGTTGATTGTACTTAAAAATTTAAGGCAGCAACCTTTTTTTTTCCAGTGTTGGTATTTCCACTATTCGCTCCATTCTTCCTTTGATTTCTGAATCCAAGAAACTGGTAGCGTCCAATAATTTGCATTTGGAGTGGCATTCTGCACTTTTCTTCAAGATTCTTCTAAAGGCTCACTTCCTCTTCTTATGTGATTGCTTAAAGCTCCGATTATTGGATCAGATAGACTTGTTCTTCTTGTATCACTTATCTTATGTGATATTATTGCAACTGAAACAAATATTAAAAAGTATCAAGTTGAGTTGTTTGCTCATAAAGCTCCATCTCTGCCCCTCTCTCCCAAATATATATATATATATATATATATATAGTGCTACCTACTTATATAAGCAGTAACATTTGTTATACGGTTGTTCCAATTATTTATCTGGAGTGACGGTTTAGGGACTGGAGTGAGGAATTAGGGACTTTTTCATTGTTTTTAAGCTAAAGTTCATCGATTTATGATGCAGGAAATCTTTTATTTGAAAAATAGACAAAACGTTATAACGCTCGTGAGCACAGAGTCACAGGAGACAGAGAGAGTAAATAGACAAGCCAAAAAGTGCACTGAATCCTTTGATTTCCGGATTCTCATTTAGTGCTGTATGGCAACCAGTTTAAATGAGTCTAATTAATTACTTTAAGCTAAAACACATTTACTGTGTAAAGAAGGCATTGTGCAAATGTAGTGCACAGAGGGCTGATGTTGAGAATTACGGGTTACATACTCTAAGCAGTGCAGTCCTTAGTTAAAACTGATTTATGCCATCCCGACATTCCCACCCTCATTATTTGTGTCTCACTTGAGTTTTACAATGTGCCTCTGCTCTCGATTAGCGATGAACCCCTCTAGATTTCTTATTTACAGCCACAGATTTAATTCAAGTCAAACATGTCAACATGGCTTAGGAAACAGTTGAGATCACTTGTGTGCACGAATCTGGCTTGGCTAAGTAAATATTACTGGCCTGTAGTGAAAATAAAGCCCGGCTCAGGTTACGATAGAATTAAGCGAGCAAATGTTTGCTGTAGTGACGTTGGCATGTGCGCACACCGTACAATTATTCCACAGACCTCACCGAGTGAGCTAACTGTCTCTATCTCGCACACACAGGCACAAATTACATAGTACAACCACGCTTATGATGATACATGCTCGGTCACTAGACTGAATTTCAGCTAGATGAGTTTAATATTTAGATTACAAAACCCCTGAAGCAATCGTTCAACGCAAAAGGAAAACTTTCTTTCATCTGTGGAATATAACAGAGGTATTTGCAGCTGTTCTTTTTTATATCACAAAAGCGAATGGGGATTCAGGCTGCAAGCTCCCCAAAAAAAGGGGGGGGGGGGGGGGGGGGGGGTGGCACCATAAAAGCAGTCAATGCCAATATATTTCAATACATTCTGTCTAGAATATAAGATTGTGGTTGGTAAAGAATTCTCTTTTGCTCACCAAGGCCGCATTCATTTGATCAAAAATGTCGTAATATTGTGAAATATTATTTTTATTTTTAATATATTTTAAAATTCAATTTAATCCTGTGATCAAAGCTGAATTTTCAGCATTATTACTCCAGTCTTCAGTGTCACATGATCCTTCAGAAATCATTCTAATATGATGATTTGCTGCTCAAGAAACATTTATTATTATCAATGTTGAAATTAATGTGGAAAATTATACATTTTTTGCACGTTTTTTTTTTTATAAATAGAAAATCATAAATACAGTGTTTATTTGAAACAAAAATCTGATTTAAAGGGATAGTTCACTTTGAAATTAATTTTTGGTATGTTTTAGCTTACCTCAAGGGCATCCAAGATGTAGGTGTCTTTGTTTCCGCAGTAGTTTCAATTTTGATATTTTTAGGTCAAACCGTTCTTGTCTGTCAGTCATATAATGCAGGTCTATGGTCACTTCCTCAAAGAGCATGCACAGAGAAGTCCAAATTAAACATGATTTAATGACTCGTAAATGTAAGTACAAATAATGGCCTAAGACACGAAACGAGCGGTTTGTGTGAGAAAACGAACAGTATTTATATCGTTTTTACCTCTTGTAAACACAGCCACGTCCAAGTGATCTGATGGTGCCGGCGCTTCGGTCTTTTCCGGCAAATGCCGGCAAGCGCCGGAAGTGATCTCTCGCGCGTGTACGTCACTCATTGTTTACACAGAACAGAGATTGTAGGTAAGACGGCTAATTAAAATGGTACTAATTTGCGCTTATCCGGAATGTTTAAACCGTCGTAAAAGAAAACAATAAAAAAAAAAAAAAAAAAAAAAAAAAAAAATTGTATGAGTGACGTACACGCGCGAGAGATCACTTCCGGCGCCCGCGCCCTCAGATCACTTGGACGTGGCTGTGTTTACAAGAGGTAAAAACGATATAAATACTGTTCGTTTTCTCACACAAACCGCTCGTTTCGTGTCTTAGGCCATCAATGTGTACTTACATTTACGAGTCATTAAATCATGTTTAATTTGGACTTCTCTGTGCATGCTCTTTGAGGTGGTGACCATAGACCTGCATTATATGACTGACAGACAAGAACGGTTTGACCTAAAAATATCAAAATTGAAACTACAGCGGAAACAAAGACACCTACATCTTGGATGCCCTTGAGGTAAGCTAAAACATACCAAAAATTAATTTCAAAGTGAACTATCCCTTTAAGGCATCCTTGCATGCTGAGTAAAATTCTTTATCAATTTAAATAAAATTCTTTATCATTTTCTTTAAAATAATATTACTGATCCCAAAATTTTGAATGGTAGTAGGCTACTATATATACACAACTTATTATTCACTAATAAACCTTTCCCTTCACTGCAGCTTGTTTCATCAATGACGAAAAGTTATTGTCAATGTCGGGAAAAAGTTAAAGCCTCAAGACAATCTCTTATGCCGAGTTCACACCCGGACTGCTTGATTCTCAAAGTAGTCGGGTCACTGTTCTTTTCACACTGCATGACTATCTGGGGTAACATTTAGTTGCTGGTGTGTTCACACTGCACGACGGATCAGCGATAGGGGGTTTCACACTGCATGACTTTACAAAAGAAAGAATCGCCGACGACTTCTGTCTGGTGGTCCGCAAACTACGTTCACAACCAAACACACGCGAGAAGTGATATAATAAGGAAATAACGCAAGACCAGAGTTCTCGCGCGAGACTGAAATTGTTATTAAAAATGATAGCCTCATTAGGCCTGCAAGAAAATTGCGATCCAAATTGTCTGTGCGCTGATTTGCAGGGAAAAGGAGAAAAATAAACAGTTTGCAGGAGGAAATGGTTCGGAAGACGAGGGGAGCAAGGACTGTGTGTTCTGGAAAGAGAGTTGGAGGTAAATAAATAATTTTGCAATGTGCTGCTGTTGCGGCGGGTCAAGCAAATGTTTGTGCTTCGTTTCTGTTTGATGTAATTGTAAATATATCTATTAAAATACTGATATTCTGGTCTATAACTCCTCCCCGAACTCCCGCTGCCATGTAGCCTATCTTGCTCTCTCTCATTGGCTTTAGGTCATCGCAGATGTAGTTTTCAGTCAGAACACTTACCTATGCTTTCTTTCAAAAATGAATCATTTCGTTAAATGAAATTGTCAACACCACATCTGCAAGAGAAAAAACAATTAAATGACATATTATTGCAATATGGCTTCATATGCGAAACAAAGTCACATAAGAACTTTTACCCCCGGTTTCACAGACAAGGCTTAAGTCTAGTCCCAGACTAAAATGCATGTTTAAGCTGTTTTGAAAGCAACTTGCACTGATATATCTTAAAATTTGTCAGTGCCATTGTTTTGTCTTAAGATGCACATCAGTCATGTTTTTTCTAAGGCACGTTTGTAAAAGCTACTTAAATGTCTTAATTGAACTAAGGACTAATCCTGGCTTAATCTAAGCCCTGTTTGTGAAACCGGGCCATAAGTGCACAACTTTCTACACACATTCTAATTGTGGTTAAAAGTTTTAGTTACTAATGCTTTTTTAAACATTCCTACCAACTAAAAGTTTGGCAGACACAACTGTGATAACATACAAAAAAAAAACCCAGGAACTTTTCTCTCCATATCTGCATGCTAGTCTCTAAATACTTAATGCAATGAAAGCCTGTACATGTCACAGTCTAATTTAGGAAATGGTCTATACCCACGCTGGATCCAGTGCTATACGGGGCTAAAACATTCAATAGTAAAACAATTCTTCACTGCCTCTCTGCAGACCTCTGCCATGTTTCTGAAACCTTACGAAATGAAAGCCAACAGGGGGTAGTGTGCAATCATTCTCCTCCATCGGGCCTGTCCACTTAAATTAGCCGGGCCTTGCATCCAACGGCATCTGTTTCCAATATGGTGCAAGGACGGAAGGGTGGGTGCTTGGCTTTGCAGCGGAAAATACAGCCTACTGTACTTTTAAATAGCCCACGGGAGAAGCGGAACGGATGTGGTCCGTATATCGCCTTATCCCCAGATTCCTTGTTGCTGGACTGCCACTTCTTCGGCTTTGAAAGATGTCAAATGTGCAATTAGGAAGGAATTCGTGTAATGCCGTCAGTGCACGTGAGCGCAGCTCTGGTGGCACATGTTTCCCATATTCCATGTTGCACTGCATGTCGGATAGAAACATGCTTTGCTTTAAACGCTTGCAAATAATACCACTTCCATTGATTTAAAAGTGCTGCTGCTTCCCCATAATTAAAACCGTCAGTAAAGTGGCTTTTTTCTTTCGCCAATTGCGTGTTTTACACCAAACTCTTGGTGCAGCAGTGAAACTGTGTTGAAAAAAAAAAAGACCAGACTAGTGGTGATATCTTGACATGGCTACAGTTGTGAACGAACAAAGCCTTTATATAGCAGTCACACATCACTTCACGGCTATACGCGAACATAAATATCCCTGTTTTTACACATGTGCACATTCTTACGGTGCTAAATCATAAATCCAGAGCCTTTTTAACTTGTTCCTAAAGTGAGGAAAGGCAGTGAAGACAGTACATACTTCTGGATTGCTTAGCCCAGCAGGTTCGAACCCTCATCCAGTGATGCTCAGACATTTCCTGTCCCAGAGCAGTCTGGCTCAAACCGCAGCTTTAGCAGAGCTCTGTGGTGACTGCAGCAAACGTTTCAGACTTTATACGGAGACAAAACGTACAAGAGCCACTTGCAAAGATTATATCTGGGCACAAACTTGTGTGATACAAAAAGATGAAGGTTTAGTTTTATTTAAAGAGAATTCTGTCATCTACTCACCCTCATGTTGTTCCGAACCTGTATGATGTTAGTCTGTGGAACACAAAAGAAGATCTTTTGAAGAATGTTCATGCAATTACAAAACTGTCCCAATGAATGAGGACTAAAGTTTAAGGACTTTCCATTCCACTTGCACACAAGTATTCCTGAAGCTCAAATAGTAGAGCATGGAGATAGCAATGCCAAGGGCATTGGTTTTGATTTGCAAGGAATACATGAACTAATAAAATGTATTCTTTCAATGCTTTGGATAAAAACATCTGCCTACATGTAAATTTGGCAAATATTCTTAAGTAATATGGAAGAGGAACAGACTGAATTTTGACAATCTTTCCCTCCAATCTTTCCCTCCTTGCGAATGGATCAATAAATCAGTGAACTGAACTGGAGAACCAGATTAATTTGTGAATGAATAATTCAATCATCAACTGATTCACTGAAGATCTGATTCAAAAATTGGATTTGTAAATTAAAACTCAAAGTCATATAAACTACTTTCAGGATAATGTTATGGGGGTTTTGTATTCGTTTAGAAGTTTGCAAACTAATTTCATAGAAAAAAAGCAAACAGTACATTCCACGGAAGAAAGAAGGGATTTGGAACGAAAAACAAACAAACAAACAAACAAACAAACAAACCAAAAATGACATAATGCTAATTTTGCGGTTAACTACTCATTGTGACAGTAAATAAGCCAACAGGTTTGTTTAAACACCATGACAAATGAGTTAATGTTCAGATGGTTTGAAATTGTTTGTTGTAGTTCGCATATATCTCAGCAGCAAGTAAACAAAAGATCGTTGTGAAAAATGATTTGTTATTGTACACGTCTCAAGAGACACCACGCACACAGTGGCACATTGAGTCGCGATCTTAGACACAGGGTTGAAACGGCAAGGCGAGGTGTTGTGTGAAACCATCTGGAAAAGATCTGGCATTTTTCAAAATCCATTTGTGTTTATCCAGAGTCAAAGACACACAGAAGCGAGGCGGCCATACAGTTTCCAATGTTGAATGAATGAATTCCATTTTTCCATTCACACTCAGGAAGGAGATGCACTGCAAAATCTGATAAGGCTGATGACAAATCAGAAGAATTGCTGACAAGCTCCTGACATTTTTTGGCATGGCTTTCCAGAGCCCTCCATGCATGCTGAAATATAGATCACTTTGGAGGGCTCCTCTCAGCACAGAGATAGATCCTCAAGAAATGTGGTAAATAGTTTTTTTTTTTTTTTTTGGTAGAATATCCTGTAGGGCTGCAACATCAAAAAACTGGTAACACTTTACAATAAGGTTTCATTTATTAACATTAGTTAATGAACTTTGAACGAACATGAACATTTTATTAACTAACATTATCAAAGCTTAATAAATGCTGTAAAAACAATATTAACATTTTTGTCTGATTAATTAAAAAAATGATTTGCAGAATAGCTATTAGATGCCCCCTTAATATCCTGCTCCAAATGACTTTTTGTTCACATTACTTAGTAGTTAAATTTGGTAACACTTTATTTTGATGGTCCACTTTAGACATTCTACTAACTATAAAATACTCTCCTTAGACTATTAGTAGACTGTCTGCTTAATATCTGCTATCACTTTATTGTGATGCTCCCCAAAAGACATTCTACTGAGTAACTTTGCAACTACATGTTAACTTATTCTACTAACCCCAACCCTAACCTTAAGGCCCGTTCACACCAAGAACGATAACTATAAAGATAACAATATTAGCGTTCACACCAGTGGACGATATTGTGTTCTTGTCGCCGCTTTAAATGCTCGATATCGTTTCTCTGTGCCATTATCGTTATAGCTGTGGCGAGAACTCTGTTATTCATTAATATTGAGAAATATATCTTTATCATTATCTTTATAGTTAACATCCTTGGTGTAAACGGGCCTTAACAGTCTACTACAGTCGACTTAGTTGACATGTAGTTGCAAAGTTACTTATAGTTAGTAGAATATCTAAAGTGGACCATCGAAATAAAGTGTAACTTTAGAAAAAAGAAAATTGTATTGCTTTTCCTTTAACATGCAAAACCTGCAGTCACTTGCTTGCCTTGGCAAATGCCACTAATTGCGTTTTATTTGGAGGTATATATTTCATTTGGGAAGCTGAATAGCTTACTGTTAATTTGTTCTTGATGCTAGAGTTTTGACATTTAGAAAACAACAGTAAACTGTTTAAGTTAGATGCGATGCTTGAGGCAAGAAGTGACAGGAAACAAGATTTATGGATTGCAATTCACGTAAATTTGTTTCCGAGCTAGGAATAAAAGTAAATATTTGAATGTTTCGCACACTTTATCGAGTGTCAGTTGAATGTCCGCCATGCCCGTGTAAGTTTAGACGTTTCTAGTGCTTTTGGAGTTAGTTCCTTCCTGTTCCTAGCCATGGTTACAGCCTACTAATCCACAGACATTTGTTAAATTTGAGAGTTTTGAACTGCAGGTTGCGGAGGGCAGATTTCTCACACATGGAGAAGGAATTCAGACCATTGAAAGATCCACGTCCCACACTGTTTTCTGATTAAATACTCTGATATATATATTCAAGTGTTCTCCACATGCTTCAGGCTGCCCTATAGCAAGACTCCCCACATTTTTCGGTTGGATGGCATGCCGAACTCATCTGCGGTCATCTTCAAAAGAGCCGGACGCCTCCGGCAACACCTCCTTTGTGTTTACGCGCTGCCTGAAACATGTTAAAAGGTTTCATTTCTCATTAAAGGCAAGCATCGTTAACATAAGCTGTTTGTTAAATATTCACTCCACCTTATATTTGGCAGTCAAAGGTCAAGAGGATCCATCAGCAACAACATGAGGATTATCCCGTTGACATTCCAATTTCGGAGTCTTTTCTCTCTGACTCATGGGAGAAAGGTCCTGCTCTGTGCTGGCAAGCCAGGCATCAAGGAGCAATTACTGTCGCATTAGGGATCATCATGACATGCTGCTCAAATACACAGAGAAGCTACTGTTTTCATCTGTTCCTTGAATGCACGTCCATCAGGTAGACACATTTGGCCTGCCTAAAGCCCGCCTGGAGAACTTTGAAGTACGCTCGCGAAGAACAAAACTCACAGGTGTCCTCTAGTTGAACCTATCACAAACGATTTAGCACCTCTTGGCGCATTTTCACTTTATTATTCACGTACCCTTCTACTGTCCTTTTAAGAAGAAATATGGTTACGGTATATTCTGTTGATGTGATGTTATCTTTGGCAGGCGGAGAGGAAATGATAGCTGAAATATTCGCTACAAAGCATTTTCTAATTATTACTTCTCAATTACGTTCGAATGCAGTTTGTCAGAAACGTTTACAGACACTTGCAGTTACTGCCACTGGAATCGCAAATGTTAGTCATGCAAGATTTATCAGCTTTTCACTTCAAATATGTTGAAATAATCACTACAAATCATTTAATAATGATTTCTTATTAATAATTATGATATATATTTATTATATATTTATTATAATCTGTTTGTACAAATTTTTGGGATGAACATTTACACTGCAAAATTGAAACTGTAAGAAATGTGTGGCCTATGCAAACGAAATTTCGTTCTGTATACACGTGTTGTATTCTGAATGACAATAAAGTCTGTCAAAGTCAAAGTCAAAGTACTCTGAATTATTATGTTGCATTTTGGAGTTGCAGATTTTTTTAAATTAGGAATTTATCAGCTTTTTCATTCAAATATATGTTGAATTACTGCAAATTGCTAACAATTGTTTCTCAATAACCCTAAGTTATGGCTTTTACACATGCATTTCGTCAGAAACCTATGTAAAAGCTGCACTTACTGCAAATGAAATACAAAAACGTGCATAAAAATCATTACCTTTTTACTTTAAATTTATTTAAAGTAAAACAATTTGCTTATGGTTGCTTCTCAGTTATGGTGACTTGCTGTGTTGCATCATGGTCTTCGTCATTACCATTTGTACACGTTAGGATTTCCTGACAGTTGAAATACAAAGACAAAACATAAGAATGTTATGAGATCATCAGGTTTTTACTTGAAATATTCACTACAAATCATTTGGTAATTATTTCTTCTCAATTGCACTGAATTATCACATCGCATTTGAGTTGCATGAAGTTTGCAGATATTTGAGGTTTCCGCAACTTGAAGTGCAGAAACTAGGAATTAATAGCTTTTTCATTAAAATATATGTTGAAATTCTTATTGAAAAGCATCTCAATAATCCTAAATTCTGGCATTGATTATGACAAAGTACATTAGCTTTATACTTCAAATTTGGACATTTGCTAATGATTGCTTCTCAATTATGGTGTTGATTCTCTCATCATAGTTTTTGTCAGAAATGTTTGTAGATGTTTATAGGTCCTGACAGTGAACATTAGGAATACAAATAAATTGTCAGGTTTTTACTTGAAATGTGCACAACATTATGAACTTTGTCAGAAAAATTTGTAGACAATCTCAGTAACAGCCACAGGAATATAATAATTCTAATATAATTATTTGCTTTTTATTTGAAATGTGTGGAAATATTCACTACAAAGCATTGCATTGACCTGAAATATCACGTCACTTAATGGAGGTCATCAGAAACGCCTGCAGACACATGCAGTTCCCGCCAGTGGAATTGCAAATAAAACTTAGACAACAATGGACTTATCAGCTTTTCCTTTTTTCTTCAAGTGAAAGAGCATCGGAATTCTTGACATTCCTGTCAGAGCTGGCTCTGGTAATGGATCTCAAGATGGCAGGCCTGTATTGTAGCAGCTCATCTGAGATGTTCTGGGATCGCTCTCGGCTTACAGGAACCTCCCTGAAAATGGCCTCAGGTGCAGGGATTACCGCTCTTCTGTGTTCTGAACAAAACCCAGGCTGAGTTTCCCCTCTGAGTCCAAATCCCACAATGGGAGTTTACATCATAACCACAAGAAAGAAATGATGTCTCACCAAACAATGCGTGTTTATCTGACCCTGGACCTTGCGGGATCGCGCATAAAGTGACTTCTTAGACTTTTATTAGTTGTGGATGCAACAAGAGAGGATTGAGCGATTAGATGATCATCCTCGGGGTATAAGGAGTCAGATGCGTTTTGTGTTCAGCCATTAAATGAAGGTTTGGTTAGTTGCAACCAAATGAAGAAAGCAAAATGAATGGCAAACCTTTTCACAGCATATTAATGTTTAAAAGTTAAAGTTAACAATTAAACACATCGATCCAAAATTTCACAGATGCTTTTTTCTTCTGCCACATTCAGCCTGGATGGGTAATGTTACACAGGAACCGGAACCTGGTGAAATATTTGCGTAATGGCACTGGAATGGGCTTTTAACCTATACAGCGCTCACCGTTTAGTCAGTGGTCAGTGATTTTACCACAGCAGGCCTTGAAACCATTTCCGCAAACACATGGCATCAAGGCTGTCTATGGTAACAATTAAGCCTTTAAAGATGCCTGGACACCCTGAAAAGACAAATTAAAGCCCATCCTTCCTATACACCAACCAGCCCACAATGTCTGGAGCTGGCGACCCCATCCCAGAGCTTTCATCCCGATCGCTCATCTAGCAGAAATTGATTAAAGGCCCTCTAGATTACTTCCTTTTCACAAAGCTATTATTTTCCAATAACAGGAGTCCAGATTGAAGACTGTTTAACCGTTGTGTCCCTCCGCTCATTCTTATTTGTGTTTTTGTTAGAGGTAAATGAAGCGGCCTCGCTGTTTTTCTCGCTCGTCATCAGGCCCTAATACCGGAGCTGCTCGGGTAACATTAGACGCTTAAACGTCTCTGAGCACCAGACCTGTCACGGCTCTGAGTGAAACCAGTCACCCTCCAGACCTCGGCACAAAGGGCCCGGGTCACAAAAGGTTCTCTGAGAGAGTCTACTGTTGTATTTAAATGCTTTTGAAGTCACAAACAACTGAGTTCATCTGGATAATAGTGGTCCCTCATGACTTTGACCTCTCGGGGATGAGATTCCCCCATGACTGTAAGGCTCCTTTTCTTCCTACCGCTCCACTCATCACCTAAGAGTCATGCTATCCCTTCCGGGGGTCATCGGAAGGGTTAGTGGGGTTAAAGGATCAATGCAATTTCTGCTGCCTTTAACAATGGAAGCAGACTTGCCGTTCGGGGATTAAAAATGTGGAAGTGAAACAGACTAACTGGACTATTAGCACTAGATTAGTCCGGCAACAAAGGGAAAAGTTGGCCACGTAAGAAAGGAAATAAAGAGGATTACGATGGTGAAGCAACATCTCAAAACACACAGGAATATGTCATGATTTCCCGCCATGATTTGTTTCAAACGTGTATGACTTTTTTCTTCTGTAGAATATGAAAGATCAGTTTTTGAAGGATATCCTTGTCTCTTTTTTCAATACATTAGAAGTGAATGAGGACCAGCGTGCCAAAATGATGGAAAAAATGCACCATAAAAGACTTTTGTGACTTTTGTGCTATATTTATACGATAGTAATCTATTTCAAAATCTATTTCAATTTTGAAGTACTTTTGGCATGATTGTTTACATGCAGTTTTGCCATAGCATCAATGCACTTAAAACAAAAAGGAAAAAATAACAACAAAATTATCTTAAAGTCCAAAATGTAGTCACTGGATTGTGACTGAATTGAGTCAGTGAGGTGGAGAATCAAATCCGATTCATTAATAAATCATTCTTTTGACTCAGATCTTCTCAATGAATCATTCACAAAAAAGCACAAATTAGACTGATTCAGTTCTCAAGTTCAACTCACTGATTTAATCTGTTCACAGTGATTAATGACCCAATGGAGGACAAGATTATGAGTGAGTATTAGTAATGATTCAATTTTGATCTGTTCGTCACACAAAGGCATTATATGGCTGCAGGAGACTTGGAATACAGTGCACACGTCACTTATAGATTACTTTTACAATTCTTCTATGGTGCTTTTGGATTGTTGAATTTCAAATACTCCAGTTCCCATTCACTAGTTGCATGGAAAAGTGACCAGCACATTATTTAAAATTTGTCCTTTTTACGATACACAGACGAAAGAAGTGCATGAATGCAAAATGTTCATTTTTGGATGAACTAATCTTTAAGAATGGAGATGAAAAGGTAGAAAAACAGCTGGCTGACATAAAAGATGAAGAGGAATGAGACACTTTGATTTTTTAGAAGAACACCAGAAGAACGTTTGGCCTTTCAGAGAGTACTTGGCAAACAGGATGTACCACCGCTTTAAATATAGCAGTTATCCAAAACACCTGAAACACCTGCTTTTATCTGGGCTCGGTATCGGAACAGGAACATATTTTCCATTCTTGTTCACTTGTGTATGGCAACTTCAACCCATTCACGTCTCACTTTGGCAACATGAGACATCTGAAAGAATGACTGCGCATGAAACAACAACCTCAAAAGAGGGGGAAGTCCGCTTGAGGGAAAAAAACAATATGCTTACAAATGGTTTAGCCAAGAAAGCATTACAGTACATACGCACATGCAGGTGGTCCCAGACACGCAACACAAACAGACGCGTTTGATCGGACAGCATCTTCCCTGGTGGCTTTAGTGATTAATCTGATGGTGACTGACTTTTATCTGGAGACACCTCACGTTTGGAGACAAGTAAGAGCAGGTGCTGTTATGTCTCATGTCGTAGGCCTCTATTCTCAACTCAAGAGCATTGTGGAAAATCGTGAGGGTCAATGAAGATGTTCTGAAAAATAAAAACGCAAAAGAATGAGTAAACACTGCAATGGCACAATTTTGCGCTTGAGCGTTTTTAATACTGCTAATAATCAGAATAATGTTTCTTGAGCAGCAAATCAGCATATTCTGATGTGACGCTGAAGACTGAAAAAAAATACATTTTAAACTTTATTCAAATGGAAAACAGATATTTCTAAATTGTAATATTTCTTCATAATATAGCTGTTTTTACTGTGTTTTTGATCAAATAAATGCAGCCTTGGTATTTTCTTTCAAAAAAAAAAAATTCTTTCCAAACTTTTGTTTTAAAGCAATAAAATGTAGATAAAATAATGCAATAAAAATGCCTCTGGTTTTAAGTTTTAAGGAATATTGTAAGTTATTTACAACATAATGTAATTAGGCGTACTAATCATTTTAGTGCAATTTCACCATATTAGTCTTTACACAAGGTGTTCGACATTTCAGTTGTACACATATTTCAAACGTACTTCAAAGCAAAGTTCACTCACTTATCTTTTGTTCCTACACTTTTCGTGTCATACTGGTGGCCAACACAGCAAGCTTTCTGGAGCAGATGATATGACTTGCGTCTCCTGAGCAGACCTTTCATCATCAATTTGAGCGTCAAAAGAACAAGCACGTTTTAACGAGGAACCACAGCGTACTTTGTGACGGAGGGAAACAAAGCTAGCTTTTGTGCGCCTGTTCTGGGAGGCCAGTAGCTCTTGTCATGTACATGTGAAATTAATTATGAGGAAATACTAAAACACTTGGGTGGAAATTGCTTTTCACCAGATGTTCTGCATGTGAGGATCAATTTAGTATTCTTAGCAAAGCGAAATGACTCCATAAGTTTGATTCTGGCCCCTTTGATGAAAGCCAATCTGTCACTCAAGGCACGTAAAAAGGGAGCTGAACTTCTATGCTACTGTTTGTTCCACTTTATGGAGCCTGAGGTAATATGATTACTTAACCAGGTTAGGAAAATAGAATGTTTCGTTCTTAGGTAGAATTTGACATAATGACAAGGGGGGGCCCAGTCTTTCTCAATGATCCATACACAAACCAAGTGAGAGGGCCTTTTTCTCATTCTCAGCGACGGGAACGGAAAAAGCCAAATGAATCAAAGATGAATTGCAGTCTCTATATGAGATAACTGTGTGATCTGAGAATTAATTACATGTCTACTTTTAAATAGGACCTCTGTCTCCTCTCATTGAGTTTATCTTCTGTCTTTTAAAACGCTGCATGGCTCACATCCACGTTAGCAGGTCTACAGGCAATAGAGAATTTTGAAAAAAAAGGTTGGGAATACTTACTTTGAGCCAGATTGTTTGGTAGAGCTTGGTCTGTAATGCTTCATGGGATTTCTGTTTGATTAATAGCGTTGTGTCACGATGCAGAGAAATGAGGCGCAGATTATGCACTCCATCTTTTAAAATTATGCATGTACTGAGCTCAATCTCAATTGTTTATCCTACACAGGACTTTCGCTTAAAAAGTCTCCTCTAGAGTTTCAGAAGATGACTCAATGTTTTCAAACTCAAGATAAACTCAAATATTTCTCAGCAAATTCATCCAGTATCAAATTATCTGCGCTGAGAACTTCAATTTAACAGGAAAAGAAACCTTATATTCAAAGATGATGAATTAAATTTAGCAAAAGTGTCACGAAAGACTTTTATAATGTTAAAAAAAAAAAACATTCTATTCATCTAAGAATTCTGAAAAAAAAAAGTATCAGTTTCCACAAAAATATGAAGCAGCACAACTGTTTTCAACATTAATAATAATCAGAGAGCAGCAAATCTGCATATTAGAATGATTTCTGAAGGATCATGTGACACTGAAGACTGGAGTAATGATGCTGAAAATTCAGCTTTGAATCACAGGAATAAATTACATTTTAAAATATATTAAAATAGAAAACAGCTATTTTAGACTATAATAATATTTCACAATATTACTGTATTTACAGTATTTTGATCAAATAAATGCAGCCTTGGTGAGCAAAAGAGACTCCTTTCTAACATTTTAAAAAAATCTTACTAACCCCAAACTTTTGAAAGGTATGTATCTTTAAGCAATAAAATGTTTTTCTGCTGGTTTTAGCTTTTAAGAAATATTGTGGGTTATTTACAACATTATTTCTATGGGCAGCATTTGAGACATGCTGACGATTACCACAGACAAAAACAGTAAAACAGCAGGCAAGAGGGCAGCACCGTGAATAAACATTTCAAGTATGCGACTATCACAGTGTTTTTAAAGTATAACCATAACATGTGTTTGCTTGAGACCAGTGTAACGGAATCATTTCCCAACCTTGTCTGTACAAAGATATAAACAATCTTTGTTTTAACCCATGTCATGATCAGCTAAAAACAATAAACCTGGGTACTTGCACTTGGTATCCGGTCAAGGATATCAGGAAGGAACAAAAAAGGAGCGTGATGTAGTTTGGAATAGCATAGTATGCAGGAAGTCTAATGCATATCCAATAGAAATTCTCATCAATCTTACGTGTCACATTTGCATAGGGTGAGCATCAATATCATCTAAATCTCAAACACCAATAAAAATAGCACACAGTATACATATTGCATAGTGTGCAATATGCCATATACTAGTATTTATTCTGAAAATAACCAATATTTGTTTACGTGAAGCAAACTCCAGGGATTAAGTCAGTAATGCAAATCCAGACATTCATCCACCTATAGAGAAGTACTCTTGTCTCAAAGGGACAATTATTTGAATTTATAATAACTATTTTTGTTCAGAAGTATTCATTTTGTACATGCTTTAACAAAGGTAGTTCAGTCATGACAACTCCCAGAGAGTTTGGGATGGTGATGGATATGACAATGTTAATGTATTTGGTCTTGGTGGAATAGATCTGCTACACTGCTGCAGAAGAGCAAGTACAGAGAGACTTGCTACTGCCAATACACCCACAGACATGCTGCTGTGAACATGAAAGACATACAGCTGCTGCTGAACATATAACATGAAATTACTTGTAGCAGATCTATACAGTTGGAGCAGGGAGAGGTGGAGGGTTTCTGACTGCTTACAGCATACACAGAAGCAAACTATTTAAAAGTAAAGCAGGAGGCTCATTGGCTGCAGAAATCCAATCAGCTTGAGCCATGTTAGATGATGTCATTGTTTGCAGATTTAATTAAGAATCTATCAGCCTGCATAATCTAGAGTTTCATGACTGAACTATGAGTGCATGCGGGACTAGTCCACTGAAAAACAGTGACTTTTTTCTTTTCTTATATATTATAATTGATTGCATGCCACAAATGCTAGACATTAAGTTGTAAAAAAAAAAAAAAAAGAAGATATATATCTATATATATATATATATATATATAGCATGTCAGCATATTATATGTTTAGCAGCAGTGTTTGTAACCCTAATTGATGGAGTGTGTAGCTTTTCATTTCTTAAATAACCATATAAGAAGAAACATCATGGCCATATTCCATTGTGAAAGAATGGTTGGGAGAGAACATGAAGAATTAACCTCTTGGTGGAAATAACATCCCAACATTTATTTCCATTAAGAGGTGCGTCAATGAAAGATTTTGTATTGACAATGCAAGAGACCCACTGAGCCTCCTCCAGCACATCCCAAAGACTTTCAATAAATTTAAGGTCTGGACTCAAGAGGTGACAATTCATGTGTGAAAATAATTATTCATTCTCCCTCCCAACCATTCTTTCACAATTTGAGCCTGATGAATCTTGACATATTAATTCACTGACTATTTTTAAATAGTGCATATTTTATACTGCACAGAATTCAGTTCAAAAGTACTTACTGAAGTATGTTCGGAGTATGAGCTCTTCCTGTTTCCTCTGTAAGGTGGTCTCTGAACATCAGGTGAAGGGGTACCAGCAGATTCAGGGAGGTCTTCGAACCTGGATCAAAGAGGTGTATTCTTGAGCATCTGGGGTTTGTTTACGACAATGTTAGTGGCACATCACTGTAATGGAGTGTGTGACGAGAGAGAGAGAGAGAGAGAGAGAGAGAGAGAGAGAGAGAGAGAGAGAGAGAGAGAGAGAGAGAGAGGGAGAGTTAAGGCGAATTACAGGCACAGTGTTTACCCACGCGGATGAATAGACATCAGCCGCTATTTGATTCTCTGCTGTAATTTAAGGCAGTGTTTGATCCAGCTGATTATTCTCTACACTTTGTGAACCCAGAGCAGTTTTTCACAGAGATAAATAGAGCAAACAGGCAATTAAGTCACATGACCAATGAGGGTTGGAAACTTGCTGCATACTGATTATTGCTTACTTGCAACAAATATATTCATTTACTGTTTTCTTCTGTGAAAATTCAGAATAATGTCCTGGACGTAATATAAATACAATTAAAATAAAAATTTACTTTATTATTTTAATAGAAGTAATTTATTCCTGTGGTGTCAAAGCTGAATTTTCAGCATCATTACTCCAATCTTTGGTGTCACATGATCTTTCAGAAATCATTCTAATAGGCTGATTTGCTGCTCAAGAAACATTTATTGTTACCAATGTTGAAAACATTTGTGCTGCTTAAAGTCCCCATGAAATCAAAATTGAAGTTTTTTGTCTTTTAGTATGAATATGTTAGTCTTACTGTCATCTATAAGCTAGTGTGCTCCAAAACAATGACAAAATTTGCATTTATAAGGTAAGCATTCACAACTTACAGTCTCTCACAGTCCGCCAATATGGATCAATGATTTTGATGACATCACTCTGCACTTCAGCTTCACATCAGATTTTCTGTCCAATCACATGCTCCGCCCCCTACATTATAAATAACTGTGGCTAAAATCGGTCACTTGTTCACACATTTATGGCGCTTTTCCACTGCATGGTACGGTACGGTTCGGTACAGCACGCTTTGGCGCTTTTCCACTGCATGGTACAGTACGGTACGGCTCGGCTCGGTACGGCTCACTTGTGGCGCTTTTCCACTGCATGGTACGGTACGGTTCGGTACAGCACGCTTTGGTGCTTTTCCACTGCATGGTACAGTACGGTACGGCTCGGTACGGCTCACTTGTGGCGCTTTTCCACTGCATGGTACGGTACGGTACGGCTCGCTTTAAATGGTACCACCTCAGTTGAGGTTCCAAGCGTACCGTACCGATACTAAAATGTGACGTGAAAACACTGCAGATCACTGATTGGTCAGACGGAATCGTCACTACCAGCGTCATTGTATTTGCGAGACATCAAACCGCTAGATTTAAATAGCCAGTAACAGCCACCGCTGTAGCACCTGTTTTAAAATTACTTGCTTGAAGAAAAAAGAAAGAAAGAAAACTTTCAAAAAAGAAATGGCTGAATCGTGGTCAGTGGACTAAGTGCAGACATTCCTCTCGTTGGTTGCCGAGGAGTGGATAAACTATAACAATCAGACTATAATCCCACCCACTTCGAAGCGGTACTAACTGCAGTGGGAAAGCAAACCGAGCTAAAGCGAACCGAGCCGTGCCGTGCCGAGCCGAGTCGTACCACACAGTGGAAAAGCGAAGCGAGCCGAACCGTGCCGCACCGCGCCGTACCATGCAGTGGAAAAGCGCCATTACTCTTTTCTACATGGTAAATGGTACAAAGTGCACTATATATGGGATAGGGAACGATTCAGACAGTGTAAATATGCTTTCCATTGGAGTGAATGGAGTCCGGTTTCACGTTAGTGTCACGTGAACCACCGCAGACAGGCTGCTCCGGTCCAGAGACACGATACACAGAGCGGATTATATGCACGAGTCGGCGTAGACCAGAAAACATATCGGACCCATTTGAATTCTGAACAGAATGCTCTATTTTAAAGCGATATAGAGGAGAAGCAGTTAGAAATTAGACGGTAACTGCGGCTTTACCAAGCTCAACGGCTCTGGCCGAGCTGTGATATAAACTAAACGCCATTGGCTATTTTAAAAAAGGGGTGGAGCTGTTCGATATGTCTCGCCCTGTCTTCCTGTTTCAGTGGAAATTACGTCAACACATTGAATAATGCAGGGTGTTTCAAGGCACTTCAGTGGGCCTATATGTTTTTTTTTAAACATAAAAGTCTTTAGTGTTACTTTTGCATCATTACTAAAAAATATATATATAGTTTTTTTAAATCTGTATGGCTTCAGAAGACTCATTTTTAGTCCCATCTATTTTTTAATGGTAGGCCATTGATGTTGTTCAACTACATAACATTAGTATGTCTATTATTATACACAATAATATTAGTGTGTGTATTAGTATACACAGTTTCATAAAGCAGATTAAATGCAAGTGTTAAATTCCTACAGCTGGTCGCAATGAAAACATCACTGCCAGGGTTATGTCAATATCAGCTAAGATGCAGAAAAGACAAGCGCAGGCATTTAGATAAGTGTTGATAAGTGCACAATCGCATCTAGCAAAATACACAGTTAAACATGAGGATCCCGTACCGTGCCACAAGAGGCGTGCTCAGTTAAATGTTTACACAGCTGCTCTCAAGATTATTATTATTGTGAAACCACACACTTTTAATGTTGCTGTGTGGATGCCAAGACGTGTCTGCTCTTTACCTCCCTTCTGAGCACTTCCAACTTCTCTCCATACTGAATAGAGCTCAAAGTGACAGATTCATGGGAGATTTGGTGAACGTTCGGCCATTATATCGCACATGTCTCCGGCTGTGTTTTAGAAAGATAAATAAAGAAGTTGTTGCTGATTTTACGGAAGAAAAAAGCCTGTCGTCTGCACCTTACTGGGCCCTCTCTTTATTTAACCTTTCTACAAATACTTGGCATGCTCTATCTGTATAGAGACACTTGAATAGTGTCTCTGTACAGATACGCTATTCAATAGTAAAAATAGTAAAGATTTTTACTATGAAGTAAAATAGCTTAAATAGGAAACATTTGTTTGACCCCAAACAAGAATTTTTGAAGAATGTGAATGAATGTGGATTGGTACTAGGGACTGTCAAGTTCAACAACGAACAAAAAGCATCATAAAAGCAATTAATTGGACAAAATGACAAATATATTAAGGCAACATTTTCAGTGTAAGCTGTTAATGGAATTGTTTGATCTAGCAGGATTATGTTTTTTTTTTCATGTAAAGCTAAATTGAAACAATGTACAATGTGTGAAGTTCAACATAAATAAAACTGACGTGACTTAATAGGAATTATTTGTGTGTTATTTACTGTAAAACTTGCCTTGAAAAGAGCATGACAGCTGTAGTCACCATTCACTTTCATTGAAAAGAGAAGCTTGGACGTCTTGAAGAAAGAAAATCACAAATGGGGTGAGTAAAATACTGACAGAACTGTTTGATTTTTGGAGGAACTATCTGTTTAGGATCTCAGAAGAGAATGCCACTCGCTTGATATTTGTGTTTGAGTTCTCTAGCCCAAAAGCGCAGATATGTTTTTGTACCATAAAGGATGACTGGAAGGGCAGAAATAGATATGGACAAAACGAAGACTTCTAAACTCAGAAATACTTGACAATCATCCCTTTAACAAGTCCATCTGAGGTATGGGATGTACTTGTAAAGGTTCTATGTAAATTGTGTATCTTTCCATTAAATAACACAAGCCTCTCACATGAACTCTCTCCATTTTGTTTGACGTGTACCCAAATGCAGTGTTTAGGTTTGTCTATCTTTGGTATGTGCACTTAAGGTTGCCTCTCAAGTGTAAACCTGCAGGCCAGGAGACACAACCCACCATCAGATGCCTCCAAATATCCCTCTTTGCAGACGTGGTGTCAGTCAGTCGAGCTCAAGTGCCTGTTGAAGACTTTGTCAAAGTTGAGGGGAAAGATTAATGTCTTGTTTTCTCTACTTGTCAGATGATATATGTGGAATAGGTACGAAGTATGCTGCCCATTTCGAGGTCACGTCTAACCGAGGGTAAAACAGAAAAACCTTGGCCTAAAGAAATTGCGCGCGCCGCAGCCACATCCTCTAGCCTACTGCGCAGACTCAATCGCGTTTCCTTTCAACTGACACTTTTTGAAGTATGTCGAACTTCGCTGATCGGTAGCTGCGTTTTCCGTAATTGAAATTTAATTTGCCACTGCATCCATTAACTCAAACGAGCCCCCTCGGGATAGGAGTTTTTAAAAGGTTTCTGCTTCTATGTATAGCCTGAGCTTCTTATGTCTGCGGAGGAGTCTATAAACAGCTGCATGTGCTTAAGCGGAGAAATGTAAATCTTGACACGGGATGTTTATGCAGCCCAAGCTTCTAATCATGCGAACGTATAATTCCCTGACATGTGGTGTCTTTACGAGACCAGTTTGATTCAAAGGGCAGATCCCTGTATTTACCAGTCTCTCTCTGAACCCCGAGCGCGTTATATCTCTCATCTCATATCTTCAGATCTACAGAAGCTTTCTGTAGTGGAAGTTTTTTTCTAAGCAAGCTGTCTTGGAATAGATCACCAAAGATGTAAATACTTTATTAATTCATTAAAAATAATTATTTACTCATCATTTTGTTGCCACGTTGATCAAGTTGACACGCATACACACACTCTCTCCACAACATGTGCGCTATATTCCAAGTCTTCTGAATTTATATTATGAGAACAGACTGAAAGTAGTTATTCACGGAAAACAACACATTTATTGATGTCCAACCTGAATCATATAGGCACAGTATTTGAAAGCGACGACAGAGGGGAAGCTTTTAATTAAAAAAACGGCTTTACTTTTGGTCTACTCCTCACACAAAGCTACCATATGACTTCAAAAGACTTGAAATGTATCACGTGAGTCATATGGACCACTTTTATAGTGCTTTTTTGGCCTTGACAGATGAAGATGAAATAATGACAGAATTTCATTACTTTAAAGCTTTCAAAGAGCACCGCCTCACACTGTTCAAGCGTGAAGAGAGCTACAAAACCTCTTTTACTCCAATTATGAAATTACCCTCTCTATAAAACATTTAAACATGATACATTTTCTAGGAAGTGAGTAAAACTTTGATGAAAGCCTGTGTCTAACATGCACCTGTTTAATAATTAGCTTGAATTATACTACAACCTGTCTTTTGTCCTTTGACAGGCAGTCACTATCCATTTTAATGTCTCTATTATTGCTGTCTTGTCCTAAAAGGATTTCCATTACTAAATATAGCGCTATATAGTCCAATAAACCCATCAATATAACTCTGCAAAGTACAGAGAATGTATTTAAGTCAAAGAGTTTAGAAAGCTTCAACCTGAAAAGTATAGGATATATTTCAACATCCTTAGGCTATCCTGAACAAAATTATAAAACAGTCATTGCTACTTTATAGGCTATAATATGTCACTGGTTATATATTATAGACTAGTTCCCTTTCGAGGGAACTCGCGATGCGTCACTTGACGCTTTGGGAACGCCCCCAGCGTGCATGCGTCTGAGCATCAATGTCAACTAGTCCAATGGAAAGAATGAGCGTCACGGGCGGGTGACGTCATGACCAGGAAGGGATAAAGGCTCACCCGGTGAAACGCGGCATTAGCTTCTGTGTCTCAGCAAGCGATCTGTGTCATTTTGTCTCTGTCTATTTACTGTTGTCTGTTGCGGAAAAGGATGGAAACTAAACAAGTGTACAAACAGTGTGCTTCTCCCTGCCCGCGTTATTTAACGGGTGGGGACACACACGAGCTTTGTGTCGTTTGTTTGGGAGTGGAGCATGCGGTCTCAGCCTTCGAGGGGGCTGAGTGCCAGCATTGTGAGATGTTACCGCTTCGCATGCTCCGCTCTCGCCTGTCACTCTTTGATAAAGAGAGTGGGCAGGCTCGCGATCCACAGGGATCAGGACCCGCGTCTGCTGAGGCAGCGCGGAGAATGCATTCCTGGGGATCGCAAAAGGATCTTTCGGAGGGGTTGGAGACGGGTCCGAGGGCTCTTTCTCTTTCCTTACCCGAGAGATCCAGTGCTCTCTCTCCGGTGTCGGAAGCACGCTCTGCGGTTTCTTCCGCCCGGGGAGAGAGCCCTCCATTACTTTATTGCTCTTCCTCCGAGGAGGTTGATGCGATGAGTGTGGAGAGTGTAAGCACACACATGGGGGAAAGAGATTCACAATTTATTTCCCCAGCATATGATGAGCTGGTGGATGTTATGTCGCGGGCTGTAGAGAAATTAAATATTGAATGGCCATCTGAGAAGAAGGGCGCTCGTCCTAAAAGCAAATTAGATGAGCGCTTTTTATCTTCTACCACATTATCTCCACCACGAGGGCTTCCATTTTTTCCCGATTTGCACAATGAAATTTCTAAATCGTGGAATAAACCATATTCATCACGTCTTTTCAGCCCTCATGTTAACACTTATTCGAGAATAAGAGGGCTGAAAGAGTATGGTTATGAGGCGATGCCCCAGGCGGAAGAGAATTTAGCCAGTTATCTTTCCCCTGGTCCCGCATCGTCTCTGAAAGCCTCGGCTTTGCCCACTAGACCGCTTAAAGCCACTTCGGTGTTAGTGGGCAAAGCTTATGCGGCAGCAGGTCAAGCTGGAGCATGTCTGCATACTATGGCAGTGCTCCAGGCTTATCAAGCTGACCTGCTGGGGGATCTGGATAGTAGTGAGGGAGTCAGTCATGACGATATTCGTGAACTTCGTCGGGCTACCGATCTTTCTCTCAGGGCTACTAAGGAGACCGCCAGAGCAATTGGGCGGTCTATGGCAGCCTTGGTAGCTACTGAGAGACATTTATGGTTAAATCTGTCTGATATTAAAGAAAAAGATCGAGCTTTTTTATTAGATGCTCCGCTTGAACCTTCTGGTCTCTTCGGCGACGCAGTCCACGCGGTCGTCGAGAGATTTCAGGAGTCAAAGAAGCAAGCGGACGTTTTTAAAAAGTTTATCCCTCGCCGGGTCCAGCCCCCTGGGACTGCTGGGCGTGAGCAGCCCCAGCCGTCGAGCTCATCATATCGTGTGCATCAGAAAGAGAGTGTTGCGTCTCGTGCACCTCCACGTAGAGACTGGAGACGGACGCAACCCTCTCAACCGAAGTCTTCTAAGTCGAAGCCGGATCTGAGGACCGTTCTTCAGGCGAAGAAGACTTCGGTTCAAAAAAAAAAAAAGGGTCCTGATGTTCATGCATCAGGCCTGTGAGGACAGCCCCGACCGAAGTGGAGCGGTGTACACCTCATTATACGGTGCCCGTTCCATTTCGGGGTCCTCACGAGACCGTTCTGCCAACCCTGCCACCCTTGGTGCTTCAGGGCGCAGCGGTCTCCAGCGAGTCGCTGATGCTATGCTGCGGCACAGCATCGGTTTCGCGCCCTCTGAGGGGGGCCTTAGAGCGGCCAGTTCAGGTAGTTCCTGCCATTATGTTTCAGGCTCCGGAATTGGCTGTCTCGATAACACCAGGGACCAGCCTCGAGAGGCTGGTTCCCTTAGTAAATTTTCTGGCAGCGTGGAAGCTTCTGCCGAATATTTCTCATTGGGTCCTGCAGATTGTAGAGAAAGGATACAGAATCCAGTTTGGTTCTCGTCCTCCTCGTTACAACGGGGTGCTGCCCACAGTGGTGCATCCCGAGCAGGCTCTGGTAATGGAGCAAGAGGTAAAGGCCCTGTTAGCAAAGGAAGCTATAGAACAGGTGTACTCACCCGACAGAGAGTCGGGTTTTTACAGCCGTTATTTCATTGTTCCAAAAAAGGATGGGGGGTTGCGTCCCATTCTAGATCTTCGTCTGTTGAATCGTTCAGTACAGAAACTCAAGTTCAAGATGCTGACACTCAAACAGATCGTGACTCAATCAGATCCGAGGACTGGTTTGTCACGATAGATCTGAAGGACGCCTACTTCCATATCTCCATCCTCCCTCAGCACAGGAGGTTCCTGAGGTTTTCTTTGGGGCAAAGAACACCAGTATCAGGCACTTCCTTTCGGTCTAGCTCTATCACCCCGCACGTTCACGAAGTGTATAGACGCAGCTCTGGCCCCGCCAGGCTGCAGTGTATACGCATTCTGAATTGCATAGATGACTGGCTGATTCTAGCGGAATCAGAACAGTTAGCGGTTCGGCACCGAGGTGTCGTTCTCGCTCATATGCAGATGTTGGGGTTGAGGCTCAATGCCAAGAAGAGTGTTCTTTCTCCAGTACAGAGAACCACTTTCCTTGGTGTGGTATGGGATTCAGTGACGATGCGGGCCAATCTATTGCCCGTTCGTGTAGCTGCTATCCTGACAGCCACCATAGAGCTAAAGCTAGGCCAGTCACGCACTGTAAAACAGTTCGAGAGACTGTTGGGTCTTGTGGCAGTAGCGTCCAACGGGATACCTTTTGGCCTGCTGTACATGAGACCTTTGCAGTGGTGGCGCAGGACCAGAGGGTTCTCCCCGAGGGGAAACCCACTTCGTATGATCAAGATCACGCGGCCGTGCCTTCGTGCCTTGGTTATATGGAGGAAACACTGGTTCTTAACCCACAGACAACACGGTGGTGGCCTATTTTGGTCCCTCAGGAAATTACGCTGTCTGAGGGCAGTGTATATTCCAGGGGGGCCAGAATATTGGAGCAGACACCCTGTCGAGGCAGGGGCTGAGGCCAGGGGACTCCACCCCGAGGCGGTGGAGCAAATATGGGAGTTTTATGGCCAGGCAGAAGTGGATTTGTTCTCGTCTCAGCATACGACGCACTGTCCACTCTGGTTATCCCTCACTCAACCAGTCCCCACGGGGCTGGTTGCTATGGTGCAGACGTGGCTGAGGCTACGTCTGTACGCATTTCCCCCTGTTGCTCTGCTCCCAGGAGTTCTGGAGTGATTCCGCCAGGATGGAATAAGCCTATTTAGTAGCACCACCCTGGCCGAGCTGAATTTGGTTTGCGGACCTAATTTTTCTCCTCGACGGACCTCCCTTGGAGGTCCCGATCAGGAGATACCTTCCGTCTCAGTCAAGGGATGCAATATTGCACCCCCGGCAGGGGATTTGGAAACTGTGGGTTTGGCCTCTGAGGGGGCCCAACTCATAGAGAGTGGTCTCTCAACCGAGGTTGTTGAGACCATTCTAAGCTCCAGAGCTCCCGCTACGAGGAAACTTCACTATTTGTCACTACAACTATTTCGAGAGTTTTTCACTTTTTGGTGTTACCAGCGTCAGTGGGATCCGGTTAACTGTTCAGTAAACACAGTATTCGAGTTTCTGCAAGAACGCTTTGTATCAGGTCTATGTCCTTCCACGCTTAAGGTATACGTGGCGGCCATTGCGGCTTTCCACGCCCTGGTGGGTAGTACATTTTTGGGTCGAGACCCCCTGATCACTCGTTTCCTTCGTGGCACTTTGAGGCTGAGGCCTGCAACTTGCACTAGGGTGCTGGCTTGGGACCTTGCAATAGTTCTAGAAGGCCTATCTGGGGCTCCCTTCGAGCCCTTAGATTTGGTCTCAGAGAAGTTCCTTTCTTTTAAGACTATTTTCTGCTAGCTATTTCGTCCCTATTAGAGTCAGACCTTCAGGCCCTTTCGGTCCCCACCTGCCTTGAGTGCACCGGGGATGGCCAAGGCATTCTTACCCGAAACATGGATATGTTCCAAAGGTGCCTACCATTATTCCGAGGCCTATTGTGCTGCAGGTTTCTGTCCTCCTTTTACATCTGCGGACCAGGAAAGGCTGAACCTCTTGTGTCCAGTGCGAGCACTGGATACTTATGTTCATCGGACATCTTCTATGAGGAAGTCCGACCAGTTATTTATTTGCTTTGGATCACCTAAGAAGGGTCTTCCTGCTTCTAAACAGACGGTTAGCAAGTGGATAGTCGAGGCTATTTCACTTGCATACGAGTACTCTGACCATCCGTGTCCCTTGGTGGTCAGAGCTCACTCAACGAGGGGTATGGCGGCCTCTAAAGCCTTGTTATTTGGGGTTTCCCTCCAAGACGTTTGTGATGCGGCAGGCTGGTCCTCACCGCTCACATTCGTCAGGTTTTACAGTTTGGACCTGGATGCTGCCCCAGGTTCTCAGGTGCTTAGTGCTTAGTTCCAACAGACTGACACTCAGGTACTTGGAATTCTGGCGGTTTGGGTATTCTCGTTCCCAAAGCGTCAAGTGACGCATCGCGAGTTCCCTCGAAAGGGAACGTCTCAGGTTACTACTGTAACCATAGTTCCCTGAGAAAGGGAACGAGACGATGCGTCACCCTGCCATACTTCCTGCTTCCCTGTGATCGGCTTGCTTCGACTTTTTGAAGCTAATGCCGCGTTTCACCGGGTGAGCCTTTATCCCTTCCTGGTCATGACGTCACCCGCCCGTGACGCTCATTCTTTCCATTGGACTAGTTGACATTGATGCTCAGACGCATGCACGCTGGGGGCGTTCCCAAAGCGTCAAGTGACGCATCGTCTCGTTCCCTTTCTCAGGGAACTATGGTTACAGTAGTAACCTGAGACGTTTTGTTTGTTTGTTTTTTTGCAGAGCAGCAAATCAGCATATTGAAATGATTTCTGAAGGATCATGTGACACTGAGGACTGGAGTAATGATGCTGAAAATTCAGCTTTGACACAGGAATAAATTACATTTTAAATAAAAAATAGTGTAATACATTTTCACAATATTACTGTTTTTTACTGTATTTTTGTTCAAAAACATGATTACATTTTGGAAAAAATGACTATATGACTGGGATTGGTGATTCCATAGGCAGGATTACAAAGACAAGCATTTATTTTCTTTAGAATAATGTGCATTGATGAACCATTCACAAAATACTCAGAATATGTATTATACACAGAGTCAATTTTGATATGATTTTATAAGCTTGAAGCACTAAAAGATGAAAGTAACAATGGCACATTATCGCATTTGCTTGAAATGATTAGAGGGGTTCTAAGCATCATTGCAAAGACTCAGGGGGGTGGTCCGGGACAGGGTTTAAGGGAACCCAACTCAAGCACGTTCGATGACCAGTGGAATGTGTAGTGTAGCATTCTGCCAAACAACTGTTAGCACAATGTAAGGGTCTCAATCTGCAGAGTCATCTCCATGCATTTTCCCAGACAGACCCATGGAATGCAGGTGATGACAGAAGCTCCACTCAGCTCTGTTGGAGGACACAGGAGAGACGCTCTGGCACTTTGATGCTCCTTAATGACGGCTGCTCTTCATCGGTTAGCCGGAGCGCTCAATAACATGCTGCTTGATTCATCCATGCAGACAGATGACTGACAAAACCCCATGTTCTACACTCATGGAGGTTTGGGATGGAGTCAAGAGGATTTGTGGGCGGAATTCTCATATTTCGTTCTGCATGCAGCTTTGTGCATATTGAAATAGCTGTGATGGTTAGGAAACCAAAATTCTTTGACTGTTGTTCAGAGTTTGGGGTTCCCAAGCTTAAGTTGTCTGGGCTTTCTTTAGGATCAGAACTAAGGTGACCAACAGCCAGTAAATTATGTTCCATAATACATATTTGTAATGCTAAATAAACGCATACCCCCTGTTTGAGCTGTTTTAACTGAAAGCAACATATCCTTAAATATGTCAGTGCCAATGTTTTGCCTCAAGATGCACACATGTAATGATACTTTTTTCTAAGGCATGTTTATAAAAACAACTTAAATGTCCTAATTGAACTAATCCTGGCTTAATCTAAGCCCTGTCTGTGAAACCAGGCCATAGAGTTTAAGTTGATGGTGCATTTTTAATTTAAAATACCTCTAGCTTAAGTAGACAAATTTAAGGAAGGCATTTATAGGCTGACTAGCTCAACCAATGGCGTGAACATGGGGCGGGGCTATACATTTTCCGACTAATGGAAGACAAACGATGTTAGGGAAACCTGTTTGGAAACCATAATTTGCTGAAGCATATGTGGCTTAAAAATTACACACATCATCTTTAAATGCAGCATTCAATCAATTAAAAACAGTCAATTCAGTAAATAAACTGTTCTATTATTGTTTAAATACTAATTACTAAGCATATGTAAGAAGTTCTTATAGTGCACAAATGGTCTAATATTATAGCCATTCTTATTTTTCATCAAATACAGCTTTACGGTGGCTTTCAGGGCTGCTTCAACATCAATATGATGAATTGAATCGAACAATTCCTTGTCTGAACAATGAATGGCTGGCTCTTAGATGAATTGCTTTTGTTGTTCTTTTATAAGTCCCTTTAGCTACTAAATTCATGAATGTAAATGTCAAGAATTTGACTTACCAGACAAATGCAACAATTCTCCAAACATAGGAATGATCTTTAAAGGTTGTTGCAAGAAAAGTCAGAGGTCGTTGCCCTTCCATACGGATCAAAGATTCCGCAAGCGGTATAAAGCCCTTGAAAGCAGAATATGTCATACAGGTCAATTCTTCGTTTGCCATTTAAATGAGCGCCTCCATGACGTTATTCCCAGGAAAGCAAGCATCAGACCGGAATTTTTACCCACAGGCTGCAGCGATCCACCATTTGGGGAACTAAACAGATAACTTTGAGCAAATAATGAGATGGAATTTAAAAGATAACATTTCATCCAATCAGAGAATAATTAGATCAGCCATCAATTCATTAGATAATGACTTTAGGTTTTTTAATGGGGCATTGGGGTAAAATTGAAGCACACAAACACCAGCAGACCTCGTGGACACAATCTGCTCGCCCTCACCGGTAGACAATAAGGCAAAGATAAACATTCTTTTCACTCTCCGCGGTCCTCTTGTTTTGAGTAATTAAGGCTACTTAACATGCATTGTGAAGTGTTATCCCTGAATCTAAAGCACCTTTGGCCAATGGAGAGCTTAGAGCACTATGTTCATGGCCAACTGTTTTGCCAACAAGGTGAATGTTAGGGGAGCGGCAAATGGGAATAAAAGCGCGTAAAGGATTTTTATTATAACTTTAACAGGCTACATATTCCTTATTAAACGAGCGCTCCCGAAGCTATAGGTAATCTTTTAAGTAATCATCTGATTTGTGCACCAAACTCACTTTTACTGGCCGGGACTGGTAGAGACCAGTATCACCTAAGGAATGGAATGCATCAGTGTATTTTAATTGCTAAGTGGATGATCCAGGGATTATCCCTCATAAGATGTTATTGTCTTGGAAGCACACAAAGATATCTTTTGATCTCAATGGGGTTTAATCTACTGCTGTCTCTCCCATCTCAATGGCCCAGTTGCTTTTGTCAAAACAAACTTGCCATCAACACATAATTGAAATGAATACCTGTAACCAATGAGGGGTTTTCATATGCGGATTTCTTCGACATACGTGCTGTTGACTAAGCAGACGTCCACGGATTTGTCTAATAGTAATGGTTTCAGTCTGACTTAACTCAGTGTGACTTCATGGCAATCAGAAGAGAACACAAAACAATACTTTATAGCCAGTTAAGGTATATAAACATATCATAAATAAAATCTAGAATAAAAATAAAAATGGCAATTTTGGCTGCTTGATGGCTGCTAGTCTTCCCATTTTCTTAATAAATATCTATTAGGATTCAGGAGAGGAGTGCAGGCGAGGTCACTTTTAAACCTCCTGGTGTGAAAGAGCAAAGGGCATTGCATTTGCAAACTCACGTTAATGAGTATAATCCAAGATTTAATCCAGCCATCAACACTTCTTGATCAATGATAATAGGGATTTACTTTATTTGTGAAATGGTCAAAGGAATCTTCCAGGTGCATCTGAGGGTTAATGTCATGTCATGCTTCAAAAAGCATTAACCTTTTTTTATAATAAAGTATGGTACCCGTGGATTAAAAAGGAAAAGTACACATTCTTTATGCAAAACAAACACACTGTTGCGTTATAGAAACCTTTTAACCCCTCACCAAGCGACACACACAGATCATTGTTATTTAAATAGAGAAGAAACACTTCTCCAGAACCTTGTCTGCTCAGGATCCAACTGTAATTCCCACCTTGATGGTGTGAACGGTTTGTGACTTAAGAAGTTTTGTTTTGTGTGTGTGTATACCGGTCAGAAGTTTAAAAACATTACTATTTTTAATGTTTTTGAAACAAGTCTAATACTCATCAAGCCTGCATTTATTTGATAAAAAAATACAGAAAAACAGTAATATTGTGAAATATTATTACAATTTAAAATAATGGTTTTCTATTTTAATATACTTTAAAATAAATGTAATTAATGTGATGTAAAGATGAATTTTCAGCAGCCATTACTCCAGTCTTCAGTGTCACATGATCCTTCAGAAATCTTTCTAATATGCTGATTTATTATCAATGTTGGAAACAGTTGTGCTGCTTAATATTTGTTTTGGAATATGTGATACTTTTTCAGGATTCACTGATGAATAAAAAGTTAAAAAGAACAACATTTATTCAAAATAGAAATCTATTCCAACAATATACATCTTTACTATCCCTTTTTAGATCAATTTAACATCCTTGCTGAATAAAAGTATTAATTTCTTATTCACTTCTTATTGTTACAAAAGATTTCTATTTTAAATAAATGCTGTTCTTTTTTTTTCTTTTCTTTTTATTCATCAAAGAATCCTGAAAAAAGTATCACAAATATTAAGCAGCACAACTGTTTCCAACATGATTTCTGAAGGATCATGTGACTGAAGACTGGAGTAATGATGCTGAAAATTCAGCTTTGCATTATAGAAATAAATTATATTTTAAAGTATATTAAAGTAGAAAACCATTATTTTAAATTGTAATAATATTTCACAATATTGTTGTTTTTTTCTGTATTTTTGATAAAATAAATGAGCATAAAAGACATAAAAGACTTCTTTCAAAAACATTTAAAATAGTGTTTTCAAACTTTTGACCGGTACAGACAGGCAGATAGATAGAGCTAAATATATAAAGTAATGTACTTTGGGGTGTTAATACTGGGGTCAGGGACTCCCAGGGGGTCGTAGAAGGGGTCCTATCTTGTTTTTGTTTTTTTTCTAGCGAGTGGCCACTGTCGCCTTTAGGCAATTTCCTATAAAGCTGCTTTGAAAATATGTAGTGTAGGAATTTATAGAGAAGTGATATGGAAATTAACATTACATTATATGAAATGTAATTGAAAATGTTTCACTTTAGGTTTATGCATCTAATAGTGCATGGGTACAAATATTTGTCAAAACAAAATACAAACAAAATAAGTGTTCCTGGACTCCCAGGGGGCCGTGAGGGGATGCTATCTTGTATTTTCCTAGTGAGTGGCCACTATATCCCTCAGGCAGTAGCCTATTTTCTGTAAAGCTGAAGTGGAAAAAATTAGTGTGAAAAGTGAAATAGAAATGCACATTAAAATGATATAAAATTTAAATAAAATGGTTCTCTTCAGATGAAGTTTAAACATGTAAAATTGCAGCCAGTTTGAAACAACACATATTTTCTAGACAATATTTTAAGAATTTCTTTTAGTTTTATATTGTAATGAAAAAAATAAAAGTAAATTATTAGTTTTATTTTTATTTTTACTAATTTTTCCTATATTTGCAGATTGTAAATGGCTTTTTATATTAAAATACAGAGTCCTTTCTATTATAGTAATCATATTTTGGAGAGTTTAAAGTTGGAAACCCCCTATTTTAAAATCTAATATTATTTTTAACCGTATTTAGTATGGTAAATCTTTTCCCGGTAAAATTACTAACATGTTTACAGTGTAGAACACATAGGATGTGTGCAATGACACATTCTATCAATCATCACGCACACTGTGGGCATGTTCAAACGTTTGAATGGAGAGAACGCGACGCATTTCAATGGACTTTAATGATGACAGTCATTGTGACATCACCAGACAACAAAAAGCCTCGCGCTCGCGGAGCGAAGCGCTCCAATCAATGGCACAGACGCGTCGCGTGGTGCACGCAGAGATGGATCTCCAAGCAGTCTCCAAAAACTTCTGCTGATCAGTTTTTTTCCTTCAAAACAAAAAAAAATGACAAATCCAGGATTCTGCGATCTCGCGCTGTCACTTTTGGGATTGCTGCTTTATTTGACCTAAGCGCTCGCGCTCTTCGTTAGAGTTTAACAGTCTAGTTTAAAGTGCTGCACAAGTATGGACAAGAAGAGGCGACCTGAGTTGCGGGGACTCTCTGTCGTGGGATAAAAAAAAATTGCTTGTGGATTAAAACACGAATTCATGAGGAACTTAAAAGACGACGGGAACGCAGACCGGCCACAGCGCTTCCTCCTTCGGTAACGCTACAAATTATTTGTTTGATATTAGGTTATGCAAACAGCGCGAGTGTATTAAAACCAATGCTGACATTTATATAACATAATGCAATGTATATCACCTTATTTAAGTGCATACGTGTAGTGTGCAAGGTCAGGAGTTCTGCGCAAATAAAAGAAAACACTTCTCTGGTTCCTTATCATCAGATCTCTTTGTCGTCTTTGTTGCTTGAGTTGTTTTTGCGTAAGATCTACCACCTGTAGCCTCACAACTCTGCCTCTCTTTTGCCTGGTCTTTTGCTAGACATTCAGTCCTTTTGAAGACTTTCCTTTCATGATCTAAAGGCAGACCCCCACCCAGACACTGCTCTCTTATCTCCCTTTAATTGCAGACTCCATGTCTGCTGTCTTCATGTCTCTCCCTTCTTTCGATTCCTTTTGATTCACTCTTTCCTGTTTCATCCCATTTGTCTGACATCCTCTTTGGAGTCCTCTGCTTTCACTGTAGATCAATCTCTTATTATAGCCTGCGGCAGGGATATTATTCTTAATCTTTATGTGCGTGTGTGTGTTCATTGCCTCACAGACATCTCCAAAAGATCTAGATATGGCTGTGGTTTGAGGCAACCACAGGTTGAATGTGGCTAGGGATCTTTTCCATGCAATAAAGTGGTTGAAGCTCTGGGCTGGTAGTCAAAGGTGTTTTTAGGACTTAAAGGAACAGGTATTCCATAAAACCAAACAAACTTTAGACTTCTATGAGTGATTCAAGGTTTGAACCTATCTATGGGTGATCTATAAACCATTGTGCCATTGAGCAAGGCACTTAACACCAGATTGCTTCAGGGGGGCTGTAGTTATCAGAAACATACTGAATGAATACTCTTTAAAACAAAGTTATTTAATGGTTCTTTGAATACAGTTTGGACTTGAGGACAGTTTTTTTACTGTACAGGTTTCTTGAGATCAGTGTGTTGGGTTTTTGTTTTTTTAAAGCTGCAGTGCATGACGACTTTCTAAAAGTTCTTTGTGGAACTAAAAAAGTTTCCCCTATGATAGTGCGGTAAAACTTTTTTTTTTTTAATAATGAACTTGGTTTATTGATGGTAAGAAGAATGTTCTTTGCTGAACCTAAGATAAAAAAAACCCCCACTTATTTCAAATAAGCTCATTTGCCAATTTGATAGAAGGACTAATCTGTATTCTCTCTTCACAGGAACTGACTGATCATGGTCGCTGTGGTCCGCGCTCTCACGGTGCTGTTGCTCGGTCAGGTGTTGCTGGGAGGTGCCGCTGGACTCATTCCCGAGATCGACCGACGGAAATACAGTGATTCTGGGAGACACACACCGGAGCGATCAGATATAAACTTCCTGAACGAGTTTGAGCTACGGCTACTCAATATGTTTGGACTGAAGAGAAGACCCACGCCAAGCAAATCAGCGGTGGTCCCTCAGTATATGCTGGACTTATATAATATGCACTCTGAAAACGATGACCCGAACATCCGGCGCCCGAGGAGCACTATGGGAAAGCATGTGGAACGGGCAGCCAGCAGAGCAAACACAATACGAAGTTTTCATCACGAAGGTGAGGCCTAATTTTTGATTGTGAATGTTTTTTTTTTTTTTTTGTGTGTGTGTGTGTGTTCAGTCTAATTTAGGTTTCAATGTTATTTTATATACAAATTTTGAAGTTTGAGGCTTAAAAGAGCGTTTGTTTATTCCCATAACATTCTACAATTCTAAGGAATGATGTGATGCAAGCATTTGGAAACTATTGACATTCCATAAACATCTCTCACTATTATTAAAGAAGCAAAAAATTGCATCCTAATGGTGACTTTACTGCAAATAATTGATAGTGTTTGAGTGCACTTAGAGTAGTTTTCCAGACAAGGTGTGGAGTTCATGCACTAGTTATTTTCCAAGAATCCACACAGATTACAGTAACAAGCCATATGAGGAAATCCAGGATGGTATTTGCGCATAGGCTGTTAGTTTTGCTGTTCTCCATCAAGTTCTGACATTGATGTTTTTGAGCCATCAATGGGGCGGGGAGGTTGTTTTTGCACTACCTTTCATACAGATATTGTGTGCGTGTGTTTTTAGCTTTGCTCAACTCTTTATCACATGCCCGAGTAATTCTAGCCTAACTGCTTGAGCCAGTCAGGAGATTGTGGGTGGCCTTGTTGAATGGTCCGATTTAAATTCACTAGTAACAGAATCTGTTTTTTTTTTTATATAATGAAATCAACCCGAGTATGATCAGGTGGCATGTCAATTAAGTCTCTTTTAGGTGTGTTATCTGATTTAAACACTCGAGAAACATGCCCTCTCTTGCTCTGGAAGATTTGAGCCATGTTCATGGAAGGCTTCTTTCTGGAGTCTGTTAAGGGGTCAACATAAACTGTAGCACACAGTTTAGAAACATTTCACTTTAATTTCATGGCAACAAAAAATCACGCTAACTTGCTGTACTGTGGTAAAGAGAGGGGGAGGGATCCATACGAGAGTCATTACAGGCTGTAAAATGGCACAGATTCGGATGGATGACATCCAGTGGTTGAGCTGACACACTGCAAACAAGGATGCTTTTTGTGTGCTCACATCGAAACAAACTATTTAAGCACTTGCATTAAGTTTCTTCCCTGTTTACTCCAAATGAGACTTTTTCTCATGCACTCAGCAGTAATTGGGCACCTCCTTTGCCTCAGGCTTTTGTCATTGTCTTAATATGGTGAACTCGGTGGTTTAGGACCTAACAGGAATTTGATCAAATCCAATATTATGTCATTGTTTTAACATTTCGTCCAATACGGAGCTGCTGAAATAGCTTTTATTTGACGTCAGTCCTTTTGAGAGATTCTTAGTCAGTTTTGAAGGTAGCCGTCTTAAATGTACGATTTGCTGTTTTGGCATAACATACAAACAGAAATTAGGAATGTCAATACACTCATAACTGTGGCTAACTGCTTTCGACAAGCCCCGACATGTTCGCAGTCACTCCCCCTCAAGACGGATTGACTGGGAGAAAAAGGAAAAGGTGAGGAAAGACAGACAGAACGAGGGAAAGAAAGAGCTGGGCTTTCCCACATCAAATAAAGCGTGCTTATCTTCTGTAGGCTCTTTGTGATTATGAAGCAGATAGGTTGGATTATTGGGAATGGAATTTCCACAACGTCTCTTTTCAAAAGAGATTAAGTGAGCTCTTTGGTCTAAGAGCGTTTTATTTTAGGGCATTCTGTCGTAGGAGTAGCTGTTCCTTTGCTGATTGCAAGCTTTATTCGATAAAGACCTGGAAACAAGAGAATGTTGTCACTCTACAGCCACACAAACAGCCTCGCGCTCGCAGCTAGTCTTTCATTTTAACACCTGGTTCTACTGTATAATCTCTCGCTCAGGCCAGACAAGAAATTATGAGTGGAAAATTCAAAGCCATAGTGAAAATGTCAGGTTTCAGCCTGAAGAAGTGTATAGTTCACATCGAACAGTGTTCTTAATTTGTTGACACTTTTTCTTCTGTCGTTCCAGAGGCTTTTGAGGCACTGTCCAGCCTGAGAGGAAAAACAACACAGCAGTTTTTCTTCAACCTTACCTCCGTTCCCGTCGAGGAGCTCATCACGGCCGCTGAGCTGCGTGTTTTCAGGGACCAGGTTCTCGGTGACGCCGGCGCAGGTGGCTTCCACCGAATTAACATTTACGAGGTGTTTAGGCCAGCGCTGGCCCCCTCCAAAGAGCCTCTTACCAGACTTCTCGACACCCGATTGGTGCAGGACTCTCACACGCGCTGGGAGAGCTTCGACGTGGGCTCGGCCGTGGCTCGCTGGGCCCGTGAATCCCAGCACAACCACGGGCTCCTGGTGGAAGTGCTCCATCCTGAGAAGCCGGAAGGATCTGAGGAGGCCGAGAGGAACCGGAGGAGGCACGTGAGGGTCAGCCGATCCCTTCACACGGACGAGGACTCGTGGGGGCAAGCCCGACCGCTTCTGGTGACCTACAGCCACGACGGGCAAGGCTCGGCTGTCCTGCATTCGAACCGAGAGAAACGGCAGACACGGCGGGGGCCGAAGCAGCGCAGGAAGCAGCACCCGCGCACAAACTGCAGGAGACACGCTCTTTACGTGGACTTCAGCGACGTGGGCTGGAATGAGTGGATCGTGGCGCCGCCGGGGTACCACGCTTTCTACTGCCATGGCGAGTGTCCCTTCCCGCTGTCGGACCACCTGAACTCCACCAATCATGCCATCGTCCAGACGCTGGTGAACTCGGTCAATTCCAACATTCCCAGAGCCTGCTGCGTCCCAACAGAGCTCAGCCCCATATCGCTGCTGTACCTGGACGAGTACGAGAAAGTCATTCTTAAAAACTATCAGGACATGGTGGTGGAGGGCTGTGGGTGCCGATGAGAACTACATATCCCCCCCAATGAAGACTTTTATTTATACAAAAGAACATTTAAAGAGCTATTTTGGAGGAAGAAAAGAAATATATATGAATATATTTATGTTGACTGAAAAAAAATGGGAAAATAAATATTTTAATGAGAGTGCTTGCTTTTTCCAGTGGCTTTGAAGATGTTTTCTGTCCCATGTACATTTTAAAATGAGTGCAATTGCACATGAAGTATAATGCTCAGATTTTTATGATGTATTTATTGCATAACCACTTTATTTGTAAATGATGTGTATTTATCATGAAAAAAAAATATATGATCTTCATTCAGTGTGCATCTGGGAATACATTATTTGAAACCAAAAAATAAACCATGGATGATGAAGTTCTCTTTAAAAGTCATGATATAACAAATATGCTGTTGCATAGACCCACATGGCATGTGGTTACTTTATGCAATACTGGAATTCTGACATTTTCTTTATGCAAACAATTCAAAAGGTGATAATCTGATTTGAGTAAGAATCCGATACAAACCAGAAACCAGCATGTCATGTAAAGAGCCCTCCAAAAGCTTGAAAATACCATAGGAAAAGTTGGGTTTTGGACAATATCAGCATAAATACTTTTTTAATACAGGAAATAATTTCCATTAATAAGGGACAACGCAAACTATGAAAAAATAATGAATTCAAAACAGAAAAAGCATCTCTAAATTTTGGTTTGTTGTGTACTAAATGTTAAAATAGCTATCAATCAGCTAGCTCTACTGGTGTGTAATCTTCAAAAAGAAACCCAAGCCGAGTTTATTCCAGCAATCAGATTCAGACATCACTGCTGCTGTGATGTGTATAATTCACCATTATGATGTCATTGAAAAAAAATCCTTATTGCTGGTTTTTAATTACAATTACAAGTTACTCTAATGCATTTATGCCAAAAGAGGCATACTGTCCAAAACTGTGTTTCTAAACTCTGGGAAGCCACTGCATAATCTCAAAAGACACAGAAAAAGAAATGCATGTTTTTCAAGGATACATGGTCGTATTAGTAGCATTTTATTTTATTTTTTGGCTCTGTCAAGTAGCAACATTTAAAAGTATATCAACAAAGAAAGCATCTAAATAGATCACATCCATTTGATTTGTCCAACAATGGATTAATCTGGAACACATCAGAAGATAAGATGTGTGTCAAGTTTCTTGGAAACTACTGCACTGGTACTCTAGGCATGATTCACATCTCATCTAAACTCAAATATTCATGCAGAAACATTGCAAACATTGGAATAATAAATCACAATGACCCTAAAGCCCACTGAGGGTTGAGCAGCTTTGATTTTAGCATAATTATGTGTGTTTGGCTACTTTTTTTCCAATCTGAAGTTTATCCAAAAGTGTTCTATTTCTTGCTACGTTAGTTTGTCATTGTATAGACCAAACCGCAGGTCTGGTATGGAAAAACTCAACAGCCTTTGTGGTTTCTATTCACCAGATATTCATTCAGCCCCAGAAGGAACTGTTTTCCTTCCTTTTTTTTTACCCAGAATGAATGCTTTTTAATGAAAATTACATTTCATGCAATGGTAAAAGCTGACTTCCTCCATCCAGAGCGCTCTTAGAGTGGGGAAACATTCTCAGGGAGTGTTAGATTTAATGGTTTGTCTTTAAAGAGTCCATAAAGCTTTAATTGAGTTGTATGGCAATACAACTACCCTGCCATGTTTCACATTTAACGTGCATTTCCCAATGTCCCTCCTGTTCTGTCAGCCTACAAGCTCCGACCCTTTGACTTCTTACTACCCAAGAGATCAGGGGAAAACTAAAGCAGGGTCAGGGTCACTGCAGAGAGCCATAAAACATTTCAGTCGTTGGAATGGCCAAACAACTATATCAGTGGCATACTATGCTTTGGTTTCACATAGACGTGCCTCAGCTGGGTCTATTCAGTAATTTGTCTGCATTAATTGTCCTAATAGATTAGATAAAATATAAAATAAAAATAGAAACTAACAATAAATGAAACAATTATATATATTTATGAACCATTGCATACATTTTAAGTTTCAAAGGTACTGCACTGCATGAATGACCCTGGTCACTGGATGGTCACCATTTGCATTGAAGTTGTACAGAACACACTGAAACTACTACTGATGTTATACTCCATTGTTTTCAGGCTCTGTTTACACCTGATATTAAGATGTGTTTTGGTCGATCGGATGGCAAGTGGACGACGTTAAATACAGCTGTATACGGGGTCTAAAATAGTTTGACCTTATCCACTTTCAGCCATTTGAAAACGTTTTTGACTGGATTGCTTTCGTAGTGTAAACGCTCATGTGGTCGAATGGGTTTCAACAGCCACAGAAGACGCCTACTGACTTAACGTGTAAACATTATGAGAAGCGCGCTAGCAGACGGGATTTAAACTTTGTCGGCTGAAGACCCAAGGTTGGTTTGAAGACCAAAAACGTACTAAGGACAATGTTCTCTCACCATTCCTGATTTCTAACACACACTCACAGCGTTCAGCGTGGTCTAGTAGTGGCAGTCAGAGCAGAAACAAAAGCTGGGGCTCTCCGTGTGTTTTTCCGTTGTCTCCTTTTGTGTTCATATGCAAATTACGTGAGCTTATTTCGTCCATTAGATCGAAAGATCTGAAAAAGCTCATACATTTACCGCCTATAGACCCTCCCCTCAAAGAAATCAGGACAGAAGTGGTTGAAAGTGGACAAAAGAGACAGATTAAAACACCAGGTGTAAACGGGAATGTGTCTCCCTTGTCTACTTGTGATCTGATCTTAATACCAGGTGTAAACAGGGCCATAACTCATTCATGTCTAAAAATGACAATCTGCCTTAAAAATTGCAGTATGAACTCTCAGTGAAACTTTACAATGATATATTGACTGAAGATGCACCTTAGTGAATAGAACAGTTCGTTCGGCCAGTTTTCTTTTTAAAGCATCAAAAAAGGTTGGGAAATACAACCATATGGCTTTGCGAGCATCAGTCTGGGCACTGGTTGGGAGGGATTCAGTTTGGCAAGGAACAGTAATTTGATTCGTCTCACTTAGTGCAAACCACACCGAAAGTATCTGTAGTTCCTCTGACCAGATTCATGCAACATCAGAATCCGATTTCCAGATTTCTGGCGGTCGGCGTTTGGAAACTATGCAGCGTGTACCTTTGATGAGGGGAACCCGACCGAGCTGGAATATGACTGCTGGCCCCGTGCCAGAGGGACGCTGAAGTTCGGACAGGGTCTGTGGCGGATCGGAAGGCCTTTGTTATCCCACAGCGGCACGCTAATTTGAGAGAAGGTTCACTACGCCTTTCTGTGAAGCGTCCATATGATGACGTCCAGCACACTTGGAAACGGAGCGTCTGTGGACTAGCTCAAAACACATCAAAAAGCCACGCATCCACATGTTGCTGAAAGAGGAAAGAAACACACAGAAATGACTTTTCCAGAGTGACCGACAAACCCAGAAATGATGGGTCTAATTCTTACGTCCCTGTAAAGAACACATTATTCTATTACATTATTAGATTTTATTGTGCGCGTGTGTGTGTGTACGTGTGGGAGAGGGTCCGCTTTTTTGGAAAACGAGACAGAATAGAGGCCCTATGTCTGTATATGAAGGCCAGGCCAGCTAAATGTTAGGAAATGACTCAGTTGTATTTATGAAGTCTTCTGTTTGTTTGTGCTTTTTCCACTTCGGCTCCTGGAAAAGCAGATTATTTGCACATCAACCGGTTAACTAAAATCTTTGAGATGGATTCATTGCTACAGGCCGTGGGTGCAAAGAGCCAAGGCTTTTCTTGCTTTGGTTAAGCTGACCAGAAATGTCACTGGAAAATCTTGTTGCTACCTGTATTTTCCCTCAGAAACCCTTGACATTTTTTTTTTATAGTCAGTGGTGTTTGCTAAGGCGAGCATCATTTCTATTGCTCATACTTAGGGTTAGGGAAATGAACAAACCCCTTACCCTACACTAATATATTCTGGGTTGTTTCAACACATGTTTGGGTCAAATATGGACAAACCCAACTAATGGGTTTAAAAAATGTATTCAAAAATGTAAACCAACGGTTGTTAATACAAAATTTTATCTCAGTATTTCTGTGATTATTTGAAAATTTGTAACACAGAAATTACGATACTCTGAACCATGTAGTCTTAAGTCAAAACTGAAGTCCCCAAACAATTAGACTCAAATGAAATAAAAGAAAAATTAGAATATGGAGCAAAAGTTCATTTATTACAGTAATTCAACTTAAAAGGTGAAACTAATATATTATATAGACTCATTTCATGCAAAGTGAGATATTTCAAGCCTTTATTTGTTATAATTTTGATGATTATTGGTTACAGATATGAAAACCCCAAATTCAAAATTAGAATATTGTGAAAAGGTTTTCATATCTGTAAGCCATAATCATCAAAATTATAACAAATAAAGGCTTGAAATATCTCACTTTGCATGAAATGAATCTATATAATATATTAGTTTCACCATTTAAGTTGAATTACTGAAATAAATGAACTTTTGCACCATATTCTAATTTTTCGAGTTTCACCTGTAAATAAGTAATTGTTCAAGATTTGTGTTGCATTAACTAATTTGAATTAGGTAAATTAAACAAGAAGCAGAAATAAGTATTATATATAATATAAGTATTTTTGCCTACACTGAAAAAAAATGGTGTAGATTTTGCACTCAGAAATTGTTAGCAAATTTCACAAATAATAACAAAGAAACGGCAAGTAACACTGAATTTTGAAATTTTGAAGTAGAAAGACTAAAAGTGTACTTCCATGTAAAATATACTCAAATAGCCGTTGTTTTATTTACAACTTCGGGAAAGAAAATGGTGTTTACAGTGTGGCAGGAAAATCAAATGCACAAATATGTGTTTGTGTCTTAGAATGCACTTAAATTGTTTCTAAAAATTGTTTTTGTATGTCCCCGAACCCATGCACCCTTTGTTGTGCACACTAATCACCAAGTCATCCACCCAGTAGAGTCCAGCCATTTTTTTTGCACCAACACAAACCCACAAGCAAACACATGAACACACACAAACACACCCACAGAGCAGGTGCCTCAGACCGAGTGAGTCAGAACCCTCTCGTGGCCTCATGTCAGATCCACTGTTTGCTCTGATTCAGTGCCAGCGCACTACGACTCATACCTTCAACTATTTGTTGTTGGGACGCAGGCCTCTTTCCCCTCACAGTAAACCACATCGCTCATGTTCCCCAGAGACTCTGTGTAGTAAACTTTGGTCATTTTTCTTGACATTTATTGGCTGATGGTAACCATGGCAGTACAGTGACTTGGTGTATGAAAGCATTTTGATGTTTCTCATAAAAGCTTTGCGTGGAGGATGTTTCAGTTTGGAACACTCTAGTGAGCAAGCATGTAAACAGATGGTCAAAGGAGATATTTGGGGTGTTTGTTTCTGAAGGGCAGCTGCAGCGCAGCGCTAAACGCAGTTGGTGGTCTATCTGTTCTCTATCTTTACAAGAATTCTGGTGATGCATGCACTTAGGTAAGGTCCTGTTTGGATGGCTCAACTAATGGACACGTTCAAGTGAATCTCACGAAGATACTTCCAGGTCATTTCATCCCGAAATCAAGAGGAAAAAAGAAAGATATAAGAAAGATATAACAATTTTTTTTGAATACACATATACATTGTATTTATAATAAATAAAAATATAAAAAGCATTTTCTTATAAGAAAAAGGCTATATTTTCTATATTTCTAAAAAAAAATTATTTCTGTTATGTATATACACACTGTCATGATTTTTTTTAAAGAAATGAATACCTTTACTCAGAAAGGATGTCTTAAATTGATCAAAAGTGACAGTAAAGATTTTGACATTGTTACAAAAATAATTCTATTTCAAATAAATTCATCAAAGAATCCTGGAAGATATCAACTCCCACCAAAATTTTAAGAAGCACAACTGTTTTTTGTTTGTTTTAACATTGATAATAATAATAAATCTTTCTCGAGCGCCAAATCAGCACAGCATTTCTGATCCAATAAATGCAAGTTTGGTGAGCATACTGCTTTAAAAAAATAATTAAAGAATATAGAAAGCAAAAAATAACTATTTCTCTCTAATTAAGGGGAAAATCAATACTGAAGAACGCACAAACTGTCTGGACAAAATAATGTTTACTAGCCTGGTTAAAACCAGACCATTCTCAGTTGTAACTGAGTTATGGTCTGGCAAAGCGTCATAGACAAAATCATTTCCAGAGGGGCGTCACCAACGGACGTCGCGGATAGACCTAAACCCAATCAGAGCGATGAAGGAGATGACGTATGCAGAGCGGTGTTGTTCTTTGCTCGGTTTTTAACAAAAAGAAATCGCTTAAAACAGACGCGTAAGCTGATTCGAACGAGTGATGTTCGACGGCGGCATCCATCTTTGTAATGTAGGCTACAAAATCTGCTTCAAAATCCCAGCGCTGTCGTCATCGTGTAAAGCCCGCCCCAACGTTTCTGATTGGAGCCTCGATTTCGACGGATTGGAAATGGGCTTGAATGAACTCTTTGCCAGACTAACTTTCAGAGCAAATCTAAATTTGCTGGAGGTTTTCCCAGGCTAAATGTTTACTATTATTAAAATAAACAAATTACACAGTTTTTTCTCTGATTTTAGGGTGAAATGTGACCCGGGACTCTCTTTTTCTTACAATTCTTAATACGTCTGAGGCACCTTGGAAAGAAAAATTGCACACCGCCCCAAACAACAGGCACCTTGTATCTGAAATGGAATGTAAGGACATGACCTGGAGAAAAACCAGCAAATGATTGAAAACATTTGATGTGCTTACAAATCAGAAACACATTAATAGTTCACCTGCAAATGCTAAAGCTTGACGGATAACAAGATTACTAAAGCAACCCTATAGTTCGCTGTACACTTGCAATCCCTATTCCATCCCAGATGTCAGTATCCTGAAGGATCCCAGCAGCAGATGGCATTGATCTTTCACATTAACTTCTCCTCCGGCTCCAAACCCAGCTGATTCACCGTACATATGGAATGCTCTGAGAAGCTGATATACAATACACTATATTGTTGAAAAAAAAAATGTTTTTGAAGACTTTTTTGAATACATCTGCTCCAGTTTTTCGCTGCAAATGAGTTACGTTCAAGGACTGTATCAATGTCATGTTGATTCTCTCTCAAAAGTAAACGCGTTCAGTGTATACTCGGGCTAATCAGGCTAGTTTGTGTTGAAAAAGTCCGGCTAAGGACACACACACCTCGCCGTTGGTGGCCTAACGGCAAAAGCCTAGTCTTGAACCTGCCGCTTAGAATGGATTAACTTGGGGTTGCAGCCAGCTGCGGGGCCTTGGAGCCGGTCGAGGGCGGGTAAGGTTCGCTACCCTGGGTGGTATGGCGTTAATTCCCTCCTCACACGTTTCCCATTAGTGTAACAGGCTACATATGAAGCACCAGGCTGCGCTGGTCAGGGACACAAGGCATCCCAGCCCAGCCTGATTCATGGCACCAGTCAGTGTTGATCAGTTTGAGCCGAAGTGTACCATGCACTTCACAGAATGAGTAATGTCATGCCATACCAACCAATTAGAATGACGCTTCTTGTTCGAACGTCATCTGGAAGTTGACTGGATGGAAATGAGTAACTTGAGCGGTAAATACTATATTTACTGCCAGTGTGCGAGAAATGGGTGACTGTAAATTTTAATGGATACGCGATTCATACGCGATTCAATTCTGCACTCAAAAAATATCTAGGCCTATAAAAATGTACGATTTGAATTGTTTGGACAACACAGATTAAAAAAATTAACTTAATGTGATGCATATTTGTCACAGCACAGGGAAGAAACAGGGAAGGTTTCCACACACACACACACACGCACACACAAATCACGGCATAGTTTGTTATCAAGTATTCGGATTTACTTCAAATAATCATTTTCAAAATGCATTTATTCAAATAGCTTCGAACGAGCATCAATCTGTTCATTGTGAAATCAATTCAATTCATTCAGTTAAAATGCATTAACATGGTGAAAATACGGCAAGATACTGAACAAGAAATATTTATTTAGTTCAAGAATAAGATTGGATTTATTACTGATAAATATTTAGACCTGGTTCTTTTGCATTTAAAACACATTGGGCCCTATTTTAACGTTCTGAAACGCAAGTGTCAAAGCGTAAAGCGCAAGTAACTTTGTGGGCGGATCCCGGCGCTGTTGCTATTTTCCCGGCGGGATAAATGCCTCTTGCGCTTGGCGCAAATCTAAAAGGGGTTGGTCTGAAGTAGCTTCATTATTCATAGGTGTGGTTTGGGCGTAACGTGAAATAAACCAATCAGAGCGTCATATCACATTCCCTTTAAGAGGAGGCGCGCTTGTTGTAAAGCGGATTCCTATTATAACGGCGTATTTGCCAGGCGCGCGCCAGGAGCGGTTCACAGCCGAGGAGAGCAACGTTCTCGTCAGGGCCGTAAAACACAGAGAAGTGGCATTGGGGATGGAGAAACCCACCCAAATTAACTTCTGTTAAACAGGCGTATGATAATTTGGGTTTTATAGAACAGCAAAATAGCATTAGGGAAAGTTTGCGCCGGAACACGCCTCCTCTTTGCGCTGAACCGCCCCGGGGAGCGCAAGTGTATTTCTTAGTTAACCGACGTGCGTCTGTGGAGGGAAAAGTCCGCTATGCGCGGGTGCAAAATAGGAATGATACATGCGTCAGTGTACAAAGTCATTTGCGCCGAGTGCAAGATAGGGCCCCAGGTTTTTTCTGGTCAGTGGCGCAATTGTTTTATAGAACAGCAAAATAGCATGAGGGAAAGTTTGCGCCGGAACACGCCTCCTCTTTGCGCTGAACCGCCCCGGGGAGCGCAACTGTATTTCTTAGTTAACCGACGTTCGTCTGTGGAGGGAAAAGTCCGCTTTGCGCGGGTGCAAAATAGGAATGATACATGCGTCAGTGTACAAAGTCATTTGCGCCGAGTGCAAGATAGGGCCCATTAAGTTTATTAGTACGAAACAGAAATCTAATTTCTTTCTGTATGACTGACAAATATGCATCACATTACGTTTTTGTTAAAACTGTAATCCAAACAGATGGAAATTATTTTCAATTCAAAACACCAAATCTTAAATTAAGGCCTAAATACTTTTGAGTGGGTTCCTTGCCACTGTTGCCTAGGCTTGCAGTTGGGGAAACCTAATATTCAACAATATTATTAATCTGACTGTACTAACGCTGTGTATTAGAACTGAACTGAGCTGGACGATGTTTTTTTTTTTTTTTTTTTGCAGAACTGCTTTATAGACAAACTGAACTAATTTAGTAATAAATTGCTGATCTTTTCAACGGAACTGAATCAACACTGAACTGACTTCAGCTGAACAACAGCCGACATGCATCATTTTCCTGTTTTCGCTGTAAAGCTGCTTCGAAACAATCTGTATTGTATAAAGCACTACATAAATAAAGGTGACTTGACTTGAGTGTGATTGCGAAGAGTGTTTGATGCATGCCATCTCCTTCCTCGGCTTAAAGCTCTTAAAACTTTTGTATGCGACTGCCTCTTACATTACATGTGGCTGCGATGAGGTAGACTTAACCATATGTGTGTGTGTGTGTACAAAAGAGATGGATTGCCTTCTGCCTGCCTCACCTCAGCTCACTTCCTGTGAGTCACTTCCTGTCCCAGGCCCAGAATCCCGCTGTCCTCTGGCTGATGTCATGGCAGCTTTCCACTCCAGCCTATGGAACATAAACATCTGGCCATAAGATCATAAAGCGGAGACGAGTGGCAGTGCTTTTCTTCAGCCCACCCCATCAGTGACTGCATCCTAGCACATTATACAGTCAAAAACTGATTTATTACGAAGAGTAAAGCTCTTTGCATGTGAAACACGGCTTTTTACGTTTCAAAAGCCAAGTACATACTCTTAAAAATAAAGGTTCTTTATTGACATCGATGGTTCCATGAAGAACCTTCAGCAAAAGGTTCTTTATAGTGAAAACATGTTCTTTAGATTATTAAAACGTTCTTTACACTAAGACAAAAATATTAAGATCTGTTCACTGAAAGGTCCTTTGGGGAACCCAAAACGTTTCTTCTCTGGCATCCCTTTTGGAACCTTTCTTTTTAAGAGAGTATAATTAAAGGCACTTGGTTCTTTCACTACTTTTCTTGGCATACCTTCATGATAAAAACGGCATAATTCATTCCAACACATGGTGCTTAGGCTCAAAGTCTCCAAGTTGACACCTCTATGTTCGCAAGAAAGGCAGGAAATGCCGGAGAGAGGTCGTCAGGCAAAAAGGAGGAAAGTATCAGCAGGTCAAAGGTCGAAGGTGAAAGCAAAAGGGCAATGGGCATATCTCAACATTAATTTCCCCCCTAATTCATCCTTTCGGAGCATCGCTTTTTTTGTGTCTCCTCTTTCATTTGGTTCCGCCCCATTTGTCCCCGCCGGCCGCCTGTTGACAGCGAGCGCAGCACTAATAGTCTTCTGTGGGAAAGTTAGTGCGGGACATTCCGAACACCAGAATCTATTCGACAGAACAGTTGAAAGATCGCATGTCCGTACAGATGTGTGAGAGAACGGGAATGTTTGGTTAGGGCCAAGCACTGGCTCTCTCTTTTTTTCTCTAGGTCCCTCTCTTGCTCAAACACATTCTCAAGCTCTTCTTGAGCCATCTTGTTTATGCCGGATTTGAAATACATGAAGCCAACATGTTTGTCAAAGGCAGGATTTTTAGAAAAATGACAAAGGGACAACGAATTCTGTAAATGTGCACCACATGTAGGATAGGGGAAGATGCGATAAATCGTAATTTGGAAATGATTAGCACAACATAGTAGCCTGGTTAAAACCAGACCATTCTCAGTTGTAACTGAGTTATGGTCTGGCAAAGCGTCATAGACAAATCATTTCCAGAGGGGCGTCACCAACGGACTTCGCGGATAGACCTAAACCCAATCAGAGCGATGAAGGAGATGACGTATGCAGAGCGGCGGAGAAACATCTCCGAGTGTTGTTCTTTGCTCGGTTTTTAACTAAAAGGAAACGTTCAAATCGCTTAAAACAGACGCGACAGCTGATTCGAACGAGTGATGTTCGACGGCGGCATCCATCTTTGTAATGTAGGCTACAAAATCTGCTTCAAAATCATGTTCAAAATCCCAGCGCTGTCGTCATCGTGTAAAGCCCGCCCCAACGTTTCTGATTGGTGCCGCGATTTTGGCGGATTGGAAATGAGCTTGAATGAGCTCTTTGCCAGACTAACTTTCAGAGCAAATCTAAATTTGCCGGAAGTTGTCTGGGTTTTCCCAGGCTAACAACATAGGCTTCCAGGAAACTGTTTGGAGAATGGATGGATGGTTTGATAAATAAATAAAAACTATGAAGGATTAATGACGCCGTAATCATTCAATAAATTCTTTGAGATGAGATTTAGTTCATTTTTAAACTTTAAAAAATTTAAATCAGGGAGAAATGTCTCACTCTACCCTACCTACCAATTTAGGGCCTCTTCATAGATGGCACGAGATAAAGATTGACTAAACAAAAAGAGTTGACTTCTTTTTGGTCATTATTTTTAGGCAGGACACTTCAGTACCTTTTCTAGCCGAGCATAACAGGACTTACCAGGACATCCCATAACTCTCACAGTAAAATAGTTGTGCAACGGTCTCCGAGACAGTTTTACTAACATTTCCCCAAATATTTAGATGAGAGTGAAAAGGCTGCGCATGGCACAGGACAGCATTAATCATATAGCTCGACTGAAGCGCTCTATAAGAGTGCAGAGTATTTGCAGAGTTAGTAAACATCGCCGACCATCTCAGCGAAAGCCAATGCCATCGGCGTTCCAACACAGCGTGTTTGTTGACTGTGATATAAAATAGTGCTGTGGGGTTTTGGGTTTCCAGAGAGGGAGCTGGGCTCGAGTATATTGAGTCCATGTGGGGAAGACGGTTTTAATCGGAGCGTTACCCACATTTCTTCCTGTTTCTAATTTGGAGCTGCGGTGGTTTTTGTCCCCTGGCCAGCAGCCTCTCATCCACCGAGTGTCCATTTCCTCTGAAGTGAATAGTAGCAGGTGTGTTGGCATGGCTTGAGGAGAACAGACTCCATCTTTTTCTCCGCCTGCCCTGCATTTGTCTTCCTTTCAGAGTTAGAACATCCTGTAACAACATTGTTTACGTCCACCCTCCTAAACCCATTAAGCGGAGATTAAATCATTTAAAAAATATCACATGCTCGAGGTTCAGAAGAGATCGCAACAAAGTCTTAAACTATGAACAGATTTATCTAAATATGGACTCAAATATTTCTCTATTAATATTACCAAGACCGAATTCTCATAATCTGCATGCTATCTGCATTCATTTTACAGATCAGGTTATGGAAGTCCTTTTCCTCCACATATGGAAATTGCCAAGCTTTGGTAAATCGAAAATTGGCAAGCTTTGGTAAATCATAGATTTGACATAAAAAGTCATATGATGATGCCATAAGAAGTTACATTTATAACAAGCCATAATTATGAGAATCATTACATAAAAAGCCATAATTATGAAATAAAATGCCCAAAAATATGACATTAAAAGACATTATGACATAAAGTCATATAATTATGTCAAAAAGTTAAAATTATAACATTCTAAGTCATAATTATGACATAAAAGTTACATCTATAACATAAGTCATAATTACGAGATAAATCAAAATCATGACATAAAAAGGAATAATTATGAGATAAAATGCCAAAAAATTACATTAAGAAGTCATAATTATAACAAACAAGTCATATAATTATGACATACAAAGTTAAAATTATAACATCCTAAGTCATAATTTTGAGAAAATATGACATTAAAGTCATGATTATGACATAAAATGTAAAACAACAACATTAAAAGTCATAATTATGACATAAAAACTAAAAATGATAACATCCCAAGACATAATTATGAGATAAACTTTATTGAACAAACTTATGACAATTGTGACTTCATATAAAAAAAATGTTATGTCATAATTTTGACTTTGTCATAACTATGATTTACCACAGCATGATTTTGTTTTCCTTATGTGATGGAAATTGGATTTCATAGTATGTTAAAAAATTACTCATTTGTTTCTATTTTTATTTGTAAGAAAGAACATCTGAGACATAAATAAAACATAATTGAGAACTGGCCTGGTTGAAAGTCAGAACATCCTGTAACAACATTGTTTAGTATCAAACTAAATAGGGCAACACACAAGCATCGTGATGCGAGACGTCATAAAAGCGTCCCGTGTCGCATCTACGCCCTTCCTCGCATGACTTCAGAGCTGGAGAGTTGAACCCACCCACTGTGATACGCCAGGCCTCTTTGCCGAAAAACAAGCGGGAATGTCATCTCCCGGGAAAAGGGTCGACCTGTGATTGGCAGAGAAGGGAAGAGAAAGTCAAAATCTGCTCGAGCTCATTAGGTCCAGTGAAAGCAAACGCATGACCTTGTCCCGTCACAGGAGATGTGCTGTCAGGACACTCGGATTGGCATTAACCTCAGGCGACCCCGTCTGTAACTTCCGTTTTCGGCCTAATGAAGGTTTGCTTTTAAGGGGCGTCGTCACTTCCCTTGATCTCCGCTCACAGTCGCCACAGATTAAACAAATCCGATCTGGTCGTTGCAGTTTGCTGCTTCCTTCCAGCGATTCATCCCGAGGGTTTAAACATTGAAAAAGTCAGAACTTCCAAGCTGCTTTGAAGACCATATTTATGGTGGCGAATGATGCATGTTTTCCCCAAAGAGGACATACCCTGCATCAATGATGAATCGCAAAGGTTAATACTCACACACTCCCTCAACAAAAACAACACCAACAAAACAGTTGTTTCCCACGAACCGTGACTTACCTCCACACTCGGACCAGAAGCGATGTAATCTCGGCGTGATTAGTGGGCCGCGATATTCGAAAATCTGATAAAGTGTTCATTTTGCATGTGAAAACCGCATCCAGTTGGGCTGTAAACATCAGCCAGAAATCTTTTCATCTCTGAGAGGTTCCAGGTTTTTCCTTAATGTGGTGGAGCTTAAATCAATAGAGAAGACAGTCCCACATTAATCTTCATGCTGCGAGTTTCACAGCTTTGAAATACGAGCCACAACCATGAAGGGAACATTGTTGTGAGCTGTGTTTCAGGTGCATCCTAAGTCGGGCAGCTTAAACGCATTTTCTAGACTTTCGATGAATGTTTTTTATTTCACTTTGGCCTAATGCGCTTCCTCCACATGTGAACTCACACAGTTGTGCTCGAGCGTGCATTGCCTTGAGCTCCGATTGACGTGAACCTTACGGTCTCTTCAAATGACTCCCTGCTGTTAGATGTTCGCTACACCCGATCGGACAGGCATGTCCCGGCTCGGTGTCGGCTCGCTGCCTTTTATCTGGGATCAAATCGGAGCAAGTTGCTGTCCGCCTAATTGTATCACATTATCTCCTCATTGTTCTCAGCGAGGAAAGCTTGCCGAAAGCTCATCTGCCACATCATAGGGCCCCTATTAACCTCTGACCCCCGTTCCGTGTGTACGGACCCGGCTGCTCCTCACACCCAACCCTGGGCCCATTAACACATCGCTGCGGCCCAGAAAAAAACTATTTTGACGGGCTGTAATTGCTTCTAAGTGACGGGAGACAAAGGCGGCTTTTGAGCGGGTTGAGATTTCCTTTCTGATGGGATGCGAGACCCCCATCGAGCTCGTCTCCACGCCCACCTTGCGGCGGCCCCGTTTGAAAGTGTGAGATAATGAGGGGTGGGTTTTTTTTGGAGGACGGCGCCCAATTACATTCTCTGAATCAAGGGCGGAGAGTGCTGATTAGGCGATGCGTTCCCTTTCTCTGAGCCTCCGAAGCGACCTACCTCAGGATCGGGGTGCGTAATGAGTTTACGTTAGCTACAAAAGGTCAGGGGTCGCTAAAGGTCGTGGCATTTCCTTTAAGGCGGCAGGTGCTGCCATGAGGTCACTCCGACTCGGGCTGCCAGTGAGGAGAAAACCGACAGCCCAGTCCGTTTGCAAACTTACAGAAACAAGGTTGTGTTTGTTATGACGGCGTGTCAAGCCAAATTGATTTCGTGTTACCTTCCTCCAGGACACAACTTGAGAAACCGGCAGGAATGGAGCAGATCTGTTCAAACAGAGCTAAAAATATACTTGTGTATATAATCGCCTGTGTTGGTTTTGTTTTGCGGCTCGGGCTAAATTAAATTCTGAGGTAGAGCTCTGTTCCCTGAGGCTCTGAAGGTATGTGATACACAGGATACATTAGGTTAAAAAGCATCTTTTCCAGGCTTATTTTTGTTTGAAAACTCATCTCACAGAATCTAAAGTTACGTGGTTCTGCTACTCGTAAACAAAGCTTAACTCGTGCAAATAGGTCAATTATAAACTAAGAAAAAGTGCAGAGCCTTTCAAAAAGGAGTGCAACAAATCACAAATGGGATTTCTTAAAAAAAAACTTTAAACAAAAGTGGAGATTAAATCTTTTTTTATTTTTATATCACATGGTCTAGAGTTTCAGAAGAGATCTCAACATTGTCTCAAACAATGCTCAGATTTATCTTAATATGAAATTAAATAATTATCATTAAATATTTATATTTGTATTCCGTATTCATTTTACAGATTATGTTATGGAAGCCCATTTTCAGCACATATGAAAAGAAAATCATGCTTCGGTAAATCATAATTATGGCATAAAGTGACAAAATGATGAGATAAAAATCATAATAATAATGTCAAAATTATTTTTTAAAAAAAGGCAATTATGACATAAAAAGTCATTATGATGACATAAGGAGAAGAAAAAGTCAACGATGACATAAACAAGTCATAATTATTACATACTAAATCATATCGATGACATAAAAAGATTATGACCTAAGTAATGATATACTAAATCATAATTTCGAGAAAAAATACAATTATGACGTAATAATTCTGTGATGAAAAGAAAAAAATATGTTCTCTGACATAAATCATAATTATTACAAAACATTTCTACTTTTTAATGTCATAATTATGATTTCCCACAGAATGATTTTGTCCCCTTATATAGTGGAAATTGGCTTCCATAGTATGACAAATACTTGTATGTCTATTTTTATTTCTGAAGAGAAACCTCTGAGACTTAAATGAGACATACCGGTAATTGAGAACTGCATTAAGTTTCCGGAGCAATGAAAATCTCACCAATAAAGTTCTTTCTGGACACCCTTTTCTCCTCAGTTTAGCCACTCATTGGAAATGTACATTATGAGGACGGAGTCTCCCATGGAAATGCTTGTATTTTTAAGTCTGACGTCAGTCAAAGAGTCGAAGTGGCATGGGAGACTTTTAATACAAGTCTCTCAGTCTGTCATTATGAAACTGGAAACCACCTATCAGAGGCAGAGAGTGACTGATGTGGGGAACTCTGGTCCTGTCCGCTAGTTTCCTTTTGCCAGTCATTTCCAAAAGCTATAGCAACGGGTGGCCAGTGATGACATCATCACACTTCCAAAACGGATCAGAGACTGAAATGGTGCAAATGTAAAACAAAATTCAAGTAAATTACAAATACGTGTATTTTTGCAGACTGACATTAAGTTGTGTTGAATGAAGCAAACCTGAATTGTCAACAACCTCAGCACTCTTCCTCAATGCTGCTGATTTTCACAAGTTGTCTTTGATGAATCTGTGGTGTATGGCAAATAATTCAAGGAATTTCATTAATCAGTTTTTCATCATCCATTTTGTTAACATTACAGCAATGTGACATATTAAATGGCATGCCCATTAGGGGGCAGTCTGAATCAGTGAATCTTATCACTATGCATGCATGCATTGGCGGACGCTTTTCTCTAAAGCGACTTTGCATTTAAGGTATACATTTTGAATCGAACACATTACATCGGCGTTGCTAGCACCATGCTCTACTGTTTGAGCAACAGGAATGCCTTAAAAGTTATTTATGAAAGTCTTTGCACTTCTTAAATAATAGAGTACAAAGTTTTTGCACTTCTTAAAGTCACCATGAAATCAATTTTGTCAATAATTTTTTTTATGGAATATTGCAGTATTTATTTTAAATTATTTATCCATGAACATCATGATTTTGTTTTTAATTGGTGTGCCCTTGTAATCTTTAATCAAAATAACTTCCCCTCCCTATTGCAGGGACATCTTTTCTCTTAGACGTCTTGATGATGCGTTTACCGGTGTGAGGGTGGGACAACCTGTCATTCACATGAGATCGACCAATAGCAAACCACAATTAATCAATCAAGTTCCGCCCTTTTTTGTCTCGTTTGAGAAGCTTTTACTCGGATATGTCACAATAGGGAAGAAAAGACTATTGCACAGATACCAGTCTTTAATCAAAAGCAAGTTTAAAAAAATAATTCAAGCAATTTTTTTGCCTGAATAAAAGTGCGTATACTCTAGCGAAATCTCTGGCAAAAAAGCACAGTATAAGCACAGCTCACACAGAAACTGCTTTCAAACTGTGGCCAGCAGGGCAGGGCCGGATAAAAGGAGGAGTGACGACAGTGAAGGACGGGAGAGGATTAGGCCTGGGACATTTATGTTGGTGTTTTTGTTTTCATTTATGCAGCAGTCGTCCGTGAGGGGCAGCCGCTATACTTTCATTTTGTTGTTTATGTTTATTTTATTAAAGTTATACGTTTAACATTTGCTGGTTCCCGCCTCCTCCTTCCCTTATTAACAAACCTTTGTTACACAAACCAAGTACTTTTCTGTTGGTCAATGTGGCAAATTCAAGAAACAAATAAACCCTTTTTTTAACTTCATTTAATGGATAGTTAACCCAAAAATGAAAACTCTGTCATCATTTACGCATATCATACCAAACCCATAAGATTTTAGTTAATCTTCGAAACACAAAATAAGGGAGGTTTATGATTCTCCTTTGAAATTTTAGGTAACTTAAAATACATTTATCTTAGTTTTTTTCAGGAAATCTTTAGGATTTAAACTAAAAAAAAATTATTTACATCACATACGGTAAACTCAGAAGCCCAAACAAGCTTTTCTTATTTGTGTTTTGAAGATGAACCTAAGTCTGAAGGTTTGAAACAAGATGAGGGTGAGCAAATGATGACAGACTTTTCATTTTTTGTGTGAACTAACCCTTTACGTCTCCTGAACCATTAGAGCTCAACCTCTGAGTAATAAAAGACACTATGAACAGCTGAGATCTTTTGTAACACTCACTCAGAGCCTCTGATCAGCGCTCGTCCAGATCGCTCTCTTCCCACAGTCCAGTCCTCATGTGACTTTGTGGATGAACACCTGCACAACACAGTAAGATTGTTGGGCAATTAGAGGCCTCTGACCTTTTCAAAGGGAGGAGAACCAAGCCCTGGTTTGGCCCTGTTAGGAATGGTATCACCCTACTCAATAGGCCTGTTACTGGCCTTGCTTGCTTACTGTTCCATGAAATGTGCCTGTGGAACAGTGCAAACTTCACTGAAACAGACTGGACACTGTTAGACAACAGTGCTGCCTTTGTGTAGGAATTGTCAAAGCTGGCCCTTTCCTGATGGTCCTCCCTTTCTTCTGTGCCTCAGCTGTGAGCAAACAAAGCAAACGCCAAGGCCATGAGCTTCTACACAGCCGGCCATGTTGGAATGCCTGTCAATTACGACAAGTGTTGGCATTTTTGCCTCAATTTTGTTTTATTTCACTTTATGCAGTGAAAGTGTAAGCTGTGGATTGGTATAGAATTGAATTCAAGGCAGGTCAACTAACTGTTATTTATACAGCGCTTTATACAAAACATATCGTTTCAAAACAGCTTCACAGTAAACAAGAAAAGAATCAATGAGGCAAACTTGATCAGATATGAGACAAATTTAAATTCTGCTGTAAAGCTGCTCTAAAAAGACAATAATGTCATTATTTAGCTCAAGTCAGTTCTGTGTTGATTCAGTTTAGTTCAATAAGCGTGTAAACATCAAAAATGAAACCAGTTCAATTCAGCTCTACAGAAGACAAAAGTGTCGTTATTCAGTTCGAGTCAGTTCAATGTTGATTGGACGTTGAAACATCGCATTTTCAGATCTGATGTGCAATATGTTACAGCAACTCTGCAGAAACGTTATCTGTTACGTTCATTGCAAACATTTCAAGAGCCAAACGACCCAGAGGAGATGCTAAAGCGACCAGTGTGCAAGACTTTATTACATGTTTTACTCCCAATTTGCTCCCTGTTTTGAGAGCTGGTCTACTGTAACTTCATTCAAAGTTAATTGCTTTTCCTTTCTAGCAGCTTTTATGTTTTGTCACCTGTATCAGACCATCACATAAGCATAACTACATGCTGTTTCAGTCTGCAGTTCTTACCGTAACCATACATGGGCCACTGGCAAAAAAAAAAAAAAGAAAAGGAAAAAAACAAATCAAAATGTAGACGAAATCTATAGACGTCTGGAGTAAAAAACCCGAATGAACTACCCGAGGCACTGCGAACCCAACAGCTTACTCCCAAGACAAAGATAGATTTGGGGAAGCGTTTATTTAAGCAGATTGGTTTTGCGACTGAGGGATTTTTCCTGTCCAAATGAAAACCAGTAGCACTCGGTTTGAAGCCTCCATTCACTTTGCATAATGGCTCCCAAGGTTGCTCTTTTTTATTTCTTGGCTTTCCGTGCCAGTATAATTCAATTTCTCAATCCAAACCAAATATTTGCAGTGTGGCCTACATTTCCACACTGAGCTGCATGCAGGTTGGCGGCATGGGCACTTACGCATTCCTCTGACACACAGAAGAGATGACTGACAGCTTAGCTTTGCCGTACACCTTGCCATGATACCATGCTGTTGTAACCCTCTCGTAAAACTTTGCTGTTGTCTTTTGTGAATGCCCCTAGATTGACTTGAGTTTCACTGTCTGGATTTAACAGGAATGCTTTAAAAGAAATAGTTCACCCCAAAATTTACATTTTGCCATTATTTACTCACCCTTATGTTGCTCCGAACCTTTCTTTCTTTCTTTCTTTCTTTCTTTCTTGAAACACAAAAAGAGATATTGAAGCCAAAAAATTATGCTTAATTTTGAATTAATGTAAAACGCGTTGCGGCAGCATACAGACATAGGCAAAGGCGGCTTGCGTGCCTATTGGCTGTCCTGCTGCAACTGCAGTAGCATATCGAGAGAGGCCCTTCGGTGACGGTCCAATGGGGGCCCTTCCCGCCCACTGCGTCACCTTCACGCCAGGCGTGGCCTAGCCCTATAAATATGGCTCAATGGGCTGACATCACTGATTTTTCATCCCTTCAATGTAGCTCACGCACGTTGGATCCGGAGTGAGAAGCCGCGCCGTTGGAAAAAGCCTTCTGCAGGACGAGCCATTGCATCTGAAGCCGCTGGCCTTCACTTCGCCGCCTTCAGTCGCCGTTCCTGCTACCTCCCCTCCTCCGCCCGTGGACCGTCAGGTAAACGAGCCAGTATCGAGTCGGAGCTGATGCGTTTACTCTCGCAGGCCGTGGCGAGCCTCGGCCTCGAGTGGGAGGCGCCCGCGCAGCCTGCGCGCAACCGACTGGATGGATGCTTCCTTCAAGGAGACCGCACCCCACCGCCTTTCAGATCCGCCCCCTTTCTTCCTGAGCTTCACGAAGAGGTCGCGAAATCCTGGAACGCCCCCTTCTCAGCCCGACTGCGTTCCTCTGTCTCTGCAGCATTCTCCGTGGTGGACGGTGCGAAAGACAGAGGCTACCTCTCGCTCCCCCCCGTGGAAGAAGCCGTAGCAGCCCATCTTTGCCCGCCCTCCGCTGGACGGCGAGCTAAGACGGCGCTACCATCTAAGGCTTGCCGCACTACTTCAGCCATGCACTCCCGCGCTTACACCGCCGCTGGGCAGTGCAGTGCTGGGCCCCGGCCGAGGATTGAGATCAAGCCCGAGGCCTCAAAGTCGTCCTAGCCCTTCTAGGAAAACGACGGTGTTCAAGTCCCGGCGCGGCCAGACTTTCACCGAAACATCTCGTTCGTTCAGTTCCAGGAAATGCGACTGTTCCAGTGTATTCTGCAGTAAACAAGTCGGCAACACGGCCCGCTTGCCTGCACACAAACGCCGTCTTCATGGTGACCCAGATATATCACATAAAGAGTGCAATTTCTGGTGTTCCGGCCACGGCCGATGGTGTTATGAGTGTAATAAAAATGCCTATAACCCAGTGCTCATTTCTATACACAGACACGGCCCGCCACAATGCAGGGCTCGCACAAATAAAATCGGCTCATGTCGATTGTGCAACAAATGTAGTGAATGTGCCCACGACCCAGTGCCCACAAACACTACACAATACATGTCCCACGGTTTCTGTAAAAACGAAACCAACACACATACAGTCAGCCCCGGCCGACGGTGTTTTCAGTGCAGTAAATGTGCCCGCTGTCCCGCGCCCACATTCACTCACAGACATGCTAAGGTCCACGGGCCTCGCCCCGCTCGCTCTTTCTCAGCAGACTGCTATAAGGGAAATGACCGCGGCCAGGCTGCCCGCCGTGATCGGCGCGCTCCCCGCCTCAGTCACTGCGAACGCAGTATTCACACTACAGCACGCCAGGGCTCCCTTGTCGTCCCTATGTCACGACCAGAACCCAAATACCATTCTACCCCTAGCTGTTCATGCAAAGCGTGGGCACCGCTTCCCGGGATATCAGAATGGGTGCTGAACATTATAAAAAGAGGCTATTCGCTACAGTTCACTCGACGCCCCCGCTGTTGCACGGCGAGCGTTGAATCCACGGTGAAAACAGAAGTAGCCCATCTACTTCGAGCCGAAATAGCGACACTATTGAGTAAAGGGGCAATAAAGCCTTTATCTCAAGCTCAGAGCGAGGGGGGTCTGTACAGCAGATATTTTCTGGTCCCGAAAAAAGACGGGGGTCTCAGACCCATTTTATATCTAAGACAGCTGAACAGAGCGCTTATGAAACGCCGGTTCAGAATGCTCACAACCAAGAAAATCCTCGCGCAAATTCGCCAAGGGGACTGGTTTATGTCAATAGATCTGAAGGACGCTTACTTCCAGATACAAGTAGCGTTACGTCACAGGCGTTTCTTGAGATTCGCCTTCGAGGGCCAGGCATATCAATACACAGTCCTACCGTTCGGCCTGTCTCTTGCACCCCGTACATTTACAATGTGCATGGACGCGGCTCTCGCACCCCTGAAACTTCGGGGCATGCGAGTTTTGAACTACTTGGACGATTGGCTGATTCTAGCTCGATCTCACTCAGAGCTCATAGAACACAGGGCCATATTACTCGAGCACCTCGAGAATCTGGGTCTCACAGTCAATTGGGCGAAAAGTTCGCTGCTTCCCAGTCAGGAAATAACCTTTCTGGGCACAGAACTGAACTCGCTGTCTATGACACTAGACGACTCTATGTCGCGAAATGGTCAGTGTTTGCTGGCTGGTGCAGAGCCCGAGGCTTTTCACCCCCAGACTGCGGGATTACGGAAGTGCTCTCCTTCCTTCAGGGGCTGCTGGATAAGGGTAGAACCCCATCCACGCTTAAAGTTTATGTGGCGGCCATAGCTGCGTTTACAAAACCCGCGACTGGCCAGTCACTGGGGAAAAATGATCTGGTCATCCGCTTCTTAAAAGGAGCTAAGAGACTAAATCCTCCCAGACCCCCCTCAGTCCCCATGTGGGACCTTTCCACGGTTCTAGAAGCCATGAAAGGTGCCCCGTTTGAGCCGATCCACCTGTCGAACATGAAACACCTGTCATTCAAGACAGCGTTTCTCATAGCGCTCGCTTCAGTGAAGCGCATAGGGGATCTGCAAGCGCTCTCAGTAAGCGCGACGTGTCTGGAATTTGGGCCAAATGACTCAAAAGTCGTACTCAAACCAAGACACGGATACGTGCCTAAATCCCTCAATACGCCGTTCAGGGCCCAGGTCATTTCCCTGTCCGCCCTGCCGGTTCATAACGAGGAGATGGGCGAGAGCTTCCTTTGCCCAGTCAGGGCATTAAGAGCTTATGTGTCTCGCTCGTCCGTTTTCAGACAGACCGAGCAGCTTTTCGTTTCGTTCAGCGGACGTACTAAGGGACTAGCCGCGTCGAAACAGAGCCTATCCAGATGGGTAGTTGACGCTATAGCACTGGCATACAGGTCAAAAGGCCTTGAATGCCCTTTAGGTGTTAGAGCGCACTCCATGAGAGGCATGGCCTCATCGTGGGCTTGGTCTAGCGGGATTGCCTTACAAGATATCTGTATGGCGGCAGGCTGGGCCTCCCCGTCTACATTTATAAGGTTTTATAACCTAGAGGTTCCCGCCTTACAGGCTAAACTACTGTCGGTATAAAATCAAGTATTTTCTGCCCCACTGCTTCGGCGCAGAATACTACAATCGCTCGAGCACCGCTCGCTGACTGATAAAATTACCCCATGGGCAAAAGTAAGACCCATACTGTTACACAGTTCGGGCCGAATTTTCACCCCGACTGTGTGAAACACTGTGACAGTGATTTGCTCCTTTGGATGCTAACTTATTGGGAATGACGCTGTTAGCCTCTCTTCTCAGACTCTCTGTGAGTCCTTGGTGATTGTACATTATATGAGCCCCGGGCACCTGCCCTTGGGACTTTGGTGTTGGATCCCAGCATGCACGGCGTTTTACACTGTGTTCCCCTAGCGTAAGATATTACGCAGTACGAGAGAACCTCTCTTTAGAGAACGTACTCGGTTACTAACGTAACCTTGGTTCTCTCTAGAAGAGGGAACGAGTACTGCGTATCTTGCCGTGCTTGCAACACACTCTGGTTCGCTTCGGCGATGAAAAACCAGTGATATCAGCCCATCGATCCATATTTATAGGGCTAGGCCACGCCTACTCTGGCGGGAAGGTGACGCAGTGGGCGGGAAGCGCCCCCATTGGACCGTCACCGAAGGGCCTCTCTCGATAGGCTGCTGCAGTTGCAGCAGGACAGCCAATAGGCACGCAAGCCGCCTTTGCCTATGTCTGTATGCTGCCGCAACGCGTTTTACATTAATTCAAAATTAAGGATAATTTTTTGCCTTCAATATCTCGTGGAAAAGAGTTTTTTTTTCCTAGCGTAAGATATTACGCAGTACTCGTTCCCTCTTCTAGAGAGAACCGAGGTTACGTTAGTAACCGAGTACGTTCCTTCAACTACTTTCTTTAAAGCCTACATTTACAAAGCAGCAGTGTTGGGAAAGTTCATTTTCTACATGAACTAGTTCAAAGTTCAGTTCACAAATTTTAAAATGAACTAGTTCAGTTCATAGTTCATACTTCAAAAAATGAACTAGTTCATAGTTCTTTTTTTCCATATGTTGCTGCGAGCTTTTTTTTATTATTATTTTTTTTATTATTGCCACAGCACATATACAACCACAGACAGCAATTATTTTATCGACGGGCAAAGTTTGCACAGAAATGTAAGATTTTTCCCATCCTCACCGACCTTGTCATACAACTCGTTTAAATGATCATACGACGCCTCCTCGCTCGCCGCTTTGTCGAATACGTGCTGCTTTTTGTCTTAATGACGCATGCGGCGGCCGCGGTGCGACGCTGGTGGCTGGTGTTGCCAGATTGGGTGTTTTTTTCGCTACATATTAAGGCCTGTTTGCGCGTGTTTTAGCCTGGTTTTCGCCTGGAAGGCTCTATAGAAATCTGGCACCCTATTGAACGAAGTTAAACTGAGAGAGCGTGCGTTCACAGACACCAGAATGAACGCGTTCACAGTAACGTTCATCAGGCAGTAATTCAGTACGTTTAGTTCACGTTCGCCCAAAATATGAACGCGTTCAATGAACTATTGTTCATTGAACGCGTTCAGGCACAACACTGCAAAGCAGACACATTCAAATAGTACGTCAAGTGAAGAAAAGATGGGCCTGAAAGGCCTGTACATATGACCTTTTCTACATATCTAGGCTGATTTATGATACTGTGTCCTCCAAGTTCCTAATTGTATAACTAAAATAAACCAGCTTCGGCCCATAAAATAACGTGCTTTAGAGCAACCCAGCGGTATTTTCCATCGTGAAGTAGGTCATGCGACAGGTGAGAGGGACTCTGTTTGTTTGCTGGCGGTCGGTGGGCATCTTTTCCACGCAATTAGATGACTTCTATTCCAGACACGCAGCTGGCCGTCACAGAGGCCGCCTGTGTCTCCATGTTGATGTGGACCTGCTGTATCTTCACCGCGACCCAAAACGGGACTCAGAGCTTCCTGTGTTGAGAGACTCGGGTCTCCTGGAGAGAGAGAGAGAGTGCTGTAAATCTGGAAATGTTGAGGAAAGTTTGGGAAACACCTCAGTCGACGCCCTGCAAGGTTGATTCACACAGCTGTGTCATAAACACGGCATGAAAAGCGTCACGCCACTTCATGTCACCTCTCGACATGTGCATGCCATTTTGTAGCACTGAAAACAGCTTGGCTGGAATCACATCAACGCATATCGTCTTCGAAATTTTCGTAAACCGTGTCTGAGGTTATTTCCTTTACGCATGCGATGTTTATACACCCTGTTTTTTAAAAGCCAGTGTGTGTTGCCCAATTATATCTGAGGAAATGAAAAAACACATCTGCAATTCAACAGGTGCCTCTTGGCATCCAGTATGTTCCACGTCTGGAAAACATCTGCATAGGTGGTCTCTCTCTCTCTCTCTCTCTCTCTCTCTCTCTCTCTCTCGTTCTCCATACTCTTTTCTTCCTCTCTCTAGGGTCCGAGTGCAGGGAAGGCTGATTGTAAATACGGCAAGGACCTCAGAGCCAGAGAAACAGCCGTATATTTTGGGAGAAAAGAGGCTGGCTTTTACCAGAGCATATTTTTAATCGCACAACGCCAGCACGGATAGGACAGAGTTGCACAGCTGCTCCTCTAATTTGTTTAAGCATGTACAAATAGGCCGTCCCACACGAGCCAAAAAAAGTGAGAGGAGGTTTTGCTCAACATGGCATTTTTGTCTGACCAGAAGAGCAAAAAAATCAACAGCGACAGAGACGGACTGGTCATTTTGAGGGATTTTACAGCAAGTTCCCACCGGATTTGTCATATATAAAGAGTCTCGCAGCTCACAACTGGATCCAGAACAGTTGAGTCGCACACTTCGTCGACGTTAAAAAAGAAATACGATACCCAAATTTGGGAGACCTTGCATGTTTTGAAGCGTACAAAAAGAATCGTCTCGATTTCAGCAGATCTTTGGAAGGAACGCGGAGGTCCTGTTGAATGATTCAAGTCATGGAAAAGATATTTATAACAAAGCGGTTCTATGTTCTTTATCCTGGGAAGGATTAGAGGACAAATCTGATTTGGCCCTACCCATGAGCTTTGGCTATGAAACTTTATGGATAGCAGTATCTAACCATGTAACAGGGTTATTATAGTTAACTTAAAGTAAAACCGTTAAAAAAACAAACATTTTTGTTACTTAAAATAAACCAAATGTTAATTGATAATTGAATAAAAACTCTTTTTTTTACATTTCACATTTTCATTTAGTTTAACTTGATAAACTAAAATAAGAATAAATAAATACTATATAGATTTTTTTTAATCTAATAAAATGACAAAACACAAAGAAATTAATACATTATTACGAATGACACTTATTAAAATTAATTAAATTAAAATTACAACGCAAGATACAAACAAAATACTAATAAAAAACCAAGCCTATCAATGTTTCTAATAAACGTATCTCAATGATACTAAAATAACACTGACTAATGCGTAATTATACCAGAACCACATAGAAGCAGAATTAATTAAAGTGCCCCTGTTATGTGCTTTTTCGAATATTACCTTTCATTTAGTGTGTAATATAGCTGTGAATGTAAAAGGTCTACAAAGTTTTAAAGATCAAAGTGCACGACAAATAAAATTATTGTCTCCTAAAAGAAAGAATCAATTCTGAACTGCTGAAACGAGTCGGCAGCAACACCAGTCTCACTTCCTGTTTTATACCTATGTAACAATGTAAGAAATTAGCATAATGCCAAGCTAGTATGGTCTTCATTGGCTGCCTGTGAACAACGTCTACTTTTACCCTCAAACTAGTTGTAGCTGAGACTAAGAGTTTGATTCGTGTTGTCAACATGTTGAGAAGAGGCTATTTTCTGCGTTGAGAATCCACTTTGCACTTCAAAAGGATGAGGAGTAGTGCTGGAATTGATCAAATAAAACCAACACCGTCGTTACTGTTCGCATCACTGTGTTTACAAGCGTTGAGGAAGATATGGAGCTGAAATTCAGATATGGCAATGGCTGTTTGGTTTCTGATATGTCGACCAATCAGAGCAGAGCAGGCTCTCGGAAAGGAGGGGTTTAGGCCCCGTTTACACAAAGGAAAACGCAGATATTTCCCTGTGGTCTGGCCTCTCATTTACACGAAAACACCGTTTTTATCACAGAAAACGATTATTTCTCAAAACTCCGGCCAAAGTGGAGATTTCTGAAAACGCCGGTTATGTTTATGGTTATATTGTCGTGTCAATTGGGAGAAACGGGGTTTTAGGTTCTCTCTTGTCGATTCTGAGGATTCTGATTGGCTTGCATGGCTTTATCCTTCTCCCTACACTGCCGCCCATATGTTTGGCATAGTTATGATGGCGCTCGACGGTGTATGTGTGTGCATGCGGGTGTGTGCACGATAAATACCCGGCTTTGTGTAAATGTGGCCTTAGAGAGACCAAATCTTTGACCGAATTAGACCAACAAACAGTTTTCAGACACTTTGAGAAAAGAGGTAATGTGAAGTTGAAATAATAAAATTATATCAATGAACAAAGCAATAATAACAAATTAGACAACCCTGAACCTAACAATACATATACAGTGGTGGTCCAGTACACTTTAACCCCAAACTGTGAAGACTCTTCTAAATCTGAGGGGTAAAAGTATCAGCCTATCATGTTCTTCTTAATGCAAATCCTTCCCGTTTCCAAAAAATCTGTCTCAGATTTGTAACTTTAAAACATACAATTTAAGCTCAAGTTAAGGAGTGGCCTCCAATGCGCCATTTGTAAGCATTCAGGAGGCACGATGCATCGCGATACCTACCCACACGACAGCTGATGTCTGAGAATTATTGGTTTTGGAAACTTACACCCAGTGAGAGAGCTCTCATACACATAATTAGGCTCGTTTAAAAGCAGATTATAGGATTGACGCGTAAATACGAGGTTGCCTGTGACGTATGTCAAAGCCGGTGTCCGAGTAAAGTTAGAAACATGAAATGTAAATGAATAAGCGAATGGAAAAGTCAAAGTGGAAACTCTAAACATTTGCTCTTCAGAAGTCGGAAAACAGGTGCAAACAAGCTTCCCTTTAATCTGACCATCTCTCATTCACTCCATCGTCCCAAACATAGCGCTCTTTTTCCAGTCCTGACTAACAGAGGGGTATACCTTGTTCAGGACGCTTCTGATTTACTGTTCTTGTATAAAACAAAAAGAGAGGGGAAACTTTGTGCATTTGGAAAGGGAAACGAGGGGAAAGGAAAGAAAAAGACATAAAAACAAATCAGTGCAAAAAAAGTTCTTTCTCAGTGTTTTTGTCTTGTTTCTCTAAACATTCTTAAAATAAAATACATTTATTTGAAAGTCTAAAAGGCTTGAGATATTAAGTTTTGTTTTCTGAAAAATTAAGTAAGTTTTTGCTTAAAAACAGAAAAAAATATTCTCCAATGGGGTCAGAAAAAAAATCTTGTTTTACCTTTGAATTTTCTGAGCCCATTGGAAGATAGGCCTATTTTTTCTTGTTTTAAGCATAAACTCACTTCATTTTCATTTTAACATAACTTAATGATGGCAGCATATTTTTTTTTATAGTGGGTAATGTTGCTGTTTGAGCATGAAAAAGTTCTGTAAAGTTACAAAACAAAGTCACTCCAAATGGAATTAATCTCTATATCAGTGCACACTGTTTCTGATTCTGAACACCCAGAAACGCTTTCATTGTAGTCCTGAGTTTTCTTCCGGAACGAACACATCACAATATTCGTCATTTGAATAATTCCTGCCCAAATCATACACAAAAAAGGGGGTGAGGCCTTGTTGAGTTGAGTTAGTAGTGTGTTGAAACTTGCAGTTGAGTCAGTAGTGTGTTGAAACTCGCAGTTATGAAAAGGAGCGTTGTGATTGGTCAACTACTTTAAATGGTTGACCAATCACAACACATTTGTCCAGCCGACCAATCAGAGCACATTGAGCTTTTTGGAAGGAGGGTTTTCTTAGAGACAGGAACTAAACAGAGCGTTACTGACAGACTGGGACCAGAGGTGCTGCAACAATGTCAAGTATGTGAAAAGGTATGCGTTTTTTGAACATTCAAGCATGAAAACTTATTCTAGCAGACCCCAAAAACTAAAACAAAACTTTGTTAAAGGGCACAATATGGCCTCTTTTATATCTTGCATAATATGGCCTCTATAATATCTTGCATATTGCTTATCAAGTAAATGTATCTTGATTATTTTTTTTTTAAATATATTTGTACTGGAAACCAAGACAAAAATGCTGAGTACAACATGATTTTTTGCAATGATGACATAACACATCTTATTCAGTAAACATGAGGTTTCAGCTTCTGATATGGAGTAACTCTTTAAGCACATACCCATTGAGAGTTGTGTACACTTTGGAACAATTTGCACTGGAAATCCCCTGTAGGGTCTGGGGCGTCTTTAACATATAGGTGGATATGCTCGAGCGGGGTTTCCCCCGTAAGCCCCGTCCAAACGACATGCTTCAAACACTAAACTAGGTGCTAATGAACTGGGTCCTGACAAAGTTTACTTTCCTGGGTTGAGTCTGCACCGTACAATGGTCCCATTCAGCGGGTCTCAACCGTGGAAAGTGTCTGTAAGGTAATCCCATAAGAGTTTTGCGAGACCTTTTCAAATTTTTCAATATGTCTCTTTACCTGCATGCGCTGCCTTTTGGCCAGTGCCAATGATAACACTAATATGCCTCAGCTGATACTAGCGATCGGCGAGGAAATTTGCATGAGGCAAAATGACATCCTTTCACGAGTCGCTGGCATAGACGTCTAGCCTTTTCTGCCCTATTACTCACCTGGTGCTCTTACAGCCTAAATATCTAAGCTTGCAGCAATGCCAGGGCTCTTCACTGGGCACGGGGCCTGAAACAGAACCAAGCAGCCTTTTAGTGTACCTAAATGCACTGGGCCTTATTACAGGTGCTGCTAAAAGTAAATGGCAGGGCTGTTCGGTTAAAAGATCGTGGCTATTTTATGTGGGGACTTACTGAGTAGGAACATGCTGTTTATTTTGTTGTTTGTGCATGTAGAGACTTTTGACTATCAGGATAAAGTTTGGTCTGGCTAAGAACTGCCTATTCAGGATGAACCCATCTAGCTGACATGCAAAGCAACAAACCACAGTTTTTTGTTGTTGTTTTTACATGCCGTTGTGTGCCGAGTTAATCTGAAATAGTTGGTACCATAATAATAGACTGAAAAACAACAGCATTGGAGAGTTTGCCCGGTGCTCTCACAATAACTCCATTTGGATTATACAAAAATGTATGACTTTTATAGAGGATTTTTTTTCTACAAAAATGGTTAGGTTATCATTTGGGTCATCGGTTTTTGTATAACCCATCTTGTACAATATTGCCCTTTAATGGAACATAATTATGTCTTCTCACGATGAGACTAGGTTAAAAACACAGGAGAAATTATGTGTGTAGACCTTGTAATCGGAATTTCTATCCGCCTAAAAGGACATCTCTTATGCTTACCAAGGCTGCATTTATTTGATAAAAAAATACAGTAAAAACAGTAGCCTACTACTGTGAAATATTATTACAATTTCAAATAACTGTTTTCTGTTTTAATATTTGAAAAAGTAATTTATTCCTGTGATGCAAAGCTGAATTTTCAGCATCATTACTCCAGTCTTCAGAATTTATGTTTTCACCCAAAGTTACAAATTTAACTTTAAAAAAAAAAATGTTTTTAACGAAGCAGTGTTTCCATCCCATGTTCAAGAGAACAAAATCGCCACTTCCTGGGAAATTGCCACTAAATATATAAAAAAATAAGTTGCAGAAATCAGGAAAGCCAATGTGGCAAATTGTTCCTACATCTGATGACTTGCGTCTCAGAGCGCGCAGACAAAACGAAATCCACGCTGTCATGTTATCTTGCTTTCAGAAGACTGGTCTTTGGGGATGCAATCGTTTAAATTCTGTGATGGAATTAAACCAAATCATTTTGATGTCAGACTTTGGCTCAGGAGTTTCAGAACGACCAAACCAACATTTGAGATGCTGTGGGATGCGATTGGTCCACTGGTTAGTCCAGTTACATAATCACATCCACTGTTGAAGCAAAGTCACGTGAGCTTTTTGTTTTGCATCGTGGGATTTATTCGGTAAATGTGTTTCAATTGTAGTCTTATCGGACAAAAAAAAAATCTGCCTCAATTCAGCACAGTTTTTATGTTAATTTTTAGAATTCGCAATATTGCACCTTGCCGTTTTTATCCAGCGTTTTTTTTAATGTGATATCCCAAAATGAACATAAAAATAGGTGGATGGAAACATAGTTAGTGTCACATGATCCTTCATTCTAATATGCTCAAGAAACATTTCTTATTATTATCAATGTTGAAAACAGTTGTGCTGCTTAACTTGTAATTTTACTTCTGACGCCACTAACCTAGAAAACTTTGGCAAATCCATCGACCAATTCTTCCTCAAAGGTGCTCGTTGTATCAACCTGGCACTTGAAACCATGCTCTTGACATTTTTGGGTGCAATATGCATCAAACTGTGGGCTGAGACCAAGTCTGAATTAATCACACGACCCTTGATGAAATCTCTGACAGACACACTGTGTCAGCTGAAATAATATCACTCCCTGTTAACACCCCGAGCTGTTTTTGTGTTTAGATGAACACCGGGCTGTTGGTAAACTACGAGCTTGGCTTTTATGCCTCACGACGCATAAAACTCGAGCAGCCAGACCCGACTGTCAGATCGAAAAATACATTTACTTATATTTATCTCCAGCGCACTTGAAGCGTGTGTAGCTCACAGGGGGAGACATCTACAGGAGGGAGAAAACACAATCTATCTGGCAGATTACCTCTATCAAAACATATGGGCCTGTTCATCCATATCATTCACGTTTCAGGGCCACAGAGATATAAAACACTAGCGGCTCCATTCTGTGTTGTACGCTGCTAAACAGTAGCTGTGATAATTCAACATGTGATATCCCTTTCTAGAGCTGCTCTATATCTTTAGGGGGTGATGAGAAAGGTATGGCCGGTCTTTGGATAGCCTACGACAAGCCGTATTTATGGCTTTCTAACCTGACAAGCTGCAAAGTTATATTTATATCAGATGGTTCCATGCGAGCAGAGGCTATGGGACTTGGCTGTTTTTGATGGAAAGTTAAGATCTGCGAGCGGACAGAGTTAATTGAAAATGCATGCGGCCCTTGGATTTCTTTTTTCCCCCTGAATCTGTGTGTGTGTGTTTACGTTGTGTGTGCGTAAGTGCGTGTAGGGGAGGGAGATGGTGACGGGAGTGAATGCGTGTCTCTCTGTTTTTTTTAAGATACACCTGGCCCCAGTAACGGTTTCATAAGCTCCGATGGAAAGATCTACAAGCAGAGACATGGGTTTGCCTCTTTAATGAACCGACAAAGGTTCCACCCATACAAATAAACAATTAATTGAAAGGCCATTTATAGAGGGTCAACACATGGACACAGATGGTCAAGTCTAATTAGCATCAGACTTTTAAAACTTTATACATTATAGACATTTTCTATCAACATTTCATATGCAAACTGCTACTAGATGAACCAAGAAATTACACATCTATGGCTTTATTCAGACTGACAGTACACAAAAGTCTGAGCGATGCCAATGATTATATTGTTTTATATGTTAAGGCCAATATTAAAAATGCTATACTTTGTCTAAATATACTAAGAACTATAATCAATAATTTTAACTGCTGCAGTCAAAGCATCACAACATTATCATGTAGGCTACAATGTGAAAAATGGATATTCATTTGGAGATTTCTTAAGATTGTTTAGATTACTAGTTTTTAGTTTTAAAGATTAGCTTTAAGTTAGAGTTAGATGATGGCAAAGTAAATTTACACTATACCATTTAAAAGTTTGGGGTCGTTAAGATTTTTTTTGGTTTTAAAAAAAATGATCTTATGCTCACCAAGGCTGCATTTCTCTGCTCAAAAATAATATCATGCTGTGAAATATTTTTATAATAAAAAAAATAAAATAAAAAATCTTTTTGAATATATCTTATAAATGTAATTTATTCCTGTGATGCCAAAGCTGAATTTTCAGCATCATTTCTCCAGTCTTCAGTGTCACATGATTCTTCAGAAATCATTCTAATATGCTGATTTGCTGCCTCAAAAAAGATTTCTTATTACGGTATTATGCATTCTTGCTGAATAAAAGTAATAATGTTTTTTAAATCGTACGGCAAATATATGAACAGTCATGTAAATGTAAAAATATGGGAAATGGGACCTTTATATCCAATATTGGTGATACAATAATCTAAAATAATCACCAATATCAATAACCGATATAGTACAAATATATCATGCATCCCTACTGGCATATTTGCCCTAAATCTGTTTAAAACAGAAAAAATGTGTGCGGTTGAATGTAGTAAAATGGAATAAGTTATCAAAACAACTGAAATCATTTTAAAGCAATATATATATATATTGAAAGTCCATTTTGCTAGTGGTTTAAGACATGGAAAAAAAGATTTTATGTGGTCTTTAAAAGTGCTTTAAAATGATTTCAGTTGTTTTGATAACTTATTCCATTTGAATGTAGTAAAATGGAATAAGTTATCAAAACAACTGAAATCATTTTAAAGCACTTTTAAAGACCACATAAAATATTTTTTTTCCATGTCTTAAACCACTAGCAAAAGGGACTTTTAATAAAATAAAATAAATAAATAAATAAATATATATATATATTGAAACTGGTGCTACCTGGCAAGAGAAACCGGCTGTCTTCCCTTTTGCAAAATAGGTAGGAAACCTTCAACACCCATAATGAACTGGGCATGCTGCCGTCCAAGGCCACTCCCACCAGTCTGCCATGGATAAACTTACCAGAGTCAAATACCGCCTTACTTTAGTAGGAAATACTACTTAGCAAACTTTTAGTCATAATGGTATCGACTTATATTGTTACCGGGTGCAAGAATTCAAAGTATAAAAGGGAGTTTAGTGGGAGTGAGCTACTTTCGGTTTCCAGTGAAGGATCCAGCGTGTTGTAGGCAGTGGCTAAAGGCAGCAAAGAACCATAAATACAGAGAGAAAGCAGCAATGGAAAATCTGAAAAACCTCAGTGTTTGTAGTCCACATTTGTAGTCAACTTGATGACCATGAACACAGTAGGCTAAACGTAGGGGAAAAAGAAGAAACTGAACTGCCGGTCTGTCAGTTACGCCCAACCCTTAAAGCAAAACGTTGTCGTGTACAGGTAAGGAAGCTGTTGCCATAGTGCTCCATACAATAACTGTTTAGTTAATAACCCTCTGACGATCCGACTGTCCGTGGGCGGGTAAACAAAAATGAGGAAGTATCGACGAAGTTTCACGAAAGCCATGACGCTGTCAAAAGTCTGCAGGTTTCTGATTTTTGCTGACAATTAAATGTCAATTTCTCAGTCAAGGTAACACAGAGAATGAGGAAACATCGTTCATTTGAACAGCGCTTCTCCGCTTCCTTCCACTGTAGAGAACTTAAGCCAAAATATCCCAGTAATGGTTGTTGTTGATTACTCGTCCGGAGCCCGAGTCTGCGCAGTAGTGAACCTGAGGTGGAGCCGCGGCGTCAAGGTCCTGCTCCCGCAGACTCAATCGCAAGCACAGCTGTCAACCATGTTACACCCCGTAATTAAAGCATCAAATAACTAACTAAAACCATACTTATTGGGAAAACAAACACTAGAACATACGTCTGTGTCTCCCTAAAATGACAGAAACCATTTTTGGGGAAAAAATATTTGAAGTGTAATTTGATTTTTTACTTTGACTCGTGGCCCATTCAATTTCCTTTGAGAGGGCTCGGTTTAAGAGCTATACTGCAGCCAGCCACCAGGGGCCGATCAAAATGCTTTGCATTCACTTTTCGGGACATGTGCGGCACACTTGATTTACACCTACCTACACTGTAACAACAATACAAAGCGGATTGAAAATCTGCAAAGTTTCACTGTAACATATTTACAATTGAATCGGGATGTTTGGGTGAGATCCAACAAGCCAATAGGCTTTAGTTACCATCACAGCCATGAACATAGACCTTATTCACAGCAGCGCCATCTTTGATAGAAATATACATCCTCTTCAGTGGGTAGTAATGTGTTTTTGGATTATTCTGCTAACAAAACAGTGCAAAAATATCTTTCCAAGAAATTTCCGTAGACAAAAAAAACTCCCAACAATATGAGCTGTGGAAAATTATAAGTGATATATGAACTTTATACAGTTTTTTACAGCGGATGCCATTGAAAACACGGTAAGTCTATCCCTCACAGCCTCGCTGTCATACCTGTCATGGGACTGCTCTGAATAAGGTCTATTGAACATGTTTTGCCATTTGTACTGGTGCTATTATTGGGATGGACAAAAATCTGTGTAGTGCAGCCAGAATGAGTCATCAATATTTTGGGTTTGTTTTCCTAGAAGACAAAGACTGTAAAAAGCTAAAGCTGAGGGCCTCAAAGCTAACAGACATGGAATAACAGCCACAAAACTCTAATTCTGATTTCATGGGGTCTTTAAATGTCAAGCGCCTGACTTTTACTGTGTATTATTCAAATACCTCGCAGCCAGAGCACAGTCGCTGACCGAATGGCACGGCTAAAGCAGAGTGCAGCATCTCAGGTGCAAAACCAGGATGGACCGTATACCAGCGCCAAGCGTGAAACCTCTCCAAACCCTCAGCCTGACTCATAAAGCCGTCACTAAGCTGCGTGCGAGAGAAAGGTCAGGTTCATACTTGCATTCATAAAAAAGGAAAGAATGAAAGAAAGGAAGAATGAGGGGAAAAAGGCAGCAGCCCGGGCTTTCATGAATGGACCATTGTGATGCGCGGCAGTCTCGTCAGTGAATGTTTTCAATTCCATTTGATCCTGTAGTAAGGCTGCTAATTGGTGAAGCGTGTTCCACAGGTCAGCGTAAGGTTTCTCTTTCCACAAACGCACACTGCTCCCTCTGTAGATGGCAATAAGAGTGAACAAGCCCTATTAACAGCCACGGGCGTCCATTGGGACGGTCAGAGTGATTTACCGTCTCGCATCGGTTAGAATTAGCTGTAAATCTGGTTGGAGAACGGTGACTGTTTCCACACTACATGTCAGGAATGATGCTTATGCAAAAAGCAAGTTGAACGACAAGGGTTTGACTGTATTCACACATTTCCACTTCCAGCATATTAGATGATGTCCCTCTCCTAACATGAGCGTTTCTCAACTTCGACCGCCGTCAAGGTGCATGTGCACCGGTTTGTTTGCCTCGAAAAACAAACAATTAGATTGCGATCTGGTCTTTAAGTAAAAACACACTTCCACCAAATATGTGCCTGGCCCACAGTGTTTGCATCCTTCAGTTCTAGCATCACTCACCCTTTCACCTCTATCTCTCCTCTGCTTCCTTAAGAGGGACTGGAGTTGGATTACCGTTCTAATAAAAAACAGGTGCTTTCATAAGCATAAGTTGCACGCACATGGGGAGTAAATGTAGAGATGCTACAGTCATGAGAGTGTGCATGGAGCAGCTGTGGATGAGGCTCTGACAGGTTTACACCGCCACCTTGTGGTTACTTCATGAGCTGCACATCTCCAGCACTTCAAATCGGATTTCTCTGTTATTCCAATGGGATCTAGAATCAGGGAACAATCAATTGCAGTTTTCTGAATTGCTAAAACAATTCTTGACACAATCACTCACTTTCTCAAAACCTTAAGCACAAAACCAAATTTTCAAACCAAATTCACAGAACCTCTGACTCTACCGGCAAAATCAAAGAATTGCCTCAAAACCATTTTAACTGTGCTCAAAATCAACCAATGCTTTCAGATCATACACACAGCGAGACAATATTATAAACACTACAGATCATTCATTAGACACTACATCAAAAAATGGAGAACACAGAATCCAAAGCAAGCAGTTACAGGAAAAAAAAAGTATAGTGTAACAAAGTAAACTAATTTTGCAATTACATAGGCTAAAAAAGTATAGTAATGACAACTTACAGTAGTAAGGTGAATAAATTGTTTACTTTATGCACTCCAAGTATAGTATTGTACTGGATATTGTATAGTAGGCCTATCGGATGTCTGTATATTCAGAACGTGCATACTGTAAAAATACAGTGACCCAACTGCAAAAGCCCAAAATGTTACAGTAAAAACTCTAAATGAAAAGCATGTTACAGTAAACTAAGAAGAGTTGTGCAACTGCAAAATCATCATGTCTTCATGTTGGGTCCGGCCGGAGGAGTTTGTCCACAGACAATGTCATCTTTGCAGGGAAAGGGAAAAACCCTAAAGCAGATCTAGCCTTGACAACATTCTCCACACACTCTCCCTCGTCCTCTTCCTCCTTGTTCACTACCTCTTATACACATACTCTTCCTCCTCTCCCTCTTATATTGTTTCCATCCATTGTTGGTATCAACAATCAGTGCAAAATTTTCAGTCAATTTTAGCTCTCTGAACTGACTTGTATTATGTACAGTTGGTTTGGTCACATCATTAGAAATAAGTTTGAACAATTTTGAGTCGTTGTGTGTAAACAATGACAACTGTGTTGTATTTATGTTTAACTTTTGCCTGCCTGTGTTTAGCGTTTTGAAACATAAGTGCATCACAGTGCAAAATGCGTTTCAGTGAATGAGAATTTGTTTAGAGTTTTGCAAAAAGAGTTCATGAGATTTGCAAACAGTGTTTTATCTACCTGAACTTGTTTAATATTTTACAGAAAGAGTGATATATTCGAAAAATTGGTTTAGGCTATTAAAAATTTGGTTCAGAGAAAAGTCCTTTAGCAATTCAGAAAAACTGTAATCAATCAATAAAGTATTTTAAATCTACTCAAATTTCCAACCCTAACCCTAACCCTAAATACTATAATATAATAATTCTAAAACCCAATTCTAAGGATACAGAATTTCCTGAATAACAGTCACACAACAATGAAATCGTCTTGGTCACGGATGTAACCCTCGTTCCCTGAGTAGGGAACGGAGACGTTACGTCGGATGACGGAGAATGGGGGTTTCGCCAGAAAGCCTATCATCTTCGAGTATTAAAAAACGAGCCTATGGCAATGAAATGCCATGGGTCTGCGGAATTTGCATAGCGTATCTCCGCCCCACCACGTGGGTATTTAAGGAGAGACACCGGCAAAAGCAGATCATGTTTTCGCTTCGGAGCCACGAGCATCTCTTCACTCCACAAGCCAAATCCTGAGAATATCAGTGACTTCATCTCTTCGAGACGAGCGAACTCTCCGGTGTTGGTGTGACGGCGGCATCCAGCGAGCTTCACATTGCCTGCGATCTGAGCAGTGGTCTGCCGATCTGTGTGTTCTCCCTGGTCGCCTCAGCATCGCAGAGTTTTTCCTCTGAAAAAGAGCTGCACGTGGCACTTCTTTTTAAAGATGTCTCGCCCGTGTTCTTCTGAGTGCGGTCGATATTTATCTTCCTTTGATGGGCACAATCGCTGCTTTGCGTGTCTGGGCTTAGAGCACGCTAAAGCAGCCCTTGTTCCTTCTGTGGGAACATGACCATCGCAACACTGAGGTCGAGACTCAATGATCTCGTTCGAGAGAGTCCCCTCATCCACACCCCGATCTACCCCCTCCACGAGAGGTGGTACTTCGGCTGGTGGACAGGGTGACTTGAGGGTGACGGTGTGGAGCAATCCGACAATGCGTCCTCGGACCACGCCCCCCTCTACAGTGTTGAAACCCGCGAGTGCTGCAGTGATTCAGGCGGGTCCGTCTTCGGATGCCCCGCGTGTTTCATTCGACGCTCCAGAGGAGGATTCAATGTCGATCGCGGCATCACAAGGCGGGCATGAGTCATCGGGAAGTGATGATGCCATGTATCGATTGATGGAAAGAGTGCGGTCCCACTGAAATTGTTTCAGAGGCTCCTGGGGCATATCGCATCTGCAGCCGCGGCAACGCCACTCGGATTGCTTCATATGAGACCGCTTCAGCTGTTGCTTCGCGATCGAGTCCCGAGGTGGGCATGGCATCATGCCACGCTCCGAGTCCCAGTGACTCCGACCTGCCGTCAGACCTTCACCCCGTGGAGGAACCTCAGTTTTCTACGGGCCGGAGTTCCCCTAGAACGAGTTTCCAGGCATGTTGTTGTCTCCACAGATGCCTCGTCCACGGGCTGGGGCGCCATGTGCAACTGACATGCTGCCGTGGGCTCCTGGACAGGACCCCAGTGCCTTCTGCATGTCAATTGCCTCGAGTTGCTGGCAGTACGCCTTGCCCTGCACCGTTTTCGAACGTTGCTCAAGGGTCAACACGTACTAGTCCGTTCAGACAATACCGCGACAGTAGCGTACATCAACCGTCAAGGTGGTCTACGCTCCCGCCGTATGTCGCAACTCGCACGCTACCTCCTCCTATGGAGTCAGAAGCACCTGAGGTCCCTTCGTGCTATTTACATTCCGGGAGATCGGAACTTTGCAGCCGACGAGCTGTCACGGTTTCGGCCCATCTCCGGCGAATGGCGACTCCATCTCCAGTCGGTCCAGCTGATTTGGGACCAGTTCGGGGACGCACAGGTAGACCTGTTTGCCTCCCACGACTCATCCCACTGCGCCCTGTATTTCTCCCTGACCGAGGGCACGCTCGGCACGGATGCACTGGCGCACAGCTGGCTGCGGGGCCTCTGCTTATATGCGTTTCCCCCAGTGAGCCTTCTCGCACGGACCCTGTGCAAGATCAAGGAGGACGAGGAGCAGGTCATTCTGGTTACGCCGTACTGGCCCACCCGGACCTGGTTCTCCGAACTGATACTCCTCGCGACAGCACCTCCTTGGCCAATTCCTCTGAGAAAGGACCTCCTTTCTCAGGGACGGGGCACCCTATGGCACCCTCGTCCCGATCTTTGGAACTTCCACGTGTGTCTCCTGGACGGAACGAGGCAGGTTTGAGTACCCTGCCACCAGCAGTGGCGGCTACCATCACTTTCGCTAGAACATCGTCCACGAGACATGTCTATGGGTTGAAGTGGAACCTCTTCGTCAACTGGTGCTCTTCTCGCTGAGAAGACCCCAGGAGATGCTCGATCAGTGTCGTGCTTTCCTTCCTGCAAGATGGGTTGGAGCGAAGGCTGTCTCCCTCCACCCTGAAGGTGTATGTGGCCGCTATTGCCGCTTATCACGAAGCAGTTGAAGGTAAGTCTCTTGGAAAGCACGATCTGATCATCAGGTTCCTGAGAGGAGCGAGGAGACTGAATCCTCCTCGCCCTCCTCTCGTTCCCTCTTGGGACCTCTCAGTGGTGTTAAATGCCCTGCAGAGGGCTCCCTTTGAGCCTCTGCAATCAGCTGAGCTTAAGTTCCTGTCAGTGAAGACTAGGGATGGGAATTGAAAACCGGTTCCACTCGAGAACCGGTTCTAAGTTTTACGATCCATCGATATTGTATGTCCTCAACGTTAACGAGTCCTCTTATCGATGCTCCTGCTCTGAGTCAGCCATTGTATGTAGGCTACAGACCGTGAACTCACAACTGTCCCTTTTGTCCTATATCAAGCACCATAGCACGGCGTCCAAAGCGAATTTTTGTACTGCCAAAGTCTTATTTGATCGGTGAGTAAAATTGTCTCTCTCTGGTAATGTAGATGAACCGCTGCGCTTGTGACAGGGCGCATGTTAAACTGAACGAGCAGAGAGAGAGAGAGAGAGAGAGAGAGAGAGAGAGAGAGAGAGAGAGAGAGAGCCCCGGTCGCGCGTGCGCACTCTCTCTCTCTTCGGAGCGAAAGTAGGCTTCACCGTCTCAAAACTAAGCGCTGTCTTAATTGTTCTCTCTCCCTGACACATATTAATCAAAATAAATGACACGATGGTAAGGTCGGGAGACTAAAGTTTCATGTGGAGCATTCAGAGATTTGTTTTTCCTGAATTACCGCTGGGTGTGAATTGTGCTAAAATACGTTGCCTTATCTTCTCTGAAAAGCGTTCCGCACATTCAGCTGACATAAACCACACTTCAAATAAACGAAAAAAAAAACGATCCAGTGATGAAATGTTTTCTGTGATGACACACATCTTGTGGGATGTCCCAACCGCCGGGATAATCACACGACGCGCACACGTCCGATAATGACACGTCCAATTCGCGAACTAATGACTCATTTGAACCGATTCGTTTAATGAATGGTTAAAACAACTGATCTTTCCAACACTGAACTCACGGGACGTTTAATCGGTGTATAACTAATCGGTAACACTTTACAATAAGGTTCCATTTATTACATAAATTACATAAAAAGTACAGTTTGCTTAGTCAAGTGTAAGCTTTAAAACAAATAAAACCACTTGTTTTTCCCCCCGAAAAAGCATATGACTACTTTTTCCCACACAGTGCTATCAGGAATCGATAAGAGAATCGTTAAAGAATCGGATCGATAAGCAGAATCGTTAGTGGCATTGATATTGATAAAGTCTTATCAATTCCCATCCCTAGTGAAGACAGCGCTCCTGGTTGCATTGGCCTCCATCAAGAGGGTAGGGGACCTGCACGCATTCTTTCTCCGTTGACGAAGCGTGCCTGTAATTCGGGCCGGGTCACTCTCACGTGATCCTGAGACCCCGGCCTGGATATGTGCCCAAGGTTCCCACCACTCCCTTCCGGGACCAGGTGGTGAACCTGCAAGCGCTGCCCCTGGAGGAGGCAGACCCAGCCTTGGCACTGCTCTGTCCAGTACGCGCACTCCGTGCTTAGGTAGACTGAACGCGGTGTTTCAGGACCTCAGACCAGCTCTTTGTCTGTTATGGTGGGAAGCTAAAGGGAAAGGCTCTCTCCAAGCAAAGGTTGTCTCACTAGATAGTAGACGCCATTGCTTTGGCATACCAGCAGCAAGGTCGACCGTGCCCCCTTGGTGTGACCGGCCGCCCACTCCACCCGGAGTGTGGCGTCCTCTTGGGCTTTAGCGCATGGCGCCTCGCTAACAGACATCTGCAGAGCTGCAGGCTGGGCGACACCTAACACATTCGCCAGATTCTACAATCTTCGAGTGGAGCCAGTCTCCTCCCATGTACTATCTTTTTCAAGCTAACATGGGAGCCGTTCAGGTGTCTTTGCTTGCTCGCCATTCCACTTCACGGACTGGATACGTGCGATATTTCCTCAGGTGAGCCTTCCTCTCTGAAGCCCTGAGTTCCTCCAGCACTGTTGACACTTGCGCCAGTGTCTATTGCCTGTGCGTCGGCTAGGTGCCTCCGTGTGCATGGTTCCTCCCCTGAGTAACCCCCACATGTGTTTTTTCACTGTAAGCCTCTTTGAGCATGTGTCTTTCCCTCGGCAAGCCACCTTGCCACTCCTGGAGTTGAAAGTTGCCACCCCACGGGCTGGTCACTCCAGTGTTCCTCCATATGTAGCCCCCTCGGGCCATATGTGTATTCCTAATTCCTCCCTACGGGTAGGCATGCTGCGGCATATCTCCCCTGAGATATGCTTCCCAGTGTACCTTGGTATTCCTGTGTTAAGTAGGACTCCTTCGTCCGTGCCTATATCACGACAGGGAGGTCAGACTTCGCAGGGCACTGGAAGACAGCTGTGAAGGTGGCGTGATTACACGGGGACCCCCATTCTCCGTCATCCGACGTAACTCGGAGTGACTACGAAAGGTAACGTCTCGGTTACGGATGTAATCCTCGTTCCCTGAGTAGGGAACGGAGACGTTACGTCTCCTTGCCACTTCCGCTGTACCGCTGGGTAGACGCCTGAGTTCAGTCTCGGCTCCTCAGCGAAGACATGATCTGCTTTTGCCGGTGTCTCTCCTTAAATACCCACGCGGTGGGGCGGAGATACGCTATGCAAATTCCGCAGACCCATGGCATTTCATTGCCATAGGCTCGTTTTTTAATACTCGAAGATGATAGGCTTTCTGGCGAAACCCCCATTCTCCGTCATCCGACGTAACTCGGAGTGACTACGAAAGGGAACTCAAGTTTCATTTTGCAAGTGTTTAGAAATGTCTAAGTTCAATTAAATCAAAATGATTCATAAAACCATCAAAACTCATTGTTCAAAAAGCTATTTTCAGACAGCTTTATATAGCTATATACAGTTGTGGTCAGAATTAATGGCACCCCTGGTAAATATGATAAAAAATGGCTGTAAAAAATAAATCTGCATTGTTTATCCTTTTGATCTTTCCTTAAAAAAATTCGCAAAAGTCGAACCTTTCATTAAAGATTTGAAAGTGGGGGGAAATCACATTATTGTAATGTAATGGTCACCAGCTGGAGTGCCCTTGACAGCCACCAGAGGGCACTCCACGTCAGATTAATGTCATTCCCTCACAAACTACATCTTCCATAACTCACTGCCTGGACTATTCATCCATTATCACATTCACCTGTGTCTCATTATCTTGTTTAGCTCACCCCATATAAGTGAGTTTCTGCAAAGTCTTGTGTTACACTGCAATTGACCGTTCGCAAAGACCCGCCCCCTTTAGTTACTGTTGCTATGTCCGACAACAAGGCACGCCGATCTCACGCCCCAGGCCCCACCATGTTCTCACGCAGTGAAAAATACATCGCAGAGCAGAGAGGACACTGACAACGTGCTGACAGACACGACAGACCAGGCTTTTGATAACTTTCAAATTTGGTCATTTTTGAACGAAATTTAAACAATATACCGTTTTGTGGCTCTTTAATGTGTCTGACAGATCGCTGTAGAGCCTCAGTTAAAGCTGCTCGTGAACCGATCTTCTTCTAGTTAAGCATTAAATAAACATGAGGGAACATAAGGAGGAATGTTGTTTTAACCGTGGAAAGACGTCAGTACACACCATTTTTCAAGTTCAAATCCTCCAACGTTAATCTACTAACTCTCCTGACTGCTTTGTCGGACAAAAAAATGGCGGATTCGGCGGATTATGATTGGACAGATCGCCTGTCAATCAAACTATGAAATTATGAAATAAACGCTTTTCTCCCAAAACATGCTGTCCATAATTATTGGCTCCCTGTTATTAAATACGTTTTGCAACTTCCTTTTGCCAAGATAACAGTTATAGGAGTTTTCTCCTATAATGCCTGATGAGTTTGGAGAACAACTGACAAGAGATCAGAGACCATTCCTCCATACAGAATCTCTCCAGATCCTGCAGATTCACAAGTTCATGTTGGTGCTTCTTCTCTTCAGTTCAATTTTCTATAGGGTTCAGGTCAGGGAAATGGGACGGTCATGGCAGAAGCTTAATTTTGTGCACAGTTACCCATTTTTGTGTTGATTTTAATGTTTGTTTTGGACCGTTGTCCTGATGGAAGATCCAACCACGGCCCATTATAAGATTTCTAGCAGAGGCAGTCAGGTTTTAATTTTTTATCTGTTGGTATTTGCTAGAATCCATAATACCATGCATCTGAACAAGATGTCCAGGACCTCCAGCTAAAAAAAAATAGGCCCATAACATATAAGATCCAGCAATATATTTAACCGTTAGGCATGCGTACTTATTATCAATGTTTGCACCAAACACATCTGGAGTTCCCTTTTGAAGATCAGTCGCGTCTGACAAATGAGTATGCTGGAGTTTGTTTTTGGATGAGCGAGGAGGATTTTTCTTGAAACCCTCCCAAACAACATGTGGTGATGTAGGGGTTGTTTGATTTTTTTTTATAGGCTTTCTGACCCCCAAGACTCAACTAATCTCTGCAATTCTCCATCTGTGATCCTTAAAGAGTCTTTGGCCACTCAAACTCTCCTCCTCGCCGTGCATTAAGACAATATAGACACACGTCCTCTTCCTGGCAGATTCCTAACATCTTTAGTTGATTGGAACTTCTTAATTATTGCCCTGATGGTCAAAATGGGGATTTTCAATTCTTTAGCTATTTTCTTACAGCCACTTTCTATTTTGTGAAGCTCAACAATCTTTTGATGCACATCAGAACTATATTCTTTGGTTTTACTCATTGTAATGGACGATTAAGGGAATTTGGCCCCTGTTTCCTCATATTTAAACTCCTGTGAAACAAGAAGTCATAGACAATGTCATGTTCCTAGTCACCCTGGTGTTCTAAAAAAGGTAAATATTAATGAGAATATACTTCAGAGATATTTTACCCGTAAAAAAAATTCTAGTAGTGCCAATAATTGTGGCCAAAGTGTTTTGGAGAAAAACATTTATTTCATAATGTGATTTTCCCCCCCACTTTCAATTCTTTGACTTCAATGAAAGGTTAGATTTTTGCACATTTTTTTGAGTGAAAGATTAAAAGGATAAACAATGCAGATTTATTTTTACAGCCATTTTTGATCATATTTACCAGGGGTGCCATTAATTCTGACCACAATTGTATATAAAAAATATTGATATCATATCAAACACTGAATCTGTTCTTCTTTAATTTATTGTTTAGGGTAGAAGTACATTTCACTAAATATAAGATCTAATTATCATATAATAAGCCTAAATGACGTTTCAAAAACTATTCAGAAGTTGTACGAATTTTAATCCATTCACTTTTATTCAAAAGCCACTCATAAATGTGTAAAATAAAATGAAAAAATCATCAAATTTGTCATTTAACTAGTATTCAAAATGACTCATCTCCAAGTCACCTGTCATTAGGCCTACACAACACAACATTGTTCCTTTTACCATCCTCCATGTTCTCACTTTGTTTCACTGATCTGATTGAACTAAAACAAATATTCAACAGCCATTACCTCTTGAAGTGACGCTACTATTCAATAAAAAACGTTAAACCATCACATCATAAAGCACAATTATTTCAATATAGCCTATATAAGCCATGGAGTAGCCTACTAGTGTTGCTTCAAGTCCTGCATTGTCAAGCGAGGAACAGTAGTTGGCGCTGGTTTACTTCATCCCCTCGTGAACAGGTATGTTGTCAGAGCAAAGGCACACAAAAATATACATTTTTTTTTTTGTCTTAGTGTTACAGTTACGGGGGGGGGGGAATGTTTCTCAGAGTAGAACTAATCAGGAAACAAATTAGGCAAATTTCAAGTTTGACAAGTTTGATGTCACTGGGAAAGCATTTGAAGTAACAAACAGCAGTTGGCATGTTTTTGATGTCAGACAAGTGACTCAAGTTTTTCAGAATAAATACAGTCATAAAGTCATTGTGTTCGAAACACACGAGAACTGTTTCAAAACTGAACAGCAAATTTACAGCTGATGTTCTTTATATATCTATATTTCTGAGTTTTGAGCAATTTCTTTCAGAATCTTAGGCAAAGAAACCAAAAGAAATATAATATGGCGTTACATGTTACCCATAACAACAATGCAATATGAAATTTTAACTATAACAATTACACAAATTAAAATGTCTGCTTTTAAACAGATAATTATGCTTTCACTTTCTATTATGTACAGCACATTTCCTCATACTCTTATATATAATCATGATAAGTTTCACTATACTCCCAAAGAAACTCCCATGTTAACCATGAAGAATGATTGGTTCAGATCTTCTATAAATAACCAAAACCTCCAGGTAATCTTTGTAGTTGCCGGAATCATTGTAAGGTATGGTTTTGCATGTATTGCTTCTACACAACTTTCAGAAAATATGAATTTGGTTCTTATTAGTGAATTAAGCAAGAACTTTATTTGTTTTGTTGTATTTCTTGAGATGGAATAAAAAGATATAACAGACAATAATTCATAAGTTATAATATGTAATCTCAAACACAGTTCTTCTATGGAACAAACATAAAATAAGTATCGGCATCACAGTATTGTCTAATATATTATGTTTTGTTTTCTCAGAATTTATTAAAACAATGGACAATATTATTAGCTTATACGATGTGTTTAATAAATTAATTAATAGGAAAAAAAAATCTTATAAGGTTGAATTAAAAATACCAATTTTTAATATATCTTTTCGTGAGGAAAAATTAGTTGACTGTTTAAAAAAGTTAAACTCTACATCTGATCCTTTAGTTGTTGAAAATGGTGAGATTATGCCTTGTAACAATAGATATTTAACAAACCAAATAGTCTGTTACATTTTAGTTTGGTCATCGGATATTGACAAAGGTTGGAACAGCAGAGGTTTAGGGTTTTATTATGGCTCCGGTCATGTAATAACTGCTAAACATGTTTTAGAAAATAACTATTGTCACGAAAATGATAACATTTACATTTTGTTTCCAATTTCTGAAAAATTATTAATAATATATAAAGCCCAGAAAATGTTCCCTGAAAATCCCAATTTGTTAAACTATGATATTGCTTTTATTGGATTGCAAGGATGTTTAGATCCATTTCAAAACATAAAAGTAGAAACAGACAGGTTATGTAAAAATGATGAGCTACATTTTTATATATTAGAGTCAGGGTGTTTAGTTCCAAAGTATTGTAAAATTGAAAAGCCTAATACTAATATGAAAAATCAAATGTCATCTGAAGAATTTATTATTTCTAAAGCAGGCAAAGGAGGAGACAGTGGGACACCTATTTTTTCAAGCTCTGGTACATGTGTTGGTTTATATACGGGTGTTTTCGAATCAATCAACTCATTAAACCCTTTAAAATATGGCAGAGCTTTGAAATTGGACATTATATTAAACGCATCTCATGACTTAGTGTAAGCTTATATCTCTTATAACCTTCCTCATTAATCAAGAACAAATAAATCGGAAATGTAAATGAGTAAAATCTGGTCTAGGGTCATTATTGTTACCTAAAACCATTTTATATATATTCTTTTAGAATGCTACTAATAACTAAACTTACTAATAACTAAAGTCAATTAAAATTAATGAATAAAACTAAAAGATATATTAAAAAATGACAAATAAATTTGGAAAAGATTCGAATTCAAAATATTAAGAAAACCTATATAAAATGAATGACACTGTTTTTGTTAATATTTTAATCCTCTATTCCTTATAAGGAAAAGCTTAATTGGCATGGAAACAGTTGGTATATAGTAGGGGTGGAACGGTACACAGAAGTTACGGTTCGGTTCATACCTCGGTTCAGACGTCACGGTTCGGTGTGATTTCGGTACAATGGAGTGAAAAGCAAAACAAAAATGCAGAAGGCATTTTTATAAATGTCTTAAGCCTTGTATTTTTAAAATAAGTTTTATTAATAAAGGCAAAGAACCAGTTTATTTGTAGTGCACTGACAATAATAAAAAGATGAAAAGACCTTGAGATATGTTTGGTAATTGTACCTGAATGAATTTAAAATTAATTTACTATTTCAGATCAATATATTTGTTTTCCTTCATTTTAGTTAACCCTAACTTTATTCTCATCTGAATTATAAATAGTTGATTTCCGTATAAAATAATACTACCCTTCAAAACTTTTGTTAACAGTTGTAGGTTACAGTTCGACAAGAGTTTAGAGTGTGACAAAAGCACAATGTAGTGTTTTATTGCGAGTGTACACAAATATAAGTAAACACTTTGCAGTTTTAATGATGTCCTGTATAAAAAAAATGACGGAGTATGTTTTTATGTTTCCACCATAGACTGTAAAAAATAGGTTTCCACTGTTCGATCGCGCAGGAGAGATCATTATCTCTCTCGCACGCGCGCGGACACACACACACACACACACTGTTCGATCTCGCGATTCGCGCCCGCGCCTCTCTCTCGCACACGCGCGCGCGCGCACACACACACACACAAACACAAACTGTTAATCGCGCCTCTCTCTCTGTCTCTCTCTCTCGCGCACACACACACACACACACACACACACACTCCAGCATTGCAATCTTGATCACAGTCTTGATCGCAGCCTGCGTTCACAGTCACACCAAAAGCGAATAAAGCGAAATTTATCGCTATTTAAGAGTTTTTTTTGTACCGTGTATTCTCCGTGCAAATTCGTGCACCGAACCGTGACGCCCGTACCGTTTCGGTTCGATACGAATACATGTACCGTTCCACCCCTAGTATATAGCAATAGTATTGTCCATTGTTTGGCAACGAACCGAAGAGAGATCCCGTCTTGCCCTCAACAAAATCTTGTAAGTCGTTTATCAAAACAACTTTAGGTTAAAGTATCAGAATGTCACATTCCTAATGTACTTTACAGGTGACGTATGTTGGTCTGGAGCGAGTGGAATCCACATAAAGGTGGTGCAGGGATAACCTTGAAAGCTTTGGTAAGGAGAAAAAAAAGTTATATAAATTATTACTGATTGTTAGGGACAGAAATGTTTGGCATACAAGATTCAACAGTTTTTCAGTTTAGTGTCATTTAAGTTGAAATGACTTAAACATCCAAGTTGATTGTACTTAATTTTAGACAGAAACCTTTTTTTTACATTGTGTAACCAAATTTTTTTTTTTCAAACTTCAAATGTTATTGTTCGTTTAGTGTGAATTTGGTGTGAAAATCCAGATGAATACTTATTGTTGAGAGCTTTAGAATCTTTGCAAAGATGTATTTCTTTTTTATTTATAGCGACAGAATTTTTAAAATAAATGTAAAGATCTGTTTAAAGATATCTTTCTCCCTCTCTCTTTCATGCTGAAAACATCTAGAATGACCTTCAGACTGCATACGTCTCTTCTGGGTCAAGTTATGATCAGATGACCTCTCTTCGCCAAATTACAATCCCCTACCAAAACAATTCAAGAAGCCAGGAGAGAGATTGTGTCTTGCCCAACACAACAGTAAGTACTAGAATCAAATACTGCAGACGAAAATAAATAAAACAAATTAAATGTTATTTATTTTACTTATTGCATGAAAGCATGCATGACAGTGTTTTCAATTAAAAAATGATTTAAACTGCATATAGTTATTAAATGTTTTTTTTTATTGAGTCAGTGTGTTGTCATACAGTCATCAGAAACTTTGCAAAGATATATATATATATATATTTTTTTAATTAACAAAAACAACAAAAACTAAAGCTCAACAAGGAGGAACTTGCACAAATAGTAGGAAAAAAACTTTGAGGCCAATTGCAAAGACAAAACTTTTTTAGTTTACATGTCGTAACAGGTCATGTTTGTAAATGAGAAGTGGTTCTCAAACAGTTTACCTGGATAAATAAAGGTTAAATAAAATAAAAATAAACATGTCGTAACAGACAAAACATGTCGTAACAGATTCCATTTATATAAAAAATATTTTTACCGTATTTCATCCAAGAAAGTAATCTCCTCTCTTTGTTAAAAAAAAGTCATTTTTATCTATGAATTCAGTATTTGGTGTGGATGTTTTACATCTTTTTGGCTGTTACAGAAACAAAATTGTAAAAACTACGATCTCAAGATATTCTCTCTCTCTCTCTCTCTCTCTCTCTCTCTCTCTCTCTCTCTCTCTCTCTCTCTCTCTCTCTCTCTCTCTCTCTCTCTCTCTCTCTCTCTCTAGGAAAATGATGCTGCCTACCACACTTCATCTCTCAGTGAAACACAACCGTCACTTTTGGGTCAAGCCACAACCTTATAATCTCTCCTTGAATAATTTAAAAAAATTAAAAAAATTATGAATTTCTTTTTTTATTTCCCATTGAATAAATAAATGGTGAGCATTGCGATGTGTTCGTGTTCATTTTTTACTACTGGGGCTACAGGCACACCTTACGAAAAAGTGTGCTTTTCACTACTCCCAAAGTGAATGATTACAGAAAGAATATGTTTTTACTGAACATTGATTGAGCAACAGACTTTGTGTGAAAATAAATCACAAAAGTGGTTCATTTTGTTTAAAAATCGTATAAATGAATGAGGTGGCGAGGCGGGCCTTTTACCCCACATACAGGGTACAACCACACAGTATTAATAAAAATACGTTAGCTAAATTAATGTTTTTAAAGTTAATACTTGTTCAAAACAATCACTTTAGCAAAGTTTGTACTATGTTCTGTTTATTCTGATAAATAAAATAATTAATTTTTGTTCAATAAATATAGGCTACTGTCATTAAAATATGTAAATATAAAAAATATATTTAAAAAATACATAAACAAAATTATTATAAAGTAAAGATTCTGAAAGCATTGAAGGAGATCCCATAATAATTTAATATAGATTTAAAGTATAACTATATATGATTAATATATTTTTAAATATGATTGTTTCATTATAAATTTGGGTATTATCTCTAAGGTGGACACCTAACTTAATATATAGTATTTATTCATCATCTGAATCTAGCATGTCATGTCAACAAATGGAAAAGTAAGCCTGCTTTATTGTTATGTTAATTATTGTGCCTTTAGCCTCAACAGCAGATGCTTTTTACCCCAAATACCATACTTTTACATACGTCTGTAAACTGCTACTTCAATAAAACTAAAAAAAATCATTAAGAGACATTTGTCTTCAAACATATATATATTCATTTTATTTATTCTCATTTGCTGCTTAAATCAAATATTAGATCAAATTAGCGCAGAATCAACTTTGCGCTGCTGCCCGCGATCACATCAAAGATCAGACAAATTTCCACGTGCATCTTGAAAAGTGAATGTTTTGGAAAGTGCGGCGGCAAGTTTTTGTGTCATCTAGTGGTTTAGAGACAAATAAAATTAAAGTCACCTTTTTTGAGCCCTTCAGTTTCTTCAGTTCATTGTATTGTTCTATACACTGTTTCATTGATGTCGTTTATTAGAGTTTACGTTAGGTAACAAAAGGACTTATATTTGACCTTCTTCGTCTCTGCTCATCATTATCAGACTGTAAACGTGACACACTTCAAAACTTAAAAGTCTGAATATTATCCAATTGTTATTTTTAATGTGATGACCAAATACATTTTTGTATGCTTACCAATAGTCATTGTATGGGCCTCGAGTTAGTTCACGTAGTGTAACAGCGCAGTGCTTCTGTGTTGTACATCACATGCATCACACACACATGACCAGCGTCGGCCAATAGTGAGCCTACGTGTGACGTACAACACAGAAACGCTGTGCTGTTACACTACGTGAACTAACTCGAGGCCCACAGAGAAGGAAATTAATAGTTAAATAAAGTCATTTTTTGCGCACAAAAAGTATTCTCGTCGCTTGATAAACTTAGGATTTAGCCACTGTAGTACACTCTGAAAAGACAGTAGCATGCAGTAAACCTCCACCCGCTTATCAGAAACTGCCGTTGGATCGATTGGGCAGACCCCTACAATAACAATACAAAACAAAAATATTCCAGGTCTGGATTACCCTCTTCTTGAGATGGCGTGATTGCAAAAGTGAGATGACTGTGATGCGCAGGAAGGAGCAGAAATATTTGCAAGGAGTGTCTCTCTCACTATGAACAGAAATACAAGAAAGAATGTTGTTGTGCAAGCCCCGCCCGAGTGCTATATAAAAAATGATTTCTTGTAAACCACTCTTAATTTAAGGAAAGAAGCTTGTGATATCATTTCGAAATGCTTCAAAACTGCCACTGTCAATTAGCCTACAGCACATCCTTACCATTAAAGGGATAGTTCACCCCAAAATGAAAATTCTGTCAGTAATTACTCACCCTCATGTTGTTCCAACCCCGTAAGACTTTCGTTCATCTTTGGAACACAAATTAAGATATTTTTGATTAAATCTGAGAGCTGGATCACTCCTCCATAGGCTTCTAAGGGATCGAAACTTGATGGCCCAGAAAAGTTAGTAAAGACATCGTTAAAATAGTCCAAGTGACTTCAGTGGCTCTATCTTTTTAGTTTATCAAGCGACGAGAATACTTTTTGTGCGCAAAATACAAACAAAAATAACGGCTTTATTCAACTATTAATTTCCTTCTCTGTGAGCCTCGAGATTTCACGTAGTGAAACTACGCAAAGCTTCTATCTCGTATCTCGAATTTTCATTTTAATAAAACTTTAGATAACAGTTAAAAAAAATGGAATCTACATCTGGGGCCGTATTCACAAAGAATTTTAAGGCTAAAAGTAGCCCCTAACTGGCGAATTTAGGAGCAACTCCTAAAAATAATGGGCGTGTCACTCCTAACTTTAGGACTCCTAATTCTTTTCACTAAGAGTAATTCACGAAGCATTTTAGCCCTAACTGTACGTTCACACCGCCGCCGACTTGAGCTTTCAAAGCAGCCGGAAGTCATTCATTTTCAATGGAAGCTAGCTTCTCTCAGCTGCAAGGAGCGTCAAATCCATCGGGGTCGCGTTTTGGGCGTTTTGAGCGTCTTGAGCGTCATTCAGAAAGTTGAAAGAAGCTCAACTTTATGGTAATGAGCTGTGACGCGGTTCAGCGGCAAGCAGCGGCAAAACGCCAGCAACCAATCGGAATATAGACGTCCCTCGCGCTGGCTGATTCCGGAGAAACACACGCTGTAAACTTTCGTTCCTACCAAAACATTAGTTCCGAGAAAATGGAAGAGAGTTGCTGGGTTTCCTATCATTTATGACACGACGTTCTTTCCTTATAGGGACCGTGAGAGCGCAACTTTTTTTGAAATATTTACGATCGCTCGTTTTAAAGCGGAAATGCAATTCACTTGCTCACGGTGACAACGATTTGACCGCAAATAATAATAATAATAGTTCTATTCTTTTTTCCCCGACCAAATGTGACCAAAACGGTTATAAAAATGCTGTCATTATAAAAGATTTCTTTAATGTATTGCTAGTTTTTTTCTGTTTATTACATTTTATGTTGTGACACTTCTATTCTCCCTGCAACGTCAGAGCGTTCAAAGCGTCCAAAGCGTCAACAAGCTTCCCTGTACTTTTTGACAAGCGTCCTTGACAGGGCGGCCAGAGCTTCTTTGACGCTCAAGTCGGCGGCGGTGTGAACGTACAGTAAAAGTAGCACCTAAGTCTGGGACAGCTTAAAAGAAGTCGAGAGGACTCCTAACTCACTAAGACCACTTCCACTTTTATGGCTCTTAGGAAGGTTCTGCTGTAACCCCGATGTCTAAGGGCTTGGAAGAGGGTCTGAGTTGCTAACCTGTTTAGCTGTTATTAGGTGTGTTCGACATCGGCTGCGGCTGGATGTAACTGATCGGCGAGAGTAGCCGCGTGCAGGCGGGGAGGAGCTGCAAACGGAGACGTGAAGTCGGACACTTTCTGGTTCCCGTAGTGACCGCTCACGTGGTGTTTGTATACTTTAGCACAGCTGAAGTGAAATAAATGCAATATTTGCCAAATACACAGATGTTTCAGAGACATTTTCATTCAATACTTTATGTACTGCTTCATACAGCGTTTGTTTGAACAAGAATAAAGTTCAACATTAGCCTACAGCTACTAGCAATGAAGTGGAATCAACGTTTTTTAATCAGTTTTATTTTGATAAACATAACACAATACATCGCGACTACATGAAAAGAGTGTTTACTGTTATAAAAAAACTGATTTGTGAGCTTTAGTTGAACTAAAGGTGTGAGAATAAACCGAATAAACACGAAACGCACGTGATCGTTGTCATGCGGTGAATCCGGCCAATCGTGGAACAGCTGTGTCGTCATCAGAGCTCGCGCAGCCCAGAGCAGCCGCTCTTCAGAAGCAAGGGCTGTAATCCATCAGCCGGAAGCTGAAGCTGCCTCCGGGGGCCGCCATTGTAGCTGGCTATCACCTGCTGTTAGCATCCCATTGACTCCCATTCATTTTGGCGTCACTTTGACAGCGAATAACTTTACATCTGAGGCGTCCATTTACATTTTACATTTACATTTAGTCATTTAGCAGACGCTTTTATCCAAAGCGACTTACAACTGAGGACTAAACCAAGCGAGTCATCGTGAAGAGGCAAAAGCAACGCAAGAAGTGCTCAAAATACAAAGTTCAGACATAGCTCGGAGTAGCATAAGCCAGGCAAGCGAGGATTTAGAGGAAAGGATTTTTTTTTTTTTTTATTTTTTTTTATGTTAAGTGCTCCCGGAAGAGATGAGTTTTCAGTTGTCTTTTGAATGTTGTCAGGGATTCTGCATTCCGGATGAGGGTGGGGAGATCATTCCACCAGCATGGAACCGTGAATGAGAATGTTCTGGAGAGTGATTTTGTGCCCCGCTGTGATGGTACCACGAGCCGTCGCTCATTGATCGATCGTAGGCTTCTGGTAGGGATGTAGACTTGTAGTAGTGAGTGGAAGTAGGAGGGAGCTGAACCTGTGGTCAATCTGTAAGCAAGCGTCAAAGCCTTGAACTTGATGCGAGCAGCGAGTGGTAGCCAGTGCAGAGAGATGAGCAGAGGAGTGACGTGGGCCCTTTTGGGCTCGTTGAAGACAAGACGAGCTGCAGCATTCTGGATCATTTGTAGAGGTTTAGTTGCACATGATGGAAGTCCAGCCAGAAGAGCATTGCAGTAATCAAGCCTAGAAATGACCAGGGCCTGGACGAGAAGTTGTGTTGCATGCTCAGTTAGGAAAGGCCTGATCTTCCTGATGTTGTGCATAGCAAACCTGCATGATCGAGCTGTCTTTGTAATGTGGTCTGTGAAGGTCAGCTGATCATCAAAGATTACCTTGATGGCGTCCAAAGACTCCATTTGTCCATTATTTATTTCTAAAGAAACACGACAATGTATAAAAGGCTCCATTACTTTGTATCTTCCGTTATGGCCCCGTAGAAGCCATTCTTGTAAAAATAGGCTAACGATTGCGTCATAACCACGGGACGCTCTGTCGCACAGTAGAGAAATTACCGTATAGACAGAAGTAGAAGCTCGTAGGCAATTGTTTACTGTCTATGAGGCAATCGGGTGGACATGGAGGCATAAAGTCAAGGGAGAAGCCCATAGATAGAGAGTTCATAAAAGCAAGGGGACAAAATATTTCAACAACAGATTTGTTTCAGATTTCAATTCAGATTTGTACCGGCACAGCTACTAGAAGGTCAGAACGGTTGCTCACGTGACAACTACGTCGTCAAGCTCAGTTTGAGCCTGCGCAGAACGCTTGGCTATCAGGTAGTGAGTGCCCATGTTGGGCTTCAACTCTCTCCGTTGAAATCAACGGGGTCGCTGTGTCCATTTCTTTTACTGTCTATGTTCAGAAGCTGCGCTGGCTGAGTTCTCCGGCTACTCTCGAATCGCTCTTGCGATACTTTGATGGCATACGTCACAGTCACGTGGCGTCAAGTCGGACAAAAGTTCTAACCGGCATGCACTGCTTCAAGTCTGCCGCCGATCGGTCTGCGCAGAGCTGCATGAAGTCGAACAAGCCTCTAATCTCTTCTTTTCATACAGGTCGCTGACACGTCTTTGTCAGACACGTGGGTTTGTTGTGTGTGACGTCACCACGGCGCCATTTGTGAGGTATCGCTACTGACTGTGAGCATTGAAGAGATTACAAGAGTAGAGATAACAAGTAAATAACTCGCAAAACTTGAAAAGCACAAGAAAACTGAGAAAATGCCTTACCGCAATGAACTCGATAAATATGGCAGGTACGTTATTTGGAGAAATTGTCATCCATTCAGAACATAGATCCATATATGAGCTGACTACAGTAAGTTGGAGTGCTGATCCCGCATTGCTTTCTCATCCTCATACTTGGGCATTGTCAACTATCTTGTTTATAAGCGCATATAACAGTGAACAATTAAAAAACTATAAAGCTCTATAAATCTCTTAAAGCCAGCGGACATTTCTCCAACGGCTGTTTAAGTTACTGTATCCTTCGGTAGGAATGTAAATAAATCATGTAAAGTTAGTAACAGCAAATATAGGTTTGCTGTATTAATGATGATGATAATGTCATGTTAAGGATGGTTTAGTTTGAAAAAAGAAAGGAAAAAAACAATTCTCCAACAACAGAATACCCCAGCATCGATACCTTACAAATGGCGGCTACGCCCATAATGCACTTCATGTATCACGAGAGTGACGTCATCTGACAAAGACCGATTCACAAAGGATTGTAGCGCATACCACCCATAGACAGTAAAAGAAATGGACACAGCGACCCCATAGACTTCAACGGAGAAAAGTGAAGTCAAATAGAAGCACTCACTTCCTGATTGCCAAGCGAACTGCGCAGGCTCAAACTGAGCTTGAAGACGTAGTTGTGACGTGAGCAACCTGGCTGACAGTTGTACGTCTTCTAGTAGCGGTGCCAAGAGGAATCTGAATCATTCCCTTCTGAATCTTGCAGAGCCGGAGATGGTGAGTATTAGCTGTACATGAGCTCGCAGCAGGAGCAACTTTATGACTCTCTATGGGCTTCTCCCTTGACTTTATGCCTCCACGTCCCCCGATTGCGCGTGAGCTTCTACATCTGTCTTTACGGTCATTTCTGTACTGTGCGACAGAGAGTCGCGTGTTATGACGCAATCGTTAGCCTATTTTTACAAAAACTGCTTCTACGGGGCCACAACGTAAGATACAAGGTAATGGAGCATTTTATACATTGTCGTGTTTCTTTAGAAATAAATAATGGACAAATGGAGTCTTTAAACGTTTCAGATGTAAAGTTATTCGCTGTCAAAGTGACGCAAAAATGAATGGGAGTCAATGGAATGCAAACAGCAGGTGAAGGCTTGTTAGCCAATGGCGGCGCCCGGGGAGACTTCAGTTTCCGGCTGGTGGATTACCCCCTTGATACCACCGCCTCTCGCAGCAGTCGTCCAGGGTCCGCGACACAAGCGGGAATGCTGCATTGATCTGCAAACAAATCCTCTCCCATGTCTCACGCTTAGTTTTGCTTGATATCCAAGTGCCGAATTTCCCTTTTATTATGTTTTTTTTTTTTTTAGCACCAACTGAGCCAGCAGCAGTAACTGATCCTGCGTCCAGTTGGGCTTTCTTTTCCATTTTGGCGAGTTCATCATCCACCATCATTCAACTATTACATATTTAGGCTACTTCAATAGGAGCAACATTTCCTTGCTTTAAGTAGTCTATTTAGGCTAATAGGATGTCAATTAACCAAGCAAGTGTTAATGCAAGTGTCGTTTTTTCATTATTAGGCAAGTGGCGGTTTCCATTGGGGTATTAGGCTACCTTGATTTAATTTAATTTAATTCACGACTTTTCTCTTTCTCTCTGCCTTTTTAGAATTACACTTCACTGAGGCCTGCACAAACATGTCATTATATATGCATTTCGATGACATTACTATTATTATTTTGTGTAGGACACAGACATATTTAGATGTCGTAATTCCATGATTTGTTGCGTCTGTGTTATGCTCCGCATGATGGCCCTGTCATCTAACAACCAATCACCGTGATCATTGCGAGAAAGCTCGTGCATGAGAACTGACGTCATCCATAGCAACGATGAATCACTCTTAGTTTAGGAGTTGTCATTTTTCCTTACTAAGAGTAGGTCTGAAAGGCGTTGTGAATAACTTTTAAGAGAAAACTCCTAGCTAAAATATTTTAGTGCAATTTAGGAGTACTCCTAGTGTTAACATAAAATTGTTTGTAAATACGGCCCCTGGGGCCTATACCATGAAGCCGGTTTAGGTGGCTAGCCAGCTATGTTTCAGCTTAGTTTCCGCCAACCCTTGGTTTTAGGTACTATGAAAGAAGCTCGGCTTTAATCGGTGTTCGTTGCCATGGAATCTTACGCTGCACGGCTAACCTGCTCCGGGGCAGGTTAAGTTCTGGATTCGAGATCTCAGACTGAAGTTTGACCAATCAGCTGTGAGCAAAGAAACATATAGGTGACGTAACTAATTCCCAGTGTTTGTTGCAATGGCTTTACATTTTCTTTCAAATCCTGTGGACATCTCAGCGCAAATTGTTAGACGAGCACATCGTAGAGAAAGAGTTTTTAGCCGTACAAAATCCCCTTGCCTTTCCTGATAGTTACTTGTATGAAAGATACAGATTTTCGCGGAAGGAATATCTTATCTTTGCGAACTTCTTGAGCCGCACATAAATAATTTAACACGTCGAATTCATGTACTTACTGTACCACAAATGGTATTGCGTTGCGTTTTTTTTTTTTTTTTTGCAAGTGGTAGCCTACATACTTGCACGATCGGTGATGCACAGAATCTAGGGGAAAACACGGTTTGTCGAACCATTCGCAAGGTGGTCCTCGCTCTGCAGGAGTACATTAATAGTGTTCCCCAGACATTTATTGACCATGTCCATAAGAGAGGGTTTTTATAAAATTGCCGGTAAGATATATTGATAGGGTGACATCACGTTTTTTTTTTTTTGTCAAAAAGCAAATTTCACAAATGTACTATACAATACAGTACATGTTAAGCATTATTTTAAATCTTTTTTTTTTTTATTCGGTTAATCTTATGATAGGATTCCCTATAGAGTCATTGGAGCAATAGCCTGCACAAATGTTGCAATCTCCACTTCTCTAGGAGAACATGAGGCAGATTATGTTAATAGAAAGTCCTTTCACAGCCTTAATATTCAGGTAGAGATTATGTGAACATGTGAAATTATTATTTTCTGTGAGATGAATCTTTAAATTAATAGTAAAATTAACAGATAACAATCTACTTTCCGTGAGTATGTTGTGTCAGCGCTTTGAGGAAAGCTAGTTAAATTTGGTACAGTACAAAACACTGTTAATTTGAATTGGGACAGCAAAACCTACACAATAACCCCCTATCATGACCCTCATGTGTCAGTAAAACTATAGTAAAAGTTAGAGATGATCTTTGGCATCCTAAAGGCACGTTTCAACTGTCTTCGGAGCTTAAGAGTCACCAGAGTGGGCATCACAGATAGTGTCTGCATGTGCCATTCTGCACAATATAGCCACCATAGAAAGGAGCCAGAACACCACAGAAAGCTTCTCCCCGATGAAACTGACCCGAACACACTTGACCACCCAGCTGGTGCAAATGTAGTTGCAATCACCATACAATATTACACTTAATAAAAGCACATTGAAACTGCAGCTCTATAGGCTCCTTTAGTGTGCAGTCTAGCTCTATAGGCTCCTTTAGTGTGCAGTCTAGCTCTATAGGCTCCTTTAGTGTGCAGTCTAGCTCTATAGGCTCCTTTAGTGTGCAGTCTAGCTCTATAGGCTCCTTTAGTGTGTAGTCTAGCTCTATAGGCTCCTTTAGTGTGCAGTCTAGCTCTATAGGGTCCTTTAGTGTGCAGTCTAGCTCCATAGGCTCCTTTAGTGTGCAGTCTAGCTCTATAGGGTCCTTTAGTGTGCAGTCTAACTCCATAGGCTCCTTTAGTGTGCAGTCTAGCTCTATAGGCTCCTTTAGTAAAGGGCCCTGACTGAGTCTGTTTCCACCTGAAACATAATTCCACCACAAACATGATCATTACAAGTTTTTGGGAGGCTAATCAACTCACAAAAAGTTCCTTGACAAACACCTGTTATATATGTCAAGGGTTTTAAATCATTACCTTACCATTTCTTTTGAAGCCTGTTGAGGTAGAGGCTTCTGTTTCTGGGACAGGTTGTGAAAAATCCTACAATAAAAGAGATGTGTAACTTGGGCCAGTCCCTGTTTTATGCCACACATTCAAATGTTTGCCTTAATAAAAAGGCCAGTGCATTCACCTCAGTAACTGTCCCAGAACACAGACAGAGTGTCTTCATCATTTCCTCCTCCCTGATAAATAAAAGTAGGCCAATATGTTTCTGGTGTTCTGTCTGCTGCATACATGTGTGGGAGACTGTGTGTGTGTGCTGGCTTCAACAGGGACACTGCATTTCCCTCTACTTCAGAACATACAGTCAGCCATATTTAAAACTTAAAATAGTAATGTATCGCACACGTACCCAGTGTTACTTGCTTCGAGGAGCCGGCACCAGGGTCAGATTGTACAGCACCTGTAATCCCATCCATAATCGGCCGTCCCTTATTCCTATCAGAGCCAACTCAGTGTATTCTGGAGGAGTGGGCCTCCACTGGTTTTCTGAATTTCACTCTTTTTTCGGTTTGCCTCAAACAAGTGTTAATAAAAAAATAATAAAAGGTTGTGTGTAAATACTTACTAGGCTACTTTGAATTATATTTTTATATTTTGTCTTTATCAGCTGCCAAGAACGTTTGGAGTTGCATCTAAAAATCAATGAATATTAATCTTTATTAGTATATACATGCACATTTTTTTATATATTATAAAAATCTAGGCACACATACATTCATAGCCTATATATACATCATTTTACATGAATAAAGAACGTATTTATTTAGCTTACACATTAACGCAATCAGCAATCTTTCTCCAACAGTCTTCTCTTGCTTTGGCAGCAGAGACCGTATTGTTTCGAGCTTGTAATACATATTTAAATTCATCGGAATTCTGAATGATTATCTCTTGCTCCTCCGCGGAAAGAAAATATCGCTCTCGCTCTATCCATATCGAACGAGATTGGTTGTTCGGTGCCAACGTCACTTTGGTATGTGCACGCGCTCGTGGAGTAATCATAGCTTAAGATCAGAGCCTGAGTTGACAGAGAAAGTTGATGAGCTGCGTCATGGTACCAATAAAGCCTGATTGCATCGGTTTGGTTTTGTCAACTCAAAACTAATCCTGTAACTCCGAGTTTGTTCAGCTACCTTCATGGTACAGGCCCCTGGTCCTTTACTTATCCAAGATGGTGTGAAACCAGATTTTAAGGAAATCTTGCAGCACCCAGATTAAACCTTGTCAAAATACATTGCATTCAGATACAGACTTTTTACTGAGAGTGTTAGAATCTTTGCAAAGATGCTTTTTTTTTTGGACAGAAAACTGATAAATAAGTGAAAAGATCTATTTCAAGATATCTCCCACCTCCACACTGCATACGTTACGTCTGGGTCCAATTATAATCACGTGATCTTTCTTCGTTAAAGGTTCTCTAAGCGATCCTGGGTGACGTCACTTCTTGTTGACGTTCGAACTATTGTCAAACAAAACGGAGGCTAGCTAGACCCTCCCTCCTCCTCATCCGCACACTAACCCCCCAAACCCCGCCCCCAAACCCTTCTTGTCGGTCATTGGCTGGAACAGTTTGTTATGTTTTGGGGAGCGGGTCGCAGCAGTTTGCTTTTGTTGCTGTTTGTGGAGCCTGGGCTGTCTACAGAGATCGCGTTTCTTTACAGTGTGTTCAGGGGACAGGCAGCCAGCGGTTAGTGAGGAGATGTTTGCTGTATGTGACAAAAAATGTTTTGGCCTAAAAAACGCGTGACATCGCTTAGAGCACCTTTAACTTGAGTCTCATACCTGCTGTAAAAACAATGCCAGCTACCAGGAGAGAGATCATGTTTTAACCCACACAAGCAAGTATTTCGATCAAATATTGCAGATAAAAAATAAATAAATGAAACTAATAAAATGTTATTTATTCTACTAATTGCATAAAACCTGCACGAAAGCTTTTTCAATAAAAGTATATTTACAACACTGTTTGTGTTGAGTTTGAGTGCCAGTTTTGGCGCACAATCATCAGAAACTTTGCAAAGATTAATGATATAAAACATGTATGAATTATACCAAAACAAAGTGGTAAATAAGTATTAAGATGTATATCATGATCTCTCTCTAGGAATATGACACTGACTGAGTGACTGCACCTCCCTCTCGTGAGTCATGAGAAAAATACAACCACCTACAACCATCACTTTTGGGTCAAGCCACAACCTGATCTCTCTGTCACAATTATGCTTTGTTTAATGTTTTGGTATCATTCAAACTTGTTTCCTCATCTTTGTTTCCTCTATCCATTTGTTCCTATGTTCCCATTTGTCACTATAGTTACAATGGTTATTCAGGTAACATTTTATCGATAGCAAAACTGGAAAGGTGACTGTGGGGAGTGGAGGGAGCAGGAATTTAAGGAGTGAGTTACAGAAAGAAAGGCTAGCTTTGTGCAACCATTGAGTGCTCTGTGAACTTTGATTTCTTATAAATCACTTCCTATAAAAAAATTATTCATTTCATTCTGGTCTGTCAGCATGCAGTTTATTTTGTAGCGTCTATATGTGAAAACACATGATAAACTTCTGTACTGGTTAGAAAATAAACTGTTAACAAATTAGTGTCCCTGAAATGTGTAATACGTTAGATAGGAATAATTTAATTTACCCTAACAGGTTTCTATATTAATAAAAACTTAAGGCACTGCTTTTATATTATATCATTTACCCAAATCAAAACCCTGACCCCCTTCCCCAAATCCTAACCATTATTGACTATAATTACCCATGTTGCAGATTTATCTTTGTCACTTTCTTACCCGTTTTGTAATCAGTGGACAGAGAAAGATTGACCTCTACAAAGTCCACTGTCATAGCGTTTTGTTGTTTTAACAGATTCATTCAAAGTAGCATATACCGATCCACCAGATGGAGACAAAAACTCTTTTAAATTTATAATTTGTAAAAATGTATTCTGATCAGCGCAACATTAAAACCACTGACACCACCAGGTGAAGTGAATAACTTTGATTCTGGGCCTATCATTACAACGGCACCTGTCGAGGGGTAAGACCTGTAGGCAGCAAGTGAACAGTCAGTTCTTGAATTTCACGTGTTAGAAGCAGGGAAAATGGGCAAGTGAAAACCTCAGAGTTTGACAAGGGCCAAATAGAGATGGCTATGACTGGATCAGAGCATCTCCGAAACAGCAGGTCTTTCCTGGAGTTCCTGGCGTGCAGTGGTTAGTACCTATCAAAATTGGTGTAAGGAAGAGCCACCAGTGAACTGGGTTCAGGGTCATGAGTACCAAAGGCTCATTGATGCACGTGCATGGGGAACGAAGACTACCCTTACGCAAAGAAAATATATTTCCTAATAAATCAATGATCAATATATTAAATGGTTTAAAGGTATATTAGAAAATAATATACTGTGTAAATATTTTACAATATATTGAATACATAAGGAATTGGCACTTTAAAAAAAAAATTATAATATATTTAGCCTACTTATATATCATAATGTATGTAATTTCATATTCAGTAATTCACAAATAACAAATATATGTACATGTGATAATATATGGTACTGCATGTGTTATTCATTTATTGAACATATATATTAAAAACATAAATATATAACATATAACTCATGCAGTATATATATATATATATATATATATATATATATACACCACATATAGAAATATATAATGTAATATATTTTTTATATTTTATAAGTATTTATGTTATATATGATTAATATTTTCTTAAATAGCTAGTTAACAATAGTCCTTTTTTAAAAGTATTTAGCAATGAGACTATCATTGTGCTGAAGAGGCAGAGAGGGCACAACCATTGATTTATATAAATATAAATTATAGTCTAAAGCTACAATAAGTACTTTTTTAGCCGCTAGGGGTCACTAACTCTTACAATAACAAAGGCGTAGGTTGATGACGCAGTGATAAGCGGAATGAAGGGACTTGCTATGTTTATGAATGAGTGAAAACATTCATGTTTTTTAACATGACTGTGGAATGAAGCAGGTCGTGATTGCTATAAGAGACAGATATCAGTGCCACACGCGAGTCCCGCGGATATAAAGGAATAAGGACATTTAATTCTACCGAACTACCCGCAAATGCTGAATTACTACTCACACAGGTCAGTTTATTTGACTAATAAAACTTGTGAGGTAATGCAGCGCTGCTTCATTTGGTCTAACGTTACACTATCATGCTAAACAGCATTTGAGAGTGTTGAAAGTTAAAGTGTTATTCTATGTGTTAGTTAGGGATAACTCGGATATTACGTTATTGACAGGCGACAAGTGAATGGGAACAGGCACTTTTTAAAATTGTGGATTTCTCTGAATACACAAATTCTTGGCAGTATTTAGGATAATGTAAGTACATAATTGAAAGAAATATATAACACTGAGCAAGTGATTTTTGGAAATTATGATACAAAATTCTTACATAATATTCCTTTAATGGTAATAAGCCAATTGTAAACCTAACCACAGGCTGTAGTCTTCAGCACAATGGTAACCTCAAAAACTCACACATACCAGTAACCCTTTTAAATTCCAAAATAACTTAAATCACTAACAGATCTCCCCCTAAATTAATATTGAGCAAAACCCTTGAAATAACACTTAATTTGAACATTTACTCTCCTTTAACAGTCAGAAGTAAAGCATGCTGGGAACTAGAAAACTGTGGTAACAACTGATTGTAACTCATTCCGTGAATATGTGTATATGTGCGTGTATATACATTCACATTTATATGGGAACATGTATGTGTAATATACTGTATGTACACAACAAAGGATAAAACTTTATGAATATTACATGTAATATTACATTGTCTTCATTTCTAAATATTTTATATGTATCAATATATAGCCATACATAGTCAATGCATATATTGCAGTATATTGAAAAATATAAGTATTAGTTTCCCATATATGGAAATGTATTATGTAATATATCGCATTATATTTTGCAGTATATTCCCATATATTTTTTGTTACATAAGGGTAGCCTGTCCAGTCATACTTTAGTTTTTGTATCTGAATCAAAATAGCACACTTCACTTTTTCGATATTTTAGTCTTGTTCTGTTTAATTTTAAGACAATACTGTCTAATATTTTGGACGGTTAGACTGTAGGGGAAAATGCATGCCATATCAAATAATTTCTTACAATAGCATGAACATGTGTACAATTAATAAACAAAGTTACAATTATTTATTCATAGATGGACTAGGATTAAAAGATGCATAAAAGTCAATATGATAATATTCATTCAAGTATCAAGGTGTTTGAGCTATTGAAGCCACAGATATAAGTGGATATGAGAATCTTAAAGGCTTTCTGAAAGCGTGGATAGAAAAAACCGTAGATCAATGGGTTACAAGTGGAGTTAAAGTATCCAAACCAAACCAAAGCATCAAAAACATCAACAGGAGTCACAAAATTGAGGAAAGGATCAACAGCAGTGGCGGTAAAAAAAGGCAGCCAGCAGATGCAAAAAACTCCCATGACAATGGCCAGAGTTTTTGCTGCTTTTCCTTCTCTTTGTGCAGAGCTTTGGCTCTTCAACCCTCCTGCTGTCACCACAGTCACTCTTTCTGACATAACCTTTGCATGTCTTCTTGCAACATGGAAGATTTTCATGTACAGAGAGCTCATGGTTGCCACAGGGAGGAAGAATGTGAGAAGTGAGCAAATAAGACCCCACTGTTTGTTAAAAAAAAGAACACAACTTCCCACACAGTAAACCTGCATGATAAACGACTCTAAGCCAATTGTGTTCACACCTGAAAACACAATAGAAAAGCTGTAGAGAAATGAAAACAGCCAAGTGAAGGTAGTAAATACAGTCACAATGTTGTTTGTGACCCTCATTTTGTACATTAAAGGATCACAAATGGCCCAGTACCTGTCAACAGATATTAAACAGAGATGTATTTTAGAAGAAATGCTGAAAGCCATGTCCAAACTTGAATGCACTTTACACACAAAATCCCCCAGATACCAGCAGCCTTCAACAGATCGCACCATGCTGTACGGCATGACCAAAGAGCCCAGCAGACAATCACTGGCAGCCAGACACCAAACGATCAGATGAGTTGGAGACTGTAGATGTTTGAAATGAGAGATGGAGATGATGATCAGCAGGTTCCCAAAAACTGTTATGAGGATCATCAGCACCATGAAAACATACAATGCCACTTTAAGGACAGTAAGACGATGAGCTCTTGGACAGGAGTCCGGCAGGAGTGGATAGCAGAGAAGCACATTCTCAGAGTAAATGTCAGTTTCATTTGAGGTCATTACGAAGATATAGAAAATGCAGCATCAAAAAACAATATTTCTTTTGTAAAAGTAAAAAATAAAATCACACAGATATCGTTGAAACTCTGAGGGGAATCAGACACAGTCAGATAGAGACCAAAAAACAAAGAAAATATACAGTACGTGCACATAAGGAACTACTATGGATTCAGCAGCTCAGTTTGAGTTATATATACAGTATACTCAGGTTCCAAAACAGGTAACGCCCCGACCCTCATTAACATATTTGAATATGATAACAATCGTGCTGTAACTAATCGGGGCACCAGGTGGCGACAAAATGACTATCTATCTATCTATCTATCTATCTATCTATCTATCTATCTATCTATCTATCTATCTATCTATTATTCTCTGTTTTATTTTTTATTTCTCACCTAGGAGTGAGCACACCACAAATTTAGCCCATGAGCAAACGAAAAAGGGCAAAAACTGAGGTGAGAGATATAAAAGACCAGATAATATCTTAGTTAATATCTTAGTTATCTTAGTTGGCCCCTGGGTGGCCAGTGCCCTGAGATGTATGCACGGAGTTAATAAGTGGAGTGCGCTGAATCCTGGGAATGTACTGAAGCTCTGGTGGACACCTCTGCGGAACGGCTTCAGAGTCACTGGAGGAGGTAGGCTGATCGCGGGACCATTGGATGGGGCTCACCACCAGGCTCGAGGGTAGAATGGGCTCTGGTTCTTCCTGGATATCCTCTGGAGTGTGGTGGAGACAGAACAGTACGTCAGCCTTGACATTCTTGGTACCAGGGCGGTAGGAAATGGACAAATTTAATCTGGTAAAGAACAGAGCCCATCTGGCCTGGCGAGGGTTCAGTCTTTTAGCTTCTCTCAGGTATTCCAAATTCTTGTGGTCAGTCAATACAGTGAATGCATGTTGAGCACCCTCCAACCAAAGCATCCACTCCTTGAGGGGCTCCTTCTCTGTTGCAGATGTCGTAGTTCTTCTCCGCCGGGGTGAGCTTGTTTATGTCAATCTGAATGTGGAAGATATCACCTTTTGACACCTTTTGGTGCCTGAAAAAAGGGGCAGAGTCTGGCCTTTAAAAGCAGCAGCCAGACTCCAGAACAGGGCTTGTTTACCAAATCGAGCCAACATATGGAGTCGTGAGCTATGTATTTATGTATATAAATGTATTTTGAAGCCAAAATACAATCAACAGAAGTCAAAACAAACTACACCATGGTCACATGAGTTCAACGTCACAATCAGTAAGCCTCTGACAACTCTTTCAGTCTTTGTTTAAAAACATTTTCCCTGAAAGTTAGAGTTACAATAGTTTGCAAGAGCACAATTATAACCACAAGGAGTTGTGAGTAGATGAGTTTTCTCTGTTCGGCTGATGGCGTTTAATGTCCCCGACAACCTCTGAAGTCCCATTTAGCCACTTGTCATCAACTTCCTTTTACAAGACAAGTTAAAGCTTTTAAAATAATCACAAGAGGGTATGACTGATGTATTTAATATCATAGAAAAAAAGCATGAAAATATATTGAGCTTGTGTTCACCACAGACCTTATTTCAAGCATTTAATCAAAAACACACAAAAACACCCATTGACTTCAGGGCGAAGAATAACTGGAAGTGCTCAAATGGTAACTTGTTTCTGGGTTCTGACCTACAAAAATATATCATCCCTGCAGAACTCTATAACTTTATGAGAATAATACCCAGACGCGCTTTTTAAAAGTGCTTCAATTAATTATTTTACTGTCAGTGTAGTTTCATGAGTTTGTTTGCCCATATAATCTTTAAGCTATTAAGGTTAAACATATTTGGCTTGCTGTCCGCAGTAGAGGAGCTAGAGGAAGCAGCTTCAACTCAAGCTTAGATACAGCCCCAGAAGTAGGTTAAAATAGGTTAAAAATCTAGAAAGGGCTTAAACAGTAGACCCTCGTCGGCCGTCCGCTCCTCTATGGCTTCTCCTCCATCCACTCTTCCATGAGCCCTTCCACCATCCACTCCTCCATGGCTTTTCCCACCATCCACTCCTCCATGGGCCCTTCCACCATGCACCCCTACATGACTTCTCCCACCATGCACCCCTACATGGCTTCTTCCACCATCCACTCATCCATGGGCCCTTCTACCATCCACTCCAACATGGGCCCTTCTACCATCCACTCCTCCATGGGCCGTTCTACCATCCACTCCTCCATGGGCCGTTCTACCATCCACTCGTACATGGGCCCTTCTACCATACACTCCTCCATGGGCCCTTCTACCATCCACTCCTCCATGCGCCGTTCTACCATCCACTCCTCCATGGGCCGTTCTACCATCCACTCCTCCATGGTCCCTTCCACCATCCACTCCTCCATGGTCCCTTCTACCATCCACTCCTCCATGGGCCGTTCTACCATCCACTCCTCCATGGGCCCTTCTACCATCCACTCCTCCATGGTCCGTTCTACCATCCACTCCTCCATGGGCCCTTCTACCATCCACTCCTCCATGGGCCCTTCCACCATCCACTCCTCCATGGGCCCTTCCACCATGCACCCCTACATGACTTCTCCCACCATGCACCCCTACATGGCTTCTTCCACCATCCACTCCTCCATGGGCCCTTCTACCATCCACTCCTCCATGGGCCCTTCTACCATCCATTCCTCCATGGGCCGTTCTATCATCCACTCCTCCATGGGCCCTTCTACCATCCACTCCTCCATGGGCCGTTCTACCATCCACTCGTCCATGGGCCTTCTACCATCCACTCCTCCATGGGCCCTTCTACCATCCACTCCTCCATGGGCCCTTCTACCATCCACTCCTCCATGGGCCCTTCTACCATCCACTCCTTCATGGTCCCTTCTACCATCCACTCCAACATGGGCCCTTCTACCATCCACTCCTCCATGGGCCGTTCTACCATCCACTCCTCCATGGGCCGTTCTACCATCCACTCCTCCATGGGCCGTTCTACCATCCACTCCTCCATGGGCCGTTCTACCATCCACTCGTCCATGGGCCCTTCTACCATACACTCCTCCATGGGCCCTTCTACCATACACTCCTCCATGCGCCGTTCTACCATCCACTCCTCCATGGGCCGTTCTACCATCCACTCCTCCATGGTCCCTTCCACCATCCACTCCTCCATGGTCCCTTCTACCATCCACTCCTCCATGGGCCCTTCTACCATCCACTCCTCCATGGGCCGTTCTACCATCCACTCCTCCATGGGCCCTTCTACCATCCACTCCTCCATGGTCCGTTCTACCATCCACTCCTCCATGGGCCCTTCTACCATCCACTCGTCCATGGGCCTTCTACCATCCACTCCTCCATGGGCCCTTCTACCATCCACTCCTCCATGGGCCCTTCTACCATCCACTCCTCCATGGGCCCTTCTACCATCCACTCCTCCATGGTCCCTTCCACCATCCACTCCTCCATGGGCCCTTCTCCCATCCACTCCTCCATGGGCCGTTCCACCATCCACTCCTCCATGGGCCGTTCTACCATCCACCCTTCCATGGTCCCTTCCACCATCCACTCCTCCATGGGCCCTTCTACCATCCACTCCTCCATGGGCCCTTCTACCATCCACTCCTCCATGGGCCGTTCTACCATCCACCCCTCCATGGGCCCTTCTACCATCCACTCCTCCATGGCCAGTTCTACCATCCACTCCTCCATGGGCCCTTCTACCATCCACTCCTCCATGGGCCCTTCCACCATCCACTCCTCCATGGGCCCTTCCACCATCCACTCCTCCATGGGCCCTTCCACCATCCACTCTTCCATGGGCCGTTCTACCATCCACTCCTCCATGGGCCCTTCTCCCATCCACTCCTCCATGGTCCCTTCCACCATCCACTCCTCCATGGTCCCTTCCACCATCCACTCCTCCATGGGCCCTTCTACCATCCACTCCTCCATGGGCCCTTCTACCATCCACTCCTCCATGGTCCCTTCCACCATCCACTCCTCCATGGGCCGTTCCACCATCCACTCCTCCACGACCTAATTAATTTTCATTAGTTTTTCATTTGTATTTCCTTGGTTAGCTGTTTTCCAATTTCCCAATCTTCATTTTTTGCTCTGGTTTTAGATTAATTAGTTCTCACCTGTTCGGCATTGAGTTCATCACCCTGTGTATTTAAGCTGTAGCAGCCCTTCAATTTGGAATAAACAGGCTTGGGAGTGTTTCCATATGGGTGTACTTTAATTCAGACGAGTGTACTTTGCACCAACACTGTGCTCAGCGTCAACACCAACACCGTGAAAACTTAAAAGGAAAATAAGAAAAACAGTTTAGTCAGATACAAAATAATCCTTTGACAAAAGCACTTTAGCAAGATAGCATCACATTGATAACAGCATAGCAGGTAACAACCATCATGAAATGAATCTCATTACTATTTACATGAACATATGAAATGAATTCATATGAAATAGTACATTACAATGAACCACATACCTCGCTCCGCATATCAAAGGGGTGCTAAAGAGTGGTGATCCAGGGAAGGCTGCCGCCATTAACTTAACTTGGACGTTAGAGAGCTAGCTAGCAACTTCGTAAACTAATCTCAAACTATTACTGCCAAACAAATAAGTACAGAGGAATAACACTTTAGTTGAAGGTTACAATAATATTTTTCAACCTCTGACTCGAAACATGCATTGTCTTATATCGTGCCTTCTTGCGTTTACCTTTTTTATGAGTGAGCGTGTGAGCATAGAAAAAGGTCCCCCCTGCAGATAGCATGATGTCAAAATAAAAGTCACATAAAATAATAATATAAAAAACAGGATAATCATAATAAAACACTGCTAGTGGTCATCTACATAAGCTCTTCAGTTTCTTCAGTTCATTGTCTGGTATTGTTGTGTTCTACACACTGTTTCATTTATGTTTTTCTCTATTGGAGTTTACTTTCTTTAATAAAAGGACTTATATTTGACCTTCTTCACCTCTGCTCGTCAGCATCGGACTGTAAACGTGACACACTTCATAACTCAAAAGTCTAAATATTATCCAATTGTTATTTTTAATGTGATGACCAAAAACGTTTTTGAATATCCTTCAAAGGTTGTCCCCATTTGTAAAACTAAGTTTCACGATGTATAGGAAAACTAACACTTGGTGAAAAACAAACACTTTTAAAATGAAAAAAAGACACTAAATTACCACTACAACCAGTAGATGGCCATTCCATTTGGGACAGGGCCAATAGTAGGTTGTAACTGCACTATTTGCACTTGAGATTTATTTTGCACATGCAGTTTAGGGACAAGTTGAAGATTTCAAAACTAGTTTTATTTGATGCAGATGATAGCTATTTTACCAAAGTTTGAGACATACCAAACAAGTAGTTATACTGATAAGGCTTTTTTTTTTTTTTTTTTTTGGATAGCAATAGTAGGCCAAAAAATCTTGTAGGTCTGGATTTCGCTCTTCCTGAGATGGTATTTTATTGATTGGAAAAGTGAGATGACTGTGAAGCGCACAGGAAGGAGTAGGAATATCCTTGTAAGGAGTCTCTGTCTCACTATTAACAGAAATAACAGAAAAAAAATTGTTGTGCAATCACTGGACGAGTGCTACGTGAAATTTGATTTCTTGTATATCTCTTGTAGCCTGCACTAATCGGTTATTGGGGAAGTTAACAGATAATATTGAATGGGCACGAATGAAATTTAAGCCCTCTAAATCAAGGAGCATCTCGATAGTTAAAGGAAAGGTAGTAGATAAAACCTTCTTCATTAATGGTGAGGCAATACCAACAGTTTCTGAGAAGCCAGTGAAGAGTCTTGGGAGATGGTACGATGGGGATCTAAAGGACACAGTTCGGGTGGGAGAAGTTAGACGACAAGCAGTGGAAGGGTTGAAGAGCATAAACAGCTGTGCTCTACCTGGTAAACTAAAACTCTGGTGCTTTCAGTTTGGTCTACTGCCGAGGTTGCTGTGGCCACTGACCGTGTACGACGTTTCTTTGACAACAGTGGATAAGCTGGAAGCGTTGATAAGTTCATACATCAGGAAATGGTTGGGAGTTCCACGCTGCCTCAGCAGAGTAGGACTTTATAGTAAAGGAATATTGCAGCTGCCAGTCTCTGCTTTAACCGAGGAGTTCAAGTGTGCCAAGGTCAGACTGGAAATGACCTTAGTAGAGTCACGCGACAAATGTGTAAGGGAGGTAGCCCCTGTGTTAAAAACAAACTGGTAGAAAGTGGTCAGCAAAGAAATCTGTAGTAGAGGCAAAGGCTGCCCTTCAAATTAGGGATATCGTGGGACAGGTACAGCATGGAAGAGGGGGTTTTGGGCTCAGTTTAGCTCCTCCTAAATGGCACAAGGCAGGCCCAGCTCAAAGGAGGAAGCTGGTAGTCAACGAGGTGCGACAGCAGGAGGAGAGGATGAGGTGTATAAAGGCCATTTCCCAAGCCAAGCAGGGAGAGTGGATGAGATGGGAGAGTGTGGAACAACGTAAGATGGGCTGGCAAGACCTTTGGTCAATGGAAGAGAGTAGGATCACTTTCCTTATTAGGTCAACATATGATGTTCTCCCACCACCGCAGAACTTAAACCTCTGGGTAGGAGAGGATCCCTCTTGTCCTTTGTGTTCATCACCTGCCACATTAAGGCACATTTTGACAGGATGTAAGGTGGCTCTTAGCCAAGGTCCGTTTACTTGGCGCCATGACCAAGTACTGTGATGTTTGGCTTTAGCATTAGAAGGCAAGCGTAACATGACCAATAAGTTGTCACCTGTTCTAGCAAAACATTACACGCAGAAGACAATATTCCTCCGCCCAGGCGAGCAACCACCAAGAAAAGGTGTTAACACCAATTCTCGCCCAGGACAACTGGAAGCTGCTAGGGACTGGAAGATGCTGGCTGATCTTGACCAACGGCTTATTTTTCCACCTGAGATTGCCACCACTAACCTACGACCAGATATTGTTTTGTGGTCTGGATCAGCACGCATTGTTCAACTGATAGAGTTAACAGTGCCATGGGAGGATGCGGTAGATGAGGCATATGAGAGGAAGAAACTGCGGTATGCTCATCTGGCCACTGAAGCAGAACAGCGAGGATAGAGAGTCCAGGTTTATCCAGTGGAAGTGGGTTGTCGAGGTTTTGTGGCACACTCTACAACCCGGTTCCTCAGAGACATCGGATTCAGCGGCCAAGAGTTGCGTCGCACAGTAAAGAACTTATCTGAAGCAGCAGAAAGGAGCAGCAACTGGCTGTGGTTGAGACGGAAAGATTCTAGCTGGCTGTGTACAGGCCGCCACGCTACGGTTTCGTAGAATTCTTGAAAACTTGAAGAGTCTGTTGGTTTGTTTGTATACGTTCCTGTGGATATTGCGTGAATGACGGGTGGTTGGGCAGATATTGTGTTTTGCGGTAGGTGGTATGCCATACGGAACCGTTGTCCACTGAAACTGCATATTAACGCACCAGTGGGGCTCGACAGCCTTAGTCAAACGGGTTGGCGCGTATGGTCGGGTTGCGGAGAGATTGTGAGATTGTGGTTAGGTCTCAGCAGCAGGAGGTCAGTAAGCTGGGCTGAGTTGAGTGGGGGACGGAGGGGGGTGACTCTGGGACGCCAGAGTCACTGTCGAGCCCTCATGAGGTGTCGTGGGCTAGTCGACGAAACACTGAGGACGGAAGGTGCCCACTTGAAGACCCTAGAGATGTCCCCTACTCGGTTCAATCCAGACGGTTGTCGTGCTGGTCCTGTAGTTGCAGCCGTCGCGTGCGCTGACGCGCCAAGTACACTGCTGCCGTTAACGCCGGACAGAAGGGGAGTCACACCACCTTATGGAAAGAAGCGTAAATGGATGGAGAAGCATAGTTTACTGTAAAGCTACGTCTTAGTTTTGCTTATCTTGGCGAAAGCCGAGTACAAATCAGCATGAAGTTTTAACATCTACTCTCGTGTAAAAAAAAGAAGCTTGTGATATAATTTCATATTAAATGCTTCAGAACTGCCAGTCAATTAGCCTAAAGCACATCCTTACCATACATGAATGATTCAAGCAGATGTTCCAGAGGTTTATATTTTAGTTTTATCGTTTTAAGCATAAATATTTGATTCAAGTGAATCTGGTATGTCACATTGTAACACATGGTAACCCTCTGTATTGGTTAAAATAGGACCTGTTAACTCATTGGTAACATTTAAATGACTAATACTTGATACTTAAAGCTGCAGTCCATAACCTTTTTGGGTTAAAAATGATCCAAAATAAATTTTTGAGCAAGTACATAACCAGCCAGTGTTCAAAACTATCTGCTTGCCGTAGCTCGATTCAAAACGGGAAGCTTGTAATAATGTTTTTAATTCCAGTGGTACTGGTGGATTTCCACGGGAGATTCGAGCATGTCTTTGCGTCATTACGTCACATCTGTACACATAAAGAAGGAGTCTCGGCTAGTAGGCTATATTGCGTGTGAGGATGTTGGAGGTGGAGATTTATAGCCTTTTCTCACAGCACTTAATATAATTAAACTTATCAATTTGATGGCAGATCCAGAAAGGTTCAAACGACAATCACCAGTGACAACTGGAGATTCACCCGTTGTAAAATGCAAAAGACTTTGGACTTCGGAGTGGCTACAGAAAAAAAAGAGACTGCAACCGGGCATGTGTAAACAAGGATAAATATCGGAAGGGCATAGTCACGCAATGCTGATGTTGTTAACATTAACAATTTGAGAACAAAGTATAATTTGCACGGTTTGACTTGATATGATAAGCGATCGTTAATCAGCGCGAGTTACTGCGATGCTTTTTTCCCTTATTTGGTCAGAACAAAAGTGGATGTTACTTGTTCAGATGACATTTTCCGGTGAAAATTCTTATGTTGGTCATACTTCCAAGAAGTAGAATCTGTGATTGAGAATGCCAGTATCCACACCGGCGCGGTGACTGACAGCCAGGGCCGTAGCTAGAGGATTCGGGGCCCCCTGAAAAAATATTGATGTGGGCCCCCACCACCCTCCACCAATATCATATACTGTACAATAGATGAACATGGAGGCCCACATAACAGAAGATGGTGATGTTGTTGTAAAACCTTTATTTTAAAAGTTAAATGTTTATATAAAAATTACAACTAATAAAAACTAACAAAAAGCAAGAAATTGTTAAAGGCACACTGCGGAACTTTTGGCCACTAGTGGCTCTCGACCTGTAACTTTCACGTCTAGCGTCCCTAGAGGCCATAAGCTCCGCAGCACTGTCGCAAAAGTCAACAGTCAACCGGTCAGCCTATAGACAGTGGGTCAGCTTCCCGTGTCTTTAGATTATGTGTGCTTGCAGTGTTTGAGGCGGGCAGCCTGGCCGCGCTCGATTCCCTTATAGCAGTCTGCTGAGAGAGAGCGAGCGGGGCGAGCCCCGTGGGGCTTAGTGCTAACATGTCTGTGAGTGAATGTGGGCGCGAGACGGCGGGCCGGGCACATTTACTGCACTAAAAACACCGTCGGCCTGAGCTGACTGTAAGTTATGTGTGTTGGTTTCGTTTTACAGAAACCGTGGGACATGTTGTGTGTAGTGTTTGTGGGCACTGAGTCGTGGGAACGTTCACTACATTTAATGTAGCAGCTACATTTGACATGAGTCGATTTTATTTGTTCGAGCCCTGCACTGTGGCGGGCTGTGTTTGTGTGTAGAAATGAACAATGGGCTGTGGGCATTTTATTACACTCATAACACCATCGGCTGTGGCCGGAATACCAGACAATACTACACTGCTTATATGATTTATCTGTGTCACCTTGGAAACGGCATTTGTGTGCAGGCAAGCGTTAGCATCGGTCGGGCACCCATTCTCCTCCTGTAGCTCACGCCAGCGAGCGAACGCTGGACCAATGGTGATCCTCGTCCTGGCTTTTCATTTGTCACTATGCCTTTTTCTTTTTTTTAGTGTCCTCTGACAAAACCTTTGCCTTCTTCCTTGTAGCTGTTGGTTCGGCCATGACGAAAACATACAGACGGCAATCAAACGCGAGTTGAGCACTCACGTCAGAATCTGAGGAAGTTGTGGGTGGTGGGGGAAGTGACGTATGCCGTAAAGCGGTCGAATTTTGTATTTCTTTTTGTGCTCGGGTTCCTACCCGAACCCCGAAGTTACATAGTGCTAGGAAAAGCGATACAGACACCTTCAGGCTACGGCAGACGTGTCATTCAACCTATTGTAAGTCGATGTACCATCTCAATGGGTTTTGGTAATATATTATAAAGGTTGAAAAGTTCCACAGTGTGCCTTTAAATAATAATAAAAACCAATTATTAAAAAGTAATATTTTTTTCCCCCATAATGGCGCTTTTCCACTGCATAGTACGGTACGGTTCGGTTCGGTACGGCACGCTTTGGCGCTTTTCCACTGCATAGTACGGTACGGTTCGGTTCGGTACGGCTCACTTGTGGTGCTTTTCCACTGCATGGTCCGGTACGGTACGGCTCGCTTCGGCTCGCTTTAAATGGTACAGGTCTGTTGAGGTTCCAAGCGTACCGTACCGGTACTAAAATGTGACGTAAAAACACTGCAGATCACTGATTGGTCAGACAGAATCGTCACTACCAGCGTCATTGGACACTAAACCCGCTAGATTTAAATAACCAGTAGACAACAACCAGCCAACGCGGTAGCATCTGTTTTTTAAACTTTAAAAAGAAATGGCTGAATCGTGGTCAGTGGACGAGGTGCAGACGTTCCTCTCGTTGGTTGCCGAGGAGCGGATCTAGCGAGAGCTGGATGGGGCAAAACGGAATGAAAAAGTGTTCCAAGAAGTAGCTCAGCTCTTAGCCGCACACGGCTATCACCGGACCTACAACAGTGTAGCAGGGACAAAATAACGATCATTCCCACCCACTTTGAAGAGGTACTAACTGCGGTGGAAAAGCAACCGAGCTAAAGCGAACCGAACCATGCCGTACCGAGTCGAGTCGTACCACGCAGTGGAAAAGCGAAGCGAGCCGAACCGTTCCGCGCCGAGTCGAACCGTACCGAACCGAACCGAGCCGTACCAGCAGTGGAAAAGCGCCATAAGTCTGTTATAATTCAAAAGTAAACATTTAGAAATTGACAAGAATGCAGTCTAATTAAAAAAATAAAACCATTTATTGCCTTATTTTTTAATAAAGATAATATGGAACTGGTAATATTATTAAATAAAGCGAATACATTTATTCATCCAAGTGCAGTGTGTTGTATTCGTGTTTTCTCGATGTTTTAAATATCATCAGCCGGCAGGTCAGATGCATAATGCAATGCGTCGTGACTCATGTAATTTTTTTAAAACTCTAGTGACATTAGTGTAAAAAGACAGGAATTTAGACCACGTAATCATTCGGTCGATTGTGGCGCGCACCGATAATAAAAAATGACTGTACACGGCAGACTGTAGATGGAAGTTTTCTAATTCCCAGCGAAATAACAATATATAACCGGTCTTTAAGAACGTCTTGATCGACTGGGATACAACCACTCTCCTTGCCTCCCTCTCCGTCTTTTCCTGGCATTTCTGGTTCCCTGATTTGTTTTCTTTTCCCCGACATTTTTCAGTCAGTCAGTCTCCTGCTCTTCCACCAAGTTTATCATTAACTTCAGGTTCTGCCGCCTCAACTCTGATTGGTTCTGTTCACGAGCTGGGGTGGGACTTACAATTTTATTGGGTCCATCTGATGTTTGTCACTGACTCTGACTGAATAATTAATAAATACTTTAGGTCGGACTAAACCATTTTTATGGAGGTAAGAGAAGCAGATATTTGGAAAAATATTTTAATAATTACGCGAATGACTGCAATTGCAGATTTCGAACAGAGATGGCGACAAAGAGGAAAAACTACGGACTGCAGCTTTAATCTTAAAGATTTTATTTAATAGGCTATACGTATGTATTCAGGCATTTTCAATTGCAGATTTTACTTATTCCTTTATGCAAAATGTAACCCTAAACCCCATCTTCTCTTTGGTTGTTATATTATATTACATGGGTAAACCTGTCCATCTTGGTTAGTCCAGTGTATCTCTCCCACACAAGTATTTAGATAAAATATTGCAGATAAAAAATAAATAAAACGAATCAAATGTTATTTATAATTGCATAAAACCTGCATGAAAGCTTTTTCAATAAACGTATTTCAATATTGTAGTAATTACACTATTTGTGTTGAGTTTATGAGTGTCAGTGTTGGCACACAATCATCAGAAACTTTGCAAAGAATAATGATATAAAAAAAAAATGTTTTTAATTATATTTATGGTGAATAACTATTAAGATCTATATATTATGAACTCTCTCTCTCTCTCTCTAGGAAAGTCCACATTACAATTTAGAGTGATCTGTTATAAAAGGTGACTGTCTAAGTTATGTATTTCAGAAATGTACATATACAAATCACAGTTAGCTAAAAAATATTAATTTAAACAACATAACCATTTAAGGCAATACATTATTTTAGCATTGCCCTGATTCAATTCAATTCAAGACATTACTGTTTTAACATTTGGGATGGTTAGACTGGAGAGGAAAATGCATGCCAGATATAATAATTTCTTTCAATAGCATTAACATGTTTACATTTAAACAAAGTTAACATTATTTATTCATGGATGGACTATAGCATTAAAAGATGCATAAAAGTCAATATGATAATATTCATTCAAGTATCAAGGTGTTTGAGCTATTGAAGCCACAGATATAAGTGGATATGAGAATCTTAAAGGCTTTCTGAAAGCGTGGATAGAAAAAACCATAGATCAATGGGTTACAAGTGGAGTTAAAGTATCCAAACCAAACCAAAGCATCAAAAACATCACCAGGAGTCACGAAATGGAGGAAAGGATCAACAGCAGTGGCGGTAAAAAAAGGCAGCCAGCAGAGATAAAAAACACCCATAACAATGGCCAGAGTTTTTGCTGCTTTCCCTTCTCTTTGTGCAGAGCTTTGGCTCTTCAACCCTCCTGCTGTCACCACAGTCACTCTTTCTGACATAACCTTTGCATGTCTTCTTGCAACATGGAAGATTTTCATATAAAGAGAGCTCATGATCGTCCCAGGGAGGAAGAATGTGAGAAGTGAGCAAATAAGACCCCACTGTTTGTTAAAAAAAAGAACACAACTTCCCACACAGTAAACCTGCATGATAAACGACTCCAAGCCAATTGTGTTCACACCTGAAAACACAATAGAAAAACTGTAGAGAAATGAAAACAGCCATGTAAATGTAGTAAATAAAGTCACAATGTTGTTTGTGACCCTCATTTTGTACCTTAAAGGATCACAAATGGCCCAGTACCTGTCAATAGATATTAAACTGAGATGTATTAAAGAAGAAATGCTGAAAGTCATGTCCAAACCAGAATGCACTTTACACACAGCATTTCCCAGATACCAGCAGCCTTCAACAGATCGCACCATGCTGTACGGCATGACCAAAGAGCCCAGAAGACAATCACTGGCAGCCAGAGAGCGAACGATCAGATGAGTTGGAGACTGTAGATGTTTGAAGTGAGAGATGGAGATGATGATCAGCAGGTTCCCAAAAACTGTTGTGAGGATCATCAGCGCCATGAAAATATACAATGCCACTTTAAGGATAGTAAGACGATGAGCTCTTGGACAGGAGTCCGGCAGGAGTGGATAGCAGAGAAGCACATTCTCATAGTAAATGTCAGTTTCATTTGAGGTCATTACGAAGATATAAACTGATATGCAGGATCAAAACACAATATTTCTTTTGTAAATGTAAAAAATAAAATCCCACAGATATCGTTGAAACTCTGAGGGGAATCAGACACAGTCAGATAGAGACCAAAAAACAAAGAAAATATACAGTACATGCACATAAGGAACTACATAGTCTATGGATTCAGGAGCTCAGTTTGAGCTATATATACAGGATACTCAGGTTCCAAAACAGGTAACGCCCCGACCCTCATAAACATATTTGAATATGCTAACAATGGGGCAGTAACTAATCGTGGTACACGAGGTGCCCCCAGGTGGCCACAAAATTACAATTTATCTATCTATCTATCTATCTATCTATCTATCTATCTATCTATCTATCTATGGAATGAGAATTTGAATATATATTAACATGAAAACACATTGCAATTTCTAAATGTCAATATGATATATGCTGGTATGCTTTTAATAATTTTCCCCTCTTTTAATTTAGTAGAATGTAAGTTTCGACTACATCATTTTCTTGGCTATAGAGTGCTGCAGCGATGACACATTTAGCAGGCCAACCCAGAAGTTTGCATCACCCTCATTCCCTCGACAAAAATCCAATAGATTATTTCCATTGGCTTTTGGATTATTGCAGAAAATAAGCTCTCTGACAACTAAAAGTTTATGATTCTTACATGTATTGTTTATAATGATAATCTTCACAAATTAACCCAACTTTTATGAATTTTGAAGCCTAAATACAATCAGTATGTCAAAAGCTAAGGCTATAAACAAACTACATGGTCACATGACTTCAGCACCATCACAAAGCTTCCAAGTTCCAATAACTCTTTCAGTCTTAATTTAAAAAAATTTTACCTGAAAGTTCAAGTTATAATAGTTTGTGTTATATCCTTAGTAAGAAGGAATGAAGGATATTCTTAAATAAGGAATTCTTTAATGACAGTATCAGTAGCAAACTAGTACAGCACAGATTGCTCGTGCAACGTTGCTCGTGCAACGCTTCACTTTCTTATTCTCCTATTCTCCATATCCATATCCACATCTCACGAACCTCTACCGCCACCTACTGTCCAGTATGCACAGAACAACACAACATTCCCCCATCACTTAAAGCAAACTGTCTACACAGATATTTAAGAACAAAAGGAAACTCAATAACAAAGTTACCAAATTACCAAAGCATTCACTTGGTTATGTAACATAATTACTTAACTCAATCAGGCTAAAGAACAAAAATAAGTTTTACCAGAATTCTAAGAATGTAGCATTCATATTAAAATCAACAACAAGATGACTTAATGAATCACTCATCCTTATATAGTCACGCAATGCAAGGTGACTAAGTAACACAGTCTTCCAGCCAACGAGGAGGTCGTCTCACACGGGTAGACACCCTTTGAAGAGTTTCGGGAACTTGAGGTGCCAGAGGAGGATGAAACTGAAATGACAAGTCCACAGCATCCATGTCAGTAGTCTCCGAAACAGGTGCAACAGAACGAGCCAGGTGAGAAGCATGCCAGTTCTTCCCGTCTGATAGCAGGTAAGTACACGCACCCAGTTTACGCACAATTTGACGTGGGATGGAAAACCTTGGATGCGCTTTCGGAACATGAGTTGGAATGCGCACACGCACCCAATCTCCCACTTTGAAATCAGGAGGGAGAGCTACACGTCTGGAGTCAGTGTATGCTTTCATTTTCTTTTGTTTCAAAGAAACTCGCTGCAGAAGCGCAGGCGCATCCTGACGCGTTGTGAGAGGAGGAAGAACATTAAGACGCTTTCGCATCCTTCTGCCATGAAGCAACTCAAATGGGGATAGTCCTGTGGCAGAATGTGGTGTAGCACGATACACTTGGAGAAATTCTGTGACTGCAGGTTTCCACGGCTTCGTTTCCAGAACAGCAGACTGAAAGCAGCCTTTCAGCACGCGATGAAATCGTTCAACAGCTCCATTCGCGGCAGGGTGGTACAAAGAAGTACGTATGTGTTGAATGTTTCTTTCTTTTAGGAACATAGCAAATTCTGCTGAAGTAAATTGCGTTCCATTATCAGACACGATGGTACATGGATTCCCGAATCTACTAAACACAGATGACAAGAAGGTGGTAACATTTCGAGTAGTGATGGAAGCGGTGAAAGCGACTTCAGGCCACTTACTGTGATAATCAATCAATGTCAGCGCATAACGACAGTCCCATAAAGCGGTTTCAAATGGACCAACCACATCTATAGCTACCTTTTCCCACGGTACAGATGGAAAAGGTACTGGCTGCAGCGGCGCAGCAGAGGTGTTGGCAGTCTTGTCAGAGGACAGACACATTTGACAGGTCTGTATATGCTCTATAGCAGGTGACAGAGCTGACATTGCAGGAGACATAAACGCCACAAACTCAGGTTCAGCATCCATGCAGTCTTCATCCGAAGCAGGTAAAGGCAGACGAGACAGACAGTCAGCAGTGCAATTTTGAACCCCAGGCCGGTAAATCACATCATAATTAAAGCACAGTAAACGCGCTGCCAAGCGCGCAATGCGCATTCTGGCGCGATCAGTACCTTTGGAAGAGAAGAGCACAGTTAACGCTTGGTGGTCCGTCCGCAGGAGGAATTTACGACCCCACAAGTAGGTTCGCCACTTTTCAACGGCCCATACACATGCAAGTGCTTCCTTTTCAATGGTTGAGTACTTGCGTTCAGCAGGTGACAATGTCCGGGACGCAAAAGCGACAATGCGCTCAGTCTTCTCCTCATGAACTTGAGCAAGAACAGCGCCCAGACCTTAGTCAGAGGCATCTGTAGATACCACCGTAGGCAAATCTGGGTCGAACAATGAAAGTGCAGGACTGTCAATGAGCAACTTTTTTACAGCATCAAAGCATTGCTGAGCTTCCTCCGACCAGACGAAATCTGAGCCCTGCCTGATGCACGCACGCAGAGGTTCAACTACAGTGGCAAAATTAGGGATAAACTTATTGTACCACGATAGTAGCCCGATGAAAAAACGGCATCTTTTGGAGCTGGTGCATGAAGAATGGCAGAAAGGTGATCCTCATCAGGTTGAATTCCTTGCACGTTCACCATATGACCCAGAAAGCGCAGACTGGATTTGTTAAACTGACATTTCGATTGATTCAGCTTAAGTCCATCATCTTGTAAGCGCTGAATAACTGCTTTAAGCGTGTGATCGTGTTCAGTTTGCGTCTGTCCCCAGAGAATAATATCATCAAGGTAATTGGCAACATTTGGAAGTCCCTGCAAAACTGTTGCCAACATTTTCTGAAACGCAGAAGGTGCTGAAGCAAGTCTGTACGGTACGCGGCAAAATCTGAAAAGTCCTTCGTGAGTAATGAAGGCGGTCAGATCGCGGCTCTCCTCATGTAAGGGCAACTGAAAATAAGCACTCTCCAAATCAATAGTGGAAAATACAGACGCTCCCCTTAACAAAGATAACAATTCATCAATGTGTGGTAGTGGGTAGCTATCCGTAACTACAGCCTTGTTGGGTTCTCGCAGATCCACGCACATTCGAATGGCACCCGACTTTTTCTGCACTACCACAATCGGGGAGACCCACGGTGAAGCGTTCACTCTCACGATAACATCAGACTCAAGAAGGTGCTGAATTTCCTCACTGACTGCGGCTCTAACAGACAACGTTAAGCGGCGAAGTTTCTGGCGCACAGGAGCAACAGCTGGAGAAGTCTTTACTTTGTGAACAAAGCCTTTTGCACATCCCAAAGCAGAAGGCGTCAACGCAGACAATCGCAGCACAGGAGTTGAAGACTGCTCTGGCAAAATTGAATTGCCTTCAAACTGGAGACGTAACCCATTAATAAGATCCATGCCGAGCAGAGCTGTGCCAGATTCCACCACGAAGAATGACGTAGAGCAGGTGATGTCATCCTTAGAGACAGTGACAGGTAAGCAGCCAAGTACAGGAATCGGAGCACGCGAATATGTCACTAGTTTCAATGAAGGTGGCAGCAAATCGTCTTTCTTGAAGTGTGTGTCATACACAATTTTGGGCAAGATCGAAACAGATGACCCAGAATCCACGATAAGCTCGATAGGCACAGACGTAGTTGCGGTCGCAATAAGAGCAGTGCACCGGATTTGATCCGTTAGTGAGTAATGCATATAAAGAATCTGAACTTCAGGCAAGTCAATTTCACGCACTGAGCAAGCTTGTCCCGAACGACACACCCGCGAATAATGTCCCATCTTTTGACAGTTATTACACTGTGCCGATACAGCAGGACAACTACGATCATTTGCAAGGTGTTTCTGAGATCCACAGCGATAGCATTCACGAGAGGACGAAGCAGGTGCAGTAGTTGATGAAGGCTTTGAAGAACGCTTTGTAGACGGTGGGTTAAAAGGTGGTCTAAGACGGAAACGTCCAGCTGCAGGTGAAGGCTTTGTATGTATTACTTGCACAGGAACAGAACGAGTATTTGATAATAGTTTGGCTTGTTCACCAGCAGCTTCTGTTTGGGTGGCAATAGTAATGGCTTTTTCCAGAGTCAAATCAGATTCCAAAAGCAGTCTCTCACGAATCCGATGACTGGACACATGCTCCACCAACTGGTCACGCAACATTTCGTCCAGAGTAGCTGCAAAGTCACAAGTAACTGCTAAATCCCGTAAAGCAGCTACGTACTGAATTATAGTTTCCCCTGATGCCTGAACACGTTTCCTGAAAGCGCGGCGCTCAGCCACTATGTTCCGTCGGGGGGTAAAATGCGCTTCCAAGGCCGCAATCGCATCTTCCATCGAATCACCTTGATTCGGCAAGGAATAGAACAATATTTGTCCTTCAGTCCCCAGACAATGTAGCTGTAGTGCTCGTTTGCGCTCGACCGGCCATGCATCTCCAGATGCACCAACAACCAGCAAATAATTCCGGAACATCCGTAGCCACGTGTCGAAAGGAATAGTTGGTTCTCCAGGGCATGGCAAAAATGCCATGGGAAATGTAGAAACAGCTGCCATCATCAAAAAAATCAAACAAACAAAAAAAAAGTACCTCGTCGCCAATTTGTTATATCCTTAGTAAGAAGGAATGAAAGAGATTCTTAAATAAGGAATTCTTTAATGACAGTATCAGTAGCAAACTAGTACAGCACAGATAGTAGCTCGTGCAACGTTTCACTTTTCTTATTCTCCTATTTTCCATATCCACATCTCATGAACCTCTTCCGCCACCTACTGTCCAGTATGCACAGAAGAACACAACAGTTTGTAAGAGCACAATTACAAACACAAGGAGGCTGTGAAAGTGGACTAGTGAGTAGATGAGTTTTCCTGTTCGGCTGATGACGTTTAATTTACAACCTCTGTAGTCCCATTTAGACACTTGTTATCAACCACCTTTTACAAGACAAGTAACAGCTTTACAAGAGGGTATTGCTGATGTATTTTTGTGATAGTATAAAACATAAAATATATTGAGATTGTGTTCACCACAGACCTTATTTCAAGCATTTAACCAAAAACCCTTTCAAAAAAACCATTGACTTCGACGATGACAGAACTGGGTTTTGGCCTACAAAAAATATGTTATCCCTGCATCATTCTATAACTTTATGATGATAATACACAGACATGTTAGAAAAAGTGCTTAAATCAAGAATATTTTTTTTCTGTCAGTGTAGTTTATCTGAATTAGTAGGCCTATGCTACAATACTATTAAATATTTTTGTTTAAACACTCCATATGTTTAAATGTAGACTGACTTCATCAAGGCGCAAATAGGCTGTGCTGGTTTTAAACATTTGACACAGGAGACCCAACTTTAAATCCCGATCAAGCCTCAAATTCATTTGCATCACTTACAACAAAACTAGAACAAATCCTTAAAAATATACTATGTTGAAATACATAGTTCAGTACTTCCAAATCCACGTCACCATATATATTGTACCCTAGTCTGCGATCGGCACGCTGTGCGATATGAAAGCTTCTGTTATCCCTCCTCTCCCCAGTGCCACCTGTAGAGATCTGCTACGGGGGTTCTACCATTTTTACCAGAAAGACTCAGGAGACAAAGGAACGTATGAATAAGATTTATTTAACAGTTGTATGCAAATTAGTATTGAATAGATAAAATTATAAAGTTCTTTGGTGTAGGCCCTGTCCGTGGTCCGAATCCGGAGGGTAGCAAATGCTTGCAGTTCCTGCCTGAAGATAAAGGCAGGGGCGGAGCCTACCCCAAAAGGACTGAGAAAAGGAAATTGATACCCAGCAGTTAAAGTATTCCTTGGATGAAGTTCCTAAAATATTTAGCCATAGAAAAATAGATTATATTATCGAAAAATATACAGACTTTGACATAGGTGTTATAATCATTAAACAGAGTGAATCATTAGGCTATTGCCTAAAGTGCTGTGTGGAATGCCAGGAAGCCTGTGAAAGACTGCCATGTCAGGCAGGAGTACCAAAAGCTGAGTAGGCCGTGAAAAGACTGCCAAAATTGTCCGAGGTAAATAGCCGTGTAGGCCGTGAGAGACTGCCACGATAGGCCAAGGTAAATAGCCGCGTAGGCCGTGAGAGACTGCCACTATAGGCTGAGGTAAATAGCCGCGTAGGCCGTGAGAGACTGCCACGATAGGCCGAGGTAAATAGCTGCGTAGGCCGTGAGAGATTGCCCAAATAGGCCAAGGTAAATAGCCGCGTAGGCCGTGAGACACTGCCACGATAGGCCGAGGTACAAAGCTGCGTAGGCCGTGAGACACTGCCACGATAGGCCGAGGTAAATAGCCGTGTACGCCGTGAGACACTGCCAAGATAGGCCAAAGTAAATAGCTGCGTAGGCCGTGAGAGACTGCCACGATAGGCCGAGGTAAATAGCCGTGTAGGCCGTGAGAGACTGCCACGATAGGCCGAGGTAAATAGCTGCGTAGGCCGTGAGAGACTGCCACGATAGGCCGAGGTAAATAGCCGTGTAGGCCGTGAGAGACTGCCACGATAGGCCGAAGTAAATAGCTGCAGAGGCCGTGAGAGACTGCCACGATAGGCCGAGGTAAATAGCCGCGTAGGCCGTGAGAGACTGCCACGATAAGCCGAGGTAAATAGCTGCGTAGGCCGTGAGAGACTGCCATGAAAGGCCGAGGTAAATAGCCATGTAGGCCGTGAGAGACTGCCACGATAGGCAGAGGTAAATAGCCGCGTAGGCCGTGAGAGACAGCCACGATAGGCCGAGGTAAATAGCCGCGTAGGCCGTGAGAGACTGCCACGATGGGCCGAGGTAAATAGCTGCGTAGGCCGTTAGAGACTGCCACGATAGGCCGAGTTAAATAGCCGCGTAGGCCGTGAGAGACTGCCCTGATAGGCCAAGATAAATAGCCGCGTAGGCCGTGAGACACTGCCACGATAGGCCGAGGTAAATAGCCGCGTAGGCCGTGAGAGACTGCCACGATAGGCCAAGATAAATAGCCGCGTAGGCCGTGAGACACTGCCACGATAGGCCGAGGTAAATAGCCGCGTAGGCCGTGAGAGACTGCCACGATGGGCCGAGGTAAATAGCTGCGTAGGCCGTTAGAGACTGCCACGATAGGCCGAGTTAAATAGCCGCGTAGGCCGTGAGAGACTGCCCTGATAGGCCAAGATAAATAGCCGCGTAGGCCGTGAGACACTGCCACGATAGGCCGAGGTAAATAGCCGCGTAGGCCGTGAGAGACTGCCACGATAGGCCAAGATAAATAGCCGCGTAGGCCGTGAGACACTGCCACGATAGGCCGAGGTAAATAGCCGCGTAGGCCGTGAGAGACTGCCACGATAGGCAGAGGTAAATAGCCGTGTAGGCCGTGAGAGACTGTCACGATAGGCCGAGGTAAATAGCTGCGTAGGCCGTGAGAGACTGCCACGATAGGCCGAGGTAAATAGTCGCGTAGACCGTGAGAGACTGCCACGATAAGCCGAGGTAAATAGCCATGTAGGCCGTGAGAGACTGCTACGATAGGCAGAGGTAAATAGACGCGTAGGCCGTGAGAGACTGCCACGATAGGCCGAGGTAAATAGCCGCGTAGGCCGTGAGAGACAGCCACGATAGGCCGAGGTAAATAGCCGCGTAGGCCATGAGAGACTGCCACTATAGGCTGAGGTAAATAGCCGCGTAGGCCGTGAGAGACTGCCACGATAGGCTGAGGTAAATAGCCGCGTAGGCCGTGAGAGATTGCCCAAATAGGCCAAGGTAAATAGCCACGTAGGCCGTGAGAGATTGCCCAAATAGGCCAAGGTAAATAGCTGCATAGGCCGTGAGACACTGCCACGATAGTGTCACAGAGTGACGAAGAGGCAAGGCGTAACCTTTCTTCGAGTAAGGACGTTCCCCGTCGGAGCACTTCCGGTGAAACACCGGGCCGGTTCCGGTTTTACACGCGATGGCCGATCGCGGGATAATGGATTGAGAAATGAGTGTCAGCTGCGAGAAATGATGGAGGTGATCAGCGATCGGAACACGTGTCTCATTAAGGGATATAAAAAGGCATTTTGGTGGAGGAGAGAGGGCAGACTCCGGGGAGAGACCGGAGAAGGGAAAAAAGCGGCCGAGATGGAGTGGGAACAGGACAGATGATTGCAGTCTTGGCTGATGCTATGAAGGAGAGACCGGTGAAGGGAAAGAAGCGGCGGAGATGGAGTGGGAACAGGACAGATGATTGCAGTCTTGGCGGATGCTATGAAGGAGAACATTCATGGACTGAAGAATTAATGTGCACCGATCACTCCTGGGACAGTAAAGTACCACAATCACGCTGATGACAATTCTAAAAGCCTTCTGATATTATCTGTGTGCCTTAGCCTGAAAGTTAACCCCAGTGTTGCTGTGATCTCTTGAGGCTCGTGTTTCTGCCGACATTTCTCTCTTATACTGCCCTTAAGTCATAGTTCCATGGAATGGAGGAAACTGGATGAATACTGGAGTGAAGGCCCTAATTCATTGTACGTGTGAAGATTGCAGTGTCTGTGGTGATGTAAGCACGTTTAAAGTCTTGAGAGTTTGATTTGAATACACGAGTGTGGGAAGAACAGTTCTGTCTTTAACCGTAACTTCGACCAGTTGACTTGTTATCCCCGTGGGACGCTGGGCCGTATTAACTGTGATGCGTGGAGTGTGTATCAAGCAGGAAAGAGCCATTATTCTCCCCGACGTGCTGGTGTGATCTGAAGAGGAGTTTACATCCATGTGGTGCTTTGCCTGTTCTGGAGAGGGCTTCGCACCAGCATGTGGAACGCTGTTTGACCTGAAGAGGAGTTCCTACCCATGTGGTATGCTTTGTCTGTTCTGAGGAGGGTCTGTACCGGTACGCTGACTGCCGTCTGTTCTGCAGGTTCACTGAGAAGTTCCTTACCTGAGTGCTGGTCACCGTCTCTCCTGCAGATTCGTTGAGAGGTTACTCACCCGAGTGCTGTCCATCGTCTGTCCTGCAGGTTCACTGGGAAGTTCCTTACCTGAGTGCTGGTCACCGTCTGTCTTGAAGATCCGCTGAGGGATACCTTACCATTGTCAACGCCAGTGAGAGCTTTCCCTTCCGCAGCCGCTAAAACCCTCAAGGCCTTGGAAGACAAAGAAGAGAGCGATTAGTTGATGCCCTGTTTTGAGAGACTATTTTAATCTAATAAAGTAACACAACTTTGTATCTTATCACGTTGTCCTGTCTGTGGTGTTCCTCTGGTCAGGCTCCTCAGGGTGGTACACTTGAAAGGGGCGGCGTTTAAGGCCTGGTTGCCGCCCCGACCTGTGACAATAGGCTGAGGTAAATAGCCGCGTAGGCCGTGAGAGACTGGCACGATAGGCCGAGGTAAGAGAAAGGCCGTGTTGGCCGTGAAAGAGGCCCCGATAGGCTGGTGTGCGAGAAGCCGCATAGGTCATGAAGAGGGCGCCACATTAGGCTGTGGTGTGGAGAAGACGGCGTGGGTGCGTGAGTTAGCCTCGATAGGCCGAATAGCTACGGACGTAGTAATAGGTGTGAACCGGGCTTATATACTCCATATGTGGAGTGATGATTGGCTAAATCTTTGGTTAATGATGGACGTGACATTTGAGTATTTCCTGTAGAACTTGCGCTAGAGCTCCCATTTCTTGCAGCAGCCTTTCCTTTGTTTGTTATTTTTGACCAAGCAGAACAAATTATTGTATTTACTCAGCAGCAGCAGTGTAGCAGATCTCGTCCGCCAAAATCAAGCCTATGTATATTGTATGCCCCATGCCAATAAATGCTAATTGAAATTTATCCACTCCAAGAGTTGTCAAGACTGAAAATGTTTTCTCAGTTTAGGGAAGTTTATTAAATGTTTTATTCAAACAAAGAGTTATTTTAACTATATGAACTTAAGATGTAGACTATAATCAAGGCTTGACATTAACTTTTTTGTTCACCAGCCAGTGTGACAAGTGATTTTCAGGCTATTGTCACTTTAAGACTTGACGCACAGATCCATTATACTGTTCCACATGCGTTTTCTTTCTCAACTGTTTATGTTCACTTAAAACATAACCGACTGTGTTTAAGTGCATACTCGCCAAGACCAGCATTTTGACATTATTTTGTGTGTATTTGACTGTTAAATACACGCAAGCTCGTTTGAAGCGCAATAAGCATAATAAATCAATTTAGTACTGAGAGGTTTACTAAACTAGGTTTTTTTAGTTTAGGCTTTATGTGCGCGCACATTGGGTGTGAGTGTGAGCATAAAATCTGCAAGAATGAGTAGAATTATGTGCAATATGCACAATCGCACGCCGAAATTCAAGCCCTGTACACCAACAATATACATCCGGAGCAAATTAAAGGAGTGAGTGACGGGAGGCGGGTTTGTGTGTCAACTTGCTGTCTGAGAGATGAGAGAGCGAGAAAGCTAAGCTGATATCGCGTATCTGTTCTGCAGAAAATGAATATTGAAACAGTTTCAGATATTTCAGCATCGATGTGTATAGAAAAATCGATATTTTTGACAACACATTGCAGTTTGTTTATTATTTCAGATTCTTTTTTGAAAGACTGCAATTTTAAACATGTATGGGCCATTCCATCGAATGGGTGACATTTGCTTGTTGTATTTCTTCAAAATTAAACTTTATTTTTTATCTTTTTCAACATTGAATCTAATACTACACATATTTAACTATTCAAAATGTGTATTGGTCAATCTCAGGCAACTTTATTTACTTTTTTACAAGGTTTAAGCAGAAGATGGGCGCATGTTTTCTCAATCCTGTTACCGAAAACCATGTGCCATTTAAAAAGCAAGTTTAAAAGCATGTCAATTAATTCCTTTGTTTTCCCCACAAGAAAGTGTTTATTTTAAAGAAATTGTTGGTTATTTGTTCCAAAAATGTATATTTGTGACAATAAAATCACTATTAAGGCAAGGTGTATTTTAATAAAAAACACAAAGCCATTTTTTTCATTTTAAAGAAGACCAAAGCCTCAAGTTTATATATTTTTTAAACAATTTAATTGATTAAATAATTGTATAAATGATGGGCCAAACAAAACTGATAAAAACAGTGATTTAATTTAATTTTTTTAGAAAAATGAAAAAAATAGTAACAGGACTGAAAGTAACAGGATTGAGTTTTCAAGCAAAAAGTTATCAAATACATGGCATATGGCCACATAGTACATGCTAATAGCATGAGGACACTGAGCCATTTCTAGTGCCTTTCCAAAAGTTAATATTTTTAAAATAAACAAATAAAATCTAAGAAAAAGTTTAGGTAACAGGACAGTATGTTGAGATTGACCTTCTCAGTCGTAGTTACAATTTCATCACATATACAGAAATTAAAATGAGAAGACTAACTTATGGTCTTCCCATTGCCTTCAGAAGATCCAGATGTTGCAACTTACTGTTGAAAATGGTCTTGTGGATTATTCCCAGTTTTTCAGAGGGGGTAATGTGTTAGGGTAACAGGACTGAGTGAAAACCCGGGGACATGACTAAAATGTGTATTTTATCTCAAATATTAGATAAAATGTCTTTTTCTTTTTTCATTTTAAAGCAGATTGGATATAAAGTCACACAACAATAAAAAAAATTCAGATTTCTGAAGGATTTGAATCATTATATTTCATTGTAAAGTTTAGAGATGGAGAGTGGGGACATGCAGAAAATGCAATTTTTTAGTGTTCTATGTAGTTTTTATCTAAGTTTTTAAATATACATTTTAAATTTGTAGGTAGCTTAATGTGCAGGACATTTTGCTTAATAATAAAATGTATTTTAGAGTTAATTTTCATGCAATTTTATACATATAATGTCCTGGGGACAGAAATGTCACCCTTTCGGTGGAATGGCTCGTATATATATAAAATTCAACCCGCTAAAGTGGATTGACTGCGTTACAGGCCCCTGTTGAAATCCACCCGCATTTGGTGGGTTGGCAAGTGTTAATGTCAACCCTGGACTATAATCTATATGAATGTATAATGTTAAGTGGACAGGTTTTCCCTAAATAAACAGTAAAGCATTCAAAGTAATCTCTCAGTTAAAATTATGTCATGAAACTAGGAATTGTAAATGATGTTATATAGAATATATCTGTCTCACTGAAGAACACTGTTGTCGTTGTGAAATATCAATTTCCCATATAAAGTACTGTATATGTTGCCTACATATAAATAATTGTGTGCATTATGTAAAGAACGTTTTCTTTGATTTTAACCTCTCTCCAAATGGGATACACAGGAAACTTTGAAACCCATTATAAACTAAAACTCATTATCAAATATATATTAGTAAATTAACAATTTGCGGCAATTGTTCACAATGTTTCATCTTCCATAAATGTCACTCATTCACTGTACACACACACACACAAACACACACACACCTTGGTTATGATGCAATGTTTGTGTTTAGTCCAGAGGAGTACCCGGGAGATTAGGGTGTATTCACACCTGCCTTGTTTGGTTCGATTGAATCGAACTCTAGTTCGTTTCACCCCTTGGTGCGGACCTTTTGGGCAGGTGTGAATACAGCAATCGAACTCGGGTGCAGACCAAACAACCGAACCGAGACCCAGCTGAAGAGGTGGTCTCGGTACGCTTCCAAACGAACTCTGGTACGGTTCGTTTACGGTGTGAACATGAACCGACCCAATTGCAAGAAAGTACTGCGCCTTTGAGTTAACAGGCTTCCGTAGTCGGAGATTTTGGCATAATGGTTTGTGTTATTGTTGTTCAAGTGCGAAAGAGAATTCCATTCCGGCGCGCTGTCTGGCCACACGATACGGTACTGATCCACTTGTGCGACACGACTGAAGCGTGGTGTCGCGACGCCTCCCCAAATTTGTACTTTGATGGGCGTTCCTCAAGTTTGCCGCTATGGGCGTGGTTTTGAGCCAGTGGCCAGTCTAGAACAGAGGACCTGCGAGAGACTTCCCCCCGTCTACATATGCTCTGCTTCTATTGGATAGACGCTTCGCGTTTGACGGATTCATTTGCATAAAGCTGGGCATCGGCCAGCTTTTGGCCGCGAAGCATTTTTCCAAATGAAGCGCCGCCTTCCCGGGATGCTTTGCGGGCGCGTTAAAGTCGCGTGACGTCACCCATAGGAATAAAGTGGAGCGCGGCGCAACAGAAGTGTTGCACGGACAAGTGGATCAGTACCGATACTGTTGCGCGTCTTTCTGCGCGTCGTGTGTGTGCATCATTGGAATGGAATAAATGAATGAGTGTGTGCATCAGGACATTCACATACAGCGCGTTCTCTTTAGTCTAATGCGCATAGATGCAAAAAAAGCTTTTGCAGTTCATATAATGTAACGATATACAAGGATGATGCTGCGTTAAACTGGACAAACTTAATCGCAAGCGTCAACATTGACAGCACTTGTTAGCAGTATATACAATAAGAATCTCATTATTTGAATGTGTGAACGTAGCCCCTCCCCAGCAAACATTTGGACGTGTAATGACCGTTGAAAAGACGTCCGTCCGACACGTCCCGTCATGGTTGAAAAATAGTTCCAAAATGAAAGTTGAACCGACGTCTTTGACGTCATCTGGCCGTGAATTCCACGTCTCTTCTGGCCGTGAATTCAACGTCTCTTCAGCGCGTCCCTGGACGTCTAAATGCGTCGTCATTTGTGTGTTTAAATGTGTTGCTGCATACTTTAAGTGTATATAAGCCTGCATTTAAAATAATCACACACATATTGTGTAACATCGTGAAAGGCAATCAAGTCTTGAAGTTTACACATCTTGACAAAGGTTCTAAAAAGGTCCAAAATTGGTCCAGTCAGACCTGACCGTCAATAAAACGTTTTAATCACGTGTTGTACATCACAAACAAGAACACATTATTTGTGGACATAAGAAAAAAAGAAGCATGTTCTGATTTAGCACATTTTATTGATCTTGAACAGCCAAAATGTATCTTAATATTTTTTCAATGTTTAACATTTGTTAACCAAACTAAAATACCAATTACAAAATACTGAATTATTATATAAAGGGATAGTTCACCCAAAAATGAAAATTCAATGAAGAAAGGTATACAGGTTTGAAACATGAGGTTGAGTAAATGATGACAATTTTCATTTTTGGGGAAACTATCCCTTTAAACACATTGTTTGGCTCAGTTTTTGTATCCACCAGCTGTTCCTGGAGCTTGTTTCAGGTGTTCTGCCATTGCTGCATCAATTTCAGAGTCTGTAGCATTTGGGCTCCACCTCTTCACAGCATCTAAGGGAAGATAATATATATATATATATTTAAATAAATAAAATTATTATTAAATTAAAATTTGAGGTAAATGATATGCACTTATTTTCAAAATATTTTTATGGTCTACAGCTAAATAAAAAAAAAACATGGAACAAGATGAATGAATCATGAATGACACATTAGAAAAAGGTAATCAACATGCATTACATTTTATTTTATTGTATAAAATATGTTCTGCTTTTATTTTTAAAGCAGTTACTGAAAACATACATGTTAAAATCCAGCTAAACATTTCATTCCATTTCAGATAATTTACTTTCTGAAATAAACTCTCAAAAGGCTACATTAATAAGTTACAGTAATGACTGTATCATTAAACAATATACTTGGTATACCGTTGTTGTATACGTTCAAAGTTAATATTAGCCTACTGGCTAATTTTAGCCAAACTCAGTAAATTTCAGTTGACAATGTGGGCATAATTTATTTCGGTTCATTCATGTCACACAAGTAAAACTCAAGCACGTTAATCTAATACAAAATGTACTTACCCAACAGTAGATTTTTAATAATAATATCGACACAACTCCGTCCTCTCCTCGTGGTTGTTCAAAGTTCCAGAATCTATGGGGAGAACGCGTTAACATCTTGCGAGATAATCCCATCGCAGGATTTTGTAATATCGCGAGACCTTTTGTTACTACATCTTGGCAGCACAGTTTATGGTTTGGGCAGAGGGTTTGGGTAATTACATCCAACTCAGACATAAATGGTGACCGGGTATATTTCTGTTTTACATGTATATACATTCCATAAAAAAATAACAACGAATACATCAGGTACAACAGGTTAAAATAATGACTAAAATGAAGTGGCTTTGCATTTGCAATCACTTGACTATACTGTGCATTTTGTGATTATAATTTATAAAAACAAGATAAAGTAAATATATATTCATTTGTATATAAATCGTATAAAGAATTATAAATCCTGATAATTTTTTTCTGTCTTGCTAGACTAGACGTGCAAAAGACGTCAGTGGACGTTATTATTCACACACAGCCTGACTAGACGTGTAAAGGACGCCAGTGGACGTCTTCTTCACAACCTCTTAAAAACTTCATGGGCAACTACATTAATTATTGCAGTATTAACCATGCGAGGATTAAGCGCAGCTTTTGCATATTTAACAAGGATTTCATGGTCATGATGGACTATAAATGCACGTGTAAAAGACGTCGCCAGGTGACGTCCTCTCACCCGATACACTAAACATAACTACACGAGCTAAAAGTTAAAATAACAATTATACATGCAACTGTAGACATGTACAAATGTATCTGAATGCATTTTTAGGAAATGTTCTGTGTTACATTTTTTACCGATTTATGACGTCCTGGCCGCAACTATTTTTGGCCAGGGACACGACGTTGCCGTCGGACCAATGTTTGCTGGGTCTCTATAAATGAAATCTTTATACCTTATCCGTCTTCTGCGCTGCTGCACAGTTTCTTCATATTGCGTTTGTACAAAAAAAAAAAAATATTGCAGTACGAAATATCTCCATGCTGAGCCTTTTTTGCACTTCCTGATTTCCCTACTTGAGAATCCTTGTCCAATGAATGGACGACCTTAGCACACGTGTGGTTTTGTTTACAAATTTTGGTTCACTTGCAAAAAGAGCAGTGTGAAAGCGAACCATACAAAAAAAAAAAAAAAAAAAAAAAAAAGTATTTGGTCCGGACCAAAGCAAGTGAACTATCGGACTTTCCTGGTGTGAATACACCCATTTCTCAATTTTAATGACAGTGATACGCTCAAAGTTCAAAAACATTCGGCCAGTTTTATTTTGAAACAGGTTCCAGAGTGGTGGACTGTCACTCACATCAAATCAACCCATTAGACTAACAGATACAGATCAAGTATTACTATTCATTAGCTTATATAAGCATGACTTTTTATTTTTTAAATGACAAACAAGGATTAATTTTTTAATTACTTCCAAGAGAAGAGATCCATTTGATTGTGTGTGTGTGTGTGTGTGTGTGTGTGTGTGTGTGTGTGTGTGTGTGTGTGTGTGTGTGTGTGTGTGTGTGTGTGTGTGTGTGTGATTTTACATCTACTTTATAAACGATAGTTGAGGTATTGGAAGTGGTCATTGACCTTGATTTATATTTTCTTCCATCCAAATCAATACAAAAGACTGAAAGCCTCTTCAACAGCCTTGACAGGCCAATAATACATTTTATTACGGAGTTCAAGAAAAACTTAAATAAGTGAAACATTTAATCATACACTCTATAAAATGCTGGGTTGTTTTTTGCTTCAAATATGGACAAACTCAACTCTTGTGTTTAAAAATGGAATTTAAAAATTTAAATCAACGGTTAGGTTTGTCCATATTTGACCCAAACATGGGTTGAGACAAGTATTTGACTAGTGGGTGATAAAACTACAATAAAACCTTAATTCTAAAGGATTTGTTTTATATATAAACAGATTTGCAAAATTCGTTTTATATATATATATACACACACACACATATATTTATATATAATTAAATGTCAGGTAAAGTTAATATAATTTCTTATTCATTCAAATGTCAAGGTGTTTGAGCTATTGAAGCCACAGATATAAGTGGATATAAGAATCTTAAAGGCTTTCTGAAAGCGTGGATAGAAAAAACCATAGATCAATGGGTTACAAGTGGAGTTAAAGTATCCAAACCAAACCAAAGCATCAAAAACATCACCAGGAGTCACAAAATTGAGGAAAGGATCAACAGCAGTGGCGGTAAAAAAAGGCAGCCAGCAGAGATAAAAAACACCCATAACAATGGCCAGAGTTTTTGCTGCTTTTCTCTCTCTCTGTGAAGAAGTTTGGCAATTACCGCCTACAGTGGGGGCAACGGACACTTTCTCTGACATAACCTTTGCATGTTTTTTCACAACATTAAAGATGCTCAAGTACAGAGAGCTCATGATAGTTCCTGGAATTAAGAACACAAAAAGTGCACAAATTAAACCCCATTCTTTGTTAAAAAAAAGAAAACAGCCACCAAAACAAGAAATCTGCAATAGTAGTTCTTCCAAACCAACGTTGTTTACCCCTGTAAACACAACAGAAAAACTGTACACAAATGAAAACAGCCATGTGAAGGTAATAAATACAGTCACAATGTTGTTAGTGACCCTCATTTTGTACCTTAAAGGATCACAAATGGCCCAGTACCTGTCAATAGATATTAAACTGAGATGCAGTATGGAAGAGATACTGAAAGTCATGTCCAAACTTGAATGCACTTTACACACAAAATCTCCCAAATACCAGCAGCCTTCAACAGATCGCACCATGCTGTACGGCATGACCAAAGAGCCCAGAAGACAATCACAAGCTGCCAGCGACTGAACAATCATGTGAGTTGGAGACTGTAGATGTTTGAAATGAGAGATGGAGATGATGATCAGTAGGTTCCCAAAAACTGTTGTGAGGATCATAAGCACCATGAAAACATACATTGCCACTTTAAGGACAGTAAGACGATGAGCTCTTGGACAGGAGTCCGGCAGGAGTGGATAGCAGAGAAGCACATTCTCAGAGTAAATGTCAGTTTCATTTGAAATCATCACGTCTGCCCCAGATAAAGACTGATATGCAGGATTAAAACACAATTTTTGTTTTGTAAATGTAAAAAGACACGCAAAAATTGACCAAATTGAGCCCAGAATTATTTCATAAATAATGATACGGTAAAGACAAATATTCAAAGAAAGATGAATGTAAATATAGTACATGCCCACACAATATAGGGTAATTTGTTAAATGGACTCAGAGCAGTTCAGTCTTGTTCATATATACTCTCAGATTCTAGTCAATGTAACCCATAGTTACAAAAACAACATCAGGAGTTTAAACACTCAGGAGATTAAAAAATCCCCCCTGTTTGTCCTGTAATGGAGATTGAGGTTGTTCCCGTGTGCCTGAAAGATATTTCTAAAGATACATACAAATAATGAATGATATTTTCAACTCATTTACACTTTAAATCGTAAATACTTATTTAAACAGGTCGCGAGAATACTTCAAGACAGGCTTCGGACAATTTTTTCGTGCCGGTGTGTAGTGATGGGGACGAGACCGCCTATGCCGAGTCCGAGTCAAGACCGAGTCTTTGAAGGGTCGAGTCCGAGTCGAGACCGAGTTCGTTGTTTTTCAAATACAGTCGAGTCCGAGTCAAGACAGAGTCTTTGAAGGGTCGAGTCCGAGTCGAGACCGAGTCCGTTGTTTTTCAAATACAGTCGAGTCCGAGTCAAGACCGAGTCTTTGAAGGGTCGAGTCCGAGTCGAGACCGAGTCCATTGTTTTTCAAATACAGTCGAGTCCGAGTCAAGACAGAGTCTTTGAGGAAGCAAGTCCGAGTCGAGATTTTGTCTCGACATGTCAGTTTTGATATTCATGATTTAATATCACCCCAGTTAATAATCAATAGTTAGGCCTACAGACTAAGCTAGATTGGGAATTGTTTAGAGGAGCGGTCTTAACGTCTTAATATGGACCAGAGGCGTAGCAAGCTTTTCAAAAGTGCGGGGGATGGATGTGACATTTAAATGTTGGCATTAACAGCTATTAATGACTAAAAAGCTTAAAAGGAACTTTGTTGTATATGCTGGGGTACAATTTATAAATGATCATTCTTTCCCACTGGATTTTGTAAAAATATGTTGTGTGGACCTCTGTCCCTTTATGGGGGGTTCGGGGGAGCTCCCCCGCAACTTTTTTTTGTACATTTTAAGGTTAAACGCTCAATCTGATGCACTTTGAGAGCTCAAAATTAAGAGCTTCAACTGGGTTCGACCCATGACCTTTGCACATTGAACAAAGAAAAAACATTGACTTGTACCTAAAGAGGGCTCAAACATCTTTTTAGTTATGATATAGAGTCTCCGTCTACATTACATTATCACTGGTGTTTTAGAATGCCAAACATTTATTATTATAATATAATGATTTATATAATTATTCCTATGATGGAAAATCCATATAGCCTACCGTATAAATGTATGCTACTGTATAAATTAAAATTAATATTTCAAAAGTATATTTTATATTACGCTATAGAATAGGAAAATTATAATACTTTAGTCCTAATTTCTTCACTTGTAAGAAATAAACCCTTGAGCTTTTATTTTGGAGAAAAGTGTGAGCAAAGTGCACACTTTTCTTTAAATCACGCAGCACAAACAGAATGCCTAAGTCTTGTGCGGTTTAGTCTAAAAAACAAAATATAATACTGAAAACACTCGACATGTCAACAAAACATAAACATAACATCTTCCTGAACACATATCAAGCTTATTTAAAAACCTCGAAAGCATAAACACTCATTCAAAGTACCTAGAAAAGGGAGATGTAAATAACCATAAGTTCCCGCCTCCTCAGCACGAGCTGACCAATAAATCTAACAAACTAATCATCTAATCATCAGCCGGTCACACTCAAAGCCGGTGTCATTTTTGAGAGGAATGGGGAGAGGAGACGCAGCAAGCGCAGACACAGAGCGGCCAGAGAAACGACTGAACGAGAGCGACTGTAGTAAGGCGTTTGTGCAAAACTGCAGAAAAAGTGCGGGTGTTGAACCCTCTCACCGGGAAAGTGATGGGGACGAGACCACCTATGCCGAGTCCGAGTCAAGACCGAGTCTTTGAAGGGTCGAGTCCGAGTCGAGACCGAGTCTTTGAAGGGTCGAGTCCGAGACGAGTCCGAGAAAGCAGACTTGTCGACTCGAGACCGGACTCGAGTCCATCACTACCAGTGTGACCAGGGCCGTAGCTAGAGGATTCGGGGCCCCATGAAAAAATATCGATGTGGGCCCCCACCACCCTCCACCAATATCATATACTGTGTGTACAATAGATGAACATGGAGGACCACATATAACAGAAGATGGTGATGTTGTTGTAAAACCTTTATTTTAAAAGTTAAATGTTTATTTAAAAAATACAACTAATAAAAACTAACAAAAAGAAAGAAATTGTTAAATAATAATAAAACCAATTTTTAAAAAGTAATAATTTTTTTCCCCATCAGTCTGTTATAATTCATAAATCAAAAAGTAAACATTTAGAAATTGACAAGAATGCAGTCTAAATAAAAAAAATAAAACCATTCATTGTCATATTATTAAATAAAGCGAATACATTTATTCATCCAAGTGCAGTGTGTTGTCTTCGTGTTTTCTCGATGTTTTAAATATCATCAGCCGGCAGGTCAGATGCATAATGCAATGCGTCGTGACTCGTGTAATTTTTTTAAAACTCTATTTACAATAGTGTAAAAAGACAGGAATTTAGACCACGTAATCATTCGGTCGATTGCGGCGCGCACCGATAATAAATAATGACTGTACACGGCAGACTGTAGACGGAAGTTTTCTAATTCCCAGCGAAATAACAATATATAACCGGTCTTTAAGAACGTCTTGATCGACTGGGATACAACCACTCTCCTTGCCTCCCTCTCCGTCTTTTCCTGGCATTTCTGGTACCTGATTTATGTTTTCTTTTCCCGACATTTTTCAGTCAGTCAGTCTCCTGCTCTTCCACCAACTTCATCGTTATCTTCAGGCTGCCGCCTCAACTCTGATTGGTTCTGTTCACGAGCTGGGGCGGGACTTACAATTTTATTGGGTCCATCTGATGTTTGTCACTGACACTGACTGAATAATTAATAAATACTTTAGGTCGGACTAAACCATTTTTATGGAGGTAAGAGAAGCAGATATTTGGAAAAATATTTACCCAAATTGCACGTTTTTGTGGTTTTCATTTAAATCTCAGGCATACAACTAATATAAATATTAGAATTATTCATACAACAGGGGCCTAAATAGTATAACTGCTGGATTTTGTGGGGCCCCCTGGGCAGCGGGGGCCCCTATAATTGTCACCACCTTTCACCCCACTAGCGACGGCCCTGAGTGTGACTATATGTTGTAGAGGTTACACTGGTTTCGCAACAAAGTTGCCCTCTCTTTGATTTAGCACTGCCATTTCTGTTGTTGTGTGAGAAAAATTAAAGGAATAGTTCACCTAAAATGAAAATTAAGTCTTAATTTACTCACCCTGGTGTTGTTCTAATTCCGTATGCCTATAGAGCTGTGATATGGCAAAAAAAAAAATCATATATTTTTTGTCTGAATGCCGATTTATTTATTTTTATGACGAAAACACCGCATCTCAAAGGCATTAAACAGCACAAGTAACCTATCTGTCAGAGCATCTGAAGGGGCAAGCTACTTTAAACTATATTAGTTATTTTGAAGCCTTTAATACAAAGCATGTCTCATGTTTAGGACAAATTGGATTATGCATTTTCATGTAAAAGTAGGATCTCTTTTTTTCATATGCGCTCATAATATAAAAAAAATGTATTTTGATGTAAACGGTATTGCCTCATTTGTCACGAACCACACCAGGAAACACAGGAGAAGATCCAATTGCAGACAGTATGTTTAATTAGGGAAATCCGTTACTCAAAATCCAGTCCAGGCAATAGTCGATATCATAATCCATCCAAAACAAGGTCCATGGAGAAAAACGGGGACAGGGAGTGACAGTTCATCTGGCGGCCAGGGCGGAGACGACAGTCCCTCTGGCGGCCAGGGCGGAGACTTTCCCTCGGGCGGCCAGGGCGGAGACTTTCCTTCGACGACCAGGGCGGAGACTTTCCCTCGGGCGGCCAGGGCGGTGAATACCCTTCAGGCGGCCAGGGTGGAAAAAACAGTCCATCTGGCGGCCAGGGCGAATCAGGCAGTGCAGGCGGCCGGGACGGGACAGGTCCTTTGGACGACCAGGCCGAAGACGCCCAGGGCGAAGACGACCACTCTGGCGGCTACGGCGGAGACGACCACGGCGGAGAGGACCCCTCGGGCGGCCAGGGCGGTGAAGACCCCTCGGGCGGCCAGGGCGGGTGCTCAGGCGCAGCAACAGCAGATGCCTGCTCAGGTACAGCAGACACCGGCTCAGGTACAGCAGACACCGGCTCAGGAACAGCAGACACCGGCTCAGGAACAGCAGACACCGGCTCAGGAACAGCAGACACCGGCTCAGGAACAGCCACAAGAACTCTAACAGTCACAAGAACAGACACAAACACAGAAACAAACACTGGCTCCGACCCAGGAGCAGACACTGGCTCCGGCTCAGGCACTGGCTCTGGAACAGGCTCCGACCCTGGAACGGCAGACCCTGGCATGTCCAGGATCCGAGCCAGACGCTCCAAATAATCCATCATAGCCCTGGCGCCCACACAAAAGGGCATCTCCTGATCGGTCTCTGGCTGGGCAGACAGAACGTGAACAGTCTCTGACTGGGCAGACGTGACGTGAACAGTCTCTGGCTGGGCAGACGTGACGTGAACAGTCTCTGGCTGGGCAGACGTGATGTGATCAGTCTCTGGCTGGGCAGAGGGGAGGAGGGGGGGGGGAGGCGGAGTCAGACAGAGCCGAAGGTGTAGTAGAGGTGAATTTCTATGGCAAATGGTGTGGTCTGGGAATCTTTGGGAAGACAACTGGTATCAGTTGGCTATATGTCTGTTCCAATCCATTCAATGACACTGACCCACCGCTGGGTGTGTGAGAGTGTTCAAGGTTTAAGGTGTCTTTATTAGTACCCGAGGCTAAATTTGTTGTGCAGACACAGGGCTCGAATTTCGGTGCGGGATTGTGGGTGTTGCCGAATTTCGACCCCCTGCCAAAATATTACTCCCCTCATTGAAGTCAGTACCTAATTGCCTAATCCTAACCACATCCCTAATCCTAACCCCTCCCCCACAACTAATCCTAAACCTACCAATGCTAGGGGGGTAATAATTTGGCAGGGGTCGAAATTCGGCACAACACGGGTATTGCTTCTAATGATTCTAATCTTTCCAGCAGGTCTTCCACTTATATTGCGGAAAATTTCCACAAACATTGATTCAGTTTAGCATGTAGGTTGTATGAGTAAATTAATCCACACAGATTATAAAATCAAATCAGTCCTTTTAAAACTTTCTCAGAGACGCAATTTCACAAACAGTGTGAGTGTTCAGCAATGCTGCGTCTTCTCTTTCTCCTCGTCTATCAAAATGGGTTGCACAAAGCAAGCATCAAGCACGCTGTAGGCGGCAATACTAGAGTGTTGCGTTTCGGGAGTCGGGACAAGGCGGAAAATTCACTTGGACAATCAGGCCAGCATTGCATTGTAATAAAAGTTGATAATTTTCACGTCTTTTTACATCTAACCAGTTTAAACATTAAAGCGATTTTAAACTATTCAGTACTTGCGTGCTCTTTGAGAGATGGTTCTCTTACGAGAGTATCTCTCGTACAGCGTAATAGCTTTACGCTAGGGGAAAAACTCTTTTCCACGAGATATTGAAGCCAAAAATTATCCTTAATTTTTTATTAATGTAAAACGCTTTGCAGCAGCAAGCAGACGTAGGCGAAACAGCTCGCGCGCCTATTGGTTGCTCTTGCGGCAAATGCAGCAGCCTATCGAGAGAGACTCTGCGTGACGTAATGACCAATGGGGGCAATTCGCGCCCATATCGTCACGTCCCGCTAGAAAGGGCATGGTCTCACCCTATAAATATGCTCGTTAGGCTGGTACAAGCTGATTTTTATCTCTTCAGCGACGCACACGCATCGCTGGATCCGGAGTGAGAAGCCGCGCCGTCGAAGCAAGCCTTTCAGCGGGACGAGCTCTGGAGTCGCTGGCCTCGCCGCCTTCAACTGCCGTACCTGCTGCGCTTTCCGGCGTTCTATATCCTTTTATACTCTGTGTATCTTTACTCTGCTGAGAGTGTTTGCTCGCTTACTTGACGCGACTCACACTTCTTTTCACAAAAGAGCTGCGTCTTTTTAAAGATGCCATCCTGTGGCTCGTGCCGCGCCCCGCTCAGCGACGGAGACCGGCACGTCATCTGTGTTTCCGGCCTGGGTGAGGATCACGCGGCTCTCGCGCTCGCTGACGGCGGATGCCCTCATTGCGAGCTTTTGCCTATGGTGACTCTGAGGACTCGCCTGGCATCATTCTCCGAGCCTCCACCACAGCCCGCCGTGGTGCCGCGCCGCAAGAAGCGCCGCGCCCAGCGCGCTCCCGAGCTTTCTCCAGCCCGCCAAAGCTCGCCGGTTCGCCCGCCAGCTTCGCCGGCTTCGCTCGAGTCGCTCACTGACGGACAACGGCCGCTGCCTGCCGCCGCGTCCGTCCACGAGTTCGATGAACCCACCGAGGCGTGTTCTCTTCTGGCATCCGATAGCGAGGATTGGGCGAGCTCCGTGGACCTCCCCTCCGCTAGCGTTTCCCGCCAGACCACTGGTAAGAGAACCGGCATTGAGACTGAGCTGATGCGTCTGCTCTCTCAGGCCGTGGAAAGCATCGGCCTCGATTGGGAGGCGCCCGCGCAACCGCCGCGCAACAGGCGAGCTCTGTGGACCTCCGCCTTCTGTCCGCGAGTCGTCAAGGAAACGGGCCAGCATCAAGACCGCGAGCCCTAAAACCGCGGCTAGCTTTCTTTACGTTATAAGAAATCTACCCCGCCCCCCATGGGCGTGCGTCACCGGCAAATGAGAAAAGAGTGTGTTTTAGTCCCCACCGAGGCCGGACTAATCTCCATTTCTCAAACATTTCTCAGCTCCTAGTTTGAGCGGCTGAAAATGTCATTATTGCAGCAATGAGCCTGTTGTATATCACGCACACCTGCATACAAACGCCGACACACACAAAACTGTGATGACACTCTCTTATCTGCTTGCACTAGTGTAGTTCTCCCTGTGGCCCAGTGGCGGAACCCGAAGCTTTCACGCGAGAGACCCGTGTTCGATCCCGGCTCTCGCAGCAGATAAAAGTTTAGTCTCGCCGCGGCCAGACTTCCACCGAAACTTTTCGCTCGTTCAGTTCCAGAAAATGCGACTGTTCCAGTGTATTTTGCAGTAAACAAGCTGGTACCACGGCCCGCTTGCCTGCACATAAAGGCCGTTTCCATGGCGACCCAGAAAAAACATGTAATCATTGTATTTCTGGTTTTCCGGCCACAGCCGATGGTGTTATAAGTGTAATAAAATGCTCACAGCCCAGTGTTCATTTCTACACACAAACACAGCCCGCCACGGTACAGGGCTCGCACAAATGAAATCGACGCATGTCAATTGTGCATTAAATGTAGTGAATGTGTCACCTAGTGACCAACGTTAAATTATAAACTCAGGTCCCAGCCACAGAAACCCAACAGACAGTCGAGGTTGCATACAAAACAATATACTTTATTGATGGGCCAGCAAGCATTAAATAGAAACACTAATACGTAGGAGAAAAAGTTCACTAAAATCAAGTCTCTGAAACCCTTTTGAGAGAGGTTAAGATTCAGTGACTGGGTAGCTTCTCAGTGGTTTGCTCCAGCTGTCCTCCCTCAAAACAGTCAAACGGACGCGTCCAGAGGGGCACGGTAGTCGTCAGACCCACAGGAAAAAGTCACGGTACTCCAGGCAGCAAGCAGCGAGCGTCGAGGGAGGTTCGAAGATAGCCACTCAGTCTTCGAGACAACGCCAGAACCACAGGATGGGTATTGCTGAGGCTAAAAGCAAGCAACCACAATGAACACCAACAGTAGCAGAAGAACACACATTCACACTGTGTGGTAATAAAATATATTTACGGCCCTTCAGGCAACAATAGCGAGCGTTGAGGGGGGTTCAAGGGTAGCCACACAGTCTTCAGGATGACGCCAGGCACTGGAACCACAGGATGGGTATTGCTGAGGCTAGGAACAAGCAACCATAATGAACACCGACACCACAGATAGCAGAAGAACACGCATTCACACTGTGTGGTAGAAAAACATAGTTATGGCCCTTCAGGCAACAATAGCGAGCGTTGAGGGTGGGTTCAAGGGTAGCCACACAGTCTTCAGGACCACGCCAGACACTGGAACCACAGGATGGGTATTGCTGAGGCTAGGAACAAGCAACCACAATGAACACCGACACCACAGATAGCAGAAGAACACGCATTCACTCTGTGTGGTAGAAAAATATAGTTACGGCCCTTCAGGCAACAATAGCGAGCGTTGAGGAAATCCAACTGCAGTATACCGGTGTTCAAACAGCTAGGCCTGGGAACCTGGGCTTAACAGTTACAGAGCAGGAGCATGCATTGACCACAATGGCAGCCGATCAACCACCACCAAGCAAGACCTCTTTCTCTTCCAAAGGACCAGTTTTTATCTTCCTTCAACCCAAGCATGGCCAGCCGGTAAACAATTAGTTGGTAATTGAAATCATCAGCATCAAAGCAGAGGCAATAATAAAATTACTCAATGACAGGAAGTATCGCCCAAATATGGGTAAAAAGGTGGAGCATTATAACAAGTTCTAATAAACTAATTTCACCACATTAGTAAGGGAGGAAGCACAGTCCATATATGGGCATAGTAGTGAACAGGAAGCAGGTTGCCAGGTTTGTCCATGAACGAGTGTCTAAAAAGAGTCAAGTAGGGCAGATTAAGTAGTAGCCACAACAAAACCCACTACAAATTTGATGCACACACAGTGAATAACCACTAAAATTCAGAGTGCAAATATGTTATGCACACAGTAAACACCATCACACATGATACACCACACACAGTAAGGCCCTAATGTCTCTTCCAATTAAAAAAAAAAAAAAAAGTACTGGTTCAACCTGTGACATTTCCCCCCCCCCACTTTTCTGGTGGTCGCCCCGACCACTATCTATATGTACCCGTACCTGGTTAGGGGGTGCCCCCTGGTGGATCTTTGTGACTGCCTTAGTGCCCTACCTGTTGGACTCACCATAGGGAGGTTTGGCGGACAGGACGCGGTTTCAGACTGTATTATATGCTCCAATTCACCTGTCAGTTCTTCGGTCAACGGGTTTGGAGTTTGTGCCGTTGGATCTACTCCACTAGCTGCAATCAGCGGATCTCTCTCTGGGTTTGGTACAACTAAAGTGATGGCGGGGGTATGACCAGTGGGCTGGTGCTGATGGACGAGTGGAGTGACCATGACCGGATACCAGGACATGGCCTGTATTTGACTTGTAGATGGTTCCCCTTCTGAAGGTCCCTCTCTTGACATGTTAACAGGGCAACAGCGCAAGTTATTACGGTGGATGGTCTTAGTGGGGCCTTCATGACCTTCTGGACAAATTACATAGACCGGTCGATCGGCTCGAGGTCGGGCTACCACCACCCAAACATCCGGACCCCAACGCGGTGCCAGCTTGCCCTTAGCACGTCTTCGAAAATTCCTCGGGAGAACACGTTCCCCTGGAAGAAGCGAATCCACTTTGGCCCGTCGATCATACCTTTGCTGGTCCTTCTGTTGCTGCCTCTCAGCATTTTCCTTTACTATGTTGTAGGCTTGTGTCAGAATTCTGTAGTGTTGCTTCACCCAATCTGCCAGGGAATATCTTGGTACGGGAGGGGATGAGGCTACGACCCAGTCCACTGGGAGGCGCGCATGTCGGCCAAAGACGATGAAATGAGGGGTCAAACCAGTGGAACCATGGGTGGTGTTATTATAAGCCTGCAGTAACGCAGGGAGACTCTGTGGCCAGTGGTTCTGATCAGCTTCTGAAAGAGAACTGAGGAGAGACAGCAAAGTTTGGTAAACCACTCGCACGCACCATTACCTTGAGGATGGTAAGAGGTGGTTCGGGACTGTTTACATCCATACAACTGGCACAGTTGTTCCATTACTGCTGACTGAAAGGCCCCCCCACGATCAGAGAGGATCCTTTCTGGGCACCCCACCACCTGGATCACGGCACTGTACAGGGCTTTGGCTGTAGTGGTCGCAGACTGGTCCTTCGTTGGTACTGCAAAGGCATGCTTGGAGAAGAGATCAGTCATGACTAGGATGTACGGGAAATGGTCCCCGGGTCTTCCCAGTGACAGGTAATCTATTCCCAATACCTCAAAGGGGTAGGATGTGGAAATTGGTGCCAGGGGTCCAAGGCTTTACCTCAGGTCCAGGCTTCTGCCGGAGACAACGAGGGCAGGTCGCCGTCCAGGTCTGCACACTCTTCAGCATGCTGGGCCAATAGAACCGTCTCCTCAAAACTGACCAGACCTTCTCTGCTCCTTGATGGCCCAAGCTTTCATGATACTGTTGCCATAGCGCTCGGGTTTCCTGCTCCGGGACCAACACTTGCCAGTATATCTCACCAGTCCTTGGGTCAGTGCATCGGCGTTGCATTTGATTGTCATGAATTACGATACGTTCCCACTCACGAAGGAGTCGCTTTACCTGTTGAGGAGCCCCTTTTCGTTCATGCGGTGGTGGAAGCGTGTTTGCAGCCTTCCAGGTCCACAGAAGCTGCAGCCCTGGGTCCTGAAACTGGCAGTTATACCATCGGTCCGGAGTCTGATGAGTATCCTCTACAGGACGGGCCGAATCACCTGGTTCAGCCACCACCCTTACCACAGCGTCGACACACTCGCCTGGCAACCTGGAAAGGGCATCAGCATTTTTGTTAGTTCTACCAGGGCGAAACTTGTTGGTATACCGGTAGTTGGCCAGCTGGTTCACCCAACGTTGCTCCACAGCTCCCAGGTTGGCAGTGGCTATATGTACAAGCGGACTGTTGTCTGTAAAAACTTCTATGGTGGCCCCCCACAGGTAGTCTTTGAACTTCTCTGTTATGGCCCATTTCAGAGCTAAAAGTTCGAGTTGGAATGAGCTGTAATTTTGGTCATTTCTTTCCGTGAGGTGCAGACTCCGGCTGGCAAAAGCTATGACTCTCTCTTGGCCATCCTGTTCTTGGGCCAGTACTGCTCCCAAGCCTTCCAGGCTGGCATCAGTATACAGCCGGAAGGGCAGAGAGAAGTCGGCATATGCAAGGACGGGGGCACATACCAAGTTTTTCTTAAGCCTGTCAAAGGAATCCTGGCAAGCTTCAGTCCAATTCACCTGGGTATTTCCCTGTCGAACAGTGGCCGTTCCTTTCAGCAAGGTATGAAGAGGGGCAGCAATTTGTGAAAAGCCATGAATGAATCTCCTATAATACCCCGCAAAGCCCAGAAAGGAACGCACCTGTTTGATGGTTTGTGGGACAGGCCATTCCCTCACCACGGCTGTCTTCTGAGGGTCAGTGGCTACTCCCTGGTTGCTGATGACATGGCCCAAGTAGGTTACCTGTTGCTGGAACAACTTGCACTTCCTTGGTTGCAACTTCAGGCCATGCTCATGCAACTTCCGAAACACCTGTTCCAAGTGGTGAAGATGGCTGTCAAAGTCAGGGGAAAACACCACCACATCATCTAAATAAATTAACAGGAAGTCATGCACCATAGACCCCAAGCACCTCTGCATGAGAGTCTGGAAGGTTGCTGGGGCATTACACAGGCCAAAAGGCATGCGGTCAAATTCATAGAGGCCCATGGGGGTGGTGAATGCGGTCTTCTGACGGTCTTGGGGGTCCATTTCTACTTGCCAGTATCCACTAGCGAGGTCGAGTGTGGAATACCATTGGGCCCTCTTCAGCCCGGTGAGGGACTCTTCGATGCGAGGTAGTGGATAAGCATCCTTGTGCGTAACTGCATTCAGCTTACGATAATCCACACAGAACCTCCAACTGCCATCCTTCTTTTTAACCAGGACTTCTGGGGCTGCCCATGGACTGGAGCTTTCACGAACCACCCCACTGTCCAGCATGCCCTGGAGAAGGGTCCTCAGTTCCGGATACAGACTTGGGGGGACGGGACGGTAGCGCTCTCGACAAGGCGGAGCAGCGCCCGTGGGTATCTGATGCTGTACTGCATTGGTTCTGCCAAAGTCATCGTCATGCGAGGCGAACACGCTGCTCCATTTCTTTAAGAGCTGCATGAGGCATTGGTGTTGATCTGGGTTTAGACCATCTCCCCCAATGGCAAAGACAGGATGGAGATCTGTAAACGTAGAGGGTTCAGAGGGGTTAGTCACAGCTCGAATTGCCACTTCCACAGCTCCAGAGTCGTCAGGCTGGACCACTAACTCCTGTCCCATTTGGACATCGCACTCGTCAGTCTGTGTCACCTTAGCCAATGGCCGGCGCAGTGGAACCTCTACTGGATAAGGATTTGGGTTGCACATCCTCATTGGCAGATTACCTCCACTCACCACCACCAGGGACCGTGCTACACACCATTCCCCATCCTGATCCTCGAGGGGTTCTATTAATGCATTATGGACTGTCTTGGGGGCTCCTTCCTGAAGTTGAGCCCATACCACCATCTCAGACTCAGGGGGAATAACCACTGGTGGCTGCCGGGGCAGTCGGGCAACCCCTTGAAAGGGAATGGCAGGCCCTTCAGCTGTCACCCTCTGGCAAACGGAGAAGGCTTGTTCCCAAACTTGACCTGCTACAGGCGACACAAGAGACTTAAAAGCTGTCAACCCAGGGTGCTTACCCTTGGTCAATTCATCCCAACAGTGTGCAATTACATTCATGCCTAGAATGGCAAAGTCTGCTCCCATACACCCATCTTCAACCACCACCATCCCCTTCTGTGGAACCTGCACACCGCCAACAGCAAAATCAACAATTGCATAGCCAACATACGGTATCTGCAATCCATTAACAGCTCGTAAAGTTAGCCATGGAGAGTCATGGGCACAATTCATGTTAATATCCCCAAAATGTCTTATAAGGAAGGCTTTACTCACCAGGGTGACTTGTGAGCCAGTGTCAAGGACACAAGAGATCATTTTTCCATTAGCCTCCACCTCAACATGTGGACATTCTCCTACAAGCTGGGACTTGGTCACTCCAGCAGAGTGGGCAACAGTCCCTGCCACACGCCCCTCGGTGGCAGGGGGCGCTAAAAACCCAAAGTCGACCTACGGCGAGTTGGACAATACCTCTGGATGTGCCCAACTCCTCCACAGTCCCTGCATATGGGCCTCCCCTCGGCGTCCCATTGGAAGGAACCCCTACCTGGTGGTGTCTGTTGAGGTCTTGATCATACAGTTGGACCAACGGGCGGCTGGGGTGGTACACCAGGCTGACTGGCCATTAGGGGGGTAGGTGATATTTGTTTGCGGAGTTCTTCAACAATGGAGGCACTCAAACCCTTCAGTTGCTCTGCCACTTTGCGCAATTCTGCCTGGAGTTCGCTTTTCAGTTGACTCAGGTCAGGTGTATCGCAGTTCGGGGTGTTAACTGGTGAGGTCGCTGCTGTGGGTGTCACAACCCGTCTGACCCAGGCGTGGTCTTCTCCATGTTGCTGCTCTTGCTCGAGAGCCACAGCCTCAGTACAGACAGCGGCAAATGTCAACTGTGGATTGCGGCGCACTTGCCGATTAATCTCCTGCTGGATTGGGCCTGGTCTTAAATTCAAGGTGAACTGATCTAACAGGTACTCACCCTCTTCTTCTTGGGTTGGCTCACGTCCTTGCCAGTCGAAGTAGAGTTCCTGTAATTTCAAGATAAAGGATCCCACTCCCTCATCCTGACCTTGCCTGCAGCTGAAGAACCTGGACCTCCGCTGGGCTCGACTTCCTCCATCACCATACTTCTTCTGTAGGGCGTCCAGCAGTGCCTTAGCGTCGGCCTTCTCCTCTGCCTTGAATAACCGTGCCTGACGCCTCGCCTCCCCATCTAGAGCTGCCAACAGAAAATCCACACCTTGTTGTGTAGTTAACCCTTGGGCCCTCAGCATAGCTTCTACCTGAGACCTCCATGAGCTAAATTTTCCCCTCTCACCACTAAAACGGGGTATCCATGGGCCCCCCATAAACCATGGTACCAACAATTGAGCTACTCCCTGACTACCCCCACCAGCCACATTTCCTTCTGCCTCTTGGTTAGCTGCACTACCAGGAGGGTCAGACATGACTGTTGTGTTCCGCTGCTGGGATCCTGCCGACTACGCCAGAAAAGGCTGTCACCTAGTGACCAACGTTAAATTATAAACTCAGGTCCCAGCCACAGAAACCCAACAGACAGTCGAGGTTGCATACAAAACAATATACTTTATTGATGGGCCAGCAAGCATTAAATAGAAACACTAATACGTAGGAGAAAAAGTTCACTAAAATCAAGTCTCTGAAACCCTTTTGAGAGAGGTTAAGATTCAGTGACTGGGTAGCTTCTCAGTGGTTTGCTCCAGCTGTCCTCCCTCAAAACAGTCAAACGGACACGTCCAGAGGGGCACGGTAGTCGTCAGACCCACAGGAAAAAGTCACGGTACTCCAGGCAGCAAGCAGCGAGCGTCGAGGGAGGTTCGAAGATAGCCACTCAGTCTTCGAGACAACGCCAGAACCACAGGATGGGTATTGCTGAGGCTAAAAGCAAGCAACCACAATGAACACCAACAGTAGCAGAAGAACACACATTCACACTGTGTGGTAATAAAATATATTTACGGCCCTTCAGGCAACAATAGCGAGCGTTGAGGGGGGTTCAAGGGTAGCCACACAGTCTTCAGGACGACGCCAGGCACTGGAACCACAGGATGGGTATTGCTGAGGCTAGGAACAAGCAACCATAATGAACACCGACACCACAGATAGCAGAAGAACACGCATTCACACTGTGTGGTAGAAAAACATAGTTACGGCCCTTCAGGCAACAATAGCGAGCGTTGAGGGTGGGTTCAAGGGTAGCCACACAGTCTTCAGGACCACGCCAGACACTGGAACCACAGGATGGGTATTGCTGAGGCTAGGAACAAGCAACCACAATGAACACCGACACCACAGATAGCAGAAGAACACGCATTCACTCTGTGTGGTAGAAAAATATAGTTACGGCCCTTCAGGCAACAATAGCGAGCGTTGAGGAAATCCAACTGCAGTATACCGGTGTTCAAACAGCTAGGCCTGGGAACCTGGGCTTAACAGTTACAGAGCAGGAGCATGCATTGACCACAATGGCAGCCGATCAACCACCACCAAGCAAGACCTCTTTCTCTTCCAAAGGACCAGTTTTTATCTTCCTTCAACCCAAGCATGGCCAGCCGGTAAACAATTAGTTGGTAATTGAAATCATCAGCATCAAAGCAGAGGCAATAATAAAATTACTCAATGACAGGAAGTATCGCCCAAATATGGGTAAAAAGGTGGAGCATTATAACAAGTTCTAATAAACTAATTTCACCACATTAGTAAGGGAGGAAGCACAGTCCAAATATGGGCATAGTAGTGAACAGGAAGCAGGTTGCCAGGTTTGTCCATGAACGAGTGTCTAAAAAGAGTCAAGTAGGGCAGATTTAGTAGTAGCCACAACAAAACCCACTACGACGTGTACATATGACATATGTTTTCTAATTTTAAGAAGCTCATAGCAACATGTTTTGTTACCTTACAAGGAAGCTGTAAGACTCTTTGTGATGTATAAAAGCTCAATCTTACTGTACCACCACAGAGAAACATAAGGCATGAGGGGGTGAGAGGAAGGAGGAAACTTAGAGATGATGGGGTGAGAAGATAGACAAATGGGGAACAGAGAAATCTAGAATGAAGACCTCCTCTCATGTAGCCTTATTGTTATATGCCTGTTTCTCTCTGTCTGACATGACACACATTTAAATAATAAATCTATTGGCAAAAGTAACTGGTGTAGCTTCCGTGATTCAACAATAATGGGGGAAGCATGATTTTCAAGTCTACATTTGGCGTCACGATCGAACAGGATTGCATCTTCAGGCATTTGTCTCATTCATTTCAGGTAAGACTTTTCCTATTCTAAAATAGTTCTAAGTCTGCCTGATGATTTGAGACATTGACTGAGACTGCTTTAAAAGAACTGTGTTATTTAAAGTACCAGGTGTGTTGCCAAATAATATATGTGTCAGACATAAAAATAAAATCAAAAATTCAGAAAATGGAATTAAATTAAGTAATTCAATTTAATTTGGCTTATTTGAGTTTCTCCGAAAAGTAGACCTCTAAAATATTTGAACAATTCTGGGGTAAAACAGTGGATCTTTTTTAGAAAGAAGACCATATAGAATTAGCTGTAAGGCGATTTAGCAATTAGCTTGTAAGGTGGTTGGAATATGGCGAGATTGCGATAAAGGGCAGATCTCTAAAATATATCCAATACACGAAGAATCGTTTCAGAAGAAGACGAGGATAGTGTGACAAGCAGTTATTTATAGCGGTTTAAAGTGGCAGAATAGATCCTAAAACTTAAATACGCAGAGGATTGAACTCTTAGAAGAAGGGTATCAATGAAAAAAAAAAAAAGAGCTAGGATCGCGGGCATTCTGATTTTGACCGCAGAGCTGTTCGGGTATTTGAGGAGGATACTGATCTAAGTAAGCTTAAAGAAGGAAGAAAAGGAAAAATGATCTGAGATAAACTAGGAAAAAAGGAAGAAAAAGAAATGGATCTGAGTTAAACTGAACAGGAATAAAAAAGACAACTGAGTGAGAAGGGAGAGTGAGAGGGGAGATTGGAGCAGCCCCTTCCTTTGGAATCTATACCCTCCTCTAGACACACACAGACACACAGAGATATAAATAGCCTGTTGCTTCTCTAGTATACACAGAGAGTGGTAAAATGACCGGAAGTAATGAATAGCAAAACATTATCTTCGGGTATTTGAAGAGAAAAACAATCTAAGCTTTTGAATAGAAATGTCTGGTGTTAATGTGGGTTTAAAAGTAATCATTGTTTAATGTTAAAAAAATTTAAGTTTTGTCTAAAAAGAACAAGAGATAAAAAATAAGATCATAAGATTGAAGTTAAGGAATTACTTTTAGGAAAGATCTATGATAATAGTTGTATAGTTAATTGACAAGTACAAGCTGGTGAAAATTATAGATAATCTCTCCAAAAGAATGAGAGTTGGGAACATATATAAGGAAAATTATAAATATATATAAAGATGTTTATTTGAAAAACATGTAATTTCTGACTAAGTCAGAGTAAAAGTGAGTAGAATGAAATCATAAAGTTATGAAAATGCAGAATTACTCTGAGACATTCTTGACTTTCTCTCAGAGTTCTTTCTCTCATTCAAAGTCAGTTAGATTCTGCTATTTGAGCCTGTGTCATAAGTCAAGAGCTATTTATAGTAAATCACAGTGTCTCAGTTGGAGATTATAGACACAGAGATTTAAAAATTCAATTGGGAGTAAAATGTTTCTAGAAATGAGAATCTACCTTGAATGATAGAAGTGAACATTTTTTATTTGTTCATCCCATGACCAGTAACTTCTTTGTCTCATCTTTGTCTTCACCATGAACAGGGCTGATGGTTCGGTTATTGATGTAACAGAACATTACACTGAATGAACGGGTGTAATAACTAAGTTCACTAAGTATAACTCAGCATTGCTATGTTGATGTTTTAAAGATGTCTAATGGATTTTAGTGATGAAATACTGTCATTAATTTGTCTCCATGTGTTTACACTATTAGGCATTCCAAATGGCTCTGATGGTTCTTGAATGCACTTTCCTGAGTTCCAGAAAATACCTGTTAAATTTCTTAAAGAGCGGTTACAGTGTGCATGAGGTGATTTCTCAAAGACGGGTAAGATTCTCTAATGGCCAACAGAGGACAACCTAAGGCAGAGGGTCACCGCCACTGGCCACCTACCCTGAAGGGAGGTGTTTATGTGAGATGGGTATGGTTGAGCAGATGTTTGTTAGGCCAACAGCATCATTGAGGGTTACAATAGTCTGCCCGTGAAAATGTGAGCTCTCCATGCCTGATCACCAGAAACCGCATTCCTTGGATGACTTGCATTTCATTGTGACAAGTGTCCTTTACTTGATATAAATATGTCAGAGGACAGCACCCTGAGTAGAGGAGATTATTTACAAAAGAGCTGATGGGAATGAGTTTTCAAAACCTATCTGAGACCATGAGGGAGATTGTCGTTAACTTTATGGAGAACATAAATATTATTAATTCATTTTAGGAATTTGGTGTTAGTTGCTTTATGGACAACATTGTTTTAAAGTTTTAGATCCGAATCTGTAATGGTTGAATCTGTGAATTTAAATGTCTACCATGGTTTTCATTTTTGCAGATTTAGACATGCTATTGATAATTCCAAGACATGGTGGTGTTTAAAGATGAAGACTTTGTTTTTGCCAAATCAAAAGAAGTCTGGATAACAGGGGATGAATGAATTAATTATATAAATTAAAGATAACTTTAGAAATGTTCCTTTGATAACAAATGGATAAAGCTGAGAATGGAACATACGAAGTGAAATAAGAGATTTTACACATTCTACACAACCTCACAAACAATGAACATCTGCTTACTGATTTTCAACCCCAAGGGATAGGATCCTTTAACATCAACGTTTGTTTTAATTTATTGTTTTAGCACGGAACTGAAGGAGTTAATTAATTAACGAGTTCAGGCACGGGCAGAAGACTTATTAGTTTTTCTTTTCTTAGATAAATGGGGTTCATTTTAAATACATACACATAGATATTAAAATACACATAGTCTACGGGGACATAACATGGGTTGGGGTTTTGTTTTGTTGTTTTGTTTTTTTGTTTTGTTTTCTGTTTCTATTCTTCTATCCTTTTTGTCTATTTCTTTGGTCTGCTTTTCCTTTTCCTCACTATCACTTCATTAGGTGGCCACTGGTGGAGTGACGGTGTGGAACTGACTGTCGTAGTTCCAGTGGAGGGACTGAAGACTGAAAAAAATATTGTTTAATGTTATTTTATTTTTATTTTATTATTTTTCTTTATTCATTTTAATAATAATTTCATAATGTTTTTTTTATGAAGTCAGACAGTACATGTGTGCTGAGCAGAGAGCTGCTTGAGTTATATTTTGCTTAGGGGTACTATGTCTGCAATGCAATGTTCACGGAGACAGTTGGCATGTTCTTTGCAGGGAAAGGAATGTTTCCACTGATGCAAATGTACCACTAATGTATACAACAAGGTTAGTTCTTAATATGGAAGTGGATTGTGCCATGCTAAGCATGACGTGTACATATGACATATGTGTTCTAATTTTAAGAAGCTCAAAGCAACATGTTTTGTTACCTTACAAGGAAGCTGTAAGACTCTTTGTGATGTATAAAAGCTCAATCTTACTGTACCACTACAGAGAAACATAAGGCATGAGGGGGTGAGAGGAAGGAGGAAACTTAGAGATGATGGGGTGAGAAGATAGACAAATGGGGAACAGAGAAATCTAGAATGAAGACCTCCTCTCATGTAGCCTTATTGTTATATGCCTGTTTCTCTCTGTCTGACATGACACACATTTAAATAATAAATCTATTGGCAAAAGTAACTGGTGTAGCTTCCGTGATTCAACAATAATGGGGGAAGCATGATTTTCAAGTCTACACAAATGCTGTTCCCACGGCGACCCAGATAAATCACATAAATGGTGTATTTTCTGGTATTCCGGCCACAGCCGATGGTGTTATGAGTGTATTGAAAATGCCTACAACCCAGGGCTCATTTCTACACACAAACACAGCCCGCAAAAATGCAGGGCTCGCACAAACAAAATCGCCTCATGTCGATTGTGCACTAAATGTAGTGAATGTGCCTACGTCTCAGTGCCCACAAACACTACACACCACATGTCCCACGGGTTCTGTGAAAACGAAACCAACACGCATTCAGTCAGCTCAGGCCAACGGTGTTTTTCAGTGCAGTAAATGTGCCCGCTGTCCTGCGCCCACATTCACTCACAGACATGTTAAGCCCCACGGGGCTCGCCCCGCTCTCTCCCTCAGCAAACTGCTATAAGGGTTTTGAGCGCGGCCAGGCTGCCCGCCGCGATCGGCGCGCCCCCCCGCCTCACACACTGTAAACACAGTGTCTGCGTTACAGCACGCAGGAGCTCTCTTGCCGTCACTATGTCTCGGCCAGAGCCCAGATCTCATTCTACCCCTAGCTATTCACGCGAAAGTGTGGGCACAGCTTCCTGGGGTATCAGAATGGGTGCTGAACACTATAAAAAGAGGCTATTCGCTACAGTTCGCTCAACGTCCCCGCCGTTATACGGCGCGCGTCGAGACGACGGTGGAAAACGAAGTATCTCATCTACTTCGAGCCGAGATAGTACTGAGCAAAGGCGCTATAGAACCTTTATCTCAAGCTCAGAGCAAAGGGGGCCTACACAGCAGATATTTTCTGGTACCGAAAAAAGATGGAGGTCTCAGACCCATTTTAGATCTGCGACAGCTGAACAGAGCGCTTGTGAAGCGCCAGTTCAGAATGCTTACGACCAGGAAAATCCTCGCGCAAGTGCGCCACGGGGACTGGTTTATGTCGATAGACCTGAAAGACGCCTATTTCCAAATACAAATAGCGTCCCATCACAGGCGATTCTTGAGATTCGCTTTCGAGGGCCAGGCATATTAATACACAGTCCTGCCGTTCGGCCTGTCCCTAGCACCTCGTACATTCAAGAAGTGCATGGACGCGGCGCTCGCACCCCTGAGACTTCAGGGCATGCGAGTCCTGAACTACTTGGACGATTGGCTGATTCTAGCTCGATCACGATCGGAGCTCATAGAACACAGGGCCGCATTACTCGAGCACCTCGAGGAGCTGGGCCTCACAGTCAATTGGGCGAAGAGCTCACTGTCTCCCAGTCAGAAAATTTCCTTTCTGGGAACAGTGTTAGACTCGCTATCCATGACGGCACGCCTGTCACCAGAGCGCGGACTAAATATTCAGCGCGTTGCGAAATCCTTCCGCCCCGGCTCGATAGTTCCGCTCAAAAGGTTTCAGAAAATGCTGGGGCTGATGGCCTCAGCGGCCTCTGTACTCCAGTGGGGCTTGCTTCGCATGCGCCCACTGCAGATGTGGCTGAAAGCGCGGGTTCCACCCAGGGCATGGACAGCGGGTCTGTTTCGCCTCAGGGTCAACCTACAGTGTGTTTCAGCTCTGGAACCTTGGAAAATAACCGACTGGTATCAGTCAGGTGTGAGTCTGGGGACCGCTTCGAGTGTGAAGGTGGTGTCTACAGACGCCTCCACCTCGGGGTGGGGAGCGCTGCTCGAGGGCAGACCGCTAGCTGGCCTGTGGTCAGAACGGGAAAAGCTCCTTCACATAAACTGCTTGGAGATGATAGCAGTTGACAAAGCGCGACGGCGTTTTTGTCCCCAGGTAACAGGCCACCACGTCTTGGTCCGGTCGGACAACATGTCAGTGGTGGCATACATAAATCGCCAGGGCGGCGTCAGGTCACGAAACCTTCACAGGCTGACGGAACGCCTCCTGGTCTTGGATCAGCACGGCCTGCTCTCACTGAGAGCAGCGCACGTGCCTGGTCACCTGAATGTGGGACCAGACAGACTGTCCAGGAACAATGTTCCAGCAGGGGAATGGTCGCTGCACCCGCAGACGGTCCAGCTGCTGTGGAAAACGTTTGGCAGAGCACAGGTGGACCTATTCGCGTCCCACGAAAACGCTCATTGCCCGGAGTTTTTCTCGAAAAGCAAGGACGCGCTGGCTCATATGATAGCCCCGCTGGGTGCTTTTTTATAGGGAATGACGCTTCCAGCCTCTCTTCCTCCACTCTATGTGAGTTTATGGTGATTATGCACTACATGAGCCCTGGGCTTCGGCCCTTGGGACTTTGGTGTTGGATCCCTGTACGCACGGCGTGTTGCATTGTGTTCCCCTAGCGTAAAGCTATTACGCAGTACGAGAGATACTCTCGTAAGAGAACGTACTCGGTTACTAACGTAACCTCGGTTCTCTCTAGAGAGGGAACGAGTACTGCGTATCTTGCCGTGCTTGGAATATGCTCTGGTTCGCTTCAGCGATAAAAACCAGCTTGTACCAGCCTAACGAGCATATTTATAGGGTGAGACCACGCCCTTTCTGGCGGGACGTGACGATATGGGCGCGAATTGCCCCCATTGGTCATTACATCACGCAGAGTCTCTCTCGATAGGCTGCTGCATTTGCCGCAAGAGCAACCAATAGGCGCGCGAGCTGTTTCGCCTATGTCTGCTTGCTGCTGCAAAGCGTTTTACATTAATAAAAAATTAAGGATAATTTTTGGCTTCAATATCTCGTGGAAAAGAGTTTTTCCCCTAGCGTAAAGCTATTACGCAGTACTCGTTCCCTCTCTAGAGAGAACCGAGGTTACGTTAGTAACCGAGTATGTTTTCTCTGCACACATAGAGTGAGCTGCATCAGCTCGCGAGTAACAAAAGTTTTTTTCACGGATCATATCGTTTTAAACGGTCAAAAACATGCAAAATTATGTAACAAATCAGGTCTTGGTGTGTATCCTTGTAAACACAGTCGGTTATGTCTTAAATAAGCATAAAACCTATGTGACAGTTTGACAGACAGTATAATGAAAACAGTAATGGATCCGTGCACTAGTTCTACCAGAAAGAGGGCAGACCGCTAGCTGGCCTGTGGTCAGAACGGGAAAAGCTCCTTCACATAAACTGCTTGGAGATGATAGCAGTTGACAAAGCGCGACGGCGTTTTTGTCCCCAGGTAACAGGCCACCACGTCTTGGTCCGGTCGGACAACATGTCAGTGGTGGCATACATAAATCGCCAGGGCGGCGTCAGGTCACGAAACCTTCACAGGCTGACGGAACGCCTCCTGGTCTTGGATCAGCACGGCCTGCTCTCACTGAGAGCAGCGCACGTGCCTGGTCACCTGAATGTGGGACCAGACAGACTGTCCAGGAACAATGTTCCAGCAGGGGAATGGTCGCTGCACCCGCAGACGGTCCAGCTGCTGTGGAAAACGTTTGGCAGAGCACAGGTGGACCTATTCGCGTCCCACGAAAACGCTCATTGCCCGGAGTTTTTCTCGAAAAGCAAGGACGCGCTGGCTCATATGATAGCCCCGCTGGGTGCTTTTTTATAGGGAATGACGCTTCCAGCCTCTCTTCCTCCACTCTATGTGAGTTTATGGTGATTATGCACTACATGAGCCCTGGGCTTCGGCCCTTGGGACTTTGGTGTTGGATCCCTGTACGCACGGCGTGTTGCATTGTGTTCCCCTAGCGTAAAGCTATTACGCAGTACGAGAGATACTCTCGTAAGAGAACGTACTCGGTTACTAACGTAACCTCGGTTCTCTCTAGAGAGGGAACGAGTACTGCGTATCTTGCCGTGCTTGGAATATGCTCTGGTTCGCTTCAGCGATAAAAACCAGCTTGTACCAGCCTAACGAGCATATTTATAGGGTGAGACCACGCCCTTTCTGGCGGGACGTGACGATATGGGCGCGAATTGCCCCCATTGGTCATTACATCACGCAGAGTCTCTCTCGATAGGCTGCTGCATTTGCCGCAAGAGCAACCAATAGGCGCGCGAGCTGTTTCGCCTATGTCTGCTTGCTGCTGCAAAGCGTTTTACATTAATAAAAAATTAAGGATAATTTTTGGCTTCAATATCTCGTGGAAAAGAGTTTTTCCCCTAGCGTAAAGCTATTACGCAGTACTCGTTCCCTCTCTAGAGAGAACCGAGGTTACGTTAGTAACCGAGTATGTTTTCTCTGCACACATAGAGTGAGCTGCATCAGCTCGCGAGTAACAAAAGTTTTTTTCACGGATCATATCGTTTTAAACGGTCAAAAACATGCAAAATTATGTAACAAATCAGGTCTTAGTGTGTATCCTTGTAAACACAGTCGGTTATGTCTTAAATAAGCATAAAACCTATGTGACAGTTTGACAGACAGTATAATGAAAACAGTAATGGATCCGTGCACTAGTTCTACCAGAAAGACTTGGAAGAAGAGATGATATCACAATGACATTTATTATTAATAAATGCAGCTGTATGGCTGTATGTACTGCATATACCATGAGCACTCCAACTGACCTAGGAAACGGTTTCCATGCAAATATTTTAGCTTATTTAATATTTATTTAATGTTAAATATTTAGTTATTGTGTGTCACATTTTTCTGTTGACTGAACCAGTGATTCCAATCATCAGTGAATTAATCATTCTTCGATTCAAGTCAATTCATTATTTTTAAATGAATTAGTCAAAACGTCTCAATCCATTCCAATTTGTTCAGACCGCTTTCTCGCAGAATCACCTGAAGCTATTTCACAGTCAGCAAAACAAACAAACATTATTGACAGAACAAACAGTTTTTTATTTTCCTATGAATATGCACTTTGACAATTTAGTTCCTTTTGCAGTTTTTGGGTTTAAAAATATTTAAAACGTGATACAATAGATACAATAATTATAAAGATAAGACGAGATACAATAATTTTGCTCTGCTGTACCGTTGCTTTCACATATCTTTTGGTCCGAAGAGTAATCAAGTTGTGCATTACAGTTAGGCTACATGAGTGTAATAGCCTGGAAATATACTATAACAGACTTCAAAGTGTACTAACACAATAATCTGTTTTAACTGTTTAATACGAACAAACTTGAAAGTTGACCATAAAAGGCTGTATAGTTTGAATAACAGTTAAATACGAATAAATCGATGTTGATGATGAACTTTTTTACTTATTTTTCATTTGCAACAGGTTTTACTAACCTAGAAAAATATTAATGCAGTTGTGATAGCAGAGAGTCTTTTATTGATTAAGTCTTGATTATTTATTAAAAAGCAGGCAATATAGAATGTTTTATTATAACAACAACATATTTTAACATATATTTATCATATAACATATTTTATGTCATGTCATGGCCCAGCCCCTCTTTTCCACCAGATAACTAAAAATATTCAGATCACTGCTTCCAGTAAATGCAGAAAGTTTATAAGAAACAGAAACATTTGAAAATGGCATTAGCATATATTAACTAAAAAGAATGACATACAAAAACTTTACTGTGATGCTTGAAATAAGTGTGTGTGTCATATTCATTCAAAAGTCAAGGTGTTTGAATCATTAATGCCACAAACATAAGTGCATATAAGAATCTTAAATGCATTCTGGAAACAAGGGTAGAAAAATCCATAAATCAAGGGGTTACAAGTGGAGTTAAAATATCCAAACCAAAATAGAACATCAAAAACATCAGCTGGGGTTAAATAATTGTAAAAAGGGTCGAGAGCAGTAACAGTAAAAAAAGGCAGCCAGCAGAGATAAAAAACACCAATGACAATGGCCAGAGTTTTCGCTGCTTTTCCTTCTCTTTGTGCAGAGCTTTGGCTCTTCAACCCTCCTGCTGTCACCACAGTCACTCTTTCTGACATAACCTTTGCATGTCTTCTTGCAACATGGAAGATTTTTATATAAAGGGAGCTCATGATCGTTCCGGGAAGGAAGAATGTGAGAATTGGACATATAAGACCCCACTGTTTGTTAAAAAACAGAACACAACTTCCCACACAGGAGATCTGCAATATAAGCATCTCTAGTCCAACTGCATTTATCCCTGAAAACACAACAGAAAAACTGTACACAAATGAAAACAGCCATGTAAATGTAGTAAATACAGTCACAATGTTGCTTGTGACCCTCATTTTGTATCTTAAAGGATCACAAATGGCCCAGTACCTGTCAATAGATATTAGACTGAGATGCAGTATAGAAGAGATACATAAGGTCATGTCTAAACTAAAATGCATTTTACACACAAAATCTCCCAGATACCAGCAGCCTTCAACAGATCGCACCATGCTGTACGGCATGATCAAAGATCCCAGCAGACAATCACAAGCTGCCAGAGAGCGAACGATTAGATAAGTTGGAGACTGTAGATGTTTGAAGTGAGAGATGGAGATGATGATCAGCAGGTTCCCAAAAACTGTTGTGAGGATCATCAGCACCATGAAAACATACATTGCCACTTTAACTACAGTAAGACGATGCAATTTCGCACAGGAGTCCACCAGGAGTGGATAGCAGAGAAACACATTCTCAGAGTCAGTTTCATTTGACGTCATCACGTCTGCTCCAGATGCTGAGATGATTTTCTTTGTAACCATAAAAAGGCAGACATTTATAAACCAACGTTAAAACAGAATAATTTAGTAAATTATAGTTTTGGTGAAGATCAATAGCCAGAGAAAAATGAACATACTACATGCATATCTACTGTAACTCCCTAAATGGACTCAGAGCAACTCAGTTGTGTCCATATATATATCCTCAGATTCGAGGTAACCCCTGTACACCAGTCCATGTAACCCATAGTTACAAATACAACATGAACTCAGGAGATTGAGGGTTTTTATCTGGCGGATGCCGATGTTGAGGCAGCCAATGGCCGATATATGATGCCGAATTTTTTAGCCGATATGTTTGGCCGAATGTCCTTATTTTTTTCTTTTTTTTTATCTCATAAAATCTAACAGTCATTAAAGGTGCAAAGCGCAGGTTTCTGAGTTTTTACAGAACTATGCCCCCTCTGGCGATAAGCGAAACTGCAACCAGAGATGTGCACGCTCATGGATCACACGCACACGCACGCTTGCACGAGCTGTTCATAACCAAAAGAGCATCAGCCGCACAAATCTTTTGTTGACAGTCATAATGTCTTCAGAGGTAATAAAGTTATAAATCTGCAAGTCATTTTAAATATATGAAAGGAAAGGCATTTGAGTAAATTACACACTTATGTGTGAGGGGAAAACGGGGGTAGATGAAAAGTTCGGTTTTTGTTTCCATCTATCTCCATGTATGTTGAACTGTTTTATGTGTTTACTGTATCCACTTGAGTGTATTATTATGGAAACACGTTCATGAACAATATAAGTTATTACTTTGTAAAAGCTCAAAATAATAATCATAACATACACAGTTGGTCAACAAAGTACACTCAAATGTCTCACGGTAATAAACAATCAAATGGCACTATGACGTTACTGTAAAAGCCAAACAGGCTAATCCGCCGAATTCACATTCCCGGGAACAATTTACTATTTTTTTACGAAAAAGAAAATATAGCCAATGCTACGGCGTTCTTCCTTGCTGGTCAAGGACATGAGCACCTTATCATGTACCTAGCAAAGTACACAAGGCTACCGGCAGGTCATACACAAAAACATAGGTAACTTTAGCATATTTTATGGGATATATTTTATGTTGTACTATTCTTCCGAAGACAATTCCTAGTTTATGAACCTGTTCACTGACAATGGTAGTAAAACCAAATCTGATTGTACATTTATCTAGCTTACGCTAAAGCATTACACATTTTACGCATCGTCATTTGTTGTCATAGATTTTCCGTATCAGACATTATAGAGACTGGGCTATATCTTACCGTTTTATCAAGAAAAAAGCCAACTGAGGATCCCATTTGAGACCAAGAGCAGACCGGAGATCTCTCCATTTGTTGAATGCTTTCCCGAGGTTGACTCTCGTCTTATTCCGACGCCTGTCTGACTCCAATTTGGACCTTTTGTTGGCACTAGACAAAATTGTTCTTTTCTTTACTTTATGTGGAGTTTGCGTTGGGGTTTGGAATGGACTACAAGCCGGTCTCTTTGAATCCCATCTTCTACCTTTGATGCACGAGTTGTCTTCGCTGATGCGGAGAATGGCGGCGCCGGCGAATACACAAACCTGCGAGACAGCCTGGTGAGCATGACGTCACGCCCAGTCCCAAATTCGAGCCGGAATCCCTCTTATATATTTTACTGTACATGATTACATGATTACTCGCCTTGGCTCGCCTCGACTCGGCTCGCTTTTCGCTCCGTTTTCCATTGCAGAAAGTACCGCCACAAATAGTAGTCGGTCGTCATAGCGACGCCTTTCGTTCCTCGTTGCCCCATCAAGCTCTCGCTGGATCCTCTCTTCGGCAACCAAACAAAGGAATGTCTGCACCTCCTCGTTTGACCACGGCGTATTCTTCCGAGTTGCCATAATAATAGTAGTAAGTTTAGTAACTATCTCTGGCCAAACTATTTAAAAATGGCGGGGTTATTCTGGATACTCCATCTGGCGCGTGCAATGATGACGCAGTGAATAGTGACGATTCTCTCTGACCAATCAGCAGTCGGCATTGTTTTCAAGTCACATTTTAGTATCGCCTTAGCTCGCCTCAGCTCGCTTAGAACCTTGCCGGAGGTGGTACGAAAAAAAGTACCCGAAAGCAGGTACAGGTACAACTTTTACACAGTAGAAAACCAAACAAGGTCGAGTCGAGTCGAGCCGAGCTGTACTGTGTAGTGGAAAAGCACCATCTGACAACACTCATAAACGTTGGCTACGCTGTTTCTTACCTTGCTCTACGTTGACTTTACTAACGTTAGTTCCAGCTTCACCGTCACCACCTTTTTTAAAATATTTGTTTAGGACATCTCGAAGGCCTCTATTTTCTTCTCTTTTCTTTTCTGAGCATCGGACTTGTGCTGACCGGACACTTTGAGCGTAACGTTAGCCTACTGAACTTCAAATCAAATGACAACATCAAATTTTGATCAGTGGCCAAACCATTTTTGTTTTGGGGGTGGGGGGTTCTTGACCACTATTTCAAGGACAATTAGGAAGAAAACAAATAAAAAGCTTTTATGTAACTCAAATATTAGATATTTTTTCCACAAATATGCCTATATTATTTATTTTTTAACAATTATTCCATAATTAAATGAGGGCCCAGTTCTGAAGAAAATAGATCGAAAAACAGTAAGATATCTAGTCAATTCTAATCAGGAGTTGTGTGGATAAGATAATATTTTACTAGTAACTCGAGGACTGCATTGTGGGAGATGCTTTTCTGTTGTTCTCCACCGTGTTTTCTGCCGAAACTACCGGTGAGTTTCTGTTGTCTCAACGTGCTCATTAGCTTAACTTACCATATTGCTAGTTCACAAGAGGTGATGCTATCAGTAGCCTGATTTCCATTACACGAGAGTAGATGTTAAAACTTCATGCTGATTTGTACTCGGCTTTCGCCAAGATAAGCAACACTAAGACGTGGCTTTACAGTAAACTATGCTTCATCCATTTACACTTCTTTCCATATGGTGGTGTGACTCCCCTTCTGTCCGGCGTTAATGACTGCAGTGTACTTGGCGTGTCAGCACACACAACGGCTGCAACTACAGTGTGGTCTCCGTAATGGACCAGCACGACAACCGTCTGGATTGAGCCGAGTAGGGGACATCTCTTGGGTCTTCAAGTGGGCACCTTCCGTCCTCAGTGTTTCGTCGACTAGCCCACGACACCTCAAGAGGGCTCGACAGTGACTCTGGCATCCCAGAGTCACCCCCCTCCGTCCCCCACTCAACTCAGCCCAGCTTACTGACCTCTACATCCCTCCTGCTGCTGAGACCTAAACCACAATCTCACAATCTCTCCGCAACCCAACCATACGCGCCAACCCGTTTGACTAAGGCTGTCGAGCCCCACTGGTGCGTTAATATGCAGTTTCAGTGGCAACGGTTCCGTATGGCATACCACCTACCGCAAAACACAATATCTGCCCAACCACCCATCATTCACGCAATATACACAGGAACGTAATGACTGTAAATACTATACAACCTATACAAATAAACCAACAAGCTTCAAGCTTTTCAAGAATTCTACGAAACCGTAGCCTGGCGCCTGTACTCAGCCAGCTAGAATCTTTCCGTCTCAACCACAGCCAGTTGCTGCTCCTTTCTGCTGCTTCAGATAAGTTCTTTACTGTGCAACGCAACTCTTGGCCACTGAATCCGACGTCTCTGAGGAACCGGGTTGTAGAGTGTGCCACAAAACCTCAACAACCCACTTCCACTGGATAAACCTGGACACTCCATCCTCGCTGTTCTGCTTCAGTGGCCAGATGAGCATACCGCAGTTTCTTCCTCTCATATGCCTCATCTACCACATCCTCCCATGGCACTGTTAACTCTATCAGTTGAACAATGCATGCTGAACCAGACCACAAAACAATATCTGGTCGTAGGTTAGTGGTGGCAATCTCAGGTGAAAAAATAAGCCGTTGATCAAGATCAGCCAGCATCTTCCAGTCCCCAGCAGCTTCCAGTTGTCCTAGGCGAGAATTGGTGTTAAAACCTTTTCTTGGTGGTTGCTCGCCTGGGCGGAGGAATATTGTCTTCTGCGTGTAATGTTTTGCTAGAACAGGCGGCAACTTATTAGTCATACTACGCTTGCCTTCCAATGCTAAAGCCAAACATCGCAATACTTGGTCATGGCACCAAGTAAACCGACCTTGGCTAAGAGCCACCTTACATTCTGTCAAAATGTGTCTTAATGTGGCAGGTGATGAACACAAAGGACAAGAGGGATCCTCTCCTACCTAGAGGTTTAGGTTCTGCGGTGATGGGAGAACATCATATGTTGACCTAATAAGGAAACTGATCCTACTCTCTTCCATTGACCAAAGGTCTTGCCAGCCCATCTTGCGTTGTTCCACACTCTCTCATCTCATCCACTCTCCCTGCTTGGCCTGGGAAATGGCCTTTATACACCTCATCCTCTCCTCCTGCTTTGGCACCTCGTTGACTACCAGCTTCCTCCTTTGAGCTGGGCCTGCCTTGTGCCATTTAGGAGGAGGCAGGATTTAAACCTTATTAGGTTTTAAGATCTCATGCTATTATAATAAAAACCAATCGGAGTGACATGAGAGTATTGTAAGATGTTTATATTGCACTTAAGTTAGCTCATAATGTGTGAATTTTGTGTTTTGCTAAACTGAGCATTCAGCTAAGTAAGTTACTGGGTTCTAAATGTGTTTCAATGAGGTAAAATGACTAATGGGGAAAAAATGCATTCATTTCATGTTGTTTAATAGCATACTGTTCACTATATGTTATTGAAAAATGCATTAATCCTATAAGGAACATAATTTATTTAGGAAAATAAATGCTATTGTTTCATTTTGTCCCATGTTTTGGCTTTGCCAATGCGAACTATGGTCTCTACTCTAGTCAAACAGACTTGTATGGAGCATAGTTGTAGTGTGATTTGAACAGATCTCTTAATCATAGCTAATGGTTTTAAATGTGTAACTGTTTTATTGAAAAAAGAAAAGTAAATAAGGTACCATATATGGAAAAGGAGATAGAAAGAATTATAATTCTTTTCTTATCTATTCTGTACTGCTACGTACAGATTGGTTTTTATCCTGGATTTAGTTTGGTTCCAAACCATACCGACTTTGATGCCGAGCCTGCCCTGTCCCAGTAAGTGACATTCTACAGAAGGAACGTTTGGACACAGTGGATTCTTTTCTGCGGAGTGATTGAACTGATTCGTATCCAGACCTCGGATATTGGATTCCATGGATTTTAGATAAGGAAACTTGAATGTGTTTGGTTTACTACCAGGGTAGAGTGACTTTCTATTTTCCGAAGGACAATTTATTTTGTTTTCAATTTTTTTACTAAATGAAAGAGCTCTATTTCATTTTGGGGTATTTTCTAATGAAAGATAAAATAATTCTGTGAATAGTGTGTTGCACAGTGGTTGTGTAATAAACCTGCCTGCTGTTCTGTTTCAAAAAAAGTTAATTTTCTTTGTGAGTCTTGCCAATTACTGCTCAGAGCCCATGTAATAGATATAGCTATCATTCTAATTTAGGTTAGAGGTGCTACAGATATATCATACAAACTCGATATGCCCCTAGTGTGAATATGTTCGGCTACTATTCACGCGCTGTGAGATGCGGCGATCTGGAGGTGTATTGCTGCCCGTAGATGCGCCTGCCTATTAACTTTTCAGACTTTGTGCGCTTCGATATTTAAATAGGCAAGGCTTAAAAGCACGAAAATTATTGTTTCTGGGCAAGTTACCAGGAAGGCCACTTCAAAAAGTAAGCAGGCAGAGGGGGACTGCCAATATTCATGCTGCAAGAGGCAGGCTGCGTTCCAAACCGCATACTTCCCTACTATTTAGTATGAGAAAAAGAGTAGGCGAGCGAAAAAGTATGTATGAATCCAAAAGAGTAGGCGAGAATTACCTGGGTGACGTACTAATTATCGCGAGATTCGGACTTAAGTGCGTTCGAATATGCCTACTTTCCTACTATAGTAGGCGAAAAGAGTACGTGAAGGAAGCAGTACGTTTGAATCAGCATTCATAAAAGAGTAGGCGAGAAGTTCCCGGATGGCTTACTGCTTCCGGCCCGGTTTTTGAGTGCTCAACCGATGGATACTCTTCTATCCCAGGAGGTCACGCAAGAGCATACTGTAACGTAAGAACTACGGAAGCAATTGCAAGTAACAATATTTATTGGAAAACTCAGAACACAGTCCACAGACAGGCAAGGTTGAAAACTCAGTACACGATCCACAGACAGGCAGGTAAGTGGCGCAGGGACTCGATGGTCAGATGGATACAGTGCAGGTGAAGTGAGGTGACGATCAACAAGACGAATCCAGAACATCCACAGGGAACAGACAGGAACAACGAAGGATACTGGAACGTAGAGGGATCAAACACCGGACATCACAAACAACGATCTGACAATGGAGATGAGAAATGGGTGAGATTAAATAGACCGGGATGATAGACTGCAGCTGGTGATGAGTGATTACTGAATGAGCTCTGATGAGCAGCCACGCCCCTCTAATCAGCACACACACACATGTAACAACAGAAACACGAGACATGAATGAGACATAGGATTTACCCACCGTGACAGTTACGTCATTATCAAACATCACGGAGATCAGCAACGACGGGGGTTTTCAAATGTGAGTAAAACTACTATAGAGTAAACGTTTTAACTGTTGAAGGTGTAAAGTAGTTAGACAGTATAGTTGTGATTTTGCTGTAAACTCAGAGAAAGCACCAGCTATCTATCATTTAAATTCACATTAAAGAAATGGATTATAAATAATCAAAATTGCAATCACTAATAGTTGGTTTACCTTATCCCAGGTATTGCCCTTCTTTGTACTGTACCTATTTATTCTATTTGCTTCTTTCGCTTTTATCGCCTTTTTTTTTTTTTTTTTTTTTTGTCTTAGTTGTTTCTATTATTATTAATGTAATATGATGATTTGTTGACCTGCCAAGGGACTACAGATGAAAATTAGCTTTTCTGCTAACTCTGGCACATTTACATTTTGAGTGTAAACAAAAAATGTCAATTGATGTGCATTGTCCCTTTTAAATAAAAAAATAAATAAGAACATGTTTTGTATAGCTAGCTAACAGGGGAGCTCTAAGCACACGTAACGTCTCTAAAGTTACATAACCATATACATCTTAAACACGCTCATTTAAAATGTCTATTTACATCTGAAACGAAAATATTGTAAGTATTGACATATTGCAGATGAGCACATCACAACATGAAAAAGGAGCCCGTTCTCATCCCAAAGCGTAATATATTGACTCTTTTGCCAAAGCGTCTATATCCAACGCATATGGCACCCTTTAGCGTCATATGAGACGCGGATATATGGCGCCTCCTAGTGGTCTAACCCTAACACTACCCCAGACCTAAACCTACCCAAAACCGAAGCGTGTTATATTGACGCTAAAGGGTGCCATATGCGCTGGATATAGACGCTTTGGCAAAAGAGTCAAAATATTACGCTTTGGGATGAGAATGCGTTGGAGCAAGACATCTGAGTGATATATGTGTGACATTATTATAGGATAACGTTAATTCATTGTTGTCAACACTGTTGACATTAGACAAATGTGCTGTAAATAAGGTAAATAAACAAATCTATAAAGTAACTAAACATGTTTTTATTCAGACTGGTGTGAGCACTGAGGATGAGGAGCCCATGCTGAATCCTGGAAACGGTGCCATGGATGAGACGCTCCATCTCTCCATCTGCCCTTATCGCCTCAGATTGTGAAGCGCAGCGCAGCAACAAGCTCCGGCACGAAGGCACGGTCACCTCTGGTGAATTCATCAGAGTAAAGCCGCAGAATGGGAACCGCTGTGTTGAGATGGCAGTATGTGGGGTTCAGCGACTGTAAATACATGCTTGTGAATAAAGATTTGTTTCATGTGTTGTTGAATTGTATATGCATTTGTTTATTGTGTGATGGTTACTTTTATTTGTTATTTTACTCATTTATTCATGTTTCTTATTGTTGTCAGTATATAAAATATAATTATTTAATATATGCATTAATTCATTGCTTGACTGACAATTGAGATGTTCACGTGTATTCATGCATAACTCATATGACAAAACAAATTACATTTTGCTTGTTTTATTAAATTATATCATTTTTAGTATATAAAAAAAGTAATATAATTAAGTATTGGTCAGCATTTAATATTATTTTGTTTAAGTTTTGGGGTGGGCTAACAATGCAATTCATTCTGAGGTAATATTATTTTTTAAGGAGCGATACTTAAATTTTTCGAGTATAAAGTCAACAGTTTTCTCCAAAGGAGATCTTCGAGCAGCCGCCCGTCTCATTTGTGCAGACATTACAAACGCCGAGGAAAACTGTTCTAGGTTGTGCTGTCGAGTTACTGATGTTATGAAGTGTTAGTGCACCTGTCGCTCATATAATTTAAACTTATAAACTTATTACATAAAGATCATGGAAAGATACCATAGTTGTATCTAACAATGAACAATCATAATGACAAAACAGAAAACAAAGATCATTGGTTTGTGTACATCATAATATGATATTTATACACAGGAAAAAAAGAACAATAACAAGGCTAAATATCTTTAAATTGTTCTTCATAATACATTAAAAATTGTTTTGTTGTTATAAGTCTGAGGGATGAAACGAGAGGTAAATTCATCAAGAAAAGAGGAAAACTTAAAGGAGAAACTTTTTGGGTATAAAATAAAGAAATTAACAACATAGGCTATTCAAGAGATGAAAATTTTGGGGTTTCTTAAAAAATATATATCGTTATAAGGATAAAACTGTGGCAGTAGGGTTTAAAATATCTTCAACAATACCACAAAATGAGCAAGTTTCATCAATATCAAGATATTTACAGATAGATTAATTAAATGTGTCGTTCATCTTTTAAGTTGTTGCGCTTGTGATAACGCGTCGTAGGATTCATACTCAACGAGATTTGGCTATAAAGTACCTACTCTTTTAGCGCTCGTTAAGTAAGTACTCATTGAAATTAAGTACCTACTCATTAAGTATGCGGTTTGGAACGCAGCCGCAGTATCACATTCCACAACAACGCTTAGCTGCCCGTAGATGCGCCTGCCTATTAATCGGCCTAATTTGCAGCACAATCGGCCGATGACGATTCATAAAAAATGCCAAAAATCAGCCGATTAATCGGCCAGCCGATCAAGCGGTCGACCTCTTATGTGTGTAACCCTAACCTGGCATGAATGAGTCTTATGATTGCTGGCTTGGCTAGAGGTGAATTTTCTACAATGTGGCAGATGATGTGGTCTGGGAATGACCACATCATCTGGTAGATGATGTGGTCTGGTATCAGTTGGCTATATGTCTGTTCCAATCCATTCAATAACACATTGGTGTGTGAGAGGGTTCAAGCAGGTTTAAGGTGTCTTTATTAGTACCCGAGGGTAAATTTGTTGTGCAGACAGGAGAATCAGCAATCCATAATTAAGACAAATTCATGAGACACCAGAACAAGCATTAAATCATATACCATTATAATATAATATCAAAAAGTTAAAAGTATAAAAAAAAACTCCTAAGAAAAGAAAAAGGTCATGACAATGTGCCTCTGCACACATACTCTTACCCAAACTTCAAAAGCATAAAGTGCCATGCATGGCAAAGTGTGTCATCTCATACTATTTTTATTTAATAATGCAATCGCTAAAGGTACAAAAGTATTGCTGTAATGTATTTTGTTCTCGACCTAGTGGCCACAAACTGAAAAAAGGGACGGAGCTCGAATTCGTAATGTAAAGGATAGGAACAGTCTTAATAATAGAACTCATCATCATTTGTATTCTCAGTAAATTTGACCCAGCCACTAAGTTACACAAAAACTATAGCACCTTGGTAAAAAAAAAAAATGAAACTAATCCAATAAAATGACAAACGGGCTGAGTCCAGCATTTTTTAGAGTGCACAAAATGCTCCATCAATTGTTCAATAAAAGATATATATTTTCATGAAGTCATATACTGTGCACTCTAAAAAAGAAGGTTCTTTACAAATATATATATATGGTTTAGAACAATATCGTTCTAATGAAGCTTTAATGATAATTGGTTCTTAGTGTTGAGTTAAGAATTCTTTAAACCCACCTTTTATTTATTAATCTGTAACTGTTAAAAAACCCATTCAAAGCCACTTTGATACTGATTTTCTGGAACTCAACCATCCAACAACACAGATGACACATTCTCAACAGGTACGAGATATCCTTCTTGTCTTCTGTAGATATCTATACATTTTACTTTCAAATTGGAACTGGTTTCCTACCAATATTGTATTTTTTCTCTTTTCAGTTTTTGAACAGATCATGTAAATGTTGCCAGCTTCAGTTGTTCAGTTGAGGATACTTTTTAATCACCTGGATCCAAATCAGGAAATGTAAATCAAACTGCCAAGATGAGAATGTTTTTCTAAAGGGAGACCATTTAATGTAAATCCATTAAAATGTGAGTTTAGTGTTCAATTTAAACTGTCAAGTTTACGAAAAAACAGACAGCATGTTGTATTATAACATAACATATTTTTCTAAACATAGTACAAACAAATTTCTAAAATTTCAATGAAAATAGTTCAAAAACGTTTTTGAACATTGATTTTAGCGATGCATGTGTCGTGCAAGCCCCTCTTTTCCACGAGATTAATACAAATATTCAGATCACGGATCACTGTTCTTTATTGTAAAGATTGCCTGAAATAAGTGTGAGTGTCCTATTCATTTAAGGTGTTCGAATCGTTGATGCCACAAACATAAGTGCATATAAGAATCTTAAATGCATTCTGAAAACAAGGGTAAATCCATAAATCAAGGGGTTACAAGTGGAGTTAAAATATGCAAACCAAAACAGAGCATCAAAAACATCAGCTGGGGTTAAATAATTGAAAAAAGGGTCAAGAGCAGTAACAGTAAAATATGGAAGCCAGCAGAAATAAAAAACACCCATGACAATGGCCAGAGTTTTTGCTGCTTTTCTCTCTCTGTGTGCAGAGCTTTGGCTCTTCAACCCTCCTGCTGCTGCCACTGTCACTCTTTCTGACATAACCTTTGCATGTTTTAGTGCAACATGGAAGATTTTCATATAAAGAGAGCTCATGATCATTCCAGAAAGGAAAAATAAGAAAACTGTACATATCAGACCCCACTGTTTGTTAAAAAACAGAACACAACTTCCCACACAGAAAATCTGCAATATAAGCATCTCTCCAACTGCATTTATCCCTGAAAACACAACATAAAAGCTGTACACAAATGAAAACAGCCATGTAAATGTAGTAAATAAAGTCACAATGTTGTTTGTGATCCTCATTTTGTATCTTAAAGGATCACAAATGGCCCAGTACATGTCAATAGATATTAAACTGAGATGCAGTATGGAAGAGATACATAAGGTCATGTCTAAACTAAAATGCAATTTACACACAAAATCTCCCAGATACCAGCAGCCTTCAACAGATCGCACCATGCTGTACGGCATGACCAAAGAGCCCAGAAGACAATCACAAGCTGCCAGAGAGCGAACGATCAGATGAGTTGGAGACTGTAGATGTTTGAAGTGAGAGATGGAGATGATGATCAGCAGATTCCCAAACACTGTTATGAGGATCATCAGCACCATGAAAACATACATTGCCACTTTAACTACAGTAAGACGATGTACTTTAGGACAGGAGTCCACCAGGGGCCCGTTTCCCTTTCGAAGGGAACTCAACAATACGTCATCGACGTTATGGGGAACGCCTCAGGCGTGACAGGTGTCTGAAATCAAGTATCAACTCACAGCAATCATGTTGACCGGCGACAGTCCGTGCATCATCAGCTCGAATGATGAGCGCGCAACCTGGATGTATAAAAAGGGTGCCTTGAAACCGTGACAACATCTTTTCGTCTTCAGGGACTGTTTGTCTGTTTTTTTAGTAGTCAACAAAAAGAAAATGAAGCGTGCAAAGAAGGGGAAAAATACTTTCCGCAAGTGTGCCGACCCGTGTCCTAGATATTTGACACCGGAGGATTCACACGATCTGTGCGTTTTCTGCCTGGGAGAAGAGCACGCGCGGGGAGTTCTCGAGGGAGCTTCCTGCGCAAACTGTGAGCGGTTTTCTCTGAAAACGCTCCGTTCTCGTCTGTCCCACTTCTCGAGGGAAGTGGGCGCGGCATCTGAACCCCGCGGTTTTTGGTCCCGCTCGGGCTGAGGCTCGGCGGCGCTTGAGCTCGTGGGGCTCTCAGATGGAGCTGGCAGATCAGCTGGAGAGGGGCGTTAACCTCGCGGATGATCTGCCAGCTGACGAGGATGAGTTACAGGTCGATGTAGAAGAGGTTCTTTCTCTTTCTGATGGGTCTGTAACTGGTTCTCTTCGGGCCGGGCAGGAGGTGGGTGTTGATGATGTTAGTTTGGTTGAGACCGAACCATCTCAGCCCTCCTGCCCAGTGTACGCTGAGCTGGTGGATGTTATGGGGCGCGCCACCGACAGATTGCAGCTGCAGTGGAGGCGCGTCCGGGAGGAACCTGTTCGTGGTATTTTGGACGATCGGTTCCTCCCCACCCGTAAGCCACCGGCTCGGACGAGCCTTCCATTCCTTCCCGATCTCCACTCTGAGATCGAGAAGGCATGGAAGAACCCGTTCTCCGCGCGTCTCTATCTACATCAGCGAGCTAGTTTCGCTGCTGTGGAGGGAGCCGCGGAGCACGGGTATGTGTCAATGCCGCCAGTGGACGAGACGTTGGCTAACTATCTCGCCTCTGGTCGGTCGTCTTCACTAGAAGCTCCGACCCTGCCATCCAAGCCGCTCAGGACAACTTCGCGCTTGAATGGCAGAGCGTACACGGCAGCAGGTCAGGCGGGTGCGGTTCTGCACACCCTCGCGGTCCTTCAGGCCTACCAAGCCGACCTGCTGCGGGACCTCGATCAGGGGGCCGACCTGTCCCCTGACGCGGTCGCGGAGCTGCGCCGCACCACGGATTTGACTCTCCGGGCCACCAAGCAGTCTGCGGTTTCCATCGGTCGTGCGATGGCTGCTATGGTGGCCACGGAGAGGCATCTGTGGCTCAACCAGGCTGACATCGGGGAGAAAGAAAAACTTTTCTCCTCGATTCGCCGGTTTCGCCTTCCGAGCTTTTCGGACCTTCTGTCGAGACAGTGGTCGATAAGTTCAGGGAGGCGAGGGCGCGCTCTGCGGCGTTTAAGAGCTGCATACCGCGGAGGTCCTCGGCCCAGCCCAGGCAGGTGGGAGGGCCTGGTCCGTCGTGGTCTGAGGATCACAGACGGACCCAGAAGGCCAGTGTCGCTTCCCGTGCACCCCCTCCTCCTAGCAGGGGGAGCAGGGCGCGCAGGAGGCGTAACTCCCGCGGGAGGCAGGATCTCAGGGAGGTGATCCAGAGTAAGCGTTCTCAGACTGAACGTTAGACATCACCTTCCTGGATCTTGTCTCCTAACCACCATCGCTCACAGGCTCCTCCTACATCAGGCCTGGGGCGGGGCCCATGATGAGTTCAAGAATTCTCTGATGGCCCGCTTCAGCTTGGTTGTTAGGAGCGCCTTCCCTTGGCTTGTGAAACAGTAGAATTCAGGTTTTTGAGTTCCTGAGTCCTGGTGTGCTTCATTTCGCACGTTGCAGGTTTTATGTTGAGTGAAAATGTTTTTTCTGCGCAAATAACATTTTTCTCTTCTTTTTCAGAACTCGTCTCCTGTACAGAGCCGGGGACATGTTTGGTAAGCAAAGGTAATGTATTGTAAGGTGAGCTGAGCTCCCACATGTTGTGGTCGCCAGGTTACAGGCCTCACCAGGCCTTCCAGGCTATGAGCTTCCATATGTCAGGTCACAGGCCTTATCCAGCCTTCCTGAATATGAGCTCCCACATACTGTGGTTATCAGGTTACAGGCCCCACCCGGCCTTCCTGATATGAGCTCCCACATACTGTGGTCGCCAGGTTACAGGCCTCACTGGCCTTCCTGGTTATGAGCTCCCACATACTGGGTTTCAGGTTACAGGCCTTACTAGGCCTTCCTGAATATGAGCTCCCACACACGGTGGTCGCCAGGTTACAGGCCTCGCCAGGCCTTCCTGGTTATGAGCTCCCACATACTGTGGTCGCCAGGTTATAGGCCTCACCCGGCCTTCCTGATAAGAGCTCCCACATACTGTGGTAGCCAGGTTACAGGCCTCACCGGCCTTCCTGGTTATGAGCTCCCAAATACTGGGTATCAGGTTATAGGGCTTACCAGCCTTCCTGATAAGAGCTCCCACATATTGTGGTAGCCAGGTTACAGGCCTCACCCGCCTTCCTGAGATGAGCTCCCACCTACTGTGCTCGCCAGGTTACAGGCCTCACCGGCCTTCCTGATATGAGCTCTCACCTTCTGAGCTCGCCAGGTTACAGGCCTTGCCAGGCCTTCTTGGTTATGAGCTCCCACATGCTGTGGTCACCAGGTTACAGGCCTCATCCGGCCTTCCTGATATGAGCTCCCACATACTGTGGTCGCCAGGTTACAGGCCATACCCGGCCTTCCTGATAAGAGCTCCCACATACTGTGGTAGGCAGGTTACAGGCCTTACTAGGCCTTCCTGAATATGAGCTCCCACACACGGTGGTCGCCAGGTTACAGGCCTCGCCAGGCCTTCCTGGTAATGAGCTTCCACATGCTGTGGTTGTCAGGTTTCAGGCCTCACCGGCCTTCCTGATATGAGCTCTCACCTTCTGTGTTCGCCAGGTTACAGGCCTCACCGGCCTTCCTGGTTATGAGCTCCCACATTCAGTGGTCACCAGGCTTCAGGCCTCCTCGGCCTTCCTGGTTATGAGTTGTCACATGTCAGGTTTCAGGCCTCACCAGGCCTTCCTGAATGTGAACTCCCACTCACTGTGGTCGCTTGGGTGTGGCTGTGAGCTGTCACCTGCCAGCTTGCAGGCCTCATCAGGCCTTCCTGAATGTGAGCTCCCACACATTTTGACTATCAGGTTATAGGCCTCATCTGGCCTTCCTGGTCATGTCAGAACCATACTTATGGTAAGTCACATGATGGAGCATCTTGTGTACTTTCTAAAATCCATTTTTATGGTAAGGGTCATGCGCTTTCTATGTGGCTCAGACCCAAGTCTTTCACTTCGGGTCCTACTCTAGATACGTCCTGTCATCAAAGTATGCTACGACGGACACCTTTCTGGCTAACTTCTTAATTCTGATCCAGGCCTTTTCTGGACTCAGAAGAACTAAGTATATGCACTTTTGTTTCATGTACTTTCTAATGTAGCCCCCACGTGGTGTGGTTGTCAGGTTACAGGCCTCACCGGCCTTCCTGATATGAGCTCCCACACACTGTGGTCGCCAGGTTATAGGCCTCATCCGGCCTTCCTGGTTATGAGCTCCCACATACTGTGGTCGCCAGGTTACAGGCCTCACCGGCCTTTCCTGATGTGAGCTCTCAGGTACTGGAGCTCCCCACATAGAGGGTAATCAGGTCTTTTGAGACCTTCCTGGTTTTTGATCCCTCTCTTACTTCCTCAGTGTTCAGGAGGAGCACTGGGTAGACCCATGGATTGAGTGGACGACTTCCGTCTTTTCTTGAGGTTGAGTTACACTCTCCGGGTAATCCCGTCTCTGTGATCCGGAACTGAATGATTTCTGCCAGCTTTGCAGGCCTTCAGTTTTGGATGCCTTTTCCAAGGCAGTTTCCAGAGGTTCTGTCTCTGACAGACAGGCAATGGCCAGACTGTGCGTCTTAGTATAGATCACCAGGCCAGCCTGGTGGCATGTCAGGAGGCATGCTCTCCTGAATAGTGACTGGCTGGGAATCCCTTGAGTCCCCTAGCCACACTCCCTAGAAGGGACCCCTTCTATTAGGAAGTTGTGGTCCTAAGCCTTTGAGCTGGCCCGGATATACCTCCCATGAACTTGTTCTGGCAGTTTCTCGGTTCATTAGCTTGGGCTATGACCGGTAGGGAGTGCTGTCACTGACAGCCCAACGTGACCTAGGGTGAGTGGTTTTTTGTATTACTGGTTCTGACAGTTGTCACTGCCATTGGGCATGCACTCCCCTCAGTATGGCGGCGTGGGTATTTCGTTCCCCATAATGTCGATGACGTATTGTTGAGTTCCCTTCGAAAGGGAACGTCTCAGGTTACGACTGTAACCTATGTTCCCTGAGAACAGGGAACGAGACAATACGTCTCCCTGCCATACCTCGGGGCCTGCCTGCAACAGTCCCTTCAGACGATAGGATGTTGTCACGGTTTCAAGGCACCCTTTTTATACATCCAGGTTGCGCGCTCATCATTCGAGCTGATGAGCTCCCACATACTGTGGTTATCAGGTTACAGGCCCCACCCGGCCTTCCTGATATGAGCTCCCACATACTGTGGTCACCAGGTAGCAGCGGCGATCGAGAGAGTTAGTTTGGGAGAAAATAGTTGCTCGAGTCATTGCGTAAGTTTACATTTTAATTACTGTTATACAGTGTTGGGTGTAATTAGTTTAGTTTATTAAAGGGATTACTCTTAATTGTTCTGTAATATAAAGTTAAATATGATGTCATTGCATTAAATACTGCATAGAACAATTCTGTATAAAACAATAGTCGATTTAACATAACATTTTTAAAAGGTATATTTTTAATGTTACCTTCTCCCTCTACACACTTTGGTCAATTCAAGAATACTGTAATTCATGCAATTGTATATTGTTAATTTGAAAGCATTAAAAGTGCAGTTTTGTCTCTTTTTGTATTGTTCAAGTGGTTGAGGTTGATATGGGATTTATAAAGTAATTAGTAATTAGTAGACCAATACTTTCTAGAGATAGTAATTATTACATTAATCTAATTACACTGTTGAAGATGTCATTTGTAGTTAGTAATTAATAACTATTTTAGAGTAACTTACCCAACTGTTATCAGAGGTGAAACTGGAAGAACAGTATGTTATTCAACCTAATTTTAATTGCAGGCATTAAAAGAACATGGCAGCAGCTGAAAATGAAATATTAAAACATAATTCAATCAGGTAAGCCTTGAGCATATCATGGATGTAGGGTACCTGACTTTACAAACATTTGACATATTAAATAACTAAATAGCATCCAGTGTTTAGCAGTGCAAAAGCATTTTTGACATATGTCTAATTAACACAATCAAATATTCATTCTCATTTGACTTCTTCTTAGCCAACAGAAAGAAGGAAGAGGCTCACAAAGATGGAGATGAAGATGCAGAGCAGATGGAGATGAAGATGCAGAGGAGATGAAGATGCAGACAGGAGATGGAGATGAAGATGCAGAGCAGATGGAGATGAAGATGCAGAGGAGATGGAGATGGCCCTGAGCCTGAATGCTGGAAGGCCAATGGCTGAGGGACTTCATCAGAGCCAGTCACTCCCGAAGATTCAATTGCCTTCATAAAATGTATAATACATATGTCTACATATGTATTATTTTTTATATAGGCTGTTTTTGATATTTCCATATATTTTACTTTGGGTTGGTTTTTTGTTGCTCCAAACCGATTCTTATGGTAATATCTGTCTTTTGGAGCCTCCTGTCCCAACAGAACCCCAGACAGTTGTAAATACTCAATACACCAGAAATTATGACAAATAGTATTATAAAATGTGCTAAATCAAATGCTCATCTTCACAGGACGATGGGGATGAAGAAACAGTTTCTGCTGCCACAGAGAGGCCTACTAGGAAATGTTAATATTATGTGTCTACACATCAAACAATCTACACACTCAAATTTCTTCACATTATTTATGTAGAGTAGCCTATAAAATCTAAGTTTATTTCTAAGTATAAACGGATATTCTTATCTCTCTTCGTCACAAGAGTGCAAGAACAGCAGGAGGAAGGTCCATCAACTTCTGGTGCACAGATAAACACAGTTCAGTGATTTTCAGTGAATGCCACAGTTTAATTCTGTAGAATGTGTTTAGAACTACATGATGTAACTCTAATCTACTGTATTTTCAGTTGCCAGTTAAGAAGTTATATAGACTTCATCTTATTAAAAAAAATGAAAAAAAAAAAAAAACAGCAATGAATAAATGTACCGAAAGAATGAATGAGGTGTTTAAACACCGCTTTCTCTTTAAAAAAGAGGAGGAGACCGAAATAAACTCTGGGTTTACTGAAGTAAACCTGCTCCCGACCAGATTAGGTTCACAGAGTAAGTTACCATGGTAACTGACTCTGAGTATAAGTTACCTCTCTTTCAGAAACGGGCTTGACTTACTCTGCTTTCTCAGGTTTGACTTACCTCCCATTCTGAAACAGAAAACCCAGAGTTTCCCTCATTTCAGGGTTAACATACTCAGAGTTTTCACTTAACCTCCTTTCTGAAACAGGCCCCAGGAGTGGATAGCAGAGAAACATAATCTCAGAGTCAGTTTCATTTGACGTCATCACGTCTGCTCCATATGCTGAGATGGTTTCTTTAATTTTAATAAGGCAAAGGATAAGCAAAATAATTGTGTACATGATAGCTTGGTAAAGGCCAAAATCCAAAGAAAGAATAACATTTATATAGTACATGATATATAGTAAACATCTAGTTAGCTCCCTAAATGGGCTCAGAGCAGCTCAGTCTTGTTCGTATATATATATATATATGCTCAGATTCGAGGTAACACCTGTACACCAGTCCATGTAACCCTTAGTTACAAAAACAACATAAACTCAGGAGATAACAGAGAAAAATTAATACTTCAACAGTGTGTAGTGATTTGAAGATCAATGGATGGGTTTGAGACACATTACACCACCATCAGCCTGAACCGTTGGAACATGGCAGAATTGATTCATGTAGTGCACATAAAATTAAGGATATTGACAAACACAAACTGATAAGAATGACAAAAACAATCAAAAGACTAAAACCAACTCGAATGAAATCAGAAAATAGAAAATAAAAACTAAATCAAAATAATAATTAAAACTAGTATCTCAATGGTACTAAAATAAAACTGCATAAAATTCAGATCTCCATCACTGCACTGAGAAACCGAGACTCGTCAGACCATGCAACTCTGGGGTCAAAACAACATTGGACCCCATTGACTTTCAATGTATGAACAAAAACAAAAAGATATGTTTCAAAATATCTTCTTTTGTGTTCCAAATAAAAGAGAAAGTAATACAGGTTTGGAACAATCTGAGGGACAGTAAATGATGACAGAATTTAAATTTTTGGGTGAAATATATTACTTTAACCCTCTGGGGACCAGAAACGCGTCGGCGCGTTTTGCTCGTTTTTTTTCACATAGCAGAAAACTAGACTTAAAGTACTACCATCATTTCTGTTCATATAGAGTTAAGAAATATGAGAAAATAATCTGTTAAATGTCTACTTTTTTATGTACCCACATACAATCGAAATAAAATATTGTACTTTTGTAAAATAAAGAAAATAAACAGGGTGTGCCTTCTGCCTCTCAGTCACCGTGAACTTTTTTTCTGGAGCACGTCTCTAATCTTCAACACAACTGAGCTAATACTATTCACCCAGCCATAAGCAATATATCTTTTAAATCATTTGAGTTTGTACTTTTAAATGATCCGATTTAAAAGTAAAATTAATATTCTCCGTTTATGTCATCTATATAAAAAGAGAGACGTGTCAGCCCGTCTCATTATCGTTCTCTCAGCTGATTATTTCTGGTAATGTGACACGCCCACGGAGAGCACGCGCTATTCAAACGCAAATATGTGAAGCAACACATTGAGACGCGTTAACGCCCATAAACTCTGAAAACACACATTATTTTTTAGTCAGATTAATCTACTGTCGTCTTGCGCGGCTATATGAGAAACTCTGTCCTGGAGGACCACTTTCCTGCAAAGTTTATCTCCAACCCTGAGAAAACTCACCTGCCTGTAGCTTTCTAGTAATCCTGAATACATTGATTAGCTGGTTCAGGGGTGTTTGATTAGGGTTGGGGGCTGAGGCTAAACCCTGCAGGACAGCGGCCCTTCAGGACTTAGTTTGTCCGTGCCTGCTTTAAAGTTCACCCAAAAATTTAAATATTGTTATCATTTACTCACCTTAATGTTGTTACAAATCTGTATGAGTTTTTTTTTTCTTTTGTTGAACACAAAATAATATATTTTAAAGAATGTTTGAAACCAGACAGTTGACGGCACCCATTGACTTCCATAGTATTATTTTTCCTAATATGGATGTCAATGGCTATACCGTCAACTGTCTGGTTTAAAAAATTCTTTAAAATATCTTATTTTGTGTTCAACAGAAGAAAGAAACTCACGTGTTTGGAACAACTTGAGGGTAAATCTTTTCTTTTTTGGGGGGATGAACTATCCCTTTAAGCATCATTAGCATCATGCCTTGAAAATACTCTTAAGCGTAGGGAATAGTGGCACCTGGTGGTCAAAAGGGATAACAGTTCCCTTTCAGTCGAGAACGTCAGACGTAGTCGACGTCGACTGAATGGGGATCACGCCAGTGAGCCAATAATTTTCGAGTACTATTGAACGAGCCCATGGGAATTGGCGTACGTGATGACATCACACACTCCGCCTGATGACTGTCGCGGTGTTGAGATCGAGACTCGCCTTCGTCCGTGAAGCGCGAATCCCCATTACCATCCCCCACCCCCGGGTGCCGTGTGGGATGGTTGATCGGAGGATAGTGATGGATGTCTCACACGGTAACCATTTCCTGTGGGCTCCTCACTCCTCCATCACACCGCAGCCGATGGAATTCCTGTTAGACGTGCTGGTCCCTCTGTAATGGACCGATCAGCCATTTCAATTGGGGTTCCCCCAGAGGATAAGATGCCGATAGCAGCATCGGGGGGTGAGCTGGCCTCTGGAGATGACGACTTGCCTGTGTTATCTCCCTCTGGGAGTGTTACGTTGCCCGAGCCAGATCCAAAAATGTCAGCTATGCTGAAACAGGTCTCCCAGGCTGCCGGGTTCAAGTGGAACCCTCCACCGTGTCCCGTTTAGTCTCGGTTGGAGGATTGGTATCTCAGGGCGGGCCACGCTGGTTCTCAGCACGCCGCCCCAGTGCTTTTCTTTCCCGAAGTGCATGGAGAGCTTACCAGGTTATGGTAAGAATAGCTTTTCCCCCTCACTACCCTTGATGGAGGAGCGGTGAAGGGTTGCGAGGCTATCCCTCCAGTGGAGCGGTCTATCGCGACACAGGTGCACCTGTGTCTGGCGGCCGCTGCCTTTTGGGGGGATCCTCGTCTCTCCCCTAAGGCCTGTGAGTTCTCTTCTTGTCTCTTCAAGAAGAGTGTGTTAGGCTAGTGCTAGAAGTGAGAAAGAGTCCCACTGAAAAAAATTTCAGAGGCTCCTGGGGCATATTGGCAGTCGCAGCCGCTTGACTTCCTCCATATGAAGACCGCTTCAGCACTAGTTTTATGATCGAGTCCCAAGGTGATGTGGCAGAGCGGCTCTGTGTGATAAAAGATCACCCCGGCCTGCCGCCAAACTCTCAGCCCGTGTTCAGACCTTCAGGTCCACTAACACTGACTGAGGGGCCATGTACAAAGGACATGCTTTAACGGAGGCCTGGGCGACCTCTGACTGCATTGGTATTCGTTACCTCGAGTTGGCAGTTCACCTCGCTTTGAGCCACTGCTGCTCAGCGAGCTGGTACTGGTCTGAAAAGACCACATCGCGAGCGTTGCGCTAAGCTTCCCTCGCATGTCACAACTCGCCCATCACCTCCTCCTTGGAGTCAGAAGCTTCTGAGGTCGCTTCATTCCACTATAAAATTCTTCCGGCCAGCTCAATCATGCCGCCAACAAGCCTCACGACAGCTATGGCCAGGGAGAGTGGAGATTCCATCCCCTGGCGGTCCAGCTGGGCAGGGACTACTTCGGGGCCGCACAGTTACATCTGTTCCCTCTCAGGACTTGTCCCTCTGCCAGTTGTGTTTCTGTCTAAGCGGACATCCCTTGGACAGACACTGGCTCTCAGCTGACCCCGGGGCCCCGGCAGAAATGCGTTCCCCAGTGAGCCTTCTAAGAAAGCGGCTATGCGATTTATTATCGCTTGGCGCTGCTCAAGTTCAGTGATTTTCATCACACTCAGGTGTTGAGCAGAAATGCTCCTGAAGCTCAGTGAATTTCATCACACTCAGGTGTTGAGCAGAAATGCTCCTGAAGCTCAGTGAATTATCACACTTAGGTGTTGAGCAGAGTTGCTCCTGAGCTCAGTGAACTTATCACATCTAGTGTTGAGCAGTGCTCCTGTCTTGTGCGTGCATGTCGCTTGCACCTACTGTGCTAAGTCAGGAGTGGAACAGGTCTTGATAGTTGCCCCTTATTGGCTCAACCAGATCTAGTTCCCTCGACAGCCTTCCTGACATCCCCTGAATACATTTCAGGGACGGGGCATGATGGCACCCGCGTTCAAAAAACTGGACGGGGAGGTTCAGGTGGCTACCACAAGGATATGTGGTAGTGACCATCAATTCTGCAAGCACCCCCTTAAGTTAAGGCAGTTGTGCTTCGCTAAGTTAGAAGTGGAACCTATTCGTTGAAAGAGTCTTCTCTCCTTGAGGAGATCCTAAGAGCGTTCGGTCATTTCAGTGCTCTCTTTCCTGCAAGTTGGGTTGGAGTAGGCTGTTCCTTCACCCTCAATATGATGACGAAACATCATATGCAGAAGCATGGGAAGCACGTCCTGATCGTCAGGTTCCTGAGGGAGCAAGGGTCATCCCCGGACCCCTCTTTATCCTCTTGGACCTATCTCTGGTGCTACTGCACTGCAGAGACCGCCCCTGAGCCACTGCAGGCAGTGAGTTAAAAATTCTGTTCTCCTGCTTGCATGGTTTCTACTAGAGGGTAGGGACTTGCTCGCTTTTGGTCAACGACTTGTGCCTGGAATACGGGCCAGCTAACTCTCACTAGCTGTGACCCCGGCCTGGATATGTGCCCAAGGTTCCTACCTCTCCCTTAAACTGGGACCAGGTGGGGAGCCTGCAAGCGCTGCCTGGTGGAGGCAGACCCAGCCCTGGCTTTCTCTGTCCGTCCAGTTCATTAGCCTTAGGACCTCAGACCAGCTCTTATCTGTTTAGGAAATCAGCAGAGAGGGAAGGCTGTTTCCAAGCGAGGTTGGCCCACTGAAATGTGGCTGCCTTCATCTTGGTGAAATTCCCGAGATGCACAAGTCCATTTAGGTTTTGAGCTCCTCTTAAATGAGTGTGTGCTCCCGCTTAGGCGTTGACACAGAGTGCTTCGCTGACAGATATTCTAGAGTTGGGGGCTGGGCGACACCTTAGTCGAACCGCTGCTTCCCGTGGGCTCCCTTCACATGAAGCCAGTTTCACTGTGAGCCCGGTTTGTTAATTTGCTTATAGAGTATAATGATGTTGTTTTTTGTCAAAAATATTGAAGAATAAAATACTTACATTTACATATACATTTTATCCATTAAAAGTAAATCAAATACACATTAGGACACAAATGTTCTTCTTAAGGGATCGTTTTATTGTTAAAAAAAAAAAAAAAAAAAAAAAAACATTTTTTGCATCTGTAGATCATACATTGTTTTGTATCTACTTCATTTCTATATTAGCTTAACCTGTTGCATAACCTTGCAACAGTTAGGTTAAGGTTGACTGTTGCATTTCTAACTTCCAGTTATAAGGAATATTAAGAATAAGATCACAACTTTAAATCAAAGGTTCTTAGATATAGAACACCTTCTTGCAGTGGCGGCGCCAGGGGGGAGCTAGGTGGTGCTGTAGCTCCCCCTATAATAGCCATAGCACCCGCCCAGCACCCCCAAGAAATGTCTGTAATTTATATAATAATAATTGAAAAATATATATTTGCTCTTAAATAACATGAGGCTCAAACAGGCGATCTTCCTTGGCCAATGGACGCAGCGCCCGGCGAACGTTTGCAGACATCCGAAGTCGCCCTTATATTGATAGCGGCTCCCTGATGGGCGCAAATTAGTTCAAATCTAGCGCAGTGTAGCGCGCAAGAAAGAGAAAGCGAGAGACACCCAACACCCCCTCCGGAACAGGCACTGGCTCCAGCTCCGGCTCTGGAACAGGCACTGGCTCCGGCTCCGGCTCTGGAACAGGCACTGGCTCCGGCTCCGGCTCCGGCTCTGGAACAGGCACTGGCTCCGGCTCTGGAACAGGCACTGGCTCCGGCTCCGGCTCTGGAACAGGCACTGGCTCCGGCTTTGGAACAGACACTGGCTCCGGCTCCGGAATAGCGAACACAGGCATGTCCAGTATCCGAGCCAAATGCTCCAAATAGTCGCTCAGTATACCCCCGGCTGCGAGAATGGATATTTTCTGATCCGTCTCTGACTGGGCAGACGGGACGTGAACAGTCTCTGGCTGGGCAGACGTGACTTGAACAGTCTCAAGCTGGGCAGACGGGACGTGAACAGTCTCTGGCAGGGCAGACGGGACGTGAACAGTCTCTGGCAGGGCAGACGGGACGTGAACAGTCTCTGGCTGGGCAGACGGGACGTGAACAGTCTCTGGCTGGGCAGACGTGACGTGAACAGTCTCTGACTGGGCAGGCGTGATGTGCACAGTCTCTGGCTGGGCAGACGAGACTTGAAACGTCTCTGGCTGGGCAGACGTGACTTGAACAGTCTCTGGCTGGGCAGACGGGACGTGAACAGTCTCTGGCTGGGCAGACGGGACGTGAACAGTCTCTGGCTGGGCAGACGGGACGTGAACGGTCTCTGGCTGGGCAGACGGGACGTGAACGGTCTCTGGCTGGGCAGACGGGACGTGAACGGTCTCTGGCTGGGCAGACGGGACGTCACGTGAACAGTCTCTGGCTGGGCAGACGGGACGTGAACAGTCTCTGGCTGGGCAGACGGGACGTGAACAGTCTCTGGCTGGGCAGACGGGACGTGAACGGTCTCTGGCTGGGCAGACGGGACGTGAACGGTCTCTGGCTGGGCAGACGGGACGTGAACGGTCTCTGGCTGGGTAGACGGGACGTCACGTGAACAGTCTCTGGCTGGGCAGACGGGACGTGAACAGTCTCTGGCTGGGCAGACGGGATGTGAACCATCTCCGAATCAGCCTCCAGAAAAGCGGCGGGCTGCTGGGACACGGCCTCCGGGTCTTTGGAGAGGCTAGGGGTCTTCCTCCTCCGCCGTTTCTGCTGGTGAAGTGCGCGCTCTAGCCTGGATGGATACAGTGCAGGATGAAACTCTGGACTGGATCGCACCAGCCCAGGGTCGAAGAGGGGCCTGAGTGGAAAATGGTGTTGGAATTCCTCTCGACCACCTCCTCCACTGCGACCTCCACAGGTCCCGCGAAACTTGACCAATCGGGTCCCCTCAAACAAATCTCTTCTCTCCCGGTCGGTAGTGATGTTACATATGACACTGAAGCTTCGATGTGCGTATCGCGAAAGCGAAGCAATTTCTATTGAAGCCCCGTATCGGGGGGTGTATTGGTTTCCCAGAGGTCACGTGATCGATGACAAACGAAGCCTCACTTTCTGTCCAATCACGTGCGCGTCTCGCTTTGGGTGTCAGAAGGCTCGAAGGTCCTTGTTGGCTCAGTCTGGTTGATGGGTTTGTGAGGAGAGTGCTGTACTTTGAAAGTTAATCAATACATTACATTTAAATAACCAAAACTACTTATTATTTTGTTGTTGTTGTGTCTTTTTGTTTTGTTTTTTTGTGTAAAAAAACACTTTTGGTGTTTTTTTAGGTAATTTGGTGTTGGTATTTGGGTGTTTGGTGACGGGTTTGTATTTACAGCAATGGCAACAGCCAAAAAAAAGTAAGACTTCCCCTAACTGGGAATATTTTGAGCTTATAGCTTCCAATGTATGAATGCATTTCTAAAAAAATAAATAAATATTTATTTATGTAGTATTATTTTATTTTTTATCATTGTATTGTATAATTGTTGACCATTGATGTGTCTTATATTCAGTCAATGTACATGTACAGTCACTCCCAAAAAAAAAAAAATGTATCCTCACACTTCTGAGGTGGAAACCTTTGGCTTCTGTTGGACAGTGCTGTAGACCAGCGCAAACAAAGCTCAAATGCCACTTCTGATGCGATCGTAGAAGTGGATAAATACCTTACAGAGACAAACATACAAAGAGCTGAAGATCCACTTGAATACTGGAGAATGCAGAAACATGTCTACCCCCATCTACATACATTGGCATTACAGAATAATTAAAATCTTTATCACCTTTCTGTCATTCCTACAGTTACATAAGCACTATCACTGCCAAGTGTCAGATGAACAGATGATCCTATCACACAATGAATGTCCTTATTCACTGTGTCTTTGTGTCTGTGTCTGTGTCTGTCTGTCTGTCTGTCTCTGTGTCTGTGTCTGTGTGTGTGTGTGTGTGTGTGTGCCTACATTAGATCTTATTAAATCAAATGCTCATTTTATATTTTATTGTCACACTTTAATGGGTAAAATAATTTATTTATTAATGGACAAATCAAACACAAACGTGTATAGGCTTTTTATTTCTACACATAACATTGAAATTATGGAGTGTGTTGTGGTTGCTTCATCTAACATCTAACAGAGCTTATAACACAGGCTTCTGGCTGCTTTATTTTAAATAAGCACCAGATGGCGCTGTTCTCGACACTCTCGAAGCTTTGAATCTTTTCCCGGAACAGTCAGGGGAAAGCCACATTGATTCACGAGGCTTCATTTCCCCATCCCTACCGGTCGGTGGCTGGGGAAGAGATATTAAAAAACATACCGCTAGATCTTGATGACGGAGTCGTTCTGTCACGAACACACAGGGAAAGACAGATCCATTAGCAATATGTTTAATAGGGTAATCCGTACTCACAATCCAGTCCAAGCAAGGTTCAAAATCCAAAAGGCAGTCCAAAACATGAAACACCAACAAGACTCAGGCAAAGGCAGGGCACAGAAGTGTGAGGACATAAAACAATGACTCCGTGACATGGACTGAAACAGACAGGGTATTTATACACAGAACTAAACAATGTAATGAGAAACAGCTGCGTGCAGTGATGAGTGATGAGAACAGACAAAGGATCGTGGGAAATGCAGTTTCAGAATGAATGGTGACAGTAAGGGAAAGAGACCTCTATTGGACACCTGGGGAAACACAAACCAACACTGTGACACCGAGAGTAGAAAAAAACATATATCAATTGATTACAAGTGGAGTAAAAGTGTCCAAACCAAACCAAAGCATCAAAGACACTGGCTGGAGTCACAAAATTAAGACAAGAGTCAATGATTGTAGCAATAAAAATAGGCAACCAGCAAAAATAAAAAACACCCATGACAATGGCCAGAGTTTTCGCTGCTTTTCCTTCTCTTTGTGCAGAGCTTTGGCTCTTCAACCCTCCTGCTGCTGGCACAGTTACTCTTTCTGACATAACCTTTGCATGTTTTCTTGCAACATGGAAGATTTCCATATAAAGAGAGCTCATGATCGTTCCAGGAAGGAAGAATGTGAGAATTGGATAAGACCCCACTGTTTGTTAAAAAACACAACACAACTTCCTACACAGTAAACCTGTATGATAAACGACTCCAAGCCAATTTTGTTCACCCCTGAAAACACAATAGAAAAACTGTAGAGAAATGAAAACAGCCACGTGGAGGTAGTAAAAAGAGTCACAGTGTTGTTTGTGATCCTCATTTTGTATCTTAAAGGATCACAAATGGCCCAGTACCTGTCAATAGATGCAGTATGGAGGTCTTGTCTAAACTTGAATGCACTTTACACACAAAATCTCCCAGATACCAGCAGCCTTCAACAGATCACACCATGCTGTACGGCATGACCAAAGAGCCCAGCAGACAATCACAAGCTGCCAGAGAGCGAACGATCAGATAAGTTGGAGACTGTAGATGTTTGAAGTGAGAGATGGAGATGATGATCAGCAGGTTCCCAAAAACTGTTGTGAGGATCATCAGCACCATGAAAACATACAATGCCACTTTAACTACAGTAAGATGATGCAATTTCGCACAGGAGTCCAGCAGCGACAATGCCCTAGCAACCACATAGCAACTGCCGGGAACAGAAGTGACCACACAGCCTTTTAAATCTACACTGAAAAAAAATTAGTGTAGGATTTACTTTGAAACAATTTTCATTCAGAAATTGCAATTAAATTTCACAAATAAAGAAACAGTAAGTAACGCATTGAATTAAACATGCAATTTTGAAGTATAAAGACTGAAACAGTATTTTCTTATAAAACATACTCTAAAAATCGTTGTGTGGTGAGCAGGACGAGGCCGTGGGAGAACGTTGCGAGGCCGGTGGCGTGAGTGATAATGAGCGTGTTTTGTTATATGTGACAGCAGTCGTCCGTGACGGGCTGCTGTCTTTAATTTCATTTTGTATTCGTTTATTTTACGTTTATTAAAGTCTTTGAATGTTCTCCGGTTCCCGCCTCCTCCTTCCCATAACATCTAACCTTGCTACACATTGTTTTATTTACAACTTCAAAAAACACCATCAGATGGCGACCAATACGGACAGTCACCAGATTACAGCGAATCAGTTCTCACTCCATGACCCGAGAAATGCAGATTCAACATGTTCAATCAGTAAAAACAAGCGCAGACCAACGGCAATGGACGCCAACAGGGGTATAACACTGATCCGAAAAAACCTGATGAAGTCTGTATGTATCGGTGCAGTGTGAATTGGCCTTTACAGTATAACACTTAGGTCCTTTTAATCTGTCTTTAAATTGCTATACAAACTACACTCACCGGCCACTTTATTAGGTACACCTGTCCAACTGCTCGTTAACACTTAATTTCTAAGCAGCCAATCACATGGCGGCAACTCAGTGCATTTAGGCATGTAGACATGGTCAAGACAATCTCCTGCAGTTCAAACCGAGCATCAGTATGGGGAAGAAAGTTGATTTGAGTGACTTTGAACGTGGCATGATTGTTGGTGCCAGAAGGGCTGGTCTGAGTATTTCAGAAACTGCTAATCTACTGGGATTTTCACGCACTTTCAATCTCTAGGGTTTACAGAGAATGGTCCGAAAAAGAAAAAACATCCAGTGAGCGGCAGTTCTGTGGGCGGAAATGCCTTGTTGATGCCAGAGGTCAGAGGAGAATGGCCAGACTGGTTCGAGCTGATAGAAGGGCAACAGTGACTGAAATAACCACTCGTTACAACCGAGGTATGCAGCAAAGCATTTGTGAAGCCACAACACGCACAACCTTGAGGCGGATGGGCTACAACAGCAGAAGACTCCACCGGGTACCACTCATCTCCACTACAAATAGGAAAAAGAGGCTACAATTTGCAAGAGCTCACCAAAATTGAACAGTTGAAGACTGGAAAAATGTTGCCTGGTCTGATGAGTCTCGATTTCTGTTGAGACATTCAGATGTTAGAGTCAGAATTTGGCGTAAACAGAATGAGAACATGGAACCATCATGCCTTGTTACCACTGTGCAGGCTGGTGGTGGTGGTGTAATGGTGTGGGGGATGTTTTCCTGGCACACTTTAGGCCCCTTAGTGCCAATTGGGCATCGTTTAAATGCCACGGCCTACCTGAGCATTGTTTCTGACCATGTCCATCCCTTTATGGCCACCATGTACCCATCCTCTGATGGCTACTTCCACCATGTCACAAAGCTCTAATCATTTCAAATTGGTTTCTTGAACATGACAATGAGTTCACTGTACTAAAATGGCCTCCACAGTCACCAGATCTCAACCCAATAGAGCATCTTTGGGATGTGGTGGAACGGGAGATTCGCATCATGGATGTGCAGCCGACAAATCTGCGGCAACTGTGTGATGCCATCATGTCAATATGGACCAAAGTCCCTGAGGAATGCTTCCAGCACCTTGTTGAATCTATGCCACGAAGAATTGAGGCAGTTCTGAAGGCAAAAGGGGGTCCAACCCGTTACTAGCATGGGGTACCTAATAAAGTGGCCGGTGAGTGTATATAAGGCCTACAGTAAGTAAACTTCTGCACTGGCCTGCCTATCTCTTATCCTTTAGAAGAGGTTATAATGCTCTGCTTAACACTTTTATTATATATTTAAAACCATTCCAGAGATATTTGCACAGTAAATGTCTATCTGGCTCTCAAATCCACAGCTGTCAGTCACACACACCTCATTAATGGTGCTTTGTGTCTTGGACCCATGAGACTTGTTATCAGTCCCCCATTTCTTTGGAGTGACTCTCAAAGGAGTCAAGACCAATCAAAGGTGTTAATACCACCTCTCACCTGCTTTACACGTGAAGCTTATTAGCTGTATCCTGTCACATTTTTATCACAGCCAACTTGTTTACCCATAATGCCCTATAGAGCTGAACTTTTATCATTAGGGAGACAGACAGGACAAACAAACTTTTAACTTCTTTGTGCTTCAATCTAATCACAACATCAGAGAAATGATAGAGTTCTAAATAAGGTTTCATTAAACGTAGTTCGGGAGGACCACGTTCAAATAATCAATCCAATCAACTTGTCATCAACAATCATCATGTCTATCCTACAGTCATGGTCAGAATTGATGGCACCCCTGGTAAATATGATCAAAACTGGCTGTAAAATCTGCATTGTTTATCCTTTTGATCTTTCATTAAAAAAAAAAGGCAAAATTATAACCTTTCATTGAAGTAAAAGAATTGAAACTGGGGGGGAAATCACATTATGAAATAAATGTTTTTCTACAAAACACGTTGGCCACAATTATTGGCACCCTTTTATTAAATACTTTTTGCAATCTCCTTTTGACAAGATACCAGCTCTGAGTCTTCTCCTATAATGCCTGATGAGTTTGGAGAACAACTGACCTGAGATCAGAGACCATTCCTGCATACAGAATCTCTCCAGATCCTGCAGATTCCCAGATCCATGCTTGTGCTTCTTCTCTTCAGTTCTGCACTCATCAGGTCAGGGAACTGGGACGGTCATGGCAGAAGCTTCATTTTGTGCTTCGTAACAAATTTTTGTGTTGATTTTGATGTTTGTTTTGGATGGTTGTCCTGATGGAAGATCCAGCACGGCCCATTATAAGATTTCTAGCAGAAGGCGTCAGGTTTTGATTTTTTATCTGTTGATATTTGATAGAATCCACGATGCCATGTATCTGAACAAGAAGTCCAGGACCTCCAGCAGAAAAATATGCCCACAACATTAAAGATCCAACGATATATTAAATTGTACACATGGGGTACTTTTTATCCTTGTGTGCACCAAACCCATCTAGCGTGTTTGCTGGCAAAAAGCTCTTTTTTTAGTTTCATCTGACCACAGAAACCTGTGCCATTTGAAGTTCCAGTCGTGTCTGACAACTGAATATGCTGGAGTTTGTTTTTGGATGAGCGAGGAAGATTTTTCTTGAAACCCTCCCAAACAATGTAGGGGTGTCTTGATGTAGGGGTTGTTTGATTTTTTTTTGTGGCTTTCTGATCCCCAAGACTCAACTAATCTCTGCAATTCTCCATCTGTGATCCTTGAAGAGTCTTTGGCCACTCAAACTTTCCTCTTCACCATGCATTAAGGCAATATAGACACACGTCTTCTTCCTGGCAGAATCGTAACATCTTTAGTTGATTTGAACTTCTTAATTATTGCCCTGATGGTCAAAATGGGGATTTTCAATTCTTTAGCTATTTTCTTACAGCCACTTTCTATTTTGTAATGGTCAACAATTTTTTAATGGACATCAGAACTTTATTCTTTGGTTTTACTCATTGTGATGAATGATTAAGGGGATTTGGCATTTGTGTTTCCTCAAATTCAAACTCCTGTGAAACACGAAGTCATGGCTGGACAATTTCATGTTCCTAGTCACCCTGGTGTGCTAAAAAAGGAAAATATTAATGGGAATATACTTAAGAGATATTTTACTGGTAAAAAAAATGTAGGGGTGCCAATAATTGTGGCCAACGTGTTTTGGAGAAAAACATTTATTTCATAATGTGATTTCCCCCCCAGTTTCAATTCTTTTACTTCAATGAAATGTTAGAATTTTGCCAATTTTTTGAATGAAAGATCAAAAGGATGAACAATGCAGATTTATTTTTTACAGCCAGTTTTGGTAATATTTACCAGGGGTGCCATTAATTCTGACCATGACTGTATATCCTATATATATATATATATATATATATTCACTCAGTCGACTGACCTACATTCCTTGACAGTTTTTCAGCAATCCCTCCACCACTCCGACTACTCAGTCTTGGCTTGTTCCTTCCACAGCCAGGAATACGGGGGGAGTACTCTGGGTTCGGGCTGAATACCGAGCCTGGAGCCCTTTCCTCGGACAGCATGCCAAATATGCATACCATTTATTCTATCCGACTTATTTGTAAGTGTGAACTCGTGAAACAAAGTAAGTAAAACACTAACAATAACAAAAAGCAAGATTTTTTAAATTGGAGAAGTATAAATAATAAATAGACTGGATAAAAGTTTAAATGAACCATGTACTAGAAAGGTTTTGTATTTATTTATTTGTTTGGTTTCTTAGCAGAAAATTTTTACTTGCCCTGCAAATATTTTCACTGGACACACCACCAAAAATTACATATTTATTATTTTTAACAACATAGTCACAGTGTCACAGTCATCGTCTGCACCATCCTGTCTTCGTCTTCACTACACTTCCCAGAATCCTCCTTGTCTCCACACCTGAACTCACTCCCTCAATTACGCACCTGTTCTTCGTCTTCATCATCTGTGTCACCTGTGTTCACCTCGTCATTGTTCATTAGTATCTGTATTTAGTCTCCTTCTGTTCAGTTAGGGGGCTTTCACACTGGCAGTTTAGTTCGGAACGGGGCACGGTTCGCATGAAAAATCGCTAATGTGAAAGCTGTCATGGGACCCGGGTGCGCACTGGGGTACCGAACCCGAGACTACCTGGAAGAGGTGGTCTGAGTTCGGTTGCTCCATAACCGTGCCGCGGTTCGCGTGAATGTGAAAGCAACACGGACTCGGGTGCGCACTTGTTCAGGAAGTAAAGTAACCTGCGCATGCGTTTATAGCTTATTGTGATGTATTTAGTTAAATAAAACGCTTGTAAGGGATGATAGTGTTGATGATTTACCTTGGATACGAGCGAGAGTGAGCCTGTGTGCAGTGTATTCGTGCATTGCGCGTGGAATCAGGGAAACAAAGTTGGAAATCCACTGTCTCCTAAAAAGATTCCGTTTGTAAGCAGCAGAAGTCCACCTTATGTGACACACGCACAGTAAACCTGTAGTGTTCACTCAACTGGCATAATAGCAGCGAATTAATAAAATAAAAAACAATATTGACCCACATTCTGTTTTCTATCATGCGCCGTGCACGTTTGCGATGACGTCATATGCACGCAAACGCACCAGGGTTCGATAGAATCCAGTTGTGTGTGAAACCAGACCAACGCTGCGGGGGACGCCGGGAACAAACGCGCTCGGGCTCGGACCGCAGCAAACGAGCCCAGTGTAAAAGCCCCCTCAGTCTTTGTTGGTTCTTGTTTATGTAAGGTGTGTCTATGTTACGAGTTGTTATCACGAGTGTTTATCGTCTGCCCGTTTGTACCTGTGAGTTTATTATTGTAAGTAAAGTTTATTGTTATTGGAAATTCGACTTCTCGTCTTCCTCTGCATACACCTCCCGTGACAGAAGAACCGACCACAACAACGGGACAAGATGGGCATTCTCCTCACTCCTTCCAACTCCACCAATCGTCTTCTGACCTGTTTCCAGGATGGCCGTCACATCGATGACTGTCGCCGAGTTCCTGGAGCTCTCTGATGGGGTAAGCTGGGCTGATGACGTCCAAAAGACTGCCTTTTGATGTGGGTTGGATGATCAGCTATACCAGCAAGCTCCAACAGCAGCGATCCCAGGTACTCTCGCCCAGTACCTGGATCATGTGTTGTGGTTGAGTGGTTCAGCCTTCACCGTAGGTGAGGCTGATGATGACATCGCCACTCAACCACCAACACCAGCTATCTTCTTCAACACGCTTCCTGTCCTCGTCCAGAGTCCGGACGAGAAGGATTTAATTGACCTTTTCACAGAGCCTTCACCGCTGGTCCCGCCCAGCACAGAGCCTTCACCGCTGGTCCCGCCCAGCACAGAGCCTTCACCGCTGGTCCCGCCCAGCACAGAGCCTTCACCGCTGGTGCCGCCCAGCACAGAGCCTTCACCGCTGGTCCCGCCCAGCACAGAGCCTTCACCGCTGGTCCCGCCCAGCACAGAGCCTTCACCGCTGGTCCCGCCCAGCACAGAGCCTTCACCGCTGGTCCCGCCCAGCACAGAGCCTTCACCGCTGGTCCCGCCCAGCACAGAGCCTTCACCGCTGGTCCCGCCCAGCACAGAGCCTTCACCGCTGGTCCCGCCCAGCACAGAGCCTTCACCGCTGGTCCCGCCCAGCACAGAGCCTTCACCGCTGGTCCCGCCCAGCACAGAGCCTTCACCGCTGGTCCCGCCCAGCACAGAGCCTTCACCGCTGGTCCCGCCCAGCACAGAGCCTTCACCGCTGGTCCCGCCCAGCACAGAGCCTTCACCGCTGTTCCCGCCCAACACAGAGCCTTCACCGCTGGTCCCGCCCAGCATAGAGCCTTCACCGCTGGTCCCGCCCAGCACAGAGCCTTCACCGCTGGTCCCGCCCAGCACAGAGCCTTCACCGCTGGTTCCGCCCAGCACAGAGCCTTCACCGCTGGTTCCGCCCAGCACAGAGCCTTAGGTCCTATAGGTCGGGCTATAGGTCCTTGCCGTGGCCGCCCGAAAGGTCTTCACCGCCATGGCCACCCGAAGGGGCGTCTCCGCCACGGCAGCCTGCTCATCCTGCTCCGCCACGGCCGCCTGCTCATCCTGCTCTGCCCTGGAGGTTTCCTGCCCTGGATAGCGCTATATAAATATATTTGACTTGACTTGACTTAAATTTAACACATGCCACCTACCTAAACATTGTTGCAGACCAGGTAATCTTCATGTCAATGGTGTTCCCTGACGACCTCTTTCAGCAGGATAATCAAACTGTCACACGGCACACATTACTCAGGAATGGTTTGAGGAACATGATGAAGAGTTCAAGGTGTTGCTCTGGCCTCCAAATTCCTCAGATCTCTGAGCATCTGTGGGATGTGCTGGACCAACAAGTTCAATCCACGGTGGCTCCGCCTCAACCTACAGGACTTGAAGGATCTTGGGACTTGATCGTTTTGGTGCCAGAGACCACAGGACATATTAGGGGTCTTGTAGAGACCATGCCTGACGGTGCTTTATTGGCAGCACGTGGCAGCATCTAAAAATAATATATATATTTTCACTTTTCAAAGCTATTCAAAAGAGCATCAAAGTATGATTCTAAACAGTAGAAACACAGTTTAGAATCAGAATCAAAAGATGGCGCCGATCAAAGATCTGGGTGTACCTGTTCTACATGAACACAATTGGTTCACTAAAGAATTCTTGTTTCCAATAAGAGATTATTTTCAAACATTTTATGATAACATTTTAAATTTCATGACAATTAATATAATTCATATTAAATTATAAATTATATTTGTGTTTGCTTCATGTCTATTATCACATAAACACACATGCATAAGGATTAAACAAACTCCCCATACACACAAACACACTCCTCTGTAGTGATGTAATGTTTTCTGGGGGTTTTTTGGAGAGCAAAGGTTCCCATGAGACTTGCTACAACCACTCCATTTTAATGACTCTAAAACATGCCTCAAAATCCAAATGTGTGAAGTCCCATCATTAACACTGTCAGTCATTTGGGTGAATACAACAACAGCCTCCTCAGCACTAGTAAAAACCCATTAGGTGCAGTATGACATCAGCCTGTTTACCCATAATCACCCACTGATTTTTATCCCAGGCGTGATATGAAATGCCAGTCAAGAGACGAACAGCACACAGCGCTCTTCAATCCAAACTTTCCAATCCAACAGCAGATTAAACGAGAAGAATGAAAGAGTTTAGTATCATTAAGAGAGAATTAACAAACAATCATCAGAAGGACCTTGGACTCTAAAAACAACACACACAGCATTAAATAAAATGGCATATATTATTTTATATAAACATTTAGTATTAAATCAGGAGTGCATTATTATAAATTATCAGCATATAGTAAATGCATTTAAGTGAGAATTAGCATGATAGCACACTTGGCTATGATACTGTTTCATCACAGAAAATGTTCACAAATGAGCTCCTTTTGTTACTACTATTTTAATCATGACAACCAGTTATTAATGCAGTGACTCTCTTTGGACACTGATGACTCCTGGTATAGCTTACCAAAGCACCATAAAAATGATTAAAATATGAAAATATAAGTAATTGAATTTTCTGAAGCCATATGGCAAATAACAACTGTAAAAAAAAGAGAGTTGAGAGCTGCAGCAGAGGGGAATATTTTCAATGAATAATAACTTAAACTGCAGTCTTTTCATCACATAAAACTTCAGAGGACTAGAAATGTAGTGAACAAGCTGTATAGACTATGTTTATGTTTTTATGGTGTTTATTTGTGTGCCAACTTTTGAGCTTGACAGCCATGCTCACTACAAAATTCTGACAGTAATATCATTGGGGCAGTTGAGGCCTAATAGTTAAAGTCAGACTTTTAAACTGAAGGTCATGGGTTCGATTCTCAATACCGGCAGAAAAATGACTGAGGTGCCCTTGAGCAAAGTGAATGGCTGCCCAATGTTCACTAATCACTGCTCCTAATGTGTGTGCACTAACTTAAATGCAGAGGACAAGAAGAGGAAGAGGAAGGCCATTCTTGGCCATCACTTCACTTCATTCTCGGGTAAACTATTCTTTTTGAAAAAGTTTGTTCTTAGATATGAGATATAATCTTTTTTTTTACCAACAACATTGCATAAGGCACATCCAAAATATTTTTAGAGCTGATTTTATTGCAAATGCTGAATTTGTAATAGCATACATGAACACTGCTATTATTATTCCTGCCATATATAGAAGATAAGGCAAGATGTTAAGAGTAGTGATGGGAAATACTGCTTCGTGAACCACTGTTTCAAATCTTTTGTTTCAAAACAGTGGTTCGGAGTGGGTATCAAACTGCTAAAGTCACGTGATTTGATCAGCAAGTGAGGCTTCGTAACGTCACAGCTGTTTCAGAAAGTTTCGTAAAGGTTCTCCGCTAGGGGGAGCGATCTCAATTTCGAAATTTGTTGGTGTGAAAATGTCTTGTTTCAGTAAAGTACCATTATAAAATGTTGTTAGTCTGGCGTGAATTACTGTAATGACTTTATTACTTTATTACGATAAAATTCTGAAATGCATTGAATTCTGAAATGTATAAATTAATAAAAGAACACACATTATAAAGACATTTCATATATTTAATAGTATTATGAGATTGCGTTTAATACATTAAAACTAAAAAAAAATTGCAATTGGTTTGTAATAAGTGTTTTCATACAAGTTTGGGCTGAGTTTGGTCACATTTATACTGTATTGAGCAGCAGGTGCTGCCAGTGAATCACTGTGCAAATAAAATTAATTGACCCAAATGATTCAAGAGTAGTATTCTAGTATGCTTCGAATTAGGCCTTGGTTACAAGTATAACAGTTTTCTGCTGCTATTGTTTTGAAATATTTACCCAGTTACAATAATCCTCACAGCTTTTCTGAACCAAGAATACATGAATGCATAAATAAAAGGATTTAAGGCGGAATTAACATAGCCAAACCAAACAAGTGCATCAATCAGCATCGGGGGTGTTGTGTAGCCAATAAAAGGATTCAGGATGTTACAGAGGAAAAAGGGAGTCCAGCAAACCAGGAAAACTCCAACCACGATAGCAATCGTTATTGTAGCCTTCAGTGCCCGACGTTGCATGCTTCCTGATGGATAACTTCTCCTAAACTGGTTCAGTTGATGATTAATAGATCTTGCTTGGTTTTGGGCCACCATGTAGATTCTAGAATAGATCCCAAGAATAATGAAGCTAGGGATGTAGAAAGAAACCAGGGAGGTGACCACTGCCGGACCGTGACTAAAGAAGACGTGGCACCCTCCCACACATTGTACATGTGTTTCGTAGAAGTCCTTGGCACCCTGGAGGTTGAGCTCAAAGAAGATAATCGCATAAGCGAATATGGCAGGGATTAGCCAGCTGGTAAAGATCATAAACAGCACAGTTGGAAAACTGATGCGGGAATGATACGTTAAAGGGCCGCACACGGCGCAACAGCGCTCAGCCGACACACTCACAAGATGGAAAATCGAAGAGGTGCTGAGAGTAATGTCAACGCATGTGTGTAACTTACACAAGAAATCACCAAAGTACCAACAGCCCTGAATGGAACGAACGGCACTCAATGGCATTATAAACATCCCGAGCAGAAAGTCACACAGAGCGAGAGACAAAATCAGCTGGTTTGTTGGTGTGTAGAGTTGCTTGAAATGCCCTATGGAGATGATGACCAGTAAATTCCCAATGACAGTCACAAAAGTGATCAACATCACAGCGATGAGCTTTGGAACATGGACACTGTTCGGTTGCACATACTTCCCACAGGATCCATTCAAAGCCTCATAACAGAGATCCATTTTAGTGTTTCATAGTCCATTGAGCTTGATCTGATGTTGAATGATACGTGAAGCAAAAACTCATGCAAACTAATAGTCTCGTGGATGGGCTGGTTTTAGTCTGTTGACATTTGTACCATCTACATTGTAAAATGGCTATAAATAACGCAATGATTTAAATTAAAGTCTAAACAGACTTTCTCCCAAGGGAGACATGAGTTTTCCAGAATTTTCCTTTTAAGGAATTCCAAAAGAAGACGCTATTGTCTCTCTAAGCAGCACATTTTCTCATAAAATATTAATAGAGATACTTAGAAAGTACTGAATGTGTCTTTCCAGCTTCTCTTAGCAAATAATTTGCATATTAAATTATTCCACCTGCTTTATACACCTAACGGGCAAAGTCCAGTCAAACTGTCTATATATTTATCCATGAGTCATGTTAAAATAGCAACTGTAACTAAGTTTGTTTGCATTTACATGCACATGTGGACTACAAGAGCAAACAGCTGCACGTTAAAGCAACACCAAGTAACTTTTCCTCTGTGGTCGCCCTACAGGTTGGAAGCGGAATTGTCCATTACCGCTGTCGTAAATAATTTATCCTACCGCAGCCTACTGTCGCACTCACGCTCGTTGTTTATCCAGCACTGGCTTTGGAATGAACGATGTTCACAGACAAGGCAGAGTATGTTGCATGATTTCATGAAAGTATGATGTATTGCGACATCAGAAACGAAGAAAAACTAAATAATGACTATTGTAACGCTTGCTGTAAAGCGAGTCAAATTTGTAGTTTTCTTATGTCTCATTAGAACTACAGAAACGCGACCCGATCTGGCAATCTTACATAGCGCGGTTATAGCAGATATAGGACCGCAAAGCGGAGGCATCAGTGCCTTTCACCCTGTTACAACTTGATGAACCACTGAAATGATTTTGGAAACATTATTTTAAGGTAAAAAATCTTACTTAGTGTTGCTTTAAGAAATCAGTACAGAAGCTCCATTCTCATCTCCATGAAAGCACACTATTAGCATACACAATGCTGATAAGTGAAAGGGGAGATAATAAATAAAAAAGCATGGCCACAATGGACTGGAAGCTAACTTGGTTGTCCTAAAGAACATTCAATTATTCATTATGTTTAGGGGGAAATGACGGAATTTGGCCATATATAACTACAGTATAGATAACATCTGTATATCATAATTTATTTCCAAAACAATTTCCAACCTTCTACTTGAAAAATAAAATGCAGCAGAAAGCCCTGCTGCTAGACAATGATGGGAAATGTACTGTAGCCCAAGTACCACCTTATAAACCAGCAAAATAAGTTATTTTTTCAGCAAAGAAATTGTTTTTTTTTCTGCAATGCTTTACAACTATTCTTCATTTCCTCCTTTTTAGGCCTGAGGACTTAATCTCATTTTACATTACAGCAATCTCATTACATTATAGATACTTCACCAGTGAACAGTTTGCACTTAAAGGCATCAAATGTGTTTTCCCAAGTTTCGAGGTGTTCAAATATTAGTTACATGGCATTTACAACTCAAAACAAATGTTTCTGGAACTGCACAATTTCTGAAACTGCAAGAAAGTGACATCATGGCAACGCTGATTGGCTGATGGCACCACATTCTCTCTTTTTTTTTTTTTATATTTAATATTTAAAGAAAAGTCTATTTCATGCTTTAAGGGTAGGCTACGGTGGCCCAGTAGTGCACAACACAATGACATTTAAAAAGCAAACATAAGTTCACAACACAAAGGAAACAAGTCACAATTTATATGATTTAACCACTTGTTGGAATTGGCAGACGCTCCCTTACGGTAGAGATCCACTTTTGCGACATGACAGTCGCGTGTTGTCGCGACGCCTCCCCACATTTGTACATTGATGGGCGTTCCTCATGTTCACCGCTATGGGCGTGGTTTTGAGCCAGCGGCAAGTCTAGAACAGAGGACCTGCGAGAGACTTCCCCCCGTCTCCATATGCTCTACTTCTATTGGATAGACGCGGCGCGTTCAACAGAATTCATTTGCATAAAGATGGGCATCGGCCAGCTTTTGACGCCCAGCATTTTTCCAAATGAAGCGGCGCCTTCCCGGGATGCTTTGCGGGTCCATTAAAGTCGCGTGACGTCACCAATAGGAATAAAGCTGCGTTCACACTACACGCGTCCAAGCGACACAATACCATTTCGTTTTCACTGGTGAGCGGGCGACTCCCGGCGACACGCGCGGTCGCGACTTTAACTTTATGCAAATGCAGAGCGACTTTCGGGAGCGACAACCAATAGGAGTGAAGTCAGTGGAGCGCGTCACTCTTCAGTGCTGAGTCTGACCAAGGCAAGTTGAACGAGAAGGTCATTTTAGCAGTCAGAAACTGTCCTATTATTTATGATATATCTCCGTGTACATACAGTGGTATTCACTGTACTGACTCCGTGCCTGAAAGGTTTCGGGAACCCAGATAGACCCGGTATTTGCCCGTTTTCTGCAGTTAAATAGCCGCGATGGCAAAGAACACTCACTGTTTCTCGTTAATCTTTAATATTATGCATTTTATGTACTGATTCCATTTATATTTAGACTTTTCCTTCCAAAATATTTGTTTGTAGCGGCAAGAAAACGTATTTGTTGTCTAACATAGAGTAACATCCGTGAATGTCACTCACAAACATTATTAGGTAACCAGTAGTGGGAACGCCCTCCAGCGCAGCCACTGGCGACCTGCAGCGACAAAGTCGCTTGTAGTGTGAACGCAGCTGCGGAGCGGGGCGCGACAGAAGTATCGCACAGACAAGTGGATCCGCACCCTGTGGCCGCCATACGCTGTGGTGGTGCGTCAACGTATTCTCTCAGGTATAAATATGCAGCTATAACGCATGTAGGTGATTTTGATGTAATATTTCATGCCGATATACAATGGTTACATACTGTTAAAACTAATCGTGGTATTGATATATTTTTAAGACTGCCGACTCTATAAAACTAGAAATCTAACTTTACCGCTCTCCGAGTAGTGGTCGGGAGCATTTCCATTGTGTTGTGGCTTGATTTTGTTGTCTTATGGCTTGATTTCATTGTGTTGTGGCTTGTTTCCATTGAGTTGTGAACTTGCTTTTTTGTTTGCTTTTTAAATTTCGTTGTGTTGTGCACTACTGGGCCACCGTAGTAGGCTACGTTACACGACATCGATGTATAAAAATGGGAACGTTTTTTCGTAGTTTATCGCGTACAGACGACAACATTATCAAAACGATCCTTATTCACACAAATCCGCGAAAACAACTTAAAATGCTGTATGCTGTCAGGCCTGTAGTTGTCGAGGTCACTTTGTAAAGAAACACTATACGCACCTATAGACTGAACACATAATGTGCATTGCGTCACTGTTTTCACAAACTCACGTTTTTGTAGTTTACATGAAGATAACAAAATCGTTTTCAAAAACTTTCTCTTTGAAACCCGTTTAAAAAGGTTTGCGTTTTCAGGCCCCCAAAACGCATAAAAACAGTGTCGTGTAACTGGCCCCTAAGAACCTTATTGGGGCCAAAAAAAATTACAAATCATTTGCAAAACATACTTTATTATAATTACATATCTCCATATTCAAAAACAATTTTTTAAGGCATCAATATAAAAACATGCTTTTTCCTCCAGATGGTGCAGTTGCATTATCTACCAGCAGGGGCTAACTGGACAATCAGCCAAACTGACCACTAGAAACACACACGGTTTACTCTTACAGCATATTGAGACTCAAGTCAATTAGGAATTCCTTATTATCACATGACAAGACAAAGCCCTTTTTTATTGGTTCAGAGAAACACACTCTCTGTGTGAAAGTATTCAAAAGGCAAGAAAATACAGACGTCCCACCATCTGCTCAGGACGCAGGAAGTCTTTCTGTGGTAAGATTACAAAAAACACACACAGACAAGACACTCACATATCGAATTTACAGATGTAAATTCAGCAAACTATTTTTTATATTTTAAGTATGTAATTTAACTTTTTTTATATATATTTTTAATGAATTACTAATTTTACTAATTTAATTAATTGCCTCACTGGGTCTTTATACAATATTTTACATTTAACATTTTCCATTTACACCAAAAATGAGGCCTAATCAAGTTGCTTTTTCATAGATATTCAAGTGCCTGTACAATGACTGTGAGTCAATTGTGGACAGCAGAGTCTTTTGGCCTCTGTTTCGAACGACTGAATGACTCATGTGTAAAGACTGTCTATTCTCCTGTCATTCGTGCTCCCCTCTACTTCCTCTTTGCTATGACCATCGTTGTGATTGTGTTCGGCAACCTGTGGGTCATCTGCACCATCTCCTTTTTCCAGGAGCTCCGCACACCCACCAACTACCTGATCGTCTCGATGGCCGTAGCCGACCTGCTCCTGGGCAGTTTTGTCATGCCCCCCGGTATGGTGCGCTCTTTGGAGACGTGCTGGTATTTTGGAGACCTCTTCTGCAAGTTTCACTCCGGCACTGATTTTACGCTGTGTAACGCATCTGTTTTGCACCTCACGTTCATTTCAATTGACCGTTATTACGCAGTTTGTCAACCACTGCAATATCACAGCAGAATTACCACGCGTGTGAGCATAGCCATGATCCTGTTCAGCTGGTGCTTCTCTGCCTTTATTGGCTTTGGCATCATATTCTCAGAGCTGAGAATCGAGGTAAAAAGAACCGAGGAGCTGCATGTTGCTTGCAAGGGAGGGTGTTTAGCATTGCATGGAAGAGAAATCGGAGTGACATATTCCATTGTGTTTTACTTCCTCCCCATGTTTATAATTGTCAGCATTTACAGCAGGATTTTTGTTATAGCACAGAAACATATTCGTGTTATAAATAACTACCCTTCAAACTCATCAGTTAGTAAAAAGGATCTGAAAGCCACTAAGACGCTTGCTATTGTCATTGGAGTTTTTATGTCTTGCTGGACACCTTATTTCATGTGTAACATCATAGATCCTGTGGTTAACCACACAATACCAGCACTTTTATATGAGGTTCTAATGTGGGTGGCTTATTTGAATGCAGTATTTAACCCGATGATTTATGCTTTCTTTTACGGCTGGTTCAGAGAAAAATCCAAACTTTTATACAAAAAACTATATAAATTGTGCTAAAGTGCCTATTATGACATCTAGAACCACATGCTATTTCATTTTTTCCTTCTGAATGTTTATTGCTTCTTTCATTAACATCATTGCCATTGCATGTGAAGTATCTATTTGTTATAAAAGGTTTTTGAACCACATTATAATCATTTTAATTAAAATAATCATTAATAAATCATTATAATGAACTGTGATACTTAAATTTAATATACAGAACATGCATGCACTTATTCAGTCACTGTTAACCAGGTTTCTATTTCTATTATGTTTTGATCATTGGTTTTTGCTTTAATGATGCACATTTCCTACTGCCTTTCTTTCTTAATCATTTGTTCTTGAATAATCTAAGGAATTTAATGCTTCTTGAGCATCAAACAAACCTGTGTTTGTGTTTAAATCATGCAATACATAAAATAAGACATTTGGTGTGCTTTCATTCCCTATAAGATCAACTGAGGCCTTTTGACTCATATAACCTCCTAATTCTGTCCTATTGTTTCTTATGTTGGCTATACCTATCTATACCTATACCTCTTAAATCCTTAATATCATAAAATAATTTGTGATGTGATATCTAAGTATTGCTATTAATAACAAAATTGTATTATGATAGAATAATTCATTTATGTAATAAATGTACTTGCAACATATAAATGTTTCAACAAAGTTACTATAACTCTCTCACTTTATACTTGTACATACGACATTTAAGGTAGCCTATATTGTTTTATATTATTGCTAGGGCTGTCAATCGATTAAAATTTTTAATCTAATTAATTACATACTCTGTAATTAATTAATCTAAATTAATCGCATACACAATCTTACAATGTTTACATGGTACAATCTCTGGTAAGCTACGTTTTTATTATTATTGCTTGACACAAATTTCACGATTTCAATATAATTTAATTATTGTGATTTGATGCAATATTGACTCATTTGGATAAATAGGTACACAAGATAGGCATTCATTTTTCTCAAGAAAAAAAAAAATCTCACCCAATTCTGTAAAAATACAGAGAGCCATATCAGCTGGTAGTATTTAAGGTTAAAAATAGCTCAAATTAAATATAATGCGTGTTTATTACAAATAACAACTTTGATATAAGTAAAAATATAATACATATGTAATATAGTAGTAGGCTACATACATTTAGAAAAATACTCTCTATAGCTCTTTTTTTATAGCCAACTAACGTGCTATATGGTCATGAAATGGTTTTCTGATGCAAAGTCGTAGCCTCGAGATCATATGTTGAGGGAACGATATATTTTTCTCGTGGCCACGACTTCATATTTTGAGAGAACATGTCGTTCTATTTGTCGTGGCCACGAGTTATGTTGAGGAAGCCACAGCGGCCAATACTGTAACCGTACATAGACTGGGCTACAGCAGAGATGGACATGACAGAAGAAATAACATTTTACTTTAAATTAGGAATGTCATATAAATATATAGTGCGGTCTTTGGCATTAAGACATGGGTACGTTATAAGTGAAAGACACCTGAAGCGCATTCTTAAATTGAATGGGCTTTTTTGTCGCAGTTTTGCACTGGCATGAAGTTGGTTTGACATTGGACGTTGGATATTCGCATTTTAGGGACCGTCTCAAAATTACATGCGACATTGGCATAAACGTTTCCAACTTCAATAGCATTTGAAGACAATGACTTACAGTCATAAAACGACCAGTACATTGTTCACCCAGGTCTCATGTATGATGCACACCTTTTAGATTTTTGATATTTATGACAATAAACTGCTAAATCATATGCAAATAATGCTACGTATTATAATGCAGGTAACGACAAAATGTTATTTCTTCTGTCATCTCCATCTCTGCTGTAGCCCAGTCTATACTATGGTACGGTTACAGTATTGGCCGCTGTGCCTCCCTCAACATAACTCGTGGCCACGACAAATAGATTTCATTCTCTCAAAATATGAAGTCGTGGCTACGAGAAAAATCGTCTCGGTTACGGATGTAACCCTCGTTCCCTGAGTAGGGAACGGAGACGTTACGTCGGATGACGGAGAATGGGGGTTTCGCGAGAAAGCCAATCCTCTTCGAGTATTAAAAAACGAGCCAATGGCAAAGAAATGCCATGGGTCTGCGGAATTTGCATAATGTATCTCCGCCTCACCGCGTGAGTATTTAAGGAGAGACACCTGCAACAGCAGATCATGTCTTCGCTGAGGAGCCGAGACTGAACTCAGGCGTCTACCCAGCGGTACAGCGGAAGTGGCAGGGAGACGTAACGTCTCCGTTCCCTACTCAGGGAACGAGGGTTACATCCGTAACCGAGACGTTCCCTTTCGTAGTCACTCCGAGTTACGTCGGATGACGGAGAATGGGGGTCCCCGTGTAATCACGCCACCTTCACAGCTGTCTTCCAGTGCCCTGCGAAGTCTGACCTCCCTGTCGTGATGTAGGCACGGACGAAGGAGTCCTACTAACACAGGAATACCAAGGTACACTGGGAAGCATATCTCAGGGGAGATATGCCGCAGCATGCCTACCCGTAGGGAGGACTTAAGAATACACATATGGCCCGAGGGGGCTTCATATGGAGGAACACTGGAGTGACCAGCCCGTAGGGTGGCATCTACTTTCAACTCCAGGAGTGGCAGGTGACTTGCCGAGGGAAAGACACATGCTCAAAGAGGCTTACAGTGGAAAATACACATGTGGGGGTTACTCAGAGGAGGAACCATGCACACGGAGGCACCTAGCCGACGCACAGGCAATAGACACTGGCGCCAGCGTCAACAGTGCTGGAGGAACTCAGGGCTTCAGAGGGGAAGGCTCACCTGAGGAAATATCGCACGTATCCAGTCCGTGGAGTGGAATGGCGAGCAAGCGAGACACTTAACAGCTCCCATGTTAGCTTGAAAAAGACAGTACATGGGCGGAGACTGGCTCCACTCGGAGATTGTAGAATCTGGCGAATGTGTTAGGTGTCGCCCAGCCTGCAGCTCTGCAGATGTCTGTTAGCGAGGCGCCACGCGCTAAAGCCCAAGAGGACGCCACACTCCGGGTGGAGTGGGCGGTCACACCAAGGGGGCATGGTCGACCTTGCTGCTGGTATGCCAAAGCAATGGCGTCCACTATCCAGTGAGACAACCTTTGTTTGGAGAGAGCCTTTCCCTTCAGCTTCCCACCATAACAGACAAAGAGCTGGTCTGAGGTCCTGAAACACTGCGTCCTGTCTACGTAAGCACGGAGTGCGCGTACTGGACAGAGCAGTGCCAAGGCTGGGTCTGCCTCCTCCCGGGGCAGCGCTTGCAGATTCACCACCTGGTCCCGGAAGGGAGTGGTGGGAACCTTGGGCACATATCCGGGCCGGGGTCTCAGGATCACGTGAGAGAGGCCGGGCCCGAACTCCAGGCACGCTTCGTCAACGGAGAATGCGTGCAGGTCCCCTACCCTCTTGATGGAGGCCAACGCAACCAGGAGCGCTGTCTTCATTGACAGGATCTTATGCTCAGCTGATTGCAGAGGCTCAAAGGGAGCCCTCTGCAGGGCACTTAAGACCACTGAGAGGTCCCAAGAGGGAACGAGAGGAGGGCGAGGAGGATTCAGTCTCCTCGCTCCTCTCAGGAACCTGAGGATCAGGTCGTGCTTTCCAAGAGACTTACCTTCAACTGCTTCGTGATATGCGGCGATAGCGGCCACATACACCTTCAGGGTGGAGGGAGACAGCCTTCGCTCCAACCCGTCTTGCAGGAAGGAAAGCACAACGCTGATCGAGCATCTCCTGGGGTCTTCTCGGCGAGAAGAGCACCAGTTAACGAAGAGGTTCCACTTCAACGCATAGACATGTCTCGTGGACGATGCTCTAGCGGAAGTGATGGTAGCCGCCACCGCTGGTGGCAGGGTACTCAAACCTGCCTCGTCCCGTCCAGGAGCCACACGTGGAGTCTCCAAAGATCGGGACGAGGGTGCCATAGGGTGCCCCGTCTCTGAGAAAGGAGGTCCTTCCTCAGAGGAATTGGCCAAGGAGGTGCTGTCGCGAGGAGTATCAGTTCGGAGAACCAGGTCTTGGTGGGCCAGTATGGGGCGACCAATATGACCTGCTCCTCGTCCTCCTTGATCTTGCACAGAGTACGTGCGAGAAGGCTCACTGGGGGAAACGCATACTTGCGTAGGCCCTGCGGCCAGCTGTGCGCCAGTGCATCCGTGCCGAGCGTGCCCTTGGTCAGGGAGTAATACAGGGCGCAATGGGATGAGTCGTGGGAGGCAAACAGATCTATCTGTGCGTCCCCGAACTGGTCCCATATCAGCTGGACCGGCTGGGGATGGAGTCTCCATTCGCCAGAGGTTGGCCGGAGCCGTGACAGCTCGTCGGCTGCAAGGTTCCGCTCTCCTGGAATGTAAATAGCACGAAGGGACCTCAGGTGCTTCTGACTCCATAAGAGGAGGTGGCGTGCGAGTTGCGACATACGGCGAGAGCGTAGACCACCCTGACGGTTGATGTACGCTACAGTCGCGGTATTGTCCGAACGGACAAGTACGTGTTGACCCAGGAGCAACGCGTGGAAGCGGTGCAGGGCAAGGCGTACTGCCAGCAACTCGAGGCAATTGACATGCATGAGGCGCTGGGGTCCTGTCCAGGAGCCCGCGGCTGCATGTCCATTGCACATGGCGCCCCAGCCCGTGGCAGAGGCATCTGTGGAGACGACAACATGCCTGGAAACTCGTTCTAGGGGAACTCCGGCCCGTAGAAAGCTGAGGTTCCGCCACGGGGTGAAGGTCTGACGGCAGGTCGGAGTTATTGGAACTCTGAGCGTACCGTGATGCCATGCCCACCTCGGAACCCGATCGCGAAGCCACAGCTGAAGCGGTCTCATATGAAGCAATCCGAGTGGCGTTGCCGCGGCTGCGGATGCCATATGCCCCAGGAGCCTCTTAAAAAGTTTCAGTGGGACCGCACTCTTGCCCTCGAACTGTCGAAGACAAGTCAGCAGTGAGTGTGCGCGCTCGCTCGTAAGCTGCGCGGACATGGCGACCGAGTCTATCTCCATACCGAGAAAAGAGATCCTCTGCACGGGGCAAAGTTTGCTCTTCTCCCAGTTGACCCGAAGGCCCAGACGGGCTAGGTGCCGGAGCACAAGGTCTCTGTGTTCGCAAACCTGATCTCGAGAGTGAGCTAATATTAGCCAGTCGTCGAGATAATTCAGGATGCGAACCCCGTGTTCGCGTAGGGGAACAAGGGCTGCCTCGACGACCTTCGTAAAGACGCGAGGAGACAGAGCCAACCCGAATGGGAGAACCGCGTACTGGTATGCCTGCCCCTCGAAAGCAAACCGAAGAAACGGTCTGTGTCGAGGTAAAATGGAGACATGAAAGTAGGCGTCCTTCAGGTCGATCGCTGCAAACCAATCCTGTGGCCGCACGCATTCGAAAATGCGTTTGGCCGTGAGCATCTTGAACGGCAGCCTGTGAAGGGAGCGGTTCAAGACGCGCAAGTCCAGGATTGGCCGTAACCCACCGGTTTTCTTGGGGACAATGAAGTAGGGGCTGTAGAACCCTGACCTCATCTCGGCTGGAGGGACAGCCTCGATTGCACCCTTCGCCAGCAGGGTAGCAACCTCCGCTCTCATGATCGGGGCATTGCCACCGACCATAGTAAAGCGGACTCCCCTGAAGCGGGGAGGAGACCGTGCGAACTGAATCGCATAGCCGAGCCTGATAGTTCGGGCGACCCAACGGGACAGATTGGGGAGCTCTAACCAAGCCCCCAAAAACTGATCCAGCGGAATCATCCGAGCCACAGGCGTCCCCCCGGAGGGGCAGCGAGGCGGAGTGACCGGCACAGGCAAGGGTGGCATAGCGGCCCTGAGCGTGTGCACGGCCAAGCTCCGCGCCCTGACAGAGGAGACCAGGGAAGGACCAGCGTTCCACGGGGGTCTGCTCTGCCAGGGGTCTGGCGATAGAGGGGGATGAGAGTGGTGTGGTCCGGGGACGGCACGCACTGTCATCCTCGCCCTCAGAGACAGAGGAGGACGAGAGTGGCGAGGCACGGGGGCGTCGCGCACTGTCATCCGGCTCTGTGTGCTCAGTGATGGACATTTCGGTTCTTTCTTTAACCACAATAGGGTGCTGCCCACCCGTGGGTGAGCAGCGGGGAGTGGAGAACAAAAGATTCTCCCCCGGCCCTCCACCGGGGGAAGGAGGGGGCCTGCAACCGCCTCCTGTGAAAAAACCGACACCATCACTGAGCAGCCCGTCTCAGGAGCGCCGCTTGGCCTGGCGTTTAGCGGGGCGCGGGGCCTGAGGGGGCTGGGACGCCTTCCTGCGGCTTCCTCCACGACGCGGCCCGGGTGAAGGCTGCTGCTGGGGCCGTGCGGGAGGGGCGGGAGCCGTAGGAGGGCGCCCTCGGCGGCGAGCAGGCTGAGGCGTCTGTGCCGACGGCTGGGTGGAGGCAGCAGCTGGCCGTCGGGGCAGAATGTGTTTAATCGCCTCAGACTGCTTCTGTGCGGTTGAAAACTGCTGGGCGAAGTCTTCAACCGCTCCGCCGAAGAGGCCGGCCTGGGATATGGGAGCGTCGAGCAGACGAGTCCGCTCAACGTCGCGCATATCGGCCAGGTTCAGCCAAAGGTGACGCTCCTGGACCACATTAGTGGCCATCACCTGACCCAGGGAGCGTGAGGCCACTTTCGTCGCCCGGAGAGCGAGGTCAGTGGCGGCACGCAGTTCGTCAAACGTCCCTGGGTCAGTCCTGCCCTCGTGCATGTCTCTGAGCAGCTGGGCCTGGTAGACCTGCAAGGTGCTCATCGCATGCAGGGCAGCAGCCGCCTGTCCTGCAGCTCTGTGAGACCTCGCCACCATAGATGACGAGAATCTACAGGCCTTGGACGGGTGCTTAGGATTGCCACGAGAGGAGGCGCTCTGAGGACACAGTTGCATCGCAACAGAGCGCTCCACCGGGGGAATCCCAGTGTACCCATGGGCAGCTGCGCCATCGAGGGGAGGAAAGGCGGAGAAAGCTGACGAGCGTTCACGGGAGGTCAAAGGAGCCTTCCATGATCTCGACAGCTCCTCATGCAGCTCCGGGAAGAAAGGAATTGGGGTTGGCTGAGGCCGTGAGGCGGCAGCCGCACCCAAAAACCAATCGTCCAGCCGCGAGCGCTCGGGGCAGGGCGGAGGGTTCCACTCTAGCCCGATGCTCACGGCTGCCCGGGACAGCATGGCTGTCATCTCGGGATCCGACACGGGCAACGCTGGGACTCCCGAAGGAGGCAACGCAGCCGCATCCTCACTTCCCGAAGACTCGAGCCCACCTTGTGATGCCGCGATCGACATCGTGTCATCCTCTGGAGCGCCGAATGAAACACGCGGGGCTTCCGAAGAAGGACCCGCCTGAGTCACCGCGGCACTCGCGGGTTGCAACACAGCAGAGGGGGGCGTGGTCCGAGGACGCATCGTCGGATTGCTCCACACCGTCACCCTCAGATCACCCTGTCCCCCAGCCGAACTACCACCCCTCGTGGAGGAAGCAGAACGGGTGGTGGACGCGGGGACTCTCACTGAAAGATCATTGAGTCTTAATCTAAGTGTTGCGATGGTCATGTTCCCACAGAAGGAACATGAGTCATCCACGAGCGCTGCTTTAGCGTGTTCAAAGCCCAGACACACAAAGCAGCGCTCGTGCCCATCAGAAGATGACAGATAACGACCGCAACCAGAAGAACACGGGCGAGACATCTTTAAAAAGACGTGCCACGTGCAGCTCTTTTAGGAGAGGAAAAACTCTGCAATGCTGAGGCGACCAGGGAGAAAACACAAAGTCAGGCAGACCACTGCACAGATCGCAGGCAATGTGAAGACTCGCTGGATACCGCCGTCACACCAACACTGGAGAGTTCGCTCGTCTCGAAGAGGTGAGTCACTTGTAAACTCAGTTGTGGCTGTGGAGTGAAGAGGTTCTCTTGGCTCCGAAGCGAAAACATGATCTGCTGTTGCAGGTGTCTCTCCTTAAATACTCACGCGGTGAGGCGGAGATACATTATGCAAATTCCGCAGACCCATGGCATTTCTTTGCCATTGGCTCGTTTTTTAATACTCGAAGAGGATTGGCTTTCTCGCGAAACCCCCATTCTCCGTCATCCGACGTAACTCGGAGTGACTACGAAAGGGAAATATCGTTCCCTCAACATATGATCTCGAGGCTACGACTTTGCATTGCGTGGCCACGCACGACATAATTATGTCGTTACCTCAAAAAAATGATCTCGTGGCCACGACTTATAATCACGTTCCCACGACTTAATATCACGTTCCCACGAGATATTAGGCTTGTTTGAGATGAGCAAAATCTGCGCAGAACCGATCACCGGTGATCAGCGCGAGATGCATGCTGGTTAGAAATGTGTCCAAGTGGCGTGATTTTTTTTCCCAAACAACTTCAGCGGAAATCCCGCCCTGCAGCCGGTTTCATTACTTTAGGTTACAGTGACGGGTAGGTTTAGGGATCAGTGTTTGGTGTAGGCAATCTGTACAGTGATTGACATGACCAATGAAAACTTTAGAATCAGCTGCAGGGTGGGATTTCCGCTGAAGTGGTTTAGGAAAAAAAATCACGCGTCCGAGTGCGGTCCGCCTTGCTCTGATGTCATGCTTACGTGTGTCAAAAAACTCTTGTGACCGCAAGGCGCACGTGTCGGATTCTGCAGTCGCACGCAGTTGCTCTCCACCGACTGCGCTGATCAAAAGCACGATGGAAAACGACTTGCTGACGACACAGCTTAATGCTCATTGGTTTAAACAACCGTGATTTTATTGTATTGTATTGTTTTGTATATGTATTGTTCTCTTTTAAAATGTTTGATTTTAAAACTCTGATATCATGTTTTATGTGTATAAATTATGTGTGGATATTCCCAAACTCTCTGACAGTGCGATCTATGTGATGTAATTTCTATTATTTAAAAAAAAAACACATGTCTGTATTAAAGAAAAAAATATTGGTAAACACATAGGCCTATTTAAAATGGAATTAAATAAGTACTTTGGGTGTTCATTATATTTATTTTCATATAAAAGCAACAAAACTTAAATTACATACATCCAGTTTATTAGCAACACCTGCACGGGCGTGAATCCCGCGATATCCGCCTTTGATCTCACAGGTGTCTGATCCACTAAGGCCCTGTCCACACGGACACGGGTATTTTTATAACCGTGACTTTTTTTACGCGGTTCGGCCGTTCGTCCACACGAAAACGCACTGAAACCGAACATTTTTGAAAACCCCTGTCAGGGTGAGGATTTTCAGAAACGCCGGTTACAGTGTTGTCGTGTAGACAGTGAAACCGGGGTTTTTGCCTTTCGACGTCAGAGTGTGCGCCGTTATCAGCTGTGTTTGACATCAGATTTGCGCTTCTGATTGGCCAACGTGGCTTTAGGGTTAATGTTTATATCGCCGCCTGCTGGCGTGGCATGCTCTTGACCGCGCTTGATTGCGTGTTTTTACGTTTTCATGTAGACGGAGACCGAGCATGTGTGGACGGGATTTTTTTTTTAAAACGCTGTAGGAAAAACTCTGGTTATAAAAATACCCGTGTCCGTGTGGACATGGCCTAAGAGAAGAGAGATCTGTCCGGCTTGCCTGCGTTTTTTTTCACTCCTCCTCTCACTGCAGCCGCCTACTCTCGACTACATTTCAGGCGAGGCAAGGCGCATCTCAAACAAGCCAAATATCACGTTCCCACGACTTAATATCACGTTCCCACGAGTTTATATGTTGTGGCCACGACAAAAATAACTGAACCGAACATGTCCCCTCCCGGTCACCGTAGGGAACAGAACAATAGCGAATTGTGGTCATTCAATTCCCCATCCCCATCCCAACTTATGTGAATAAGCATTATAAAGATGCAAGGGCATCATGACAAACTAATTAACTAAACTACTCTGATCTGTAGAAGTCCATTACACTGTAATGAAATATTTGTGATTTAAATGCTGCTCGAAATTTTTTTGTACAATTCACAGTGCTTTGAAAGGGAGATAACAAAGAACAATGATTTTTGATAATGACCAGCAGGGGCTAAAGCTAGGGCTGAAGTCAAGTCCCCTTATGTCGAGTCCAAGACCAGGACTATCGAGACCGAGTCCAAGTCAAGTCCAAGTCAAGACCGAGTCCAACTGAGACAGTCAAGACAGAGACAGAAAAAAAGAATCCTCTTCAAGACCACGTACTAAACTATCTATTCTAAGATGATCATTTTGCATTATTATTTGTAATGATCAAAAAGCATGTGTGCATATTAAAGTGTGCATTTTAGCTGTCTGGTTGTTTTTAAATTCACTACAAGTTTAGAATATGAATAATTGAATTAGTGCTGTCAAAAAACTAGATTAATCACACATTTTTTTCTGCGCAATTTTAATCGCAATTAAAAACAAGTTTTTCTATGTTTTTAATATATTTTATAATGTAATAATTTCACAGTTAATCTCCAAATTAATGTAGAAACAACATAAAGACAGTATATTTTAAATACCTGTATGGCATCTTTTTTATGAATGAAGGCCAGTGTTACTGATATTAATACAGCCACTGATGTCTCAAGGAAATAGACCATGCCGCCCCCCCCCCCCCCAATCCCCCATCCATCATCCATTTTCTTGTACATTTATTAGGCTTAAAAAATTACAACTTTTAATTTAAGTGAATTTAAAACAATCCTAATTCAAACAATCATAAACCAATAATAAATGTCATATTTCCCTGTGCCCTTACTCCTTCCTTCCTGTCTAACATATACAGAACAATATACAGAAATTGAATAAAGTTATCAAACAGTCTGCACTGCATAAATTAAATATAGATTAATCCTTATTAAAGCTACAAGACTTCATTAGTCAAGAGCACTGAGTAATTTTCGCTGTTACCTTTGTTTCTTTGATTAACGTTTCTGACAGACAGCATTATTGGCTGCTGTCCCTTAAAAAACAGCCGCTGCTGACAGATATGCTGATCTCACACGCGCCGCATTCTCTCACAACTCTTTACGTTCATTTTAGAATTTATATAATTCATTTAAGACTGATCTTATGAGGATACTCGACAAATCGGACATTTTGTGTGAGCATTAATGTGTTATTGTTCATTCAAGCGCGAAAAAGAACTCGATTCTTGCGTCTTTCTGTGCGTCCTTGGTGTGTGTTTGTGTCACATAGACAGGACATTCACAGACAATCTCTTTTGTCTTGCCGGTAGAATGGTTTAAAAGCATCTGCATGAAGAAGAGCGTGATCATATAATGTAACTCTAACCAAAGGAAGGCAGAAAATACTGATGCTGCGTTAATGGCGTTAAATATTTTAACGCGCTAAACTGGACAAAAATTAATTGCATGCGTTAACGTTGACAGCACTCATTTGTATATAACTAAATGTTGTTTCTAGAGCAGAAAAAATTAAGTTTACAGCAGCAACTCACTAAATATTGTGTTTTTACGGTTTTTTTTTTGCATGTAGCCTATGGTGGTTAAGCAGCGAGTTACATCATTGTACAGGGAATCCTGTTTAGTTCCTGTCTCTATGAAACCCCTCCTTCTGAAAAGAGCAATGTGCTCTGATTGGTCAGCGTGACCAGTGTGTTGTGATTGGTCAACCGCTTCCACCATGTTTTGGAAATGTCACGCCTCTTGTTTCAATACACTACTAAGGCAGCTCAACCAGGCATCGTCCCATTATTGCGTATGCCTTGGGCGGGAATTATTTAAATGAGGATTATTGTGACAATGTGACATTTTCGTTCTCGGAAGAAAACTCAGGACTACAATGATATGAGATGATTATAGTATCAAAATGATTAACACGTGCAAGCACACTTATCAATGAACTTGATACATGTTGCAGAAATGTTTTATCTATGCCTTTCAACTTGCGTGTGCAAAATTCAAAATTGAATGAATGTGAAGCAATTTGTACAAATAGAGACATTTTTGTGAATACAAATGTTTTCCTTTGTATAAGTGTATCATAATTTGCACATGCAACACAGAAGACAGTTTTTTTTTTATAGTTTTCCTCCCATAGAGCATATTATAAAGAAAAAGCTTAACGTCAATGCAGTAAGACGGTGATATTTAAACTCAGTAGCCAATACACCTTACTGAACATGCAACGCGCGATTGCACGTTAAGCGTTTTATAATGGTTTTCTATGGGTGTTGTTCATAATCTGACGTAATGTTTGCCTCTATAAAGTATGCTTTATTAATAGGGTAGGCCTATATTATTGTGTACTAAATTTGGTGCTTCAATATCAGTCTCATTAAGCGTCTTAAATGCGGAAGAACGCTTGATTATGCTGCCGTTGTCTGTTTTAGCAGAATACTGCCATCTAGTGGTAGCAGATTTTCTCAGACAGCTGTGTGTGGATCGTGCAAGGCGAAACCCGCGAAATGAAAGTCTCAAAATCCAAATGAATCAAATAGGATCGACTCAATGAATCGAGTCAATGAATGCACGCGCGTCACCTGATCCACACATGCACGTCTTCTGTGTTGCATGTGCAAATTATGATACACTAATACAAAGGAAAACATTTGTATTCACAAAAATGTCTCTATTTGTACAAATTGCTTCACATTCATTCAATTTTGAATTTTGCACACGCAAGTTGAAAGGCATGGATAAAACATTTCTGCAACATGTATCAAGTTCATTGATAAGTGTGCTTGCACGTGTTAATCATTTTGATACTAAAATCATCCCATACAATGAAGGCATTTCAGGGAGTTTAGAAACAGTGCTGTCTGATACAGTATAGAGAATAACTCCCTTTGGAATGGACTTTATGCTTTGTAACTTTTCAGACCATTTTCATTTTCAAACCGCAACATTACACAGTAAAAAAAGTTAAATCTGTTAAAAAAACAACCACCACATGATAGGACCTTTAAGACTGAGCTTGTTGTACGTATAGTTGAAGTTAAGTGTATATTCACACTGTTTACACACTGGCTAAAAATGACACAAGAACAAACTCACTTAAGGCTTTTTATAACATGAGATTGCTTTTGTATATTCACTTCAGTTTGTGTGACAGAGATAGATTTGAATAAGCACTGATCATGCAGTTTTGCCACAAGTAGGTCTTTGCTCTGCAAAAAATCCAATTCTCAATGAATATTTTTATGTAAGGTTTCAAGTATCTAAAATTCCATGAAACAAAATACATTTGAGGAAAAACAGTGTTTAACATTAAGAATGAATCTTGAAAATAAATGTACTTTGTCTTATTTCAGTGGCATTTTTTCACTTCCATGTGAAATTATACACTTTTATTGAAGATTCAATCTCCAAAATCTTCAGAGCGTACTTTCTTCAAAGAGCTATTTTTACTGAATAAAGCAAACAACATTTATAAAATCATATCAGTTTTTGCGGTGTGGGCGAGTTTTGATTTAGGGGATGATCAGGAAACATAGCAGATGGACTTTATTTCTGCATTGCTAAGACAAAATTCTGAGGCCCACCAGGTATCAAAATACAGCAATGTGAGAGCTAACAAACGTGATGAACAAATGCAGAATGTCATGTTTCATTAAGTTCCAATAAACACATTTGGCTTGGATCACTGTGATATCTGACACGGGTGTGGTGCAGGCAGATGAAGAGGCAGAATCCAAATTCCAAACAATATAACTTTACTTACAAAATATCTAGCACGGATACAGGCAGGCAGAAGGTTTTCACACAAATGCTAACACTACGTAACATAAGGCAACGACCGACCAAGACTGAATGAACAGAGGCAAACTCAGGCCCTGTTTAAACGAGAACGATTTAGGGTGAAAACGTAAAAATATTTTATCGGATGTGCCTTTCGTTTACACGGCAACGGCGTTTTGGGGGCTTAAAAACGCAAAAAAGTGAAACCACCCTCCAGAGTGGAAATCTTAAAAACGCTCCACCGTCGCGTTCCCGTCTAAACGGTAAAAACGCAAATCTGCTCACGGTGGCTCTCGTCGCGTACGCGTTTACGTCACAGGCATGTGCCAGTACAGGAAAATAACAACCAACATGTCAGATTATTTACTAATTATTAACATACAAGTGTCTTTTCAGCAGTTGTACAAAATATTCTAAGATATTGGTGTTGTTGTGTGGCAGTGCTTCACATTGCCACCTAGCCGCCTGGAGTGCATACTACATCGAATTTCACACACTTTTGCGTCACCATATGCACGCGAATTTCCCAACCATACCGCTCGTCTAAACGCAGAATAAAAAGTGATAACGCAACGCCACTTTTGCGTTTTTTCTTTAGATCGTTTCCGTGTAAGCCTAAATACAGAGACAAATGAACACTAATGATGTGAAGACAGGTGACACAGATGATAACGAGGAACAGGTGGATGATTGAGGGAGTAAGTTCAGGTGTGGAGAAAAGAGGATGCTGGGAAGTGTAGTGAAGATGACGAAGACAGAATGGTGCAGAGGATGACTGTGACAATATCACATTTACAATAACATTGTTCTTGAAGAATTGCTCTGAAATATTCTTCTAGACAGAATGACTCTGAATGCTTGTCTGAACCAGCTATAAAAGAAGGCGTACACTATGGGATTACATGTAGAATTATAGTAGCCGACCCACAGGAACAAGTCAAACAGCAGTGGAGGTACAGAATACCCAGTGAAGGGATCTATAAGATTACAAAGGAAAAAAGGTGTCCAGAAAGTCAGAAATACCCCCATGATGATGGCTAAAGTCTTAGTGGCTTTTCCTTCTTTTTTTAATTCAGAATTCACACTCTGAATGGCCTGCACCTGCCTTTTAGCCACATGTAAGATTTTCAGATATATGCAGAGCATGACAAAAGCGGGAACGTAAAAACAGGCCAATGACATTATAGTCGCTGCCTCTCTGCTCTGAAACAATGTGCATCTTCCATCACAGTCAATGTTCTCATAGTAAAAATCTTCAATGCCAAGAATATTAAGCTCCATGAAGATCATGCCAAACCCCAGAGCAGCTGAAACAGTCCAGCTGATAATAATCATAACTAGTGTGGCCAGTGATGTCATTTTACTGTGATATTGAAAGGGGTGACATATTGCATAATATCTGTCTAAAGAAATGATACAGAGGTTTAAAATTGACATAGTGCACAAAGTCACATCAAGACTGCTGTGTATTTTACAGAACAAATCTCCCAGATACCAGCACGTCTCGATGGAGCGCAGCATGCTGGGAGGCATCACAACTCCTCCTACAAGCAGATCGGCCACGGCCAGCGACAGGATGAGGTAGTTAGTTGGTGTGTGAAGCTGCTTGAAATGAATGACCGTTATGATCACCAACAGGTTTCCTATGATTGTGACAATCGACGAGACACTAAAAAGGATGTAGAGTATTATTCGAGTTTCCAAAGGATAGACAAACTTCGGACAAGATGTGTTACTAAACTCATAACAAATAAAAGGCTTTTCCAGTATTCCATTATGGCTGATGTGGATTTGTGCATCCATTTACACAATTCACTGGAGGTTCCCTGTTTGAAACAAGGGAGTGAAGTCAATTCCAGCCTTCAAAAATGCAGCTTCGTTTATGCATCTCTATGAATGAATTACATGTTAAAACTCAATGGATTTTAAATGCAATACTTAACTTGACCATATAGGACAATACAAAACAAAAGTTTTATTTTTGAACAATACTCCAATCATGTTCATCTACAATGACATTTCTTTCACAGACTCTCATCCATGTTCTTACCTTTCCTTCCTTCTACAATGAACCAAAGCTAAAGAGAGGGCACATATACAGTACTGTAGCACAAGAGTTTCATAACAACCTACCTCCTGTCTGATCACACAACATTAGAGTTTCCAAGGTAACGCAGTTTTCCCAAATGTCTACAAAAAGCGCAACAAGGCCCTGAAACTCCATCTCAACAATGACTGAATTTGGAATAATATATGACTAATAGGGACAAAACAAAACATAACCCAAATAACATTCCAAAACAAACACCCAAATAATACAAAAAATACAAAACACTTTTTTTTCTGCCTAATATGTTATGTGGTGAAAATGTGTTTAAAAAATCTGGTTATCAAATGATTAATGTTAAATGAGAATTGAACGTCAAACTTTAAACATAGCTTCTCTGATGACTCCAATTATGTCACTTCCACTTGATCATATGATTTTAAGTGATAGTTCACTATTATTTTGAGGTCAATAAGTGGTGTGGTGAGGTCACTGATCAGCAGTTTCTGAAATACTCAGACTGGAGGAAAGAAAAGAAAGAAAGAACTGGAATCATTTATTCAGCCTCTGATTAGCTGTGTTCTGCATCCGGAGCCGCCCACGCTCTTGCTTTTGTTTACCTCCTCCCCTTTCCACGGCTAACCTCCACAGTTTTTCGCCGGTATGTCGCTGTCTAAATCTGTCGCTTCTCCGGGAACAGCCTATCACGGGCCTGCCTGGCCGCGTGTTGTGCGCTGATCGCCGCAAAGGACCTTCACTCTTTCTGCGTGGTCTGCTTGGACCTCAAGCACGCTGAAGAATCTTTGGAAAAGCCGGAGAATTGCAGTCAGTGCCTTATGCTGCCCAAGAAGCTTTTGCGACGTCGTCTGAGGGGGCTTTCACACTAGCACTTTTGGTGCGCACCCGGGTTCAAATGACGTCAGAGTTCGGTTCGTTTGGATGATGTGAACGCTGTCTTCCGAAATCGGGTGCATACCCGCGAACCGTACTCGGGTCGGCTTAAAAAGGTGGTCGTTGGTACGGTTCATGTGAACTCCAGTACGGTTCACTGCTGATATGAACGCAATCAAACCAAACCGCGGAAGTGAACCGCTATTGATGACGTATAATGTATAATGTGGTCGACAGGACAGTCGTCAGTGCGTGTGTGTGTGTACAGTTACCTTGACGAAAAGCGGGATTGACGCACTGCAAGCAGAGAGATGATTTTTGCTTGCCTCCGCAAAAATTGTCTTCGGCGGACAGCCAGCTGTCTTTGGAACGATTTTAGTACTTTTGCGGCAGACATACCCAAGTGTGTTTCTGTATCTTTTCTTTGAAAACAAAACCAAAGGTTAAAAAAAAGAAGAACAAATGTGAAGCGAGCAATTCTACCCATTTTGACGCCTTTTCATTCATAGCGGCGCCGGTTACCACCAACATGATTACGCGCCAGCTGCAGCTTGATGACGCAAGCGTACCACGGTTCGGAGACAAATAATATTTGTGAACACAGTCCATCAGTCAGCCAGGTGGATACCCTCCTTCGGCACCTGGAGGTGCTCGGTTTGAAGGTGAACGCCCAGAAAAGTGTGCTCACACCGAGTCAGACGTCCTCATTCTTAGGAGTATGCTTGGACTCGGTGAGGATGAGAGCGCGCCTCTCCCCCGAGCGGGCGGAGGCCCTGAGCTCTTCTCTCGGTCTCTTCAGACCTGGCAGGCTCGTCCCACTGAAAGAATTTCAGAGGCTACTGGGTCGAATGGCAGCGGCTTCATCAGTGTGTCATCTGGGGCTGCTGCATATGAGACCGCTTCAGCTCTGGCTGAAAGCACGCGTCCCCCCGAGTGCGTGTTATTCCGGCCACATGCGCATTATGGTCACCCGCGGATAGGCCTGGCCCCGTGGAAGAACCCAGATCTCTTCAGCTCAGGCGTCCCTCTGGGTATAGTGACGCGGCGCGTGGAGATCCTGACGGACGCTTCGTCCACCGGATGGGGAGCGGTCTGCTTGGGGAAGCCCGCCTCGGGTCAGTGGTCAGAGGAGCAGATGGGATGGCACATAAATCGCCTGGAACTGAGAGCGGTCTCTCTAGCCCTAAAAACCTTCCGGTCGCGGCTGGAGCAGAAACATGTGTTGATTCAAACCGACAACACTTCAGTGGTCTCGTACATAAATCGTCAAGGTGGTGTACATTCCAAAGCTCTTTTCAAGCAGGCGGAATCCCTTCTGCTGTGGGCGGACCAGTTTTTCCTCTCGGTGAGAGCGGCTCACATCCCCGGTGTTCTAAATCGCGGGGCGGACATGCTCTCGAGGAGCGGAATTCCTCAAGGGGAATGGAGGCTTCACCCTGGGACGGTTCAGCTGGTATGGAATCGTTTCGGCAGGGTGGAGGTCGACCTCTTTGCGACGAGCGAGAACACGCACTGTCGGACGTTCTTCTCGCTGTCCCGTTCCTCTCAGGAGGTGGACGCGCTAGCTGCGCGTTGGCCGAAAGCCCGTCTCTATGCTTTTCCTCCGGTGAAGATTTTGCCCATGGTGTTGTGCAAAATCAGGGAGGAGAGGGCGGCGGTGACTCTAATAGCCCCAAACTGGCCGAATCAGCCATGGTTCGCGGATCTGGTGGAGTTACTGGCGGGGCAGCCATGGGAGATTCCACTCAGGAAGGATCTGTTATCTCAGGCGAGCGGAACGATCTGGCATCACAGCCCCGGACTGTGGAATCTTTATGTGTGGCCGCTGCAGGGTCGCCGAGCGGGCGAGATGCGCTTCTCTCGCGTGCTTTGGATACCGTCGAGGAAGCGCGAGCCCCGTCCACCAGGCGCCTATACGCTCTGAAGTGGGGTGTTTTCTCTAAATGGTGCCAGGATGGCGGTACAGACCCAGCGAACTGCTCTGTGTCGGTTATTTTACGCTTCCTGCAGCACAAGATGGATGAAGGGAGCCTGCCATCCACTCTGAAGGTGTATGTGGCTGCTATTGCGGTGTTCCACCCCCCTGTTGACGGACAGTCTATCGGTAGACATGTGTCGGTGACACGGTTCCTCAAAGGGGCTAGGAGATTATGCCCTGCACGTCCGCCTTCGGTGCCGCCGTGGGATTTAGCATTGGTCTTGGAGGCTCTGTCGCGCCCGCCCTTTGAGCCTTTAGCTTCTATCGTTATTAAGGAGCTTTCGGTCAAAACGGCACTGCTTCTTGCTCTTGCTTCGGCGAAGCGAGTTGGGGATTTACAGGCTTTCTCTGTGAGTGATGACTGTATTCGCTTTGGACCGGGAAACTGTAATGTATCTCTCAGGCCGAGGCCGGGCTATGTCCCTAAGTCGCTCAATACCCCGTTCAGAGCGCAGATCGTTTCTCTGCCTGCACTGTCTGCTGAGCCATCGTCCTCCCTGGGTTCGGATGCTCAGAGTGCTATTTGCCCAGTCAGAGCGCTCCGGGAATACATTTCTCGCTCGGCCGCTTTTCGACAATCGGACCAGCTGTTTGTGTGCTTTGGTGGGTGCAACAAGGGACGGGGGGTCTCTAAGCAGAGGCTTGCTCACTGGATCATGGACGCTATTGTTTTGGCTTATGTTTGCCAGGGGCAGGAATGCCCCTTTAACGTCAGAGCTCATTCGACTAGGGCGGTGGCTTCTTCGTGGGCTTGGACTAAGGGTATGTCCATTCAGGATTTATGTCTTGCGGCTGGCTGGTCTTCTCAGAACACGTTTGCCAGATTTTATAAGCTGGACTTGCCCTCTGTAGCGTCTCGTGTACTTTCGGTGAGTTGATTTTTTTGCACAGTATATGAGAGCTTCTCTGCGCTGCGCTCATGAGCTGCTCTGTGTGTTGTGTTTTACTGTGTCACCGCTTGCGTTGGCCTTCTTACTGTTGTCGTTGCCCTGACTGATAGTTAGTGCAAACTTCCCCGGTTATACTGCTCAGGATATGCAAATTCTGGCAGTGTTTTGCGAGCTTGTGAGTGGTCCCTTTGGGCCTATCAGAGGTTAGAGGTTCGCTATTGGCCAATCTCAGCCTATCGGAGGCTTGCATACTGGGGGGCGGTCTTATGTTGGGTCTGTTGCCTGTGGTTTGTTTGCTGCCACGGCGGGATTTTATACAGTTCCCATATACGACATCCGTAATGTCGAAGTTCCGTAGCCTTGATAGGGAACGTCTCCGGTTACTTTCGTAACCTCGGTTCCCTGAAAGGCAAGGAACGAGACATTACGCTCGCCGCCGTGTTCGCTATTGATTTAGCGTTCGTTCGATTCCAAAGAAGGATTGACGCTGCATTTGTATTTATACTGCATGTTCAGTATTTGCTAGGGATGCACGATATAGGATTTTGGCCGATATTCGATATGCCGATATTTTCAGACTAATTTTGCCCGATGCCGATACCGATATATTTGTGTTTTTTATATTAATTTGTATTTTATATTAATTTATATTTGTGCGATATATTAAGTGCAAAAAAAGCTTATTAAAGCATCTATTAAAGTTCTCAGTCAAGAGCAGTGAGTGATTTCCTCTTTGTGTTTTGTTGTTTTATTAACATTAACGAGATAGTTCTCCCCAAAATTTAAATTGTCATCATTTACTCTCTCAAGTTTCTTTCTTCTGTTGAAATTATAAAAGTTATTTGGAAGAATGTGGCTAACCAAACAGTTGCTGTACTTCAGTGACTTCCATAGTATATTTAAGCACAAGAAAGAAATGAATACAGGTTTGGAACAACATTAGAGTGAGTAAATAATGACAGAATTTTTATTTCTGGTTGCAGTATCTCTTTAAGGACAAGCGGCAGCATATTATTACTGTCTCTTTAAGAACTGCACGCGACGCGTCTAATATACACGCATTTGACAAGCAGATTTTCTCTGTTTGCTTTCACTTTAGACATAACCAACTTTGTTTATGTAAACCGTGTGTGTATTTGACAGTATCAGCGCAATAAGACTCGAAAGATTAGTCCAGTATGCAGGCGCTGTGACAGGCTTTTAGTTCCTGTGAGCGTCGGGTGTAACGCGCTCAGAAAAGCGGATGTTAGAACAGTGCATCAGCACGTGAATGATATGTTTACCTAGCAAGACTTTGACGCACATGCAAATAATGAACTTTTGTGAATTGCGGTGTCCCGTGACCGTGAGTGTAACTCTACCTCTGCGTTTACATGTGATGTGATGATGTGAATGTACGGCGCGTTGTACAGTACGTTGAGATGAAGGCGCCAGAATTGAACTGATAGAATGCACGATACTATGATTTTTCTTCAAAAGCAGATCGTGGAGACATTTTAATCGTCCACGATCAAAAACCGTGAGACGCACACCCCTAGTTGGAAGTTTAAGTTGCTGGCGCTCATGCTTCGTTCGCGTCACGTGCGCATAGGAAACACCCCACCCTATCGGCAAGGCTCATCGGCAGAAATATTCATATCGGCCGATGCCGATGATGGTCAGTTTAAGCTTTTATTGGCCGATACCGATGTTGTCCCGATATCATCGTGCATCCCTAGTATTTGCATATTTGCGTCAATTGGCCAGCTCTGCTGGCGTTAGCCTATAAGATTTCAGCGGAAGTGAAGGAGGAGAGGAGTTCCCATATACGACATCCGTAATGTCTCGTTCCTTGCCTTTCAGGGAACCGAGGTTACGAAAGTAACCGGAGACGTTACCAGATCAGGGGGCGAGGCCATAAACAGAGGGGCGTTTTCAACCGCGTTACCTGATTTGCCCACGTCACAGTGTGAGTAGGTCTTAGGGGTGGGGTCAGGAGAAGAACATCAGTTTCATTGCATGATTTATAAACACCCACCAGTGTGAAAACACCCACAAATTTAGAAACACCCACTTTTGTTCCGCAGACACCTCCTACTCACTACGTCTGACGTTATCGACTGAAAGGCAACTACATTAAATAGGCTATATATTTGTTTTGAGTTCCTATTCGCTCAAAAAGCAAAAGAAAAAATCCACAATAGTGTTTTCACAACTTTCTAAAAGAGGGGGAAAAAATAGAGAGAGATTGATAACGGCAGTCAGAAGAGAGAAATATGTCAAGACCGTCACTCCCACAGTCACTGTATTAAAAAAATACCCTCATAGCAGCGTCAACTTGTTTCTTGTAATTTATTTGATGTAAAGGTAATATACTACGAAGTATAGTGTTATGAATACATTTGAAAAAAAAACTGGACGAGAAGCTCAGCTATAACAACTCTAGGACAACTCGCAGCCAGATATCGCACAACTGACGCGCACAATCTTCTGTCACTTGTGGTAGTCAATACTATTGTTATGTTTAAGGACATTATGAAATTAAGATAATGTCTGTACTGTACCTTATGTTATGACTGTACATTGTACAGTTAAATCACAATCGTTGGTTGCCTAAGTCACTGAACATTTTACCTCAGGCATAGGGCGTAACAGTTTCGTTAACTGAATTAATTTAGAATCCCACCTGAAAATCCGATAACATCAGCAATCTTCCTCCACGCTGATTTCCGTTTTTTGCCGGATTCTGGTTAATTCTGGGTATTTCCCAACTTCGTTGAGTGTTTCGTACTTTTCGTTATCGCTACGCTACCCAACGCATTGAAGTAACGTTAGTGTGTTGTGATCGTTGTGACCTGTAAGTTACCTCCAGTAGGCGGAAGCACACGCCAGCTAATGTCATCATGACATATTTCGCGCTCAGGTTAGTATGGGAAAAATGGCAAAACAGAGCTAAATGAAAGAGTAGAAAGGATTACGTTTATTAAGCCTATATTTTTCCTACATGTTTAGGCTTTATTCAAGCTGTAAAACTAACTGTAAAAAATAAATGTAATGTATTGCAGCACAAGATACATATTTCTCAATATATATATATATATTAAAAGGCAATAGTTTTAGCTTTACTTGCCTTGAAACATGTAAGCCCAAACTTAAACATCTGCACTTTTGCTATAAAAAAAAATGTATAAATGCATAGATAGGCCTACTGTAGGTACCCTGTAATTTTTAAAAAGCCTATATGTATTGGTATACCATTATTACAAAAAGATACATTGTGTATGTTCTTGCTAAATTGCACAGAAATGTAAGAATTGTACCCCTTAGTTCTATAATACTTACAGTATACATTTTTAAATGTTTTAATTCTCTTGGTTGTTACCCCTTATTCCCCAAACTTGACATATTGTTCCCTTATACTTACATGTAAGTACTTTATAGGTACACTATAATTACAGAAAGTTAAATTTGTCTTCATTACGCAGTACTTTCCAGGCTGTAATCTAAAGCTTTACCAAAAAATTATATAAAATGCACAGTCATTTAGAAATATGTTTACGGGTCGGTTTTTATGTTATTAATTATTATTCTAGCAATGACCATGCAGTTTTTACACACTTTATTAGAATTTAATTCATAAGGGTCCATGAGAGGGCCAAAGATCAACACTGGTGGACTCAGAAGGGCCCTGAATGCAAAGACATCCAGCACTCATATATCATGCAGACACTTCAATCACATACAAGAGTCTTGAAAAAACAGATTTGTTTTGCACTCCTATGAGAAAGGTTCAGTTAAATAACAATATGTACTACGTCTACTCAAAAAGTGAAACATCAAGAAATACATTTTTATAAGTGTTTCATTATTACAACAGCATTGTTCTTGAAGAATTAGTCTGAAATACTCTTTTGGATAGAATGATTCTGAATGCATTTCTGAACCAGCTGTAAAAGAAGGCGTACACTATGGGATTACATGTAGAATTATAGTAGCCGACCCACAGGAACAAGTCAAATAGCAGTGGAGGTACAGAATACCCAGTGAAGGGATCTATAAGATTACAAAGAAAAAAGGGAATCCAGAAAGTCAGAAACGCCCCCATGATGATGGCTAAAGTCTTAGTGGCTTTTCCCTCTTTTTTTAATTCAGAATTCACACTCTGAATGGCCTGCACCTGCCTTTTAGCCACATGTAAGATTTTCAGATACATGCAGAGTATGACAAAAGTGGGAGCATAAAAACAGATTAATGAGAATACACTAGCTCCAGCTTTACTCTGAAACACAAAGCAGCCTCCATCACAATCTATGTTCTCATAGTAAAAATCTTCAATGCCAAGAATATTAAGCTCTATGAAGATCATGCCAAACCCCAGAGCAGCTGAAACAGTCCAGCTGATAATAATCATAACTAGTGTGGCCAGTGATGTCATTTTACTGTGATATTGAAAGGGGTGACATATGGCATAATATCTGTCTAAAGAAATGATACAGAGGTTTAAAATTGACGCAGTGCACAAAGTCACATCAAGACTGCTGTGTATTTTACAGAACAAATCTCCCAGATACCAGCACGTCTCGATGGAGCGCAGCATGCTGGGAGGCATCACAACTCCTCCTACAAGCAGATCGGCCACGGCCAGCGACAGGATGAGGTAGTTAGTTGGTGTGTGAAGCTGCTTGAAATGAATGACCGTTATGATCACCAACAGGTTTCCTATGATTGTGACAATCGACGAGACACTAAAAAGGATGTAGAGTATTATTCGAGTTTCCAAAGGATAGACAAACTTCTGACAAGACGCGTTACTAAACTCATAACACAGAAAAGGCTTTGCCAGGATTCCATTATGGCTGATGTTGATTTGTGCATCCATTTACACAATTCTGATTCACCGATCTGTAGTAAAGAAAAACGTTAGCTGCCGACATAGCAAACATTTAAGCTTATTGTGCATTTCAAATATTACTGTTGTCCTATACTACTGTAATCATAATGACAGTATAAGCTTTTAAATTGGTTTTCTAACTGCACACAAAAAGCAAATGTACAATAAAATCAGTTTAGGCATATAAAAAAGAGAGAGAGAGAGAAAATCTAAACTGTAAATTGGTTTTGATGAAATAATGATCACAGATTACTTTATAATTATCTGCAAACAAAGTTCAGTATAACATGACTTTACCATCCAGACCCATACCTCTGTTTTTCAAGTGGCAACGGCACCTTATGGAGTCTGAGAGACCAGATTTATAGTAAAGCAAAATCCCAATAGAACATCCCTTTTGTCATCAATTGGATGGCCTTATCTGTATGATTGACATAATAAAGAAAACAAAAACAGACCCCCCCCCCCCACACACTATTTCGAGAGAAGTGGATGAATTGACGTCCAACAGAACCAATTCTCGCCCATCTCGCATTACAGATAAGCTAATATGATCATTATAAAGGTTTTTAAACGACAAAACACATTCACATCTCGAGAAAAATGCTTGCTACAAACAAACAGTTTTGATGTGTCTGTTGGTGATAGCCAACCAACCGCCCGCAGCCAGAGTCTAACCATGGCAGCGTCGTGGGGAAAAACAAACACTTTGCTACCCATGAATGCCTCTCTCATCTATTATGCCACCGCAATCTCACAGTTTGACACGTCTGTCATTAGAAAGCATCATGAATAATTAAAGGTGCTGTATGTAAGTTTTTGACTGTACTAAAGCATAAAAATACCATAATATGTTTGCAGATATATAGGAAACATGCTGAGTTCACATACTTTTTTCTCTGAAAAACAATGCTACAGCCAGTTATTTTACTTTGAAATGTATGTCCCGTGTCAGAATGTCTGTTTTTGTTTTGATGCGTGTGATACCGCATGTTGCCAATTTACCCAATAGTATTTCGCCACAACAGGTTGCCAGTTGGCGGAAAACACAGCATATTGCAGCCATGGAAGCCTGCAAACAAACTGGTTCAAAGATCGCAGATTCTACCCGACCTGAAAAGCCTCCGCACCCATCTAAAAACCTCTATGAACGGGAGCATATTGAAACGCGATATAAATCAATAAATCAACTCATCAACTTACAGTGTGTAAGACTCGCATTCCATTGTCAATTGCGCTTGTTCCTGTTGCGTGTCCTCAATCTGGGAACCATGATTGTTAAGTCTGAGCAGGAGGTGGGCGGGGGAAACTACTGAGTAGCCTACTCTCACAAAAATATTTGCAATTTGGACTGCAGTACCCATTTCAACCGCTAGCTGTCATACTGCACCTTTAAGAGACAGTAATAGGATAAGAAAACTCATTCTAATGAATAATTATGAGACACAGACGAGTCATTGAAGTACTATCGTGGACACAATGTAGATTTTAAACCCGGAAGATGAAAATAACAACAACAAAAAAAAGAAAATTAACCAATTTTCCCCTACAATTAAAGGTTGTATCAGTGATTTCAGGCCCAAATATAAATGATCACATTCATCTAATCTTTCCTGACGATCCGCTAGCTGCCCGCCCCATAAGCAGGCCGTCAAAAAACCCGTCTCTGTAGGCAGCCTAGGCTCTGAGATCTGCACACAAAAACAATTGGTTTCACCAACCACTCAAAACCCAAATAAATAGTGTTCCAACCCTATGGTTCCAACCAATCACCGACAGGGGGTGGGTGTTGTGAGGTTTTGCGCTCGTGCACGGCTGCACGCGAAGTCGGAGCTGAAGAAGAAGCCAGCGTCTATCAACGAACAAGAGAAACTGAACATGGAGTCAATCCCCAAGAGGAGGAGGAGGATTAGGACGAGGGAATACCATCGTGTGTATTCCAAGACACGAATAGTTATCGGGAAGGCTTTTGAAAGGTGGAGAGAACTTAAAGAACTGAACATTTTTAAATCGGACGCCAAGGTTGCACCGTTTCTTCTGGACAGGTGAAGAGCTGCTAGTGCTGACTTTTTTGGATGTGAACTGTGTGTGAAAATATCTTTCTTGAAAAAATATGAGTGAAGCTCGACTAAACTTGGGTAGCTCTAGCTAACGTAGGCGACATTATGCTGAACAGAGTGAATATCAGATTGTAGGGATTTAGTGTGTGAGTTGCGTTTGCGTCATGATGCACGAAACGGGAGGGAGGGAGGGGCGAGCTAACTTGGTTTGTTTGAGATCTCGCTTCAAACACAAACGGAAGTGACGTCACCCACAATCGCTGATACAGCCTTTAAATATAACAGATGCTAACATTGTCTTCGATGATGTTCCACACTGTTAAAATCTCAGAAAATTTAGTTTAGGGTTTCATGACCCTTTAAGTGAAACTAAGGACATTAATGGGACACAGCCATTTGGTATGTGCTATTCTTTATTTTGACCACCAGATGGCTACAACGTTCACCATCACATGTTGAAAAGCTTGAGAGGAATGAGTCGGTTGCTCACAAAGCTTCATTTAACCTTCACCAGAAATTACCAACGGAGGCGGAGCCCCTAAACGGACCTTAGAAAAAATTCTAAATATACAGACTTTCGAGTGCTCACGAGAAAATGTTGCGTGCACGTGAGAAACTTTTCCAATTTCTTTGCGTGCTCACGTTACAATTTCCATATTATGTATGCTGTCTATATTTTCTTTGTGCGTCACTGCCATTTTACAATGAAGTAAATTAGAGTATGGATGCGCATGAATTAATAAAGATCTGTTTGCTCTAAATTTGGCTTTTGTTAGGGCAGCATGCCTCTAATATCATGGCCTTTTGTCCGCTTTAAAGCATTCTCTCAAAAATAACTGCATACATGTTTGTAACGACATGAGAAAGGGGAAAATAATTGCTTAATTGTTGAAATTGTGTGTGCTCTTGTATATATGGTTTATGAGAACACAAAGTTGTGTAATGACTTAAGTATTACAACGTATCTGTTACGAATTGCTCCGAGACTTGGGTTGGAGATCCAAACTCAGCTTTATTGAGGGTAATTCATAATCGTAATCCATATAACATGCATAGGGTCCAAACCACAGGGCAATCAATCCAGATAATAACAGAGTCCAAGACACAGGCAAACAGGGAAATCCAGGGAGACAAGCAGAAGATCAAAACCATGACACGGAATACCAGAAATAACGCTCAGCCTCCTTGGTCAAGATTCGGGACCAGAACGGCCTCACTGGCCGTGACAAGACAGGCAGAGAGTTCATAGGTGACCTCTGTGGTCGTTTCAGGGCAGACTGAGAGTTCACAAGTGGACAGGGAAAACTAGATCAGGTGCTGTCGCTTCGGTAGAAGCTGAATCGTACAAGGCCCAGACACACAGAATGGCAGTTGCCATCTCCGGCAGTGCAAACGACAGTGGTAGGAACTCTGGAACCGCCGGACATGAAAGTGCTGGGACTACCGGGATGCCAGCTGCTCTCACAGACATCAGCGGTGGGTCCACCAAACTGGAAGCCAGTCTTAAACAACTAGGGACCGCCTTAGTAGCTTCAGGTGCAGCATCCATGACGGCAGGAGACTCTGGCATGGCGGCCATGATGACAGGAGACTCTGGACTTGGAAGCGCTGTAAGCACTGGACTTGTGTTAATCAGACTGGGGAGTGCTGGGAACTGTCGTGGGCCAAGTTTTGTGGCCACCAGGGCTTGATGCACACTGCCCCCCTCCCCCCAAAAAAATTATTAGGGGAAGGGCCCCCTTTCACTGCCCCCCTCTTCTACCACTCCTGCAGTGAAAGAAGCGCCACTCAGTATTAGTGCATAGTCACATAGACTATAATTAATCTCCCCTCCAGGGAGCCATGATTTAATGGGTTAAAAATTCCCATTACATTTTTCTGATGAAGCTGCGGTAACTGATCGACTGAGTCAATAATAGGCCTGGGTCTCATTCGGCTGCTGGATACATCACAAAGTCCTCTGTTATGAAAAACACATATACAAGTGTGTGTGCGTGTGTATTAATATTCATATGCTTATTGAATTTATTGTGTTATTAAATGAAGAGTATTTCAATGTTTAAAATGAAATGAGAAAAATGCAAAGGATTAAATGCTTTCTGAAAGCACTGTATTATATATAATTTTTGGATATGAATTTTGGATATCTTTCATTGAATTTTCTACAACAAGAGGAGGCTTCACTTGCTGAGGCTACATCCTCCTGTCCTGTGTTTCTTGGGAAGTTGCATTGTCTTTGATAAAAAAAAAAGTGGGGGGTTTTTAGGAGAAAATTCTATTCTTGACAAACATAAAAATAAATGTATTGTGTAATATTGAGAATATAGTAAATGTGATTTATTTGACATATCAAAATATTCAGAATTACTTACAAAACCGAACATTATGTATACATGTAATGGATGGGTTTCAAAGCATGATACATGACGCAATTTGACATTAGTTCACATTTGGGGGGGGGGGGTCTGATCTCACATTAAAAAAATATATAAAAACCCAAATGCTCAGGTTATAAATAATGCATGTGTGATCTGGTTATTTGGCATCATGGTTACTGTACAGAGGTGTAATTATTTCTAGTTATGCCTACATAGCATGGACACATAAAACATATTCAGGATATTTTGGTTTATTTACATTTATATATTATTTACAAAATAATTGTCATTTCTAATCAAGTCTTTCCATCAAGTCAAGTTGAGAAGAATTAACTTGAAATATTTTGGCCAAAAGAATAATTCTTAGAGATTTTCTAAACCATCTATAAAAGAATGCATACACAAAAGGGTTACATAGAGAATTCAAATATCCAATCCACAACAAAACATCAAATACAGCCGGTGGTATTGTGTGATCAAGATACGGATCCACTAGATTACAGAAGAAAAATGGTGCGATGCTCACAAAAAATACCCCCATGATGATTGCCAGTGTTTTTGTTGCCTTCCCCTCAGTTTTATTTATAGATATGCTGGTTTTCTTGCCCACGTGTGCTGAATGCTGTATAGATTTTGATTGTCTTCGTGCAACAAGGAGAATTTTTAGATATATGCTGACAGCAATTATTGCAGGAAGGCCAAAAGCAAGAAATGAGGAAATGGTGCTGGCTGCGCTGGTTTGAAAGATAATACATGCTCCCTTACAAGCTATATTATCAAAATAAAACTCCTCTGCACCCAAAATGTTGAGTTCTAGAAATACCATAGCAAATCCAACAAAGGCTGCCAGACACCAGCATAGGGAAATCATAATGAGGGAAATGGGCGGTGTGATTTTATTCCGGTACTGAAGCGGGTGACATACAGCATAATAGCGATCGATAGAGATGAACGATATGTGCAAGAGAGATGTGATGCATAACATAATATCAACGCTACTGTGTATTTTACAGAACATGTCTCCCAAGTACCAGCAAGTCTCAACAGAGCGCAGCATGCTGGGAGGCATCACAAAGCCTCCGATTAGCAGGTCGGCCACGGCCAGCGACAGGATGAGGTAGTTCGTTGGCGTGTGCAGCTGCTTGAAATGAATGATGGCAATGATGACCAGCAGGTTTCCACATACTGTGGTAAGCGCTATGGCACTGAAGAAAAAATAGAACAATATCTGAATCTCAGACGGGTAGACAAATTTAACACATGAGTTGTTGAACGACTCAAAGCAGAGAACAGGCCCATGGTCAATCCCAGTGTCAGGTCCATATCCAGACATGGTCTGTTTAAAAACACACACAAAAACATACATTTATTTATAAGCCAACAATGACATGGTTTTCTTATCACTATCATAACAGCAAAGTGATTTTCCCCACTAATAAAATACCACTAATAATTATTACATTAGATTTCAAAGCTATAACCACACAAAACATTATCAGCCCTGCAGCTTGAACAGAAATCATACCATTAGACATTCATGACAAAGACCTTACTTGTCCATGCAAGAGCGAACGTGCCTAAAGCACATATTTATATCTCTCACCCGCCTGCTTTGTATCACTACTGTCACTACATCCTTCACCTGTCAACAACAGAGAGCTTTTCCCATGAGATTTTCCCTTTAATTCGATACTGAGTTGCATAAAACAATGAATGCAGTCTGTTAACCTGTCAGTGTCCCACTTTTTTATTGCCTTTTTTCCCTATAACATATTTTTGTCATCATATATTAGGTATCATTAAAAAGCTTAAACACTCAAAACTCATCCTGTAAAACTGAACATTGTGTTTCTTTAACATGTAGTTCTGTCTGTTTTGTTTCATTGTGTTTTGGTTCTGTTTCCCCTGTTCTGGTTTGCCTGTGATTATTAGTTTCTTAAGATTATTATTTATGCACATGTTCTGTTTTCCATTAATTGCTCAGTCTGTGCATTTAAGCTTTCAATTAATTCAGTTCTTTGTTCGGTCTCATCTTTGCTTTATGTGGTTGTTTGTTCGTTTGCTCCTGCGATCTCCTGTATGCTACTTTGTGGATTGATAAAAAATAAGTGTTTGGATACTCCTGCATCGTGCGATTACTAGTACAGCCACTCTACTCTGATCTCCGCTCGGCTATGGACCTGGCGCTGATGGCCACCAAACGCTCAGCGCAAGCCATCGGCCGCTCCATGGGTTTTCTGGTCGTCCTCCACAGACACCTGTGGCTGACACTGTCAGATGTGAAGGATTCCGACCGGAAGACTTTGCTTAATGCTCCCATCACTCCAGCCGGTCTCTTCGGGAACGCGGTGGAGGCTGTCACAGAGCGTTTCTCGGAGACCCAGAAACGCGCCAAAGCTATGAGCCACGTGATCCCGCGTCGAGCGCCCCCAGCTCAGCAGCGTTCACGCTCGTCATCAGCTGCTCGCCAGCCCCAGAGCTCTGCGAGACAAGCAGCGGCGCCTCGCACCGAGCCGGATGCTCGCGCTTCCCGGGGCAGACAGTGGCAGGGACCCGGGAGAAAGAGCCAGGGCCAGAGAAGGAGCCCGCGCCGAGGAAAGGCCAGCGCGCCCCCCTCCGCGTCAAAGCCGTCTTCCTGACGGAGCGGTCAAGAGGAAGAGAGAGCGCGAAGGAGGACCGGCCTCCAAGCGCCGTGTTATTATGCATTATGTCCCTCATGTTCTGTTGAGCGACGATCGCATATGTGTGAATGTTGTGTGTTCTCCAATAAAAACATGTATCCCTTCACAAAAAGAGCTTTTTCTTCCTCTTGCACCTCACATTGTGTCACCCGCCCTCTCACGAGACAGTGCAGGGTCACACTCGACGACTATAATGGCATCTCATGGGCACGAGATCGCCAGCACCACACTCAGCCCACCGCGAGCCGCACTCCCGCCAGAGTTATCAGCCTCGCGGGAGTGCGGCTCCAGTCTGAACACACTGGTGGCGGCTATGACCGCAGTTCGAACACGCACTCTGAGTCATTTTCTGGGTGCGTGGGAATCAATTCCGGGCATCTCACCATGGGTGTTGGGCTTAATTCGACACGGGTATTCGCTTCAGTTCAGACGCAGACCACCCCGCTTCAACGGCGTGATCCCGTCATTAACTTTGCCCCAAAACGTTCCCGTTCTGAGACAGGAAGTTCTCAGTCTGCTCGAGAAAGGAGCGATAGAACCGGTTCCCCCGAACGAGAGGGAGAGCGGTTTCTACAGCCGCTACTTCGTGGTACCCAAGAGAGGGGGGGGGTCTCCGTCCGATCCTGGACCTGAGACCCATAAACCGAGCACTTCACAAGCGCGCGTTCAGAATGACAAGTCTGAAGCAAATTCTGGCACAAGTTCGTCCCGGGGATTGGTTCGCTTCAGTGGATTTAAAGGACGCGTACTTTCATATTCAGATAGCACCGCGCCACAGGCGCTTTCTGAGGTTTGTGTTCGAGGGCACAGCTTATCAGTACTCAGTACTACCGTTCGGATTGGCTCTCGCCCCCCGCACCTTTTCGAAGTGCGTGGACGCGGCGCTTTCTCCCCTCAGGTCGAGCGGAATGCGCATCCTAAATTATCTGGACGATTGGCTGATTCTAGCCCACTCGCGAGAGGTGCTAATCGGTCATGTGGAAATGCTACTTCGTCACCTGGACTCGCTGGGAATGCGTGTGAACGAACAGAAAAGTGTGTTCGCACAGAGTCAGACCACAACATTTCTGGGAGTGTGCTTGAACTCAATATCGATGCGAGCCCATCTCTCTCGAGAGAGCGCATACTGTCTCTGGCTTTGTCTCTGGACCGCTTCAGACCAGGCAGGTCTGTGCCACTAAAGGAATTTCATAGGCTGTTAGGTCTGCTGGCAGCAGCCTCCCCAGTGTGTCACCTGGGGCTACTGCATATGCACCCGCTTCAAATCTGGTTGAAGCTCCGAGTCCCTCAGGGGGAGTGGTCGTCCGGCCTCAGGCGCATCACGGTCACTCACAGCTGCATTCGCACTTTGGTGCCGTGGAAAAACCCGGCGTTATTCAGTTCAGGAGTCCCCATAGGTACCGTGGCGCATCGCACCGCGGTCTTGACGGATGCATCAACCTCAGGCTGGGAAGCGGTGTGCATGGGCGCGACTGCCTCAGGCTTGTGGACGGAGTCGCAGCGGAAGTGGCATACAAACCGCTTGGAATTGAAGGCGGTATCCTTAGCCCTCAAAGCCTTCTGGTCACAGTTGGAGCGTCAGCATGTACTGATTCGGACCGACAACATGTCGGTGGTCTCATACATAAATCGCCAGGGAGGCGTGCGCTCCAGACCCCTATTCGAGCAGGCGGCGAGCCTCCTGCTGTGGGCAGACCGGCACTTTCTATCCCTGAGAGCAGCGCATATTCCCGGTGTTTTGAATCGCGGAGCGGATATGCTCTCGAGGAATGGGATTCCACAAGGAGAGTGGAGGCTTCACCCGGGATCGGTGCAGATGATCTGGGATCGATTCGGGAGGGCGGAGGTCGATCTGTTCGCCTCGAGCGAGAACACGCACTGCCAGGCGTTCTTCTCGCTGTCTCGCTCCCCCTTGGGACGGACAACCGACGCCTTGACTTCGCGCTGGCCGAGTGCCAGGCTTTACCCCTTTCCTCCGGTGAAGATTCTGCCTACAGTATTGTGCAAAATCAGGGAGGAGAAAGCGTCTGTGATTCTAGTTGCCCCGAACTGGCCAAATCAGCCCTGGTTCGCGGACATGATGGAATTACTAGTGGACTCCCCGTGGGAAATTCCGCTCAGGAGAGACTTGTTATCGCAGGCGAACGGCACGGTATGGCACCCCAACCCCGGGCTGTGGAACCTTCATGTGTGGCCGCTGCGGGGGCTCTGAATGAGCGGGACGCTCTGCACTCTCGAGCAATGACTATCTCTGAGGCGCGCGCCCCATCCACTAGGCGTTTATACAAATTGAAATGGGAAGTTTTCTCTAAATGGTGCCAGGATATCAGTATTGACCCGGGTAACTGCACCGTGTCGGATATTCTACGCTTCCTTCAGCACAGGAGGGATAATGGGAGTTTACCATCCACTCTAAAGGTGTATGTGGCTGCAATTGCGCCGTTTCACCCCCCGATCGAAGGACAGTCGATCGGTAAACATGCGTTGGTGATCAGTTTTCTCAGGGGAGCTAGAATATTGTGTCCGTCACGGCCGCCTTCTGTGCCGCCGTGGGATTTAGCCCTGGTGTTGAGGGCTCTGTCTCTTCCACCGTTTGAACCACTGTCTTCAATTGCGGTCAAGGAGCTTTCCCTGAAAACTGCTTTGCTTCTCGCTCTCGCTTCAGCGAAACGTGTGGGGGACCTGCAAGCTTACTCGGTTCACGAGGACTGCATTCGTTTTGGACCGGGAGATTGTAATGTCACTCTTCGGCCAAGACAGGGTTACGTTACGAAGTCACTCAATACTCCGTTCAAAGCGCAGGTTGTTTTACTGCCTGCGTTGTCTTCTGAATCGTCGCCTGATACTGACGCTCAGAACGCTGTTTGCCCAGTCAGGGCTTTACGGATATATATGACTCGCTCAGCCGCTTTTCGCAAGTCGGATCAGCTATTTGTGTGCTTTGGCGGTTGTAACAAGGGACGTGGAGTTTCAAAACAGAGACTCGCTCACTGGATTGTGGACGCTATCACTTTGGCTTATGATTGCCAGGGGGTGGTCTGTCCCCTCAACATTAAAGCTCATTCGACGAGGGCGATCGCCTCTTCGTGGGCCTGGTCCAGAGGTATGTCTATAAGGGACAGGGGCGTAATTTGTGGGGGGGGGTGGGGGGGATATAACCCCCCCAATATTTAAATCTATGCATTACAACCCCCCCATTATTTATACCATGATCACAATATCAGGAGGCATACCCAAACTTCAACCCCCCCAATGTTCAAACCAAATCTACGCCCTTGATAAGGGACTTGTGTTTTGCTGCTGGCTGGTCTTCTCAGAATACTTTCGCCAGATTTTATAAGTTGGATGTACCTTCTGTTGCATCTCAAGTGCTTTTGGTGAGTTGAGCTTTCAGGTTGTGCATGAATTCTGGATTTTATGTGTTGTGCTTATGCAACTGTCGCCGCTTTGCTGCTGACTTGTATTATACTTGCTATTATGTTGTGTTGTTCTGCCCTGAATGATTCAGTGCAAGGCTTCCCTCTATATCATTTGCTTGGGATATGCAAATTTTGACAAGGTTTAGAAAGCGCGCTATTGGCTCGCTTCGCCCTATCAGGAGCTTGTATTTCTAGTAGCACAGCTATTGGATGTAGGTTCTGTCATTCTCGAGTGGGTGGGTCACTGCTCCACGGCGGGATTTGACACAGTTCCCATACTACGTCATCGACGTAAATGTCGAAGTGACCGCCTTGAAAGGGAACGTCTCCGGTTACTTTCGTAACCTCGGTTCCCTGAAAGGCAGGGAACGAGACATTTACGTCGAACGCCGTGTCGCTTGTTCATTCGAGCGTTCAGTCGTGATTCTGATGCAATTGACGAAGTGTACGCAATTTATACTGCCAGCGCTTGTCAGTATTTGTATATTTTGCGTCAATTGGCCAGCTGTCTCCAGCTGGCGTTAGCCCATAAGATTTCAGCAGAAGTGAAGAAGGGGAGGAGTTCCCATACTACGTCTTCGACGTAAATGTCTCGTTCCCTGCCTTTCAGGGAACCGAGGTTACGAAGGTAACCGGAGACGTTTTCTGCCGTGTTCGTGCGTGAAGCTGGGCAAAAGACCTGTTTAGTTTCAGTAAGTTTCAGTCGCGTATGAGTTAAATACTCTCGTGTTTTCTTTGGTTAAAACAGTTTTTGTTTCATTTGTTCAAACGAACTTGAAACAGAGAATGCTGCTGATCGTGTGAAGAAAACCGTTCGCTGAGTCGTCGGTTAGGGTCGTGTGTTGTTCGTCTTCTCATTGCGTCTCAATCAGCTGGGATTGCGGCCTCGTTGAATCAAGCTGCGGTCGTCAGGATCGCGAGGACAATCGCTGAGGGTCACTGAGTGAAGAAACTGTACCCTGCCATCCGTTGGTCATCATTCAGCACCTCATCCACGAACCAAGAGTGGTGGTATACATTATTTCCCTCTTTTCCTATTGAACACTGGAAAGCAAACTATAATTTTCTGTCCGTGAGTCATCAGAACTGAACTGTTCAATCGTGCAGTTATTTTAGCTGGAACTGTGATCAGTGAATTTTCCTGCAAAGGAATTCATAGGCTTTCTTTTGTACACATTAACTGAACCTTTTGGCTGTGAACTCATAAATGGACTGAGTATAACTTTTTCCTTTCTTTTCCTGGATTTTTGAATCGGATCTTGGATTTTTGAGCCGAATTGAAGTGAACTTTAAGTGAATCAAGTGAACTTCATTTGGAAAGGTTGAGTTAACTGGAGTGAACTGTCAAACGTTTCAGTCTACCTACAATAAGTGAAACTGATTGTTATTTTGTTCTGATTAAACTGAAACATTTGTTGATTTTTCTCTCTTTATTATTTTCCACATTTTTATTTCACTTTGATTGGTCTGCATTTGAAATTGTTTTACACTTCCTGTGAAAACAAAGCAAAAAGAATAATTTCAGTTCATGCAGTAAAAATAAATGTTATTTTTGTTTATTAACCTAAAACTGTTTATGCTAATTTTGAGTCACTTATGCTAAGGAGTGGGGGCGTCTTACCTATCCTGTTAGATCCGGGAAGGGCGGGTTTTGCAGTCAACTAGGTTTAACTCCTGAGTTTTCTACACACACTTCAGGTGGCTGCCGTGTATTGAGTAAATCCTGAAGCCCACCTTGCCGACTCTTGAGCATTACACATTGCAACACGATAGACACCACACACAACAAGGCTATCAGTTGTACAAAGACTAAAAGCATTGGCTGGGGGGACTAGGATCCGGTTGCTCACTCAGTCTTCCTTAGTATAGTGGTGAATATTTCCCCCACAAGGCGGTGGCAAATTTCCCTCCGCCACATACGACTCGGAAACCTTTATTTATTATACAAGCACCACTTACCCTGTAACCACATGAAACCAGATATATTTCCCAGAATATTTAAAAAAAAAATGCAATAGTCTTAGCTTTTCTTGCCTTGAAACATGTTAGCCCAAACTTAAACATCTGCACTTTTGCTATCAAAAAAAAAAAATATATATATATATTCTATAAAAAAAATATACGACGCATGCGCGAGAACTGAACAAGAAGTAGTAGAAGAAGAACGTCCTCTTCTCAGTTCTCGCGCATGCATTCTGGAAATCTCTTCAACTCTCGTCTCAAGGCCAAAACTTACAACCAGATATTGTTTTGTGGTCTGGATCAGCACGCATTGTTCAACTGATAAAGTTAACAGTGCCATGGGAGGATGCAGTAGATGAGGCATATGAGAGGAAGAAACTGCGGTATGCTCATCTGGCCACTGAAGCAGAACAGCGAGGATGGAGAGTCCAGGTTTATCCAGTGGAAGTGGGTTGTCGAGGTTTTGTGGCACACTCTACAACCCGATTCCTCAGAGACGTCGGATTCAGTGGCCAAGAGTTGCGTCGCACAGTAAAGAACTTATCTGAAGCAGCAGAAAGGAGCAGCAACTGGCGGTGGTTGAGAAGGAAAGATTCTAGCTGGCTGTGTACAGGCCGCCACGCTACGGTTTTGTAGAATTCTTGAAAACTTGAAGAGTCTGTTGGTTTATTTGTATAAGTTGTATAGTATTTACAGTCATTGCGTTCCTGTGTATATTGCGTGAATGACGGGTGGTTGGGTAGATATTGTGTTTTGCGGTAGGTGGTATGCTATTCGGAACCGTTGCCACTGAAACTTCATATTAACGCACCAGTGGGGCTCGACAGCCTTAGTCAAACGGGTTGGCGCGTATGGTTGGGTTGCGGAGAGATTGTGAGATTGTGGTTAGGTCTCAGCAGCAGGAGGGATGTAGAGGTCAGTAAGCTGGGCTGAGTTGAGTGGGGGACGGAGGGGGGTGACTCTGGGACGCCAGAGTCACTGTCGAGCCCTCTTGAGGTGTCGTGGGCTAGTCGACGAAACACTGAGGATGTAAGGGGCCCACTTGAAGACCCTAGAGAGGTCCCCTACTCGGCTCAATCCAGACGGTTGTCGTGCTGGTCCACTACGGAGACCACACTGCAGCCGTCGTGTGTGCTGACGCGCCAAGTACACTGCAGTCGTTAACGCCGGACAGAAGGGGAGTCACACCACCATATGGAAAGAAGCGTAAATGGGTGAAGCATAGTTTACTGCAAAGCTACGTCTTAGTGTTACTTATCTTGGCGAAAGCCAAGTACAAATCAGCATGAAGTTTTAACATCTACCCTCGTGTAATGGAAATCAGAACTACAATAATCATCATGTTTACACACAACTCCTCTGCACTTGGTCCCGATTTTTATCAACATGTGGACAGGAGAAATGTCAGTCAATTCATTGGAAAACACAGTAACTTGTGTTACTTATTTGAAAGATTAACTATTGTAAATTTAAAATGAATGCATTACTTGAAAAACTAATCTGATTTGTTGATCTCTGTCTAACGCGTTACTAGTAATGCATTACCCACAGCACTGGTGTTAAGCTGTACATCATATAAAATGCTTCATTTAAAAAATGTTTCATTAGAACAGCAGTGTACAACTACAGTATGCTCAAAAGTCCTAAGCAATTTTTGATTCCTCCAGTGAAACTGACATCATACCCGTGTCATTTCTGTCTCCAGAGAAATTCTGTGGAAATAACTAGGTTAGTTTGTTTTCTTCATCTAAAAAAAGTTCATGAGCAGAGGGACTTATTAAATGTGTTAAACATATTTGCAATATGTTCTGCTGTTTATTGGCACATTTACACCTGTCCTCATTAAACTACAAAAGAATCACACTTTATTGTGATTGATCCCTACAGGAGTGAAAACATTCACCTGCACCTCAGAGTGTCTGGAGTTGCATCATTGTGATTGTGCTAATTAGATAATGCAGTCAACAAACAACCAAGATGTCTAGCGAAGCTATAAGAAAAGTTCATTTATGGAATTAAAATAAACAAAATTAACATATGAATAAAAAATGTAATAGAAAATGAAATGGCCTTTTAATATGGTGTTCCTGTTGTGTTTTTGTATAAAACATTTGTGTGTAGAATTGGACATAATGCTAAGAATTAGGCCCAGGATATAGGGTTAAATTCATAAACAAGATTTAAAAAATAGTATTTTGCTCTGCTCCAAAGTCTAGTGAGGAAACTTTATTTTACTTTTGAATATTCTTTTCAGTGTTGAATGAACTATAATGGACACTTATCTCACTTCATCCAACATCCTGGATATATTTTACTGAGCATATTGCAATGCATTATGGGATTGTAAATGATCTTAAAGGGATAGTTCACCCAAAAATGAGATTTCTGTCAGTAATTACTCGCCCTCATGTTGTTCCAACCCCGTAAGACTTTCGTTCATCTTCGGAACACAAATTAAGATATTTTTGATTAAATCTGAGAGCCGGATCACTCCTCCATAGGCTTCTAAGGGATTGAAACTTTCCGGCCCAGAAAAGTTCTTAAAGACATCGTTAAAATAGTCCAAGTGACTACAGTGGCTCAACCTTAAGTTTATCAAGCGACGAGAATACTTTTTGTGCGCAAAAAACAAACAAAAATAACGACTTTATTCAACTATTAATTTTCTCCTTTGTGGGCCTCGAGTTAGTTCACGTAGTGTAACAGCGCAGCGCTTCTGTGTTGCTGCGCTGTTACACTACCAAGATGTCCATGTCTTTCTTTCTTCAGTCGAAAAGAAATTAAGGTTTTTGATGAAAACATTCCAGGATTTTTCTCCATATAATGCACTTTGCTCAAAAATAAGCTCAAATGCTCGCCTTGCTCTGTTCTGTGGGACTCTCCTGTTCGAACTCGTTCATCAAAATGAATGAATCTTTTTCCGAGTCAATTCGTTCATTTCGTTCGTTAAATGAACCAAATGACTCGAAAAAAGATTTGTTCATTTTGATGAACGAGTTCGAACAGGAGAGTCACGAACGTGCATCACAGAACAGAGCAAGGCGAGCATTTGACATTATTAAACTTAAACTTTGTTATTTATTTTTGAAATGACCGATGGTTTCGCTTGATAAGACCATTATTCATCGTCTGGAATCGTTTAAAGCCCTTTGAACAGTTTGCAGTTTGCACTGAAACTGTCTTTTGGACCTTGAACCGTTTGGTGCCCAGCAAAGTGCATTATATGGAGAAAAATCCTGGAATGTTTTCATCAAAAACCTTAATTTCTTTTCGACTGAAGAAAGAAAGACATGGACATCTTGGATGACATGGGGGTGAGTAAATTATCAGCAAAAGTTTTTTTAAAAGTGAACTAATCCTTTAAGGTTGAGCCACTATAGTCACTTGGACTATTTTAATGATAACTTTTCTGGGCCGGCAAGTTTCGATCCCTTAGAAGCCTATGGAGGAGTGATCCAGCTCTCAGATTTTATCAAAAATATCTTAATTTGTGTTCCGAAGATGAACAAAAGTCTTACGGGGTTGGAACAACACGAGGGCGAGTAATTACTGACAGAATTTTCATTTTTGGGTGAACTATCCCTTTAATAAATTTTGCATCTTTGAGGTCCATGTTGAGTGCTTCAGCAAAAGCAACCCTTACCAGATATAAACCAATAAACAGGTAAATAAAGTATCAGGATACATTAAATTGATCAAAAGTGACAGTAAAGATTTGTGTTGTATTATATATTGATATAATATTTAAAATAAAATATTTGTATTTCAAATAAATGCTGTTCTTTTGAGTTAAAAAAAAAAGTGTATTCCGATTTCCGCAAAAAATATTAAGCATTTGGTCAAATAAATGCAGCCTTAGTGAGACTTCTTTCAAAAACATAAAAAAATCCTATAAACTCCAATCATCTGAATGGTAGTGTATGCACCAAGATGAAGAATTATTAAGCTGAAATAATGCAAATTTGCTGCCTCGTCATGTAGGAGGGTCAGAGAAGATGATAACGAGTATTTAAGGGCCTCTTCTCACACTGTTAAAGTTACTAAATACCAGTTGTCTAACTAAGACGTTTTCTGAGACAGGCAGGATGGATTTATCTTTACAAGAATACTATCCCACTGAGTTATGTTTTCCTGCGGTGAACAACTCTTGTCTTAAAGGCACACACGATGTGTCCACTCAGACTGTGTTGTATCTCATATTGGTGTCGGCGATGACTGTGACTATTCTAGGAAATTCGGTGGTCATCATCTCCATAGCGCACTTCAAACAGCTCCAGACTCCCACTAATATCCTGGTGATGTCTCTGGCTCTCGCAGACCTGCTGCTTGGACTGGTGGTCATGCCTTTCAGTATGATCCGTTCTGTCAATGGCTGCTGGTACTATGGAGATACTCTCTGTTTGCTCCACTCCAGTTTCGACATATTTCTCACATCTGCGTCTATTTTTCATCTAATTTTTATTGCCATTGATCGACATCAGGCTGTGTGTTATCCACTTCAATACCCTACGAGAATAACCATATCTGTTGCATGGGTCATGGTGCTGATAAGTTGGAGCATGGCTGCATTATATTCATATGGTTTGGTGTACTCAAAAGCTAATGTGGAAGGACTGGAGGAATTTATTGCATCCATATACTGTATGGGAAGTTGCAGTCTACTTTTCAATGCATTGTGGGGGGCTTTAGACACATTAATAGGTTTTTTCTTGCCCTGTTCTGTCATGGTTGGACTGTATGCAAGAATTTTTGTGATTGCAAAAAAGCATGCTAGAAAACTTGACAATGCAAACCAGCATGAAAAAGAGAATGTGTTTAAGAGCTCTCGACGATCTGAGCGCAAAGCAGCGAAAACTCTCGGTGTGGTCGTGGGTGCCTTTATTATTTGCTGGCTGCCGTTTTTTATTAACTCTATGATTGATCCCTACATCAACTTTTCCACCCCAGTTGCTCTTTTTGAAGTGTTTGTCTGGTTAGGTTATATTAACTCAACCATAAACCCCATCATATATGGCCTTTTCTATCCATGGTTTAGAAAAACCCTTTCTCTCATTATAACAATGAGAATATTTGAACCAAACTCGTCTGATATCAATGTTTTCACTGTTTGACTCCATTTCTGATCTCACTGTGCAGCACATGCTTCCTTTTGCAGATCACATAAAGTACAGTGTAAAATCAGATGTTTAATCTGTTATAAATTAAAGGGTGATCTAAAATCAGATCTCTGGCACACTTAAAGTGCACTACTGTGCATTATGCATGACATTAAATAGACATTGCGTGCAGAATGATGATACGCCTACTTCAATTCTGTTTTTTAAAAAACATTTCTACGTTTTAATCAGTTTTCAGTTCACATACAAAAGTGTTTAAAGCTTAGTGCATATTTCTTCAGTAGGTTTTAGTTTTTTTTTGTTTTTTTTTACCCAAGGAGGTCTATAATGCCTTCCAGGAGAAAGATATCCCTTAGCATTTTTACTCATCTCAATGGCATTTGCTCTGCTGGCCAGAAATACATGATTTTTTTGTTGCCATTTTTAAAATTAGATTATATACAGCTGAAGATGTATTATATATATTAAATAGGGGGGTTATGAATTGGCCCCAAAGACGAATTTTTTGGTCAGGGCAAGAACATAAAGCTCTTTTGCCATCTTGTACAGTTAACCAGTGATGTCTGTTAAACATGGGGTGAATGTTATGATTTATGGTGCTGCATTTTAATTCATAGGATGTATTTGTCTTTTGGGGAGGCCACTAAACAGATCAGTACCATAATCAATTCTACTTGTAACAAATGGATGGATTTTCAGCTTTGCAATGGGATAAAATGGCATAGTCATTTACACTATTTAATTTAAGCCAGTGTTTTTATAATTAACTTAAACATTAAAACTAAAATCTTCAAGTAACATTTTCAGTACTTGAAGTAAAATAAATATAACTAACAATTTTGACAATTTTATGTGGAATTTTGCAGCACTTATTATAAATTATTTATCTGTGCACATTTTTTTATTTATTCCCGTGCCCTCATAATCTTTAATAAAAAACACTTTCCCTCCCTCTGGCAGTGACATCTTTTCTCATCCATATCACCCTGTAGCCCAAGACTGGTTACCCACTGAAGCTAAGCTGGGTTGAGCCTGGTCAGTGGATGGAAGACCTCCTGGAAAAACTATAGCGGTGCGTCCAAAATCACATACTGTCCGAGTAGGTACTAGATTTGAATTTGAACTAACTTCTTGACCGTTAAAACCCTACATTTTTTCTTGTTTGAGATAAGGAAGAAAAGACTATTGAAACTTCTGTTTCCTGCTGACTTGTGTGAAAATATAAAAATGAAAACTAGAAAAATATCTCAATGACAAAAAATAACACTGATTAAAACCATATACTGTTATATGTATAAACCAAGCGGCAACCTTCCGGTCTCTCTCTTGAATCCAACACGGAAGTGAATTAAACTGCAATTCATCGACTGGCCGCTAGAGACAGGCTCCAAAAGAGAGTCAATCCCATAGACCCCCATGTTAAAATGCCTAACTTTACAGCAGAAAAAACGATGTTTACAGCCTGGTATAAAAAGTGGTTTTGATCTATATAGCTAATTTTGCCCTTCATGAAAACTGTGAGGGGGGTGAATTTTGTTATGACTCATCAATTTAAATTGTATTAAGCCTTAAAGTTCTGCATAATTAAGGGCGTGGCCGCTTGAGTGACAGGTGGATTGCCGCTACTGTCACTACTAGCCGTTTGTTTAGCGTCACGTCACCTGAGCTAATCCCGGCTTTTTGCCCAGTTTCGGTTATCCGGGAATGAGGCGTGGTGACGCGCTGCCAAGATGGCGACGGCTGGCTCCGCCCACTTTGCGCTTCAAAAATGCTCTTCAGAAACATATGGGTGACGTCACAGACACTACGTCCATATTTTTTTTACAGTCTATGGTATAAACATAAAGAATTATTAATAGACAAAAATTTAAATAATGTAATTTCAGAGTAGAGTTCTTAATTGTCATTTGTTGTCTAGTGATAATATGGGAGGGCCAGAGAAGAGCATGAAGAATATTTAAAGGACTAACCAGTCCAGCTAAAGCAGAATGTACTAGATTCTTGTTTTCGTAGACTAAGAAAACATTACAGGCAGGATGGATTTATCTTCACAAGATTACTATCCCTCTGAGTTTTGTTTTCCTGCAGTGAACAACTCTTGTCTTAAAGGCACACACCTTTTGTCCACTCAGACTGTGTTGTATCTCATATTGGTGTCGGCGATGACTGTGACTATTCTAGGAAATTCGGTGGTCATCATCTCCATAGCGCACTTCAAACAGCTCCAGACTCCCACTAATATCCTGGTGATGTCTCTGGCTCTCGCAGACCTGCTGCTTGGACTGGTGGTCATGCCTTTCAGTATGATCCGTTCTGTCAATGGTTGCTGGTACTATGGAGAAACTTTCTGTTTGCTCCACTCCACTTTTGACTTATTTCTCACATCTGTGTCTATTTTGCATCTTGTTTGTATTGCTATTGATCGACATCAGGCTGTGTGTTATCCACTTCAATACCCTACGAGAATAACCACATCTGTTGCATGGGTCATGGTTCTGATAAGTTGGAGCATGGTTGCATTATATTCATATGGTTTACTGTACTCAAAAGCTAATGTGGAAGGACTGGAGGAATATATTAAATCAAGATACTGTATAGGAAGTTGTAGCCTACTTTTCAGTAAATTGTGGTCAGTTTTAGACACATTACTTACTTTTTTCTTGCCTTGTTCTGTCATGGTTGGATTTTATCTGAGGATTTTTGTAGTTGCAAAAAAACATGTAAGAACAATCGGTCAGGCAAACCATCATGAAAATGAGAATGTGTTTAAAAGCTCTCGACGATCTGAGCGCAAAGCAGCGAAAACTCTCGGTGTGGTCGTGGGTGCCTTTATTATTTGCTGGCTGCCGTTTTTTATTAACTCTATGATGGATCCCTACATCAACTTTTCCACCCCAGTTGCACTTTTTGAAGTGTTTCTCTGGTTAGGTTACATTAACTCAACCATAAACCCCATCATATATGGCTTTTTCTACCCATGGTTTAGAAAAACCCTTTCTCTCATTATAACAATGAGAATATTTGAACCAAACTCGTCTGATATCACTGTTTTCACTGTTTGACTTTATTTCATTGTGATCTAACCTCACACAAATAAAGAACAGTGTAAAATCCCATGTGTTTTTTTCTGTGAAGAAGATAAGCCTATAAAAATGTAAACTTTTTTGGGGGGAAAAAGCAAAAGTCGTCCACCTTAGTTCAGTATGTTGTGAAGCAGGCATGGCTGTATTTTAAACATAAACATGCATAAATACCAGGTCCAAAAACTACCCACGCATTTAGTAGGACATGAGGAAAAAAAATTGGAAATCCTTGCACATTTAAACAGTATGTGTACTGAGTGCTGCAGTATATGTATTTTTTGTAGGCCAATCCGGAAGTTCGCATCACCCTGGTTCCCTCGTCAAAAACACAATAGAATTCTTTTTCCATTGACTTTTGGATTATTGGAGAAATAAGCTCTGTAACTAACAAAAGTTTATGATTCTCACATATTTTGTTCATCGTGATGATCTTCACAAATTAACCCAACTTTTATACATTTTCAAGTGTAAAGACAGCCAGCAGAAGTCAAAACCTAAACATAGACTATAAACAAACTACACCATGGTTGCATGACTTCAACATCATCACCACTAAGCTTCCGACAAGTCACTCATTCAGTCTTTGTTTAAAAACATTTTCCCTGAAATTTAGAGTTATAATAGTTTGCAAGAGCCCGATTATAAACACAAGGAGGGTGTGAAAGTGGAGTTGTGAGTAGATGAGTTTTCCTGTCCTGTCTGATGACGTTTAATCTGCAACCTCTGTAGTCCCATTTAGACACATTAGTCCCATTTGTTAGCAACCACCTTTTACAAGACAAGTAACAATAAATTAAAAAAACACATAAGAGGGTATTACTGATGATTTTTTTTTTTTTGTGTGTGTGTGGAATTAAACATGAACAAATGAGCTTGTGTTTGCCAAAAGACCTTATTTCAAGCACTTAACCAACAACCCACTAAAAAAAAAATAGACTTCAGAACAATGGAACTGTAAGTGCTAAAATTATAACCCGTTTCTGGGTTTTGGCCTACAAAATTATGTCATCCCTGCACCTTTTATGTATGACATAAAATACATATTGCATCCCGAATTATGAAAACAAAAAAATATATATATTAATTATAACACAAAATAAACATGAATGAACATCAGAAGGTATGTTGAAAGAGTAGGCTACAACTAACCAAAATGATTCATGCCTCATATAATCGCTCAAGCAATGTTTCGACTGTGGAAAGACGTAAAAAAAATAGCTTGTAAACATGTCACTATTAAGTTTTCTCAGAAAAACCTGAGAAAACATAGCTTGATAGTCAGATAAATAAACTCCAGAGAGGAGCGTTTTGCTAAAGATATGCACTATATTACGTGTTCATTTTATTTGAATTTAACCTGTTCTTCAGTTGTGGTCTAATTGTTAGAGGGTTGGACTTGTAACCCAAAGGTCGAGGTTTTGATTCTAAATGCAGCAGGAAATGACTGAGGTGCCCTTGAGCGAGGCACCTATCCCCCAATTGACCTATGGCTAAGCCACGCCCCCTCCACTCACTCGGACAAACAGTCAACATTCGGTGACAGGCGCTATGGTAGCTGTCACAGTAGGAGACAGAAAGATTATATATCATCTCGAAGTCACCAAAAGGGCATTAACTATGCATTGGAGGGTTATATTAATAATTTTATTGTTGAGAAGGTCGATGAAAAGCTTCAGCTCCAGGCAAAAATGTACAGGTCACAGTGTAAACGTGATAAACCGCATCTCGTTGCCATCACCATCTCAGACAACAAGATAGAGGATCAGCATTGTTCATGCACTGCAGTATTTACATGAATCATTCAGCACAACATTGCTAACATTTGTTATCTCGGTTATTTACATACGTTTATATACGTTAATGAAGTTAAGTGACATGATGTACAACGCAGCTAGAAGCTAACGTTACGTTAGAGATGTTAAAGATAACGTTCAAATACATGTTTGACTTAGAACAGATGTAGACATCCTTGTTTAATTCTTGTTTAATTTATCCACGTTTAGTTGGTGTTGTGGTCTAACGTTACCGCATACCTTAATCCAGAGCAGACACGACTTATCTCGGTTGAGATGTTTGGGAAAGGGTAAAAAATACACACCATCGCCCAGCCTCTCGGGATACCGAGTGTTGGAGTTGCATTAGTCTCAGCCTCAGACGTCACGCCCACGGATCGTTGGCTAAACGTCTGATGCATATGGTACACTTAACTGGAAACACTTCAGGAATGTCAAAGTCGTCATCTGATTGGTTGAATTTTATCGGATTTCCGGGGGGGCGCGAGTGTCGCGTTTATTTTCGGTCTGCCGGGAAACAAAGCGCAGACGTGTGATTGCGGAAGAAAAACTGTTGTGTTTACATGAGTGACAATGAGCATTTATCAAGATCAGCTAAACGTAGGATTCTCAAAAGTATGCGAGGTTCAAGGCATAGACTCTTGAAGTTTTCTTCTCCTTCTTTGATTTTCTATGCTGACTGACTTGTTGCACGCCGGTCTGTTGTAGTGGGGACATTTCCACGCCCCGAAACGTGACGCTGAACGAAACGAACTGTAATTGGTTGTTTGACATGTCGGTCAAACGGCCTTATGGGCGGGCCTTGGCCAAAGAAAGCTGCTATGAATTCCAGACCTTCAGCCGTCAGTCTGAAGGTCTGGCTACGCGAGACTAGAGTTGCATGTACCCCATGCACACTGTTTGACCATTTTAAACTTAAAATGACAAGAAGAAACATATAAAAACAAATGAAAACTGACTAACTGCAATGCATTTCAATGGATGTGGAAGCAGAGAATGTCCGGGTGTATTGGGTTAGCTATGCGCACTGATTGGCTCATCGCGTTTGGGGGCGTGGCTTAGCCATAGGTCAATTGCTCCCCGCCGCAGTGAATGGCTGCCCGCAGGTGGCTGCCCACAGGTTCTGTGACTGTTTACACAAGTTCAGAAAAAAAAATGACAAGTACTATACCTTATATATTTCCAAAGGAATTGATATCAAATCAAATACTTTGGCATTTGATTAAATCCCAAGTTTTTTTATTAAAATTTGGAATTGTCAATACTTGTCCTAAACCTTATTCATCTCAATGGCAGTAATTTGGCTGACCAGAAGTACCCTACGTGTCTCACCAGCCCATTCTCATCCCTAGGCGTCATGAAACTGACGCCTTGGGAATCATTTTGACCATGATTCAATATTCGACGCTTTAGGCACCCTTTAGCGTCAGTTACATGACGCGATCCTAGGGCGTCATCTTACTGACGCTTTACCTTTAACGTCAGTTAGATGACGCTATCTAATCCTAACCCTACCCCAGACCTAAACCTACCCGCGTCATCTAACTGACGCTTAGGTAAAGCGTCAGTAAGATGACGCCCTAGGATCGCGTCATGTAACTGACGCTAAAGGGTGCCTAAAGCGTCGAATATTGAAGCATGGTCAAAATTGTCATTTTAGTGACGCCTTGGGATGAGAATGCGTTGGTCTCACACACTGACTTGAGCAGGTGGAGCCGAAGACCATCACAGCAGAGCAGATGGGACTGAAGACTCCTATGGTGGAGCAGGCAAAGCTGAAGACCAACGGGAGCCAGTGGTCCTGAAAACAGTGGAGCATGGAACCATGACGGTACTGGCCATGCTGTGATACTGTGATACTGGTACTGGTTGTGATACTGTGGCAAAACTGAAGCGGAGCATAGTGAGATAATTTACAGCCTCAATGGCCATAACAGAGAGCTCAGAAAGTTCAGAATCGGCTTCCGTGGCTGTGACTGGGCAGATAAAGGGTTCAAGAATGGCCTCCTTGGCCGATACTGGACAGGCAGCGAGTTCATAGATGGCCTCCTTGGCCATAACAGGGCTGGTAGAGAGTTCAGATTTTACTTTTTTGGCAGTGACTAGGCAGGCAGAAAGTTCATATCATGACGAGACTCTGGCGCGGCGGCCGAGACGAGACAAGACTCTGGCGTGATGGTCATGTCGTGAAGAGACAAGACTCTGCCGTGGCGTTTACTGTAGGAGCGTCGAGTTCTTCATCAGCCACTCCAGCAATAAATGATGAACCGCTCAGCATTAGGGCAAAGTCAATATACTGAACAAGAGTCCAGTGAGGAGTATGTTGAGGCATGAAACGAGATGTTAATTTAAGCCAACACAAAAAAAATGTCTTTAACCCTCAGACGGACACCTAAAAATGAAACTTCCTCCATCCCAGTAAAACCAATGCAATTTATTTTTGTTCTATAATATTTATTCTTTTTAATTTAGTATTTTGAGACAATTTGATTGAACTCATTAATATTTATGCAATATTTATGGTAAATTTTTTGCCATTGAAAATAATGAATGTTTTATTGTATTTTTATTTTGTATTTATTTTTCTTCTATGCAGTATTTTCGGTTAAAATAGAGACTAGGCTTTCAGAAAAAAAAAAAGAAAAAAAAATCAATTTATTAAACATAAAATTAAATAAATCATGTTATTGCATGGGTTTACCACTAGATGCCTGTATAGCTCTAAATGGAGATGCTTGTGAATTCTAGTTGTTTTTGGACCAAATTACTTACTTTTAAGATGTGGATTGAATGTATTTTTTTAGAAATTCTCAAATAATACTTTTTGCCAAGGTTTATAACATTTTATTAATTATTATTTTAATAATTTTAATAATTGTTATATTAATTATATATTAATTATAATTATTAATTATGTTATGTTTTTCACTCTTGATGTTTTAGAGATTCACCCCTTCATTGCTGAGCACTTTTTTTTTCATCGTGGCCGATTTGTAGATAATTTTTGTGTTTTTGTCAATTTCCCATTCATTTCCTATGGGGGTCATTTTTGACCGAAGACCAAAATCGTCACTATTTTTTTTTACGACCACTTAGCATGCTCGGATCATGAACTCAATTTTTTTGTGTGTTCACATACCTAATGGCAGAAAAGTCACCAAGTTTCGTAACATTCCGATGAAGCTGTGATTTTTAAAAATTCTAACAGATTTTTTGTAATCTGAATTTATTGGTGTGTATGTGTATACAAGTGTGTTTGTATGTGTGTGTGTGTGTGTGGGTGGGTGTGAATTTTTTGCACTCTTGATGTTATAGAGTATCACCCCTTTACTGCGGTGTACTTTTTTTTTAGAATCGTGGCCGATTTGTAGATTGTACAGACAAAAATTCAGAGAATTGTTGTGTTTTTGTAAATTTCCCATTCATTTCCTATGGGTCGGTCATTTTTGACCGAAGACCACAAGTGTGACTATTTTTTTTACGACCACTTAGCATGCTCGGATCATGACCTCAATTTTTTTTTTGTATTCACATACCTAATGCCATAAAAGTCACCAAGTTTCATAACATTCCGATGAAGCTGTGATTTTTAGAAATTCAAAACAGAAAATTTTCCGGTAAATGACCGAAGACCGTCTGAGGGTTAAGTGCCACGTCATTCAAATCAACCTGAATACAAAGTCCTCTACAAAATCCTCAATGGCCCTGTCACCTTGGCGAAGGCTAAAGAGATGTTGCTGCTAGATCCATGCCTTTCTTTTGTTGAAGGTTGTGATAAGCGCTTTCGAAAAACTACTTCATGAACCTTCGAAACCTTTATAAATCATCTGTTTCGAATCAGTGGTTCGGAGCATGTATCAAACTGCCAAAGTCACGTGATTTCAGTAAACAAGGCATCATTACATCATAACTGTTTAGAAATGTTTTGAAATTTCAATGGTTCACCACTGTTGGGCGATCTCTGTGAACCCATGAATCATGCGGATTCACAAAGATCGCCCCCTAGCAGCGAACTATTGAACAAGTGCCTATAGTTTTTACCTGATCTCTCATCAGTTTTATACATTTGTAGACATTTTAATGAGACATTAGAATAATTAAAAGGAATAATAGTACAACCCGAATTCCGGAAAAGTTGGGATGTTTTTTAAATTTGAATAAAATGAAAACTATAAGACTTTCAAATCACATGAGCCAATATTTTATTCACAATAGAACATAGATAACATAACAAATGTTTAAACGAAGAAATTTTACACTTTTATCCACTAAATAAACTCATTTCAAATTTGATGCCTGCTGTAACAGGTCTGGTGATAGGGGTGGTGATGGCGCAGTGGATAAGACACATGCCTTTGTGTGAGAGACCCGGGTTCGAATCCACTGTGAGACACCAATGTGTCCCTGAGCATGACACTTAACCCCTAGTTGCTCCAGAGGCGTGCGACCTCTGACATATATAGCAATTGTAAGTCGCTTTGGATAAAAGCGTCAGCTAAAATGAATAAATGTAAATGTAAATGTCTCAAAATAGTTGGGACGGGGGCAACAAATGGTTTAAAAAGCAAGAAATTTAGAAAGGATTCAGGTGGGAGAACATCTAGCAACTAATTAAGTTCATTTATATCAGGTCTGTAACATGATTAGCTATAAAAGGGATGTCTTAGAGAGGTAGAGTCTCTCAGAAGTAAAGATGCGCAGAGGCTCTCCAATCTGTGAAAGAGTGCGTAAAAAGATTGTGGAACACTTTAAAAACAATGTTCCTCTACATCAAATTGCAAAGGCTTTGCAAATCTCATCATCTACAGTGCACAACATCATCAAAAGATTCAGAGAAACTGGAGAAATCTCTGTGCATAAGGGACAAGGACAAAGACCTTTATTGGATGCCCGTGGTCTCCGGGCCCTCAGACGACACTGCATCACTCATCGGCATGATTGTGTGAATGACATTACTAAATGGGCCCAGGAACACTTCCAGAAACCACTGTCGGTAAACACAATCCACCGTGCCATCTCCAGATGCCAACTAAAGCTCTATCATGCAAAAAGGAAGCCATATGTGAACATGGTCCAGAAGCGCCGTCGTGTCCTGTGGGCCAAGGCTCATTTAAAATGGACTATTTCAAAGTGGAAAAGTATTCTATGGTCCGACGAGTCCAAATTTGACTTTCTTGTTGGAAATCACGGACGCCGTGTCCTCTGGGCAAAAGAAGAGGGAGACCTTCCATTGTGTTATCAGCGTTCAGTTCAAAAGCCAGCATCTCTGATGGTATGGGGGTAAAGCTATATAAAGGTTTTAGAGCAACATATGCTCCCCTCCAGACGACGTCTATTTCAGGGAAGGCCTTGTGTATTTCAGCAGGACAATGCAAAACCACATACTGCAGCTATTACAACTGCATGGCTACATCGTAGAAGAGTCCGGGTGTTGAATTGGCCTGCCTGCAGTCCAGATCTTTCACCTATAGAGAACATTTGGCGCATCATTAAATGAAAAATGCATCAAAGACGACCACGAACACTTCAGCAGCTGGAAACCTATATAAGGCAAGAATGGGACCAAATTCCAACACCAAAACTCCAGACACTCATAAACTCAATGCCCAGACGTCTTCAAACTGTTTTGAAAAGAAGAGGAGATGTTACACCATGGTAAACGTGCCCCCGTCCCAACTATTTTGAGACCTGTAGCAGGCATCAAATTTGAGGTTGTTGTCGCATCGGCATCTGCGAACTCAAACATGTGTAAGTACCAATCTTTTATGCAGTAAGAATAAGGATGTGATTGGATAGATGTGAAGGTAATAAGTGATGCAGTAATTAAGTCTTCCTGGCAGAACTTATGCTAAAGCTTTCATATAACTGAGGGTTTATATACACAAGAGGAAAAGGAGGTAAATGAAGGACAGGTGTAGGAGATTAGTTGTCATGGTAGCAACCAAGGATTGCTATAGAAAGACAAGACAGCAATAGAGACAAGGGCTGAATCTGAAATCGCCCCCTATACCCTCAGGGCATTATTTCTGTGATGGGGTTAGAGAGGACTCAAGAGCGAGAGTGACAATCACAGTTCTTTAATAGAGTCAAAAGTCAGACCACAGGTAAACCAAACTGAAAAGTCAGTAATAAACAGCAACTGAGGACACCAGTAGAACTGGCAATATTACATGAACATAAATCTCCTCTGTGGTACTGGTAGAGACGAACAGCAGGCTGGTGAAACAGCGGCTAGGAGATTCACGGAACTGGATACAGGTGGCAAGCACCGAGCAGATAATCAGCCTCAGCTTAAGCACGTTAGGTTTCTGTGGACGTATAGATGAGCACAGGATAATTCCAGTAGAAATATTCCGTAGGACTCACAAGACAGGACAGGACAGGACAAGACTGAGATAAATTCAGGTTAGTGAGCATCTGAGACATCAAACAATCTGACAACAAGACAGGGCAAGAGAGGGTTAGAAGAAGCCAAGATAATGAGAGGAGGAACAGGTGGAGAGGAATGAGGGTAATGAAAAGTGATAACAGCTGTCAGTAATGAAAGCGGTGTGTGTGTGTGTGTGTGTGTGTGTGTGTGTGTGTGTGTGTGTGTGTGTGTGTGTCCAGCAGAGGGAGACAGAGAAGGAGACAGGATCATGACAATTTTAGGGGACAGCCATTTGCAGTGATGTCCGAAACTATGGTGGACGTAATTGAGTGCACTCATTCTATCCCACATTGCACCGCAATAACGAGTGTACAGCCGATGTACTCTCAACGGCTATCCAAATTCACTCACTCGATTTCATTCACTCCTTCAAGGGAATTTTATTAGTGGACTAATGTTGGGAATAGTGATTGAGGGTTTAGGGGGCGATTTCGGATTCAGCCAAGGGCAACAGGAAGTAAATACAACTCAACATAGGCACAACAAGACAAAAGATTATCAAAATAAGAGTCCATGAAACAGAGCTGTAAGATGCACCCCAATTCAGAGGCTGCATCCTTCGAAGGACACGGACTTCAAAGCCATATGCATTTTTTTATTATTTGTATCATTAGATATTTGAGTAAGCTGAAACCCAATACTTACGTTTAAAAGTTTATTTCTCTCAAAAATAAAATCCTGTCGTCACTGGCATATAATGAATTCTGGGGTAGGCAAGGCCTCGAAGGTTACATCTGTTGTATCCTTCATTTCACTGGAAACAAAGGCCGCATTTGAAGGATGCAATCTCTGAATTTGGACGCAGCATCAGGGAATGGTGACAACGTGACTAATTGGCTGCTATCGTTGCTCATTAATTCCAGATATTTTTTGGATTTGTCATCAGATAAACGGTAAAGCTTTCAATTCTCTTGCCATTTACACAATTTTATTTGAAATATATATATTTTTATGTAGCAAGATGAATGATTATTAAGTAATGTACAAAACAGAAATTTGAAATAATGTAATTTCAGTCTGTATTATTTTTTTTTTCAGTGAGTGCTTGATTGTCATTTGTTGCCCTGTGATGATGTGGGAGGGTCAGAGAAGAGCATGAAGAGTATTTAAAGCCCTAACTAGACTAAATAAAACTTTGGTTGGACTAAATACTAATTTTATCGGTTCTTGTTTTCTGAGACAGGCAGGATGGATTTATCTTCACAAGAATACGATCCCACTGAGTTTTGTTTTCCTGCAGTGAACAACTCTTGTTTTAAAGGCACACACCTTGTGTCCACTCAGACTGTGTTGTATCTCATATTGGTGTTGGCGATGACTGTGACTATTCTGGGAAATTCGGTGGTCATCATCTCCATAGCGCACTTCAAACAGCTCCAGACTCCCACTAATATCCTGGTGATGTCTCTGGCTCTCGCGGACCTGCTGCTTGGACTGGTGGTCATGCCTTTCAGTATGATCCGTTCTGTCAATGGCTGCTGGTACTATGGAGATACTTTCTGTTTGCTCCACTCCAGTTTCGACTTATTTCTCACATCTGCGTCTATTTTTCATCTAATTTTTATTGCTATTGATCGGCATCAGGCTGTGTGTTATCCACTTCAATACCCTTTGAGAATAACCATATCTGTTGCATGGGTCATGGTGCTGATAAGTTGGAGCATGGCTGCATTATATTCATATGGTTTGGTGTACTCAAAAGCGAATGTGGAAGGACTGGAGGAATTTATTGCATCCATATACTGTATGGGAAGTTGCACTCTGCTTTTCAATGCATTGTGGTCTGTTTTAGACACGTTACTAACTTTTTTCTTGCCTTGTTCTGTCATGGTTGGACTGTATGCAAGAATTTTCGTAATTGCAAGAAAGCACATTAGAACAATTGATGATGCAAACCAGCATGAAAATGATAGAACGTTTAAGAGCTCTCGGCGATCTGAGCGCAAAGCAGCAAAAACTCTCGGTGTGGTCGTGGGTGCCTTTATTATTTGCTGGCTGCCGTTTTTTATTAACTCCATAATGGATCCCTACATCAACTTTTCCACCCCAGTTGCTCTTTTTGAAGGGTTTGTCTGGTTAGGTTATATTAACTCAACCATAAACCCCATCATATATGGCCTTTTCTATCCATGGTTTAGAAAAACCCTTTTTCTCATTATAACGATGAGAATATTTGCACCAAACTCATCTGATATCAATGTTTTTACTGTTTGATTCCATTTCTGATCTCACTGTGCAGCACATGCTTCCTTTTGAAGATCACATAAAGTACAGTGTAAAATCAAATGTTTAATCTGTGATAAATTAAAGGGTAATCCAACATCAGATCTTTGGCACACTTACAGTGTATTACTGTGCATTATGCATGACATTAAATACACATTGCATTAAATACTGTAGATACTGATACTGTATAGGAAGTTGTAGTCTACTTCTCAGTAAATTGTGGTCAGTTTTAGACACATTACAAACTTTTTTCTTGCCTTGTTCTGTCATGGTTGGACTGTATGTGAGGAGTTTTATAGTTACAAAAAACATGTAAGAACAATCGGTGATCCAAACCCTCATGAAAATAAGAATGTGTTTAAAAGCTCTTAACGATCTGAGTGTAAAGCAGCAAAAACTCTCGGTGTGGTCGTGGGTGCCTTTATTATTTGCTGGTTGCGTTTTTTTTATTAACTCTATGATTGATCCCTATAAACTTTTCTACCCCAGTTGCTCTTTTTGGAGTGTTTGTCTGGTTGGTTAGGTTACATTAACTCAATCATAAACCACCCATGTGGTTTAGAAAAAAAAAACTTTCTCTCATTATAACAATGAGACTATTTGAACCAAACTTGTCTGATATTAATGTTTTCTATGTTTGACTTTATTTCATTGTGATCTGAACTCACATAAATAAAGAACAGTATATAATACTATGTTTTATCGGTGAAAAAATATAAAAACAGTGGCCTATAAAAAAATTCAACCTTTTGAAAAAAAACAAAAGCAGTCCATCCATCTTAGTTCAGTACATTGTGAAGCAGACTGACTATTTTAAACATAAACATACTGTACATAAATACCAGGTCCAAAAACGGCCCACTCGTTTAGTAGGCCTGTATGAGCAAAAATGAGGAAATCCTTACACATTTATAAACAGTATAAAGTGCTGCAGTATATGTATTTTTGTAGGCCAATCCGGAAGCATCATCCTGGTTCCCTCAACAAAAACCCAATAGGATTTTTTACATGGCTTTTGAATTATTGCAGAAAATAAGCTCTGTGGCTAACAAAAGTTTATGATACTTACATGTTTTGTTCATTTCAATAATCTTCACAAATGAACAACTTTTATGAATTTTAAAGTGTAAATATGTCCGCAGAAGTCAAAACCTAAACGTAGGCGAAACTATTCCACGGGCGCATGACTTCAACATCACCATCACTATGCTTGCAACAACTCTTTCAGTCTTTGCTTTAAAAACATTTTCCCTGAAAGTTAGAGTAATATAGGTTGCATAGAGTTATAATAGTTTGCAAGAGCACGATTATACACTCAAGGTGGCTGTGAAAGCGGAGTTGTACCCACTCAAAAAAACCATTGACTTCAGGACAATAGAACCATAGTTTTTCTGAGTTTTGGCCTACAAAAATACATCATTCTGTAGGACTGAGCAAATATGGGCAGAACTCTTTACTGCCCTAGTACTTCAAAAAGCCTTTTAAAGGTATACAGTACATGTGAATTAAAGAGGCACAATGGCCTTCATCATCACAGTCAGGCCAGGATTGGCTAATCGGGAGCACCGGGAGAATTCCCGGTGGGCCGGTATGTTTTATTGGCCAGGAGGGCTGGTGTTGTCATGGCACTGGGTTGAATGCTTTAGGCTCCAGGCACAGCTTTCTGAGTGTATATTTTTCTGAGTGTATAATGAACGTTGTGAAATAATTTACTAATATTAACTCTAATTTGGTGCTGCAATGATTTGCATATCGCGACGATAACCGACCTCAAAATCTGAGCTGCTTGCGTATTCAAACACCGCTCGTCGGCAATGGCAAAATGTTTGAGATGACCGATCAAAGTAAGCGGGATTTATGTTCGCGAGCCGCGGCCGCGAGCGAATCCAAACGCGACGCTTCACAAGATAAGATGCAAGTGGCTAAACTAAACAGCTGTTTTAATTACGAAAGAAGTTTTAAACGACCGAAAGAAATAATCAGTTTGTGAAGACTGTATCAATCAAAACTCAGCTTCGGGAAGGGGATATTTAGGTAGCCTAACCTAAAGATAAAGAGACTGAGAGAAGAAGAATGAGAGAAGATGGAGATGAGAAATGAGAGCAGGTAGAGGAATAGCCTATTGCATACTGTGCCCAGAATGAGAATAACTTTATTACAATGGATTCCTATTTAACACAGACATACATGTGTTCTTTGCCAATGATGATCAGCTAGTGTAAAAATAAACTCAATTTTAACAACACAAGCACATATATTATATTATATATTATTATATTATATATTGGCATTGTTGTATAAATATATATAGGCTATTTGTATACCTCGAATGTGTTTATATTTCCCCATATCAGCACTGGGACATTTCACTGTTTGTATTAGGCCTACTTCACTTGTCTGGGTGGGCATATGCCCCCGAACCCCCTAGCAAGATCACTTTTCGGACCTCTGTATTTTTAAAACCCTGTACCTCAAAATCTGAGCTGCTTGCGTATTCAAACACCGCTCGTCGGCAATGGTAAAATGTTTGAGATGACCGATCAAAGTAAGCGGGATTTATGTTCGCGAGCCGCGGCCGCGAGCGAATCCAAACGCGACGCTTCACAAGATAAGATGCAAGTGGCTAAACTAAACAGCTGTTTTAATTACGAAAGAAGTTTTAAACGACCGAAAGAAATAATCAGTTTGTGAAGACTGTATCAATCAAAACTCAGCTTCGGGAAGGGGATATTTAGGTAGCCTAACCTAAAGATAAAGAGACTGAGAGAAGAAGAATGAGAGAAGATGGAGATGAGAAATGAGAGCAGGTAGAGGAATAGCCTATTGCATACTGTGCCCAGAATGAGAATAACTTTATTACAATGGATTCCTATTTAACACAGACATACATGTGTTCTTTGCCAATGATGATCAGCTAGTGTAAAAATAAACTCAATTTTAACAACACAAGCACATATATTATATTATATATTATTATATTATATATTGGCATTGTTGTATAAATATATATAGGCTATTTGTATACCTCGAATGTGTTTATATTTCCCCATATCAGCACTGGGACATTTCACTGTTTGTATTAGGCCTACTTCACTTGTCTGGGTGGGCATATGCCCCCGAACCCCCTAGCAAGATCACTTTTCGGACCTCTGTATTTTTAAAACCCTGTACAGCTATTGCACTGAATATAAATTTGAATATTTTTTAAATAAAATGAATAACAAGGCTGTACAGAACACTGCACTATTGCAGACTTATATACTGAGGTTTCAATTACATTATTTTAATATAGTCAGACGGGAACTAAAGTGGGCCGGTCTAAGGCAAATTCCAGGGCTGAAAATGAGTCCCAATCCGGCCCTGATCACAGTATGCTAATGCCTATCTAGTGCAAGGGATTTCATCAATATGCTGATTGAGGACTGTTGGGACACTCCAGGCACGGGATGGTTCTGTCGGGAGAGATAGAGTCATTTGCACCTCAGTGACACGTCTGTACCATTTGCTTCATGGGACATATGCTTTCAACTACATACTGTTTATTTATTAGTGTGTTCTAATATGTAACTATGCCATGTTTGATCTCATCTGACAGCTTATACGCTGAAATGAATGGTGGTGAACTTAATAGAGATATTATATCCTAATGTACAATCTAGGTACTATTGGTTAAACAATCATTGAGGAGAATGTTAAAGCTGCCGTCGGCAACATTTTGTTGATTATATTCAGTGAAATCGACACTATAATCCGACAGAACAACATAAATAAAGTGGTTTTAGAAAAAAAACAAGCTTCTAACTCCACCTGGAGCGTGTTATTAGTTTTGCAAAAATCCACAGCTCCTGGATCATCGGGTCCAATCAGCGCAGGGGGGTTGTGAGATCTGACTGTCAATCACAGATCGGGCACACGCCACCCCTCGCGCACGTTACAATCACATGCACGCCTGAAGTTCGCGCAGTAACGAAGAGTGATGGCGGAAAATCAAGTAAACTCATTTAGAGTAGAAATGACGTTAGCAATTGCAATCTATCGGTAAATTAGCCAGGACAGCATACCTCCAAATAATCCATGGTGTGGATGCTGATGAGACGGGCGCGTTCACTGAAAATCTGGTGTACACGCACTGACGAGCATGAACTCGGTGGGAGGGTATTCGTTGATAGTGGGGGAGGGCCATTAGAGTTGTAAACATTCAAAATTTTGCCTAAATCCACTCAATCTGCCAGACTAGCCGACTGCAGCTTTAATGTCCTTCTCTCCCTCTTGATCACTACCCATTTGCCTCATCTTTTGGTTTCCTGTCGGTCAAAAGGTAACTGTTGATCTGGGAGAAAGGCTTTAACCCCGCCACTCCCGCACACCGGTGCGTAACCTCAGGCTTTTACGGCCTCGTCTGCACAACAGTGCATTATTTGTTACAACTAAGTTTTCTATACAGTATGTTGTTCCATTCTTCTGTCTCTATATTTAAACATGTATCTTAATAAATAACTTTGCCTGCTTTAAAGGCTTTGAAAATCTTTCCTTTTATCACTGATTATGTTGAAAGCTAAAAAGTGATTATAACTTTCGTAATCTAAACGTTCAGGTTAAATCCTACGTTTTCCTATCAGTTCTAAGAAAGTCCTTTACCTTTAAAGAATTAGAGGTTAAAGAGTAACAACAACTTTAATGGAGTCAGATTAATTATATTGGAGTCAGATAAATATTTGAATTATACACGTCATCCTTCAACTGCCTTTTGTTCCGATCATTGGTTAAAAAAATACTAATTTTAACACGGAAAAAAAAATTAATGAACATCAGAAGGTATGTTGAAATATACAGTAGGCTACAACTTACCTAAATGTACCATGGTAATAGTAATGTCTTAAATAATAATGTACCAAATGACAGGGTTCAAAAGTTTACTCAAGTTAAGATAGCCTATTTCTTTTCTTTTTTTACAAGTACTGTACCTGATAAATTTCCAAAGGAATTGATAGAAAATCAAATAGTTTGTAATTTTATTTAGTCCCAAATTTGTGGATTATAATTGAATCGAATCGTGGAATTGTCAATACTTGCCCTAAACCTTATTCATCTCACTGGTAGTAATTCTACGTGTGTCATGCTCTGGCTAGAGCAGGCAGAGCAGAGACCACAACAGCGGAGGAGACAGGACTGAAGACCCCCACAAGAGAGCAGGCGGAGCTGTAGACCACCGTGGAGCATGGAACCATAACTGTACTGGCCATGCTGGATACCGTGGCAAAACTGAAACCGATCATAGAGAGATTATTTACAGCCTCAATTGCCATAACAGGGAGCTCAGAAAATTCAAAATCAGCCTCTGTGGCTGTGACTGGGCAGACAAAGGATTCAAGAACGACCTTCTTGGCCAATACTGGACAGGCAGAGAGTTCATAGATGGCCTCCTTGTCAATAACAGGGCAAGCAGAGAGTTCAGATTTGACTTTCTTGGCTGTGACAGGGCAGACAGAAAGTGCATATTCGGCCTGCTTGGCCATGACAGGGCACACAGAGATAACAAGAAGCACATGTAAAACAGCACATGTTTTACATTTTTTTACGATTAGGTGTTGCGCTAATCACTCCGCTCAAGTAGCAGTGCTTCGCCTTCTGAGAATATAGTTCCCATGTATACGGTTAGAAGATGGCTGTGTCTCATATGACCTTGTTATTTGTACACGCTGTGAATCTAAATCACAACATATAAATAGGAAAATGTTGGCGTTATTTTGTCACTTATTGGGAGCAGTAGGCTAGATAGAGCCGTTTACCTCCAGTATTTGTGCTAAGCTAGGCTAGCGGTGGGTGTGTCAGACTGAGTTACGGCACGCACGGAGATGAGAAGGGTATGTATTGACTTATCTAACTCTGGGGGATACAGTGAATAAGCTAAAGTCCCAAAAAGTTGGCGTGTTCCTTTAAGGGGAACTCGTCTTCCCTCCTCAGCATTCAGCGCGCGTCGTCCGGTTACGACAGGATACACGGTAAAACTCTCTCCAAAATTATATATTCACGTTATAATGCTTGATCTGTAGATAAAGGGCACTGGATTTGCATAAAATGACTTTATTTTGCTTGAGTTTATTGCTGTTTCTAAATGACTTGCTACCGTGTGCCTGTTAGATCACACAGCACAAGGACTATGAGTTGGCATCAAACGCACAATAACTGGAATTTAAAACTGTTAAGAAATAAATGATCAATAAACTGTTGTACAGATAACGTACACTAGGATTTGTGCGCTCGACATTTCTTCGCTTTGTGCCGTGAAATTTTAAATGCGCACATGCGCAGCACTGTGACTCCGTGTTGCTTTAAGCACACCATTCTGCACCCACGAAGCGCATACACGCTCTCGCTCTGTTTTGAAGCGTTTCATATTATCATGGTTTTGAAAGATTATTGAATCACAATGAAAGATTATTGAATGCCCATCTTGTTCTGTCGTATCTATCATATCGTGTTGCCCCATTAAAAAAGCTGCACAATAAATTTAAAATAAGCTTAATTTAATTGTATAGTATTTGTGTGTAGTGTGTGTGTGTGTATATGTATATATATATATATATAATTATTTGCATTCATATATAAATATTAAATTGTTAAATGTATGAATACGTAAATTACTTTTTTAAGATAACACATTTTTTTCAGAATCTCACTAAGTTTATTAAAAAAAATGCATAGCTATTGAATAATTTTTTTTATATTTAAAGGTGTCAACTATAATCTTACACTGCAAAATGATAACTTACAAAGGATTAAATTCATCACAATTATTTAATGAATGAAGCACACAGAAAAATGTATGACAAAGCCCTAAAACAGACAATTAATCGGCATAATCGTCAAAGCCCTAAAACAGACAATTAATCGTCAAAGCCCTATGACTGACAATTAATCGGCATAACCGCAATTATTTTTTAGACAATTAATCGTCAGCCAAATTTCGTAATCGTGACAAGCCCAGCGGTCGCTGCCGCCACCAGATTTGGGGACACTGAGAACACTAGATTTGGAATTATTGGACTCGACCCAATCGCCACTCGTACCGACCTCAGAGGTGAATCCATCACACTGTCCCTCAGTCTCCTTTATCCTGGAACTGATCCAGTGATAGAAGGGATTTATGGCAAACCATGGCATGGTGGCCATGACGTGAAGGGACGAGACTCTGGCGTGGCGGCCATGATGTGAAGAGACTTTGGCGGGCGGCCATGACGTGAAGAGATGAGACTCTGGTGTGGCAGCCATGACATGTAGAGACGAGACTATGGTGTGGCAGCCATGATGTGAAGAGACGAGACTATGGTGTAGCGGCCATGATGTGAAGAGACGAGACTCTGGTGTGGCGGCCATGACATGAAGAGACGAGACTCTGGTTTGGCGGCCATGATGTGAAGAGACGAGACTATGGTGTGGCGGCCATGACATGAAGAGACGAGACTATGGTGTAGCAGCCATGACATGATTAGACGAGACTATGGTGTGGCGGCCATGACGTGAAGAGACGAGACTATGGTTTGGCGGCCATGACGTGAAGAGACGAGACTATAGTGTGGCAGCCATGACGTGAAGAGACGAGACTCTGGCGTGGCGGCCATGACGTGAAGAGACGAGACTCTGGCTTTGCAGCTAAGACATATAGAGACGAGACTCTGGTGTGGCGGCCATGACGTGAAGAGACGAGACTCTGGTGTGGCGGCCATGACGTGAAGAGACGAGACTCTGGTGTGGCGGCCATGACGTGAAGAGACGAGACTCTGGTTTGGCGGCCATGATGTGAAGAGATGAGACTCTTGTGTGGCAGCCATGACGTGAAGAGATGAGGCTATGGTGTGGCGGCCATGACTTGAAGAGACAAGAGACTCTGGCTGGCGGCCATGACGTGAAGAGACGAGACTCTGGTGTTGCGGCCATGACGTGAAGAGACGAGACTCTGGCTGGCGGCCATGACGTGAAGAGACAAAACTCTGGTGTGGCGGCCATGACGTGAAGAGACGAAACTCTGGTGTGGCGGCCATGACGTGAAGAGACTCTGGCGTGGCGGCCATGACGTGAAGAGACTCTGGCGTGGCGACCAAGACGTGATGAGACTCTGGCTGGGCGGCCATGACGTGACGAGATTTTGACGCTCTGACCATGACATAAAGAGACGACACTCTCGTGTGGCGGCCATGACGTGAAGAGACTCTGGCGTGGCGGCCTTGACGAGATGAGACACTGGTGTGGTGGCCATGACGTGAAGAGACGAGACTCTCGTGTGGCGGCCATGATGTGAAGAGACTCTGGCGTGGCGGCCTTGACGTGATGAGATACTGGCGGGGTGGCCATGACGTGATGAGACTCTGGTGTGGCGTCCATGACGTGAACAGACTCTGGCGTTGTGGCCATGACGTAAAGAGACTCTGGCGTGGCGGCCATGACGTGACGAGATTTTGACTATGGTATGGCGGCCATGACGTGAAGACAAGAGACTCTGGCTGGTGGCCATGATGTGAAGAGACGAGACTCTGGTGTTGCGGCCATGACGTGAAGAGACGAGGCTATGGTGTGGCAGCCATGACGTGAAGAGACAAAAGACTCTGGCTGGCGGCCATGACTTGAAGAGACAAGAGACTCTGGCTGGCGGCCATGACTTGAAGAGACAAGAGACTCTGGCTGGCAGCCATGACGTGAAGAGACGAGACTCTGGTGTTGCGGCCATGACGTGAAGAGACGAGACTCTGGCTGGCGGCCATGACGTGAAGAGACAATAGACTCTGGCGTGGCGGCCATGACGTGAAGAGACTCTGGTGTGGCGACCATGACGTGACGAGATTTTGACGTGGCGACCATGACATAAAGAGACGAGACTCTCGTGTGGCGGCCATGACGTGAAGAGACTCTGGCGTGGCGGCCTTGACGTGATGAGACACTGGTGTGGTGGCCATGACGTGAAGACACGAGACTCTTGTGTGGCGGCCATGACGTGAAGAGACTCTGGTGTGGCGGCCTTGACGTGATTTGACTCTGGCGTGGCGGCCATGACGTGACGAGATTTTGACGCGGCGACCATGACACGAAGAGACGAGACTCTGGTGTGGCGGCCATGACGTGAAGGGACGAGGCTTTGGTGTGGTGGCCATGACGTGAAGAGACTAGACTCTGGCATGGTGGCCATGACGTGACGAGATTTTGACGTGGCGACCATGACATTACGAGTTTTTGACGTGGTGACCATGACGTGAAAAGACGAGGTGACCATGACGTGACAAGACGAGACTCTGGCATGGCGGCCGTGATGTGAAAAGACGAGACTCTGGCATGGTGGCCATGACGTGACGAGATTTTGACTTGGCGACCATGACGTGACGAGATTTTGACGTGGTGACCATGAAGTGACGAGACAAGACTCTGGCCTGGCGGCCGTGACGTGACAAGATGAGACTCTGGCGTGGCGGCCATGACGTGACGAGACTCTGGCGGCCATGACGTGACCTGACGAGACTGGTGTGGCGGCCATGACTTGACGAGACTCTGAAGTGGCGGCCATGATGTGATGAGACGAGAATCTGGCCTGGTGGTCATGACGTGAAGAGACGAGACTCTGGCATGGCGACCATGACGTGACGAGATTTTGACGTGGTGACCATGACGTGACAAGACAAGACTCTTCGTGTGGTGGCCATGACGTGATGAGACGAGACTCTGGCGTGGTGGCCGTGACGTGAAGAGACGAGACTCTGGCATGGCATCCATGACGTGACGAGATTTTGACATGGCGACCATGACGTGACGAGACGAGACTCTGGCGTGGCGGCCATGACATGACGTGACGAGACTCTGATGTGGCGGGCATGACGTCACGAGACGAGACTCTGGCTGTATAGCTTTCATTTCTCTTGCCATTTACACAATTTTACTTGAAATATATATTTTTTTTGTGTACCAAGATGAATGATAATTGAGTATTGGACAAAACAGAAATTTTAAATAATGTCATTTCAGTTTGTATATTTTTTTATTTGTTTTTTTTAATGTACTTGATTGTCATTTGTTGCCCTGTGATGATGTGGGAGGGTCAGAGAAGAGCATGAAGAGTATTTAAAGCCCTAACTAGACTAAATACAATTTTATAGGTTCTTGTTTTCTGAGACAGGCAGGATGAATTTATCTTCACAAGAATACGATCCCTCTGAGTTTTGTTTTCCTGCAGTGAACAACTCTTGTCTTAAAGGCACACACAATGTGTCCACTCAGACTGTGTTATATCTCATGTTCGTGTCAGTGATAACTATGACTATTCTAGGAAATTCGGTGGTCATCATCTCCATAGCGCACTTCAAACAGCTCCAGACTCCCACTAATATCCTGGTGATGTCTCTGGCTTTTGCGGACCTGCTGCTTGGACTGGTGGTCATGCCTATAAGTATGATCCGGACTGTCAATGGCTGCTGGTACTATGGAGATACTTTCTGTTTGCTCCACTCCAGTTTCGACATATTTCTCACAGCTGTGTCTATTTTTCATCTAATTTTTATTGCTATTGATCGACATCAGGCTGTGTGTTATCCACTTCAATACCCTAGGAGAATAAACATACCTGTTGCATGGGTCATGGTGCTGGTAAGTTGGAGCATGGCTGCGTTATATTCATACAGTTTAGTGTACTCAAAAGCGAATGTGGAAGGACTGGAGGAATTTATTGAATCCATATATTGTATGGGAAGTTGCACTCTGCTTTTCAATGCATTCTGGTCCATTTTGGACACGTTACTAACTTTTTTCTTGCCTTGTTCTGTCATGGTTGGACTGTATGCAAGAATTTTCGTAATTGCAAGAAAGCACATTAGAACAATTGATGATGCAAACCAGCATGAAAATGAAAGCACATTTAAGAGCTCTCGGCGATCTGAGCGCAAAGCAGCAAAAACTCTCGGTGTGGTCGTGGGTGCCTTTATTATTTGCTGGCTGCCGTTTTTTATTAACTCTATGATTGATCCCTACATCAACTTTTCCACCCCAGTTGCTCTTTTTGAAGTATTTGGCTGGTTATGTTACATTAACTCAACCATAAACCCCATCATATATGGCCTTTTCTATCCATGGTTTAGAAAAACCCTTTCTCTCATTATAACAATGAGAATATTTGCACCAAACTCGTCTGATATCAATGTTTTCACTGTTTGATTCCATTTCTGATCTCACCGTGCAGCACATACTTCCTTTTGAAGATCACATAAAAGACAGTGTAAAATCAGATGCTTAATCTTTGATAAATTAAAGGGTGATCTAAAATGAGATCTCTGGCACACTTACAGTGTATTACTGTGCATTATGCATGACATTAAATTAAGAGACTCTATAGGAAGTTGCCGTCTACTTTTCAGTAAACTGTGGTCAGTTTTAGACTCATTACAAACTTTTTTCTTACCTTGTTCTGTCATGGTTGAACTGTAAGGATTTTTATAGTTGCAAATGTAAAACATGTAAGAACAATCGGTCAGGCAAACCATCATGAAAATGAGAATGTGTTTAAAAGCTCTCAACGATCTGAGCGCAAAGCAGCAAAAACTCTCGGTGTGGTCGTGGGTGCCTTTATTATTTGCTGGCTGCTGTTTTTTATTAACTCTATGATTGATCCCTACATTAACTTTTCCACCCCAGTTGCTCTTTTTGAAGTGTTTGTCTGGTTAGGTTACATTAACTCAAACATAAACCCCATCATATATGGGGGGTTTTTTCTACCCATGGTTTAGAAAAAAACTTTTTCTCATTATAACAATGAGACTATTTGAACCAAACTTGTCTGATATCAATGTTTTCACTGTTTGACTTTATTTCATTGCGATCTGACCTCAGTGAGGAACAGTGTAAAATACAATGTGTTTTATCTGTTAAAAAGATCAAAACAGTGGCCTATATAAAAATTAAACCTTTAAAAAAAAAAAAAAAGAAGCAAAAGCAGTCCATCCATCTTAGTTTAGTACATTGTAAAGTAATGACAGAAATGACTATTTTAAACATAAACATACTGTACATAAATACCAGATCCAAAAACGGCCATACAGATACAGTTTGGTAAGTTGTAGCCTACTGTATATTTCAACATACCTTCTTATGTTCATTCATGTTATAATTAGTATTAAATTCTTTCTTTTTTTTTCATCATTCGGGATGCAATATGTATTTTATGTCATGCATAAAAAGGGGGATGATGTATTTTTGTAGACCAAAACCCAGAATCGAGTTAGCATTTTAACACTTCCGGTTCCATTGTCCTGAAGTCAATGTTTGTTTGTTTTTTGAGTGGGTATTTGGTTAAGTGCTTGAAATAAGGTCTGTGGTGAACACAAGCTCATTTTTTTCACATTTTATTCTATGATAAAAAAAAATACATCAGTAATACTCTCTATGGATTAAATTAAAAAAAGCTGTTACTTGTCTTGTAAAAGGTGTTTTTTAACAAGAGTCTAAACAAGAGGTTGTGGGGGCATTAAACGTCATCAGGCTGAACAGGAAAACTAATACTCACAACTGAGTGTATAATCGTTATCTTGCAAACTATTATAACTCTATATAAATCGCTCAAGCAATGTTTGACTGAGGAAAGACGTCAATAAAACAGCTTGTAAACATGTCACTCTGTTACGTTTACCTCAGAAAAGCAATTCAATGTACATAGCTTGATAGTTAGCTATATAAAGGAACTCCAGCACGAAACGTTTTGTTAAATATATGTCTCGAATGGACCTCACCCGAGGAGCTGTCCAAGAGTCGGCTGGATGGTTGGTTTCTGCAAGGGCGTCAGCAGGCCCCCCGCCACAAACCAGCGCCCATCTTCCCGGAAGTTCAAGACGAACTCACGAAGTCGTGGCGCGCGCCATACTCAGCTCGCCACTGCTGCTGGCTGGAGATCTAAAGCACTGCACCCCTCAAAGGCTTGCCGGAACACTTCAGCCCTCACTGGACGCGCTTTCTCAGCTTCTGGTCAGGCTGCTTCGGCTCTACACAGCATGGCGGTGTTACAAGTGTATCAGGCAAAACTTCTCCAGTCAATGGACGAGTCTGGCCCAAACCCTGAGACATTCCGTGACCTGCGCAGCGCCACAGATATAGCGCTGCGCGCTACAAAGGCTGCCGCCCAGGCCATCTGTAGAGGCATGGCTAACCTTGTTGTGCTCGAGCGCCACCTCTGGCTGAACCTCACTAACATTAAGGAAGCGGACAGAACTCCGTTCCTCGATTCACCTATCTCCAGCTCCGGTCTCTTCGGCCTGGCGGTGAAAGGATTCTCTGAGAGGTTCACTGAGGTACAGAAGTCTTATTAGGCCATGAGACACTTCCTACCAAAACGCCTCAGGTCTCCCAGCCCCGCGGCTGACACCCGAAGTCGCTCAAGGTCAGCTAAGCGCTACCCGCTGCCCTGGCGCCAGGGCATCCGACCCCGCATTGCATTGGACCCTGAGCCACCGAAGCCCTCCTAGCTGCGGGGGGAAAAAGAGAGGGTCTGAGTCTCGCGCTTGCCGGACAGCCCTCGAAAAGAGCTCATCTGAAACTCACAGCTCCCTGTTCAGCTCAGGCGGCTGGAGTTTTTCACAATGTAGTCAATGGGCCCGTCGCGTTGCACGCGCCCCTGCAAACAAACGCTGTTTTTACAGCGACCCAAATAAAATCACAAATAGAGTATGTTTCAAACACACAACACCCGGGTACCCAGTCCCCATGCATTAGGCGGCGACCCCCCTGGGGTGGAACTGGGGAGCCCACTGCAGGCAAGGATGATTCCGTGGAGGACGACTCCGATGCCGACTCCACGTTTTCCGCGAAGACTGACGGATACGGATGGTGTCTCAGGAGTCGTGGTGGAACAAGCATGGTCCCCAAGCATCGCGACGGCTAACATACGACCCTCTGGAATCACTGGTAGTGTGGCAGGAGGTGAAGACATGGTGGGACCCTGCAGCTCCTTCCGAGACAAACAGTCCACCATACTGCAGAACGGGCGGCGGACCAATCTCTCCCGTTCAGCTAGAGGAGGGGGGACATTGAGACCCGCGATGAGGTAGCGATTGACCAGGATTTATGGCAAGAAAAACCTCCTCCACGACTTGGGCGTATCTCCTCAGGGTCAACTCACCCTGGGGAGGGACAGGAAGCTTGCCATTCAAACTGTCGGCGATAGCCGACTGGCACCATAGTTCCTGGTCAGTAGGCTGTAGTATAGCGGGAAATGACATACTGTCTGCTGTGTTCTGTTTTGGCCGGTTCATTCTGTTGGGAGTTTGAGGATGAACCCAAGCGCAGACAGGATGCTTGACAGTTTATTTAAGACAAAAACCAGGGAAAACAAAACCCACGAGGAGGCAAAACATGGACAGGAGAAGGAGTGACTAAACTAGACTAAGACTAGGGATGGCTGCCGCGAAACAGTCGTTCCGAAGCTTTGCGAGATCCCGAAGCGCAGATGTTTCGAAACACTGATCCGAAGCGTGATTCAAAACACCCATGTCACGTGACTATGGCCAAACGAAGCCTCGAAGTGTTTCACTAGTGTTTCATCAGGTGTGATCTGCCGAATCAGCGTTTGATTGACACGGTCGGGAACAACAGACCACACAATCGCACATCTGTATAAAAGTGAAATCAACGCATATTGACCTCGTGGGTTTTTGTGAGATGAGTTTGATTTTGAGATAGCGGATTTTGGTGATAGTGACATAGTGCGATTTAATTAGTTATAGGCTATTTAGGCTTACATTTAAATTTACACAACACATTGACTGATAGGCTAGAGACAGACAGAGTATAGCCTACATATAGTGACACATTAATAGATGCATATATATAAATATAGACAGATATATTAATAGATAGATTTGCCCAGAACTCATGATCCACTAACTTACTGGAAAGAGAGGGCAGTAATCTTTCCTCATTTGTATGTCCTAGCTAAAAAATATCTTTGCATGCCAGCAGCAACAAATGTCCCTTGTGAAGGGATTTTTTCAAAGGCTGGAGAAATTATCTGTAAAAAAAGAAGTAGGCTAAGTCTTTCCAGAGAAATTCATATTTTTGAATAAAAATCTCTAAAAAAGTGAGACATTGTGGCTTGATTTATTTTATTAATATTTATTTTGCAGGACCAAAATAACATTATGCACAGGTTACAAGCTTCACATATTAGAAAAATACAATAATAAATAAAAAACACATTTTTTAATGGCTCGTCAAGGTTGTTTCAGATCAACACCTGCAAGTGACCACTAGGTGTCGCCGTGGAGACGGGTGTCGGATTGATTCGAAGCCTCGAAACAATATGGCCCATTTGGTTCAACTGTTTCATTGCTTCACGAAGCCTCGATCTGCCCATCACTACCTAAGACTTGACAGATAACTAGACGATAAACAAACAGCAAATACAGAATCAGAACTTTCTCTAGACAATACACTTGACAGGATACTCACAAGGAATTATAAGGTATGATAATGAACCAGCACAGGACAGCAAACACAAGGGGATTAAATAGGGAGAAACTGATAATGACAGCAGGTGACACAGATGAAACAATGACTAATGAGGAGAACAAGGGGGCGGGGTTAAGAGACGAGACAACACAAGCACAAGCCCCAAACAAAGGGCCATGTGCTTGCACAAAAAACATGGGTCTGTCATGATCCTGCCTAAAGACTAGCGAAAATCAAGGACTAGAAGGCATAATCATGACATTGGGAGCATTTATAAAACATATTCTACATCTTAGGTGGCATTAGCCTCCGCCCACATTCTGAATAATATATTTTATTCTGGTGCACTTCACGTTATCGCTACTGCGTAATAGTAGCCTATTCACCAAATAAACATATCCTATTCAATGCATTCACAGTCGCTTTCACAGACATAATTGGTATCCCACAAACTGCATAGCGTTTTTTGTATGTCATTATGTCAGTATTTGCTATTTTCTACCATGCACAAATAAAAGTCACTGAACTTTTGCTGTGTAATTGTAACAATGATCACTCAAACACACCATACCAACAATTACTAAAAACACAAACAAAAACTGATTTTAAAGAATATGTGCAGTACTAGTACTAGTATCTATTGAATAAGTACTAGTAGCTAATGAATAAGTACTAGTATCTATTTAATAAGTACTAGTAGCTAATGAATAAGTACTAGTATCTATGGCAAGCCGTTTTAGCTTTAATTGTACCCAGCCTTACTCGTCGTAATTACATTTTTACTAGTAATAATTCAATTAGAGAGCTCTACAATTCAATTATTACTAGTAACAATTACAATTAGAGAGCTCTCTAATTCGATTATTACTAGTAACAATTACAATTAGAGAGCTCTCTAATTCAATTATTACTAGTAACAATTACAATTAAAGAGCTCTCTAATTCAATTCTTACTAGTAACAATTACAATTAGAGAGCTCTCTAATTCAATTCTTACTAGTAACAATTATTATTAGAGAGCTCTCTAATTCAATTATTACTAGTAAGAATTACAATTACAGAGCTCTCTAATTCAATTCTTACTAGTAACAATTGCAATTAGAGAGCTCTACAAATGAATTTTGACTAGTCATATGTCTCCATTGACTTCCATTCATTTTTAATTAGAGAGCTCTACAATTGAATTGTTACTAGTAAGAATTACAATTAGAGAGCTCTCTAATTCAATTATTACTAGTAAGAATTACAATTAGAGAGCTCTCTAATCCAATTCTTACTAGTAACAATTACAATTAGAGAGCTCTCTAATTCAATTCTTACTAGTAACAATTACAATTAGAGAGCTCTCTAATTCAATTCTTACTAGTAAGAATGCAATTGCAGAGCTCTCTAATTCAATTATTACTAGTAAGAATTACAATTAGAGAGCTCTCTAATCCAATTATTACTAGTAACAATTACAATTAGAGAGCTCTCTAATTCAATTCTTACTAGTAAGAATGCAATTACAGAGCTCTCTAATTGAATTTTTACTAGTAAAAAAACGAATTAAAGATATGTTAAATTGGAGAGCTCTGTAATTGAATTAGAGAGCTCTGCAATTGCATTCTTACTAGTAACAACTGAATTAGAGAGCTCTCTAATTTTAATTGTTACTAGTAATAATTGGAATAGAGAGCTCTCTAATTGGAATTCTTACTAGTAATAATTCAATTAGAGAGCTCTACAATTGCATTCTTACTAGTAACAATTGAAATAGAGAGCTCTCTAATTGAATTAAAGAGCTCTGCAATTGAGTTGTTACTAGTAAGAATTGAATTAGAGAGCTCTCTAATTGTAATTCTTACTAGTAACAATTGCATTAGAGAGCTCTCTAATTGAATTGTTACTAGTAAGAATGCAATTAGAGAGCTCTATAATTCAATTACAGAGCTCTTTAATTGTAATTGTTACTAGTAACAATTCAATTAGAGAGCTCTACAATTAAATTGTTACTAGTAAGAATTGAATTAGAGAGCTCTCTAATTGTAATTGTTACTAGTCATAATTGGATTAGAGAGCTCTCTAATGGAATTGTTACTAGTAACATTTGAATTAGAGAGCTCTCTAATGGTAATTCTTACTAGTAACAATTCAATTGTAGAGCTCTCTAATTGTAATTCTTACTAGTAACAATTCAATTAAAGAGCTCTGTAATTAAAAATGAATGGAAGTCAATGGAGACATATGACTAGTAAGAATTCATTTGTAGAGCTCTCTAATTGGAATTGTTACTAGTAAGAATTGAATTAGAGAGCTCTGCAATTGTAATTGTTACTAGTAATAACTGAATTAGAGAGCTCTCTAATTGTATTTTCACTAGTAAGAATTGAATTAGAGAGCTCTCTAATTGTAATTGCTACTAGTAAGAATTGAATTGTAGAGCTCTCTAATTGAATTCCTACTAGTAAGAATTGCATTAAAGAGCTCTCTAATTGAATTAAAGAGCTCTGCAATTGCATTCTTACTAGTAAGAACTGAATTAGAGAGCTCTCTAAATCAGTTTTTACTAGTAATAATTGCATTAAAGAGCTCTCCTAATGTAATTCTTACTAGTAAAAACTGATTTAGAGAGCTCTCTAATTTAATTCTTACTAGTAAGAATGCAATTGCAGAGTTCTTTAATTCAATTAAAGAGCTCTGCAATTATATTCATACTAGTAAGAATCGAATTAGAGAGCTCTCTAATCGCAATTGTTACTAGTAAGAATTGAATTAGAGAGCTCTCTAATTGTAATTGCTACTAGTACGAATTGAATTGTAAAGTTCTCTAATTAAATTTTTACTAGTAAAAATGAAATTACAACAAGTAAGGCTGGGTACAATTTAAGCTAAAACGGCTTGCCATAGTGCTTCTTTGCGTGCCTATTTAGACATTTGCTTCGCAGCACCTGATGGGCTGGCGTTAATGTGACGTAATGTAACAGTCTATGGTTAAGATAAACATCGTCACTATTTTTAGTTAATTAATAAATATTGAAATAAATTGTAGATAGGACATTTGTACTTTTTTTTTTTTGTCCCTCTGTCTGGGCCCCATCCCGCCAATCGGGCCCTAGGCACGTGCTTAGTTTGCCTTTGCGTTAATCCGGCTCTGCTCTTGCCTGTCTTCAAAACTTGAGAACCCTGTATCTGATTTCTAATGCAAGGGGTAGAAATCAATACATTCTTTGCTGATACTTCCTCGTCATCACGGAGAGCGCAGTTTGCACCGCTTTCTCCTTCTTTCCACAAGCGCTCGCTCTCGCGTCTCCGCTATGGAACATTAAACAGTGACGCGCCTGGAAAAACAAGCTCGCACGTCGCTTCTATTATAAGCGCGCTTCCCGCGCGCCTACATTTGAAATTTGCACGCGCAAAAAACGTGCTATGTGAACGTGTGAACAGCCCTTTATGGCATCGTGACATTAGCCTAATTCAACATATTTCCATATGTGGGTCTTTCCTCCTTTCGTGTCAACAAGTGGATTCAGATCCACCACATTAGCAGCGCCGCCGGTCGCCATGTCTCAGTGTTTTTATGAAGAGGACGTAACTCTGCACCAAGCTGGTACCGTAACCGTTAATTTTTTTTAGTACCGACTTGGTACCGAGTTTTTTGACAACACTACTAGTATCTATTTAATAGGTACTAGTATCTTTTTAATAGGTACTAGTATCTTTTTAATAGGTACTAGTATCTAATGAACAAGTACTAGTAACTAATAAATAAGAACTAGTATCTAAAGAATAAGCACTAGTTTCTAAAGATAGGCACTAGTACCTAATGAATAAGCACTATCTAAAGAATAAGAACTAGTACCTAAAGAATAAGCACTAGTCGCTAATGAATAAGTACTAGTACTTAATGGAATAGATACTAGTATCTAAAAAATAAGTACTAGTAGCATGAAAATAGAGACTAGTAGGTTAAAATGATTAAATGTTAAAACGGCTTGCCATAAAGCACAGCTCTAATGCAAGTGTGTGAGATGTCGTCATCTATTTTGGAGTGATTGCAATGTATTAAACTTGTACTGTAGATCAGCGTCGTTTCTGGAAAAATCATTCACCGCTTTATTACGAGTTTAAAAGAGCGCGAGCGTCATTAACGTGCCCAGACGTGACGCTTTGAATTTGCGCGAATAACATCGCGTCGGGAGCTGGCTAAAAACGCTACAAAAGTAAAAAAGACGTTTAAATTCAAAGTTAAAAAGCCAACGCATACAACATTTTTAAATGTTTCAAATAAAGGATTTCGGGTCTATCTTCTAAATTCTGCTGATGATTAGATTATACCTGTGACAATCAGCGGCTGGAGTGCCCGCATGAGCCACTGGAGGGCACTCTCTTCCTGCGTTATGTTCCACCACGGACTCATTATTTTTGATTATTGTTTCATCAGTCTCACCTGTGCACCCTCAGCTTCCCTTTATCTGGACTGTTCTGTTCTGTGCCCATTTGTGAAGTATTGTTTTACCCAAACTCTGTCTTAGTTTGTACCTCTTGTTTCTCCGTGCTTGGACTTGATCTTTTGTGTTTGAACTTGGACTCTGATATAGTTTTGTGAACCTTTGCTGCCTGCCTCTGACCATTGCGTGTTTGACTACGATTCTGGATTGCCCTTGACATCTTTTAGTTTTTGTCTGCTTGTTCTCAGTTTGCCATCTCCTTTAATAAATATCTGCGAATGGATCCGACCGCCTCAGCCTCTTCGTGACAATACCCTGACATCAGTTTAGAATTTTTTTTCTAATCAGTAGTAATCGTGTCTTTCTCTTCTACTTGATTTGTGTATAGCATATTTAAGCTAGCAATGCAATGCATAATATCATATTACTTATATTAATAATATGACAATATCTGCAGTCAATATTGATTAAATGGGAGGGGAAAATCCTGCCCATACCGCAGCTATAAAAAAAATGATAAAAGCATCACTGAAGTAGTATTCTGGAACTGTGAATAAATTGAATAAAACAGCAAAACAACAATAACAATAACATCTTCATTAAACAAAAAAGAGATACCTTAGATGAAGTTTGATTAATATGTACATGCAGTAGCCTACTGGTAAAAAGTCTGGACCAATTACTATTTTTAATGTTTTTGAAAGAAGTTTTTATTATGCTCTACAAGCCTGCATTTATTTGATCAAAAATACAACAAAAAAAACAGGAATATTCAGCAAGGATGTGTTAAATATATAAAAAGTGATAGTGAAGACTTTTTATGTACTGTGTAAGTAAAAACATTTCAAATTAAATGTTGTATAAATTAAAAGGTTAGGAATCATATTTGTTTCAAGAGTTTTTTATTGGGGGTGGGGGGCCTCCAACATGAATATTGCTTAGGGCCTCCAAATGTCTAGAACCGGCCCTGGGCAAGAGTGACATTTTTGGCAGTTTTGGATTAAATAAAAGTAGGCTACAGTTAAGTCAAATAAAACATGTTTTATCTCCTGTTTGGTAACACTACAATAAGATACCATTCATTAACATTACTTAATGTGTTATCTAACATCAACACATGGAGTGAACAATATATTTTTAAAAAATTAATTAATGTTTGTGAATGTTATTTAATACAAACACTTTGATTGTTCATGTTTGTTCACTTCATTCATTGTGCATTAAATAATGTTAACAGATAAACTTTTGATTTTAAAAATGTAGGCCTATTAGTACATTTTTAAATTAACCCTAAGGAGATTAATTTCTACAGTATAACTATGGTTTATTGTTAGTTCATTTTATCTAATGTTATCTAACAAATAGAATCTTATTGTAAAGTGTTTTTAATACTACAGTTTCCATCTTGTAACCGTGATATACACTTTAATATGTACATTTTATCTAAATTAAGCTTTGGTACCGAAATTGGTACCGAGAACCGTGGATTTTCACTGGTATTGGTACCGAATACTGACATTTTGGTACCGTGACAACACTAGATACTAGTACTTATTCATTAGATACTAGTACTTATTCATTAGATACTAGTACTTATTCATTACATACTAGTACTTATTCATTAGATACTAGAACTTATTCATTAGATACTAGTACTTATTCATTAGATACTAGTACTTATTCATTAGATAGTACTTATTTCAATAGTGACTAACTTAGTAACGAATCGGTTACCTAACGTAACCTCGGTTCTCTCTAGATGAGGGAACGAGTATTGCGTAAGCTAGCTTACGCTGCGGGAAAGATTCATCTTTTCTGAGAAATTGAAGCCAAAAATTATCCTATAATTTTGTATCCATTGTCAACGCAGTTCAGCTGCAGCAGAGCATGAGCAGGCTAGCTAACAGCTCATTGGCTCGCTCACAGGGAACTGCTTAAGCCTATGAGGAGACACGAATGAACTCTCGGCCAATGAGAGTCTGACCTGCTCTCATTGCGTCAGAGCCCGCCGAAACGGGCGTGGCCAGAGAGTATAAATTCGCCTCTCAGGCTGCAAACTCTGGTTTTCATAGAATGAAGCGAGAACGCTAGTAGCACAAGCACGGCCAGGAACGCAATACTCGTTCCCTCATCTAGAGAGAACCGAGGTTACGTTAGGTAACCGATTCGTTCTCTTACGAGAGGTTCTCTCGTATTGCGTAAGCTAGCTTACGCTGCGGGAACACCTGGTCAACGCCGTGCGTGCTAAGCATCCACTATGAGTCCCAGGGGGGACCCCGGGGAACCCTTATGAGTGGGAATAAAATATGTACATGTGACAAAGGCCAGCGGAGCGGGCCGGGGATTGTGAAGTACATAAGCACATGATAAGGAGGGACAGAACGAGACCGGTCTGCGTGAATAACTCCCTATAGTGCAGCTCAACCAGAAGAGCTGTAACATACTAGACTGCTAGTAGTTTAGCCTGCAAGGCGGGAACTTCCAGATTGTAAAATCTGATAAAGGTGGAGGGGGAAGCCCATCCCGCTGCCACACAAATATCATGAATGGAAATTCCGCTGGACCAAGCCCACGATGAGGCCATGCCTCTAGTGGAATGGGCCCTGATGCCCAAAGGGCATGGCAGGTCTTTTGACGCGTATGCGGCTGCAATGGCATCAACTATCCATCTGGACAGAGTCTGTTTCGAGGCGGCCAACCCTTTGGTGCGCCCACCGAACGAAACAAAAAGCTGCTCAGCTCGTCTGACCGGAGCAGTGCGAGTAAAGTATAATCTCAGGGCCCTGACCGGACACAGGAGATTAGAGTCAGATTCGCTATCGGATGCAGGCAGAGCCGATAGGGAAATAACTTGTGCCCTGAATGGGGTACCAATCGCTTTTGGGACATAACCATGTCTAGGTTTGAGAACGACTAAGGAGTCATTGGGCCCAAACTCCAGACAGGAAGCGCTACTGGACAGCGCGTGAGGTCTCCCACACGCTTCACTGACGCGAGCTTGAGCAGAAAGATGGTTTTGAGCGAAAGGTATTGAGATCCACGTGTTTAACGGTTCGAATGGGGGGGGCTTTCATAGCTTCGAGAACTATGGAAAGGTCCCAAATCGGCACCGACGGGGGGCGTGAGGGGTTCATCCTTCTAGCTCCCCTGAGGAAGCGGATGACTAAGCCATCTTTGCCCAGTGACTGGCCGCGCCGGGGTTCAGCGAACGCCGCGACGGCTGCCACATACACCTTGAGAGTGGATGGGGACCTGCCCTTGTCCAGCATCTCTTGGAGAAAAACTAGCAAGGAAGGAACCTCGCATGACCGTGGGTCCACGTTTCTGTCGGTGCACCACTTAGAGAACACAGACCATTTAGACGCATAGAGCCTTCTAGTAGAAGCCGCTCTAGCCTGCATGATCGTGTTTAACACTCCTTCTGGCAAAGCAACGGGTAGTCGTTGATCACCCACGCATGAAGCGCCCAGCGCTCTGGGTGGGGATGCCAGATCGTGCCGCGAGCTTGGGAGAGGAGATCTGTTCTGACTGGAATGGGCCACGGGGCTGTCTGTGACAGCTGAGTGAGCTCCGGAAACCAAGTCTGACCTTCCCAACGCGGGGCTATGAGGAGCACCGAGTGGCGTGTTTCCCTGATTCTCTGAAGCACCTGCGGTAGCAGAGAAACCGGAGGGAATGCATAAAGCGGGCGGCTGGGCCAGGTCTGGGCTAGCACGTCCTCGCGTTTTGAGAAAAATATTGGGCAGTGGGTGTTTTCTTCTGAGGCGAAGAGGTCCACCTCTGCTCTGCCGAATATTCGCCACAGCTTTTGGACTGTAAGAGTGTGCAGGGACCATTCGCCAGGGGGAATGGGGTTCCTGGACAGACTGTCTGGACCGTCGTTCAGATGGCCCGGCACGTGCGTCGCTCTGAGCGAGAGCAGGTGACACTGGGACCAAACTAGGATGCATTCTGTCAGCCGGAAGAGATTTCTGGATCTGACTCCGCCCTGACGGTTTAGATAGGAGACCACAGCCATATTGTCCGAACGGATCAGCACGTGGTGACCGTGAATGCGCGGCAGAAAGCGCGTGAGCGCGTTCTCGACCGCCAGCATCTCCAAACAGTTTATGTGGAGGAGACTCTCCTGAGCTGACCAGGGGCCGAAGGCCGGTGAGCCCTCGCAGACCGCACCCCAACCCATGTTGGATGCGTCTGTCGAAATGACTTTTCGGCGAGAAAAGGTCCCCATGGAAACGCCCCGCTGAAACCATTCTGTCATGGTCCATGGCTGCAGAGCTGTGATACAGGTCTGCGTTACCTTTATCAGCTGGCGGCCCGTGGTCCACGCGCGGTGAGAAACACGGCTCTTCAACCAGAACTGAAGCGGGCGCATGCGCAGTAACCCCAGCTGGAGCACTGCGGAGGCTGAGGCCATGTAACCCAGCGCCTTCTGAAAAGTTTTCAGAGGTGTGAGTCTGTTCATCTGAAAAGATGCGGCGAGACGCTGCACACGGCGCGCGCGCTGTGTAGACAGACGAGCCGTCATTGAGACCGAGTCTAGCTCTATACCCAAGAAGGAGATAGTCTGACTGGGTTGAAGTGCGCTCTTTGTCCAGTTGACAGAGAGGCCCAAACTTTTCAGATGGTCGAGGAGAACTGTACGATGAGACAGTAGCTCCCTCTGTGATTGTGCCAAAATCCGCCAGTCGTCCAAATAGTTCAGTATTCGCAGCCCCTGACTCCGCAGGGGGGCGAGCGCCGCATCCATGCACTTCGTAAACGTGCGGGGTGCTAGGGATAAACCTGTATTGATAAACCTGGCCTTCGAAGGCGAAACGTAAGAATGGCCTGTGAAGGGGATTTATCTGAATCTGAAAGTAGGCATCTTTCAGATCTAGTAAAATGAACCAGTCCCCCTGGTGCACATGCGCGAGGAGTTTTCTGATAGTGAGCATTTTGAACGGTCTCTTCATGAGAACTTTGTTCAGAAATCTGAGGTCTAAGATTGGTCTGAGGCCGCCGTCTTTCTTTGGAACCAGAAAATAACGGCTGTAAAACCCCGACTCGCTCATAGATAGAGGGACTCTCTCTATAGCCCTTTTGCACAATAGTTTTGCTATCTCTGAACGGAGCAGAGTCACTGCTTCTGGGTTCACAATAGTTTCTAGCCGCGCTCGGAAACGTGGAGGGCGGCGGTGAAACTGTAAGCGATAGCCTAGCCTTATTGTGTTTAGCACCCACTGGGAAATTCCCGGAATAGCTTCCCATGCTTTGAAGCGTAACGCTAAGGGGTGAATGGCTACATGGTCCCCGTTGCTGCATACAGCGGGCCGCGCGGGCACGCTCATCGTGTTTATGACAGCGGGACTTACACTCAGAGATGAGTTTAAGGGCCGTGTAACAGAGTGAGCAGAGGTGGGACGCGCACACGGGCTTGTGGGCGCGCTTATGTACTCTGAAACTCGAGCGGGTTGGAACCGCTTTATGAGAGTGGGCTCTGTGAGACACCCGGGAACTGAAATGCTTTTGTGTATGAGTGAACACAGTGTTGTGGGCACATTTTCTACACGTGAGGCTTTTATGCTCTTTTTGAGATTTCTCTGGGTCGCCGTGATAACGGCGTTTGTGCTCATGCAAGCGGGAAAGGGAACCGGCTTGGTAATGGCGGGGTACACTGCTGTAGTAGCCGCGTGAGCGGGGACTAACAGAGGGCGAAACTTTGACGGCGGTCCGGCCTCGGCGGGAGAGCGCCGTCTTTTTCTCAGCTGTGCTAGGCAGACTTTGAGTGATCAGGTTTCAGCGTGATCCTGGACCGAGGCCCACGGGGAGGCGGCTGTCTGTGGCGGCTGTCGGAGCGAGAACGAGGGCGGCCGCCCTGGCGTCGCTGAGAAGTCTGACTGTGCTGAGCTGGGCGCTGGGGTGGGGCTCGTGCAGGAGGCTGGTCACGTGAGCGGATACGCAATACGAGAGAACCTCTCGTAAGAGAACTATTTTTATGTTACTAGTAACAAATCTTTTTTTTTGCCATTTACTTTTATGGGGATCTGTCATTTAGATATCAACTACCGTAAAACTTCAAATAGTAGCCCGGGCTTTTATTTTCCCAAATCGTCCTACTGCACCGGCTTGTATTTGAGACAGGCGTCTATGAGACAGGCCTTTATAATTTAGTGTTGAGATGTTTTTCATTGAGTGTATAGGCCTGTCTCTAATCTCTAAAAATCTCCAAATGCTCCACGTGAAACTGCGGTCTTCCGACCTTTTACTATCGCGTCGATTTTGATTAATATGCGCGAGGGAGAGAGAGCAAGACAGCGCTCGTGTTATTTGAAGACGTGCGCGCGCGCGCGGCCGGGGCGCTCTCTCTCTCTCTCTCTCTCTCTGCTCGTAACGCGCCCTGTCAAGCGCAGCAGTCATTCTATTCTACATCACTCACCGATCAAAAAAGGCTTTGGAGGGACAAAAATTTGCTTTGGCGGCCGCCTAAAAGCGGACGATCTGACGGTTTTAGAGGATTAAATACAACCCGAAACTAAAAAACAGACCCGGCCTCTATTTGAGACCGGCCTTTATTTACCCAAACCTGCGAGCCCGTTCTCATCCCAAAGCGTAATATATTGACTCTTTTGCCAAAGCGTCTATATCCAATGCATATGGCACCCTTTAGCGTCATATGAGACGCAGATATATGGCGCCTCCTAGTGGTCTAACCCTAACACTACCCCAGACCTAAACCTACCCAAAACCGAAGCGTGTTATATTGACGCTAAAGGGTGCCTTATGCGCTGGATATAGACGCTTTGGCAAAAGAGTCAAAATATTACGCTTTGGGATGAGAATGCGTTGAACCTGCAGCCACACCAGGCGTGTAAAAGAGACAGGTGTCTATTTGGGACTCGGCTATTATTTGAAGTTTTACGGTATTCAGTTCTGAGTATGTATTCCAATTGTGACTAGTACATATATATTAGGTACTAGTACTTATTCGTTAGCTACTAGTACTTATTCGTTAGCTACTAGTACTTATTCGTTAGCTACTAGTACTTGTTCGTTAGCTACTAGTACTTGTTCGTTAGCTACTAGTACTTGTTCGTTAGCTACTAGTACTTGTTCGTTAGCTACTAGTACTTGTTCGTTAGCTACTAGTACTTGTTCGTTAGCTACTAGTACTTGTTCGTTAGCTACTAGTACTTGTTCGTTAGCTACTAGTACTTGTTCGTTAGCTACTAGTACTTGTTCGTTAGCTACTAGTACTTGTTCGTTAGCTACTAGTACTTATTCGTTAGCTACTAGTACTTATTCAATATACACTCACCTAAAGGATTATTAGGAACACCTGTTCAATTTCTCAATTATCTAATCAACCAATCACATGGCAGTTGCTTCAAGGCATTTAGGGGTGTGGTCCTGGTCAAGACAATCTCCTGAACTCCAAACTGAATGTCAGAATGGGAAAGAAAGGTGATTTAAGCAATTTTGAGCGTGGCATGGTTGTTGGTGCCAGACGGGCCGGTCTCAGTATTTCACAATCTGCTCAGTTACTAGGATTTTCACGCACAACCATTTCTAGGGTTTACAAAGAATGGTGTGAAAAGGGAAAAACATCTCGTATGCGGCAGTCCTGTGGGCGAAAATGCCTTGTTGATGCTAGAGGTCAGGGGAGAATGGGCCGACTGATTCAAGCTGATAGAAGAGCAACTTTGACTGAAATAACCACTCGTTACAACCGAGGTATGCAGCAAAGCATTTGTGAAGCCACAACACGCACAACCTTGAGGCGGATGGGCTACAACAGCAGAAGACCCCCCCGGGTACCACTCATCTCCACTACAAATAGGAAAAAGAGGCTACAATTTGCAAGAGCTCACCAAAATTGGACAGTTGAAGACTGGAAAATTTTTGCCTGGTCTGATGAGTCTCGATTTCTGTTGAGACATTCAGATGGTAGAGTCAGAATTTGGCGTAAACAGAATGAGAACAGGTATGGAAGTAAAATAATGACAAATGTTTTTGAAACAAAAAGCCTGTTGAATTTTACTACTTGAAAAAAAATATGCATTGCATTAACCCTGCTTGTATTTTAATGCATTGTATTTTTTTAGGGCTTGCATTTTTATGGCCTGAAATTTAGCATGGTTGAATATTTAAGCTGTGAATATTTCAATTCAAAACATTTTAAACACATTTTCATTAGTAAAATTTCAATAATCCATTTTCAATTTTCATATTTCACTTCCAAAATATTCAAACTGATTAAAAATACAACCTATAATATTCAACAGGCGGTTTTCGCTCCATTTTATTTCGCTTTCAAATTCGCTTCCACAAATTCAGTGGTTCAAATTCGACAGTAAATTCAACGTTGACATTCAGGAACTGCAGGAAAAGCAGTAGATTACCGAGCATAATCTCCATCTGCTGTTAGTCGACCTCACCAGCAGGGGGCGCAAGCGCGCAAGCGCTACTTGCGCGTGCAAGTAGTACAATTCAACAGGCTTTTTGTTTCAAAAACATTTGTCATTATTTTGTAACGTTCGGCCTAATCGGCAGAGTTACGAAGTAAATTAGGGGTCAGATTAAACTGTGTGAGAATTTTCTTAAGTGTTTTAAAAGATGAGACAACAACAGTGCTAACGGTAATAAATAAAGTGTATTTACAAATTTCACAAAAACTTAAAACAACACCACAAAACTAGAAAACTTAGGTTGTAAAAAGCATAGAGTCCATAGGTTCCACACCTTAAAACAGTCCTTAGAAATCCTTGTGTGCTGAAAGTCCCAATGTGAAAGTGTCCACCGGTGTATATACAATCCAGCTGCAGTGAATCCAATGAAAATTGATGAGGTTTTGCCGGACAGGTAAGTACTTAAGAGAAACTCCTCGATCCTGCTTTGGTCTGCTTGACAGAGACCTCGTTTGTTTGCCATGCTGCTTCCTTTATGCTGACTATTTCCTGTTTCCTGTCATGTGATCGCTCACATGACAGGCAGCCTCATAATTATTTAAAGACATACACACATAAAACAGATAAGAGGAATAAAATGGACTAAAATGACTAAGACAACATGTAAACCTATTAAAACTAATATAAATAAAATCATCATAATATATACATAGAGTGGATAAAACATGTGCCATGTGTGACAGCGTCACAATTTTACTTCCATAAACATGGATCCATCATGCCTTGTTACCACTGTGCAGGCTGGTGGTGGTGGTGTAATGGTGTGAGGGATGTTTTCTTGGCACACTTTAGGCCCCTTAGTGCCAATTGGGCATCGTTTAAATGCCACGGCCTACCTGAGCATTGTTTCTGACCATGTCCATCCCTTTATGGCCACCATGTACCCATCCTCTGATGGCTACTTCCAGCAGGATAATGCACCATGTCACAAAGCTCGAATCATTTCAAATTGGTTTCTTGAACATGACAATGAGTTCACTGTACTAAAATGGCCCCCACAGTCACCAGATCTCAACCCAATAGAGCATCTTTAGGATGTGGTGGAACGGGAGCTTCGTTCCCTGGATGTGCATCCCACAAATCTCCATCAACTGCAAGATGCTATCCTATCAATATGGACCAACATTTCTAAAGAATGCTTTCAGCACCTTGTTGAATCAATGCCACGTAGAATTAAGGCAGTTCTGAAGGTGAAATGGGGTCAAACACAGTATTAGTATGGTGTTCCTAATCCTTTAGGTGAGTGTATACTAGTACTTATTCATTAGATACTAGTACTTATTCATTAGCTACTAGTACTTATTCAATAGATACTAGTACCTATTTATTAGATACTAGTATTTATTCCAAATGTTACTAGTAACTATTCTTATCTTACTAGTCACAACTGATTTTTTACTAGTCTTATGTTATGACTAGTCAGAACGGCCACTGTAGAGTTCAATTAAAAATCTTACTAGTAAAATAAAAAAATCTTACTAGTAACATTTGGAATAAATACTAGTAACTAATAAATAGGTACTAGTAGCTAATGAATAAGTACTAGTAGCTAATGAATAAGTACTAGTATCTATTTAATAGGTACTAGTATCTATTTAATAGATACTAGTATCTAATGACTTAGTACTAGTTTTTATTGAATAAATACTAGTATCTAGTAAAAGGTACTAGTATCTAAAAAATAAGTACTAGTTCCCTTTCGAACAGGTCACTTCGTATCGCGTAGCTATACGCAGTGGGGAAACTCCTTTTCCTCGATTTACTGAAGCCTATATGTAAAACGCATTTGCAGCTGCACAGCTAGCACACTGAGCGTCTGACACGCTCATAGGCTGTGCTGCAGCAACTGCACATCCAATGGCGCGGGCGACTCTGACGCGCAACCAATGAGCTAGCCCAACGTCAGAGCCCGCCGAGGGGGCGTGGCCCAGCCTATATAGACCCCCGAATTCGCCATTATAGCAGATTTTACTCCATCAGCGACAGTACACATGTCCCTGAGCTTTTTACTGTGTATTCGCCGTCGAACAAGCCTTTCAGCCTGAGTGAGCTTCTCTTCAGCAGACTTCGCCTGCACGTCGATTGTCTCCTGACGCCGTCTCACCTGTGGCTATCCGGCGACATCCTATATCCTTTGCATTATATTGTGTTCTTTTCAGAATGCCTCGTTCATCCTGCGCCACGTGCGGGTGCGGAGCCGCCGCCTTCGCCTTATCCAGCCAAGCCGCTGAAACAGGCCTCTCAGCCCCGCCCTGCGGCTGATAGCCAACGCCAGTCAAGGCCCGCGAAGCGCTACCCGCTCCCCAGGCGTCAAGGCCCTCGACCCAGCGCCGTGGCCGACCAGGTGCCTCCGAAGTCGTCCTAGCACGGAGGGGAAAGAGAGAGGGCTCGTGTCTCGCGCTAGCCGGACCACCCTCGAAAAAACCAGCAAAACTTCCCACAGCTCCCTGTTCAGTTCAGGCGGCTGGGGATTTTATTATTGTAAACAGGCCCGCAGCAGTGAGCGCGTCTTTGCAAACAAACGCCGTTTTCACGGCGACCCAAATAAAGCACAAAAAGAGCATGTTTCACAATCACAACACACAGGTTCACGGTCCCCCTTCACTAGGCGGCCCCCCGCCCTGTTGTAACACTGACTTACCCCCGGGCAAAAGCCTATAGTCAGTCAAACACTCAGTATGTGCACAAATCACATTATAAGTGTATCAGGTCCCCCTATGTTAGGCGGTCCCCCCCATTCAGTGTGTCACGCCCTAGCCACACGGGTGATGGCCTGGCAAGTGGTCATAAACACTATAAAGCGAGGCTACTCGCTCCAATTCGCTCGCAGACCCCCGAAACTCCAGGCGGTTATCGAGACATCGGTGAGAAGCAGCGTGGGTCACGTGCTTTGCACCGAAGTTCAGGAATTATTAGCACAGGAATTATTAGCAAAAGGAGCGATAGAGTCAGTCCCTCCCGCGCTAATATATTCGGGGTTTTACAGCCGCTATTTTCTAATTCCAAAGAAAGACGGCGGGCTCAGACCCATACTAGATCTGAGGCGTTTGAACAGGGCTCTCATGAGACGGCCTTTCAGAATGTTAACACTCAAACAAATTCTCGCGCAAGTTCGCCCGGGGGATTGGTTTGTTTCAATGGATCTGAAAGATGCATACTTTCATATTCAGATCGACCCTCGTCACAGGCCATTCTTGAGATTCGCCTTCGAGGGGAGGGCATATCAATACACCGTTCTGCCGTTCGGTCTGTCTCTGGCACCCCGTACATTCACGAAATGTATGGATGCAGCGCTCTCCCCGCTGAAAAGCCAGGGAGTGCGTGTGCTGAATTATCTCGATGACTGGCTGGTGCTAGCGCAGTCGAGAGACGAATGAAAGCGCGGCTCACTCAAGAGCGCGCGCTCTCTGTGCAGACACTGGCAGCCGCATTCAGGGCGCGCGAGCGCGCGCCTCTGAAGAGGTTTCAGAAACTGCTTGGTCTAATGGCAGCCGCATCATCAGTACTCCACATGGGATTACTGCGCATGCGCCCGCTGCAGCACTGGCTGAAACGCCGTGTGCCAACCCAACCCACGTACACGCTCAAAGTGTACGTGGCAGCCATCGCAGCGCATCATGCTCTGGTGGCTGGCCAATCACTAGGAAGGAATGACCTGGTGGTAAAGTTTCTGAAAGGTGCTAGGAGGATTAACCCCTCCAGGCCCCCTTCGGTGCCGCCTTGGGACCTCTCCACGGTCCTTAGGGCCCTGAGGGGACCACCTTTTGAGCCGCTCCAGTCGGTTGATCTAAAACCACTTTCGCTAAAGACTGCTCTCCTGTTGGCATTGGCATCTATCAAGCGAGTGGGAGATCTGCAGGCCCTCTCTGTGAGTCCTGCATGTTTGGAGTTTGGATCGGATGACTCCAGAGTCATTCTCAAACCCAGGCATGGTTACGTACCCAAGGTGCTCTCAACACCGTTTAGAGCACAAGTTATTACGCTGTTAGCCCTTCCCCCTTCTGCCGAGGATGGGGAGGTTAATCTTCTCTGCTCTGTCAGGGCGTTGAGAATCTTCTGCGTCTTTTAGACAATCAGAACAGCTGTTTGTCTGCTTTGGTGGCCGATCTAAGGGTGATCCAGTCACTAAGTAAAGACTGTATAGATGGATAGTGGATGCCATTTCTTTGGCCTACACCTCAGTGGGTCAGGTTTGCCCCATAGGTGTCAAGGCCCATTCGACCAGAGGTATGGCCTCGTCGTGGGCTTGGTCATCTGGTTTTCCCATTCAAGATATTTGTGATGCGGCCGGCTGGTCCTCGCCTTCCACATTTATGAAGTTCTATAATATGGAGGTACCTTCCCTTTGCTTTCGGTATGATTGAGACCTGACAGTGGCTGGTATTGTCTACAAAAATTACTGTGCATAATCACATACATATTTATATAAACCCGCTTCGGCCGGTAATAAAGTTATACTAATAATCCCGACGGTGTCTGGTTTTGTTAGTATATTCTGTTAGTTGTTACTGACTTTATACATATTATTCAGACCCGACCGTGTCTGGTCTGTTATATATATATACGTATATGCATATGTTATTGGGTTCTGGCTTGTTCTGTTAACTCAGGGGTCCTGAGTTGCAGTGCAACCAGTTACTCAGGGTGCGGCGTTTTGCATGGCGTCCCCACTGCGTATAGCTACGCAATACGAAGTGACCGTTCGAAAGGGAACTACTCGGTTACTATCGTAACCTCAGTTCCCTGAGAGAGGGAACGAGTATTGCGTAGCCGGCCGCACTATAGTAACTGGTGAAGTAAACGCTTCAGTCGTATAAACCTGCTATAATGGCGAATTCGGGGTTGTATATAGGCTGGGCCACGCCCCCTCGGCGGGCTCTGATGTTGGGCTAGCTCATTGGTCGCGCGTCAGAGTCGCCCGCGCCATTGGATGTGCAGTTGCTGCAGCACAGCCTATGAGCGTGTCAGACGCTCAGTGTGCTAGCTGTGCAGCTGCAAATGCGTTTTACATATAGGCTTCAGTAAATCGAGGAAAAGGAGTTTCCCCACTGCGTATAGCTACGCAATACTCGTTCCCTCTCTCAGGGAACTGAGGTTACGATAGTAACCGAGTAGTATATGTACTAGTCACAATTGGAATACATACTAGTCAGAACTGAATAGTTGATATCTAAATGACAGATCCCCATAGAAGTCAATAGCAAAAAAAATATGTGTTACTATTAACAAAAGAATAGTTACTAGTCACTATTGAAATAAGTACTAATATCTAATAATAAGTGTACTAGTAACTAATGAATAAGTACTAGTATCTAATGAATAAGTACTAGTATCTATTTAATAGGTACTAGTATCTAATGAATAAGTACTAGTAACTAATAAATAAGAACTAGTATCTAAAGAATAGGCACTAGTATCAAAAGATAGGCCCTGGTACCTAATGAATAAGCACTAGTATCTAAAGAATAAGAACTAGTACCTAAAGAATAAGCACTAGTCGCTAATGAATAAGTACTAGTACTTAATGGAATAGATACTAGTATCTTAAAAATAAGTACTAGTAGCATGAAAATAGAGACTAGTAGGTTAAAATGATTACATGTTAAAATGGCTTGCCATATAAGCACTAGTATCTAAAGATAGGCACTAGTACCTAATGAATAAGCACTAGTATCTAAAGAATAAGAACAAGTACCAAAAGAATAAGCATAGTCGCTAATGAATAAGTACTAGTTAATTCACATAGTGGATATCTCCAACTGAATTGTAGATATCTGTAATGATAAACCCCATACAAATGAATGGAAAAAGTGACATCATTTGTCCTAGGAAGAATGTCTTTGTGGATATCTGAAACAACAATTATGGATAGGAAGAATGTAGTTGCGGATATCTGAAATGTTCTTTTTGACTAGGCAAAACTGAATTACAGATATCTGCAACACATATACAGTCTAGCTGTTAAATGTTAAAGTGGCTTGCCATACAAAACTGAATTACAGATATCGTACTCGGTTACTGACGTAACCTCGGTTCCCTGAGAATAGGGAACGAGTATTGCGTAGCTAATACGCAGTGGGGAAACTCCTTTTCCTAGAAATATTGAAGCTTTCATTTAAAACGCAGTGCAGCTGCACAGTGAAACGCAGCAGAGCGTCTAGCTCGTTCATTGGCTGTGCTGCGGCAACTGCACATCCAATGGCCGAGCGCCTCTGGACACGCAACCAATCCACTGACTTGGCACAGAGTACGTCAGAGCGCGCCTAAATGGGTGTGGCCAAAGCCTAAAAATAACGCTCATTTCGGCCAAAATACCAGGTTTAAATCGACTGAAGCGACACATCCTGGCAGATTGCAATAGTGCGGCATTACGCAATACTCGTTCCCTTCTCTCAGGGAACCGAGGTTACGTTAGTAACCGAGTACGAGAATGGCTTTCGAGAATGGTCACTTCGTATTGTGTAGCTAAGACGCAGTGGGGACGCAATGTAAAACGCTGCACATTAGCAATTGGCTGAATTAACTGTAGCCTAGGGAAAACACCCCGAGGCTCAACAGAACAAGCCATAATCAGTCTCCCAGTATAGTGACACCAACCGGACAGGGTCGGGTTTATGAATAAAAACTGGGGCTCATAACCGTCCTAGGACTACTTGTGCTTATAGACAGTAATATGCTAGACAGATAAAAACCAGACACCGTTGGGTTAATATCATACTGAGAGGACCTTGGCCTGCAGGCAAGGAACCTCTAGATTATAAAATCTGACAAATGTGGATGGCGAGGACCAACCGGCCGCCGCACAAATATATTAAATTGGTACACCACTGGACCACGTCCACGATGAGGCCATGCCTCTCGTGGAATGGGCTTTAGCGCCTATGGGACAAACCTTGCCCACAGAGGCGTATGCCAGCGAGATAGCGTCCACTATCCATCTGGATAGTCTCTGCTTCGTGACCGGAACCCCTTTGGTGCGGCCGCCGAAGCAAACAAAGAGCTGTTCTGACTGCCTAAATGGCGCAGAACGCTCTAAGTATATTTTTAGAGCACTAACGGGACAAAGTAGATTAGCGCCACCATCATTCTCCGAGGGTGGGACTGCTAACAGAGTAATGACCTGCGCTCTGAACGGGGTTGAGAGCACCTTAGGTACATTACCGTGCCTTGGCTTGAGAATGACCCTGGAGTCATTCATCCCAAATTCCAGGCAGGAGGGGCTCACAGAGAGCGCCTGCAAATCTCCCACTCGCTTAACTGATGCCAAAGCCAACAGCAGAGCAGTCTTCAGCGAAAGTGGCTTGAGATCAACCGACTGCAGCAGTTCAAACAGGGGACCTTTCAGGGCCTCAAGGACCGTGGAAAGATCCCACACCGGTATGGTGGGGGGCCTGGGGGGGTTTAACCTCCTGGCTCCTTTGAGAAAACAGACGATAAGGTCATTTCTCCCCAGCGACGGGCCAGCCACAGGAGCATGGTGAGCTGCCATGGCCGCCACGTACACGTACACCGCATCCAAAAGCTCTTGTAGGAAGGAGAGCACCACTGACACTTCACATGAGTGGGGTTCGAAGTTTCTGGCTGAGCACCAGCCAGCGAATACTGACCACTTCAGAGCATAGAGCCATCTAGTAGACGGTGCTCTAGCCTCAGCGATTGTATTTATGACCTTTTCTGGGAGGTCCCGGGATACCCGTTCAGGGGCCATACATGGAGGGCCCACAAGTCGGGGCTAGGGTGCCAGATCGTCCTGTTCGCCTGTGTGAGGAGGTCCTTCCTCATTGGCACTGGCCAGGAAACAGTGTCCGTCATCTGTGCCAGCTCCGGAAACCACGCTTGGGTTTTCCAGAGGGGGGGGCTACTAGGAGGACTGAGCATCCGCTCTCCTTGATACGTCTGATGACCTGAGGGATCATAGAGACCCTCAGGTCAGCTGGGGTGATGATGGCGCAGTGGATAAGACACATGCCTTTGGTGTGAGAGACCCGGGTTTGAATCCACTGTGAGACACCAATGTGTCCCTGAGCAAGACACTTAACCCCTAGTTGTTCCAGAGGCGTGCGACCTCTGACATATGTAGCAATTGTAAGTCGCTTTGGATAAAAGCGTCATATAAATGTACATTTATTAATGAATAAATTAATGAATAAATACAGACCGGTGGGAATGCATACAGGGGTAGACTGGGCCATGGGTGGGCCAGCGCATCCCTGTTCTTCGAAAAGAACATTGCGATGTGAGCGTTGTTCCTGGAGGCGAATATGTCGACCTCTGCCCTGCCGAACACATTCCATATCTATCAGATGATTCGTCTGTGAGTTGAGAGACCACTCGCCTGGGGGAGTGTTGTCTCGAGACAGCATGTCCGCACCCACATTTTAGACTCCTGGGACATGCGCAGCTCTCAGGGAGCGCAGGTTGGCATGCGACCAAAGTAGGAGTTTTCTGGCCATGACATACAGGCTGCCTGATCTGAGGCTCCTCCTGGCGATTTATATAGGATACCATCGACATGTTGTCCGTGCGGACCAAGACGTGGTGTCCCCTGAGGTCTGGCCGAAATGCATTCAGGGTTAACCAAACTGCTCTCATCTCCAGGCAGTTTATATGTAAGCTCTTCTCCAGGCTTGCCCTCGTGCAGCACTCCCTAACCTTGGTTGGAGGCGTCCGTGAAAATCACTTTTCTCCTGGAGGCCACACCCATAACTACACCCGACTGGTACCAGTTCTGGGCTTTCCAAGGGACCAGAGCCTTCACGCAGCACTGGTTCACCATAATGTGCAGGCGGCCTGACCGCCATGCATGTGCAGGCACACGGCGCTTTAGCCAGTGCTGAAGGGGGCGCATATGCAGTAGCCTCAGTTGGAATACTGATGATGCGGCAGCCATGAGACCAAGAAGCCTCTGAAAATTCCTGAGGGGTGCGTGTGCACCTGCTCTGAAGGAGGCTATCAGCTGTTGGATAGAGAAAGTGCGCTCTGGTGTGAGCTGTGCTCTCATTGTTACAGAGTCTATAACTGTGCCCAAAAAGATTACATTCTGGCTGGATGACAGTTTGCTCTTGGAATAATTGATTCTGAGACCCAGACATTCCAAATGGCTGAGTATCGTGGATCTGTGTGTTAATGATTCGGTCCTCGACTGAGACATAATGAGCCAATCGTCGAGATAGTTCAGCACATGCACTCCCTGTTGCCTCAGGGGAGAAAGCGCTGCGTCCATGCACTTCGTAAATGTAGGGGGTGCCAGGGACAGACCGAATGGCAGGACCGTGTATTGATAAGCCCGCCCCTCGAAGGCAAATCTCAAGAATGGCCTGTGGCTGGGCGTTATCTGAATGTGACAGTAAGCATCTTTCAGGTCCACCGTGAAAAACCAATCCCCGGGAGAACCTGCGTGAGGATTTGTTTGGTAGTTATCATTCTGTACGGCTGTCTCATGAGGGCTTTGTTCAAATGTCTGAGGTCTAAAATGGGGCGGGTGCCGCCGTCTTTCTTTGGTACAAGAAAATAACGGCTGTCGGGGCCCCTGGTGCCAGGGCAGCGGGTAGCGCTTAGCTGACCTTGAGCGACTTCGAGTGTCAGCCGCAGGGCAGGGCCGGGAGACCCGAGGCGCTGGTTTAGCTGGCTGAGGAGGCAGCGTGAGCTGGAGCGTTTTGGCAGGAAGTGTCTCATGGCCTGAGAAGACTTCTGCGCCTCAGTGAACCTCTCAGAGAATCCTTTCACCGCCAGGCAAAAGAGACCGGTGCTGGAGATAGGAGAATCGAGGAACGCAGTTCTGTCCGCCTCTTTGATATCAGTAAGGTTCAACCAGAGGTGGCGCTCAAGCACAACGAGGTTAGCCATGCCGCTATTGATGGCCTGGGCGGTAGCCTTTGTAGCGTGCAGCGCTAGATCTGTGGCGCTGCGCAGGTCACGGAATATGTCAGGGTTCAGGCCAGACTCGTCCATCGACTGGAGAAGTTTTGCCTGATAGACTTGCAACACCACCATGGTGTGCAAAGCCGATGCAGCCTGACCGGAAGCTGAAAAAGTGCATCCAGCGTGGGCTGAGGTTTTCCGGCAGGGCTTTGAGGGGTGCAGTGCTTTAGATCTCCAGCCAGCAGCAGTGGGTGGACACAGGTGGGCGGCGACTGCTTCATCGAGCGTCGGCAACTTCTCATGTCCTTTCTCCACTGCGCCGTCGACAGATGAGAGCGTAGCGGAAGCGCTCGTGCGAGCTGAGTATGGCGCGCGCCATGACTTTGCGAGTTCGTCGTAAACTTCCGGGAAGCAGGGCGCTGGTTTGTGGTGGGGGGCCTTGCAGAAACCAACCATTCAGCCGATTCCTGGACGGCTCCTCCGGTGAGGCCCATTCGAGACCGAGGTCTGAAACGGCGGCAGTGAGGATGCGCAGCATTTCGGCGTCCGAATTAGTCCTCGTGGCTTTAGCTGTAGCGCTAGCACAGGACTGTGAGAGGGCGGGGTCCACCGAGCTCGACCACTCTTCCTCAGACGCAGCAATGGAGAGGCTGTCGTGTTTGTCATCCGATAAAGAGCTAACTGCATCCGCAGCGTTGAGATGGGCAGGCTCTCGCAGTGAGAACAGCCCGCTGCAGAGAGTGCAGCTTCAGCGTGGGCGGGTCCCAGGCACCTGGCGCACTCCGCGTGACCATCATTCTTGTGTAGACGAGTAAATCTGGTATTTTGGCCAAAATTAGCGATATTTATAGGCTTAGGCCACGGCCATTTACGGCCTCTGACGTACTCGGGGCCAAGTCAGTTGATTGGTCGCGTGTTCAGAGGCGCTCAGCCATTGGATGTGCAGTTGCCGCAGCACAGCCAATGAGTGAGCTAGACGCTCTGCTGCGTTTCACTGTGCTGCACTGCGTTTTAAATTAAAGCTTCAATATTTCGAGGAAAAGGAGTTTCCCACTGCGTATTAGCTACGCAATACGAAGTGACTGTACTCGAAAGGGAACTCTATCTGTTGTTTCGACTAGTTACAATTACGTTACAGATATCTTGACTGACAATTCCAACTATCCAAAATGTAATTACGACTAGTCAGAAAGACGTTGTTAATATCTACAATGTTAATTCCCGATAGTCAAACTTAGCTTTTAAATGTTAAAAGGGTTTGCCATACGTCCGACTGCATACAGTGCTGCGCAGACCGATCAGCGGCTGACTTGAAGCAGTGCAAGCCGGTTAAAAAATGTTGTCCGACTTGAGACAGCGCCGACACCAGTACAGTACAGACACGAGAGGTATGTTGTGATCTCTGTTTAGAATTTAAGATTAAAGGGTGATCTTGATCTAAAATCATGAACAAATAAACTGGCAAAGATAAATTAGTCATTCCAACTAGTGGCCTGTATCACAAGTCAGGGTTCCAAGTTTTCAACATCGACAAACAAAAGTGGTTCAAATTAGTTCAGGTTAGATGAATGTGTCACAAGTGGATATATGCCCACATGGCCACATGAAGTGAAAACATAGAAGCTTAACAAAATAGGCTTAATTAAAAGCTTTATATAATGTCAAATATCATGCACTGATGAAAGTGATTAGATATTCACAAAAAATATATATTTACCTTTTATGTTTTATAAAGAATGAAATCAAGTAGCCGAACAATTCTCATATCTAAAAAAATTAAGAAGACTGTGACCCCCTGCTTTCTTATTATAGTGCTAATAGCTCATTTTGTTATAAGTAGCAGGTGTTTGTGTGTGTGTGTGTGTCTCTGTGTGTCTCTGTGTCTGTGTGCCTGTGTGTCTGTCTGTGTGTCTTAGTCCTTTCTATTAGGAAGGAATATTCAAGAATTAAATTGCAATTATGTATCAAAGAGCACAATAAGTAAATCCAAAACAAATCGTATAGGCCTGGTTTCACAGACAGGGTTTAGATTAGGCCAGGATTAGGCCTTATAGGCATCATTAACTTCCATCCATAGTATGGAGAGAAAAAAAAAATTTATGGAAGTCAATGAGGCCTGTTTGGATACCAACATTCTTCAAAATATCTTCTTTTGTGTTCATCAGAAGAAAGAAATGCATACAGGTTTTGAACAACTTGAGGGTGAATAAATGATGACAGAAGTTTAATTTTTGGGTGAACCATCTCTTTAAAGCCTTGTCTGTGAAACAGGGGGATTCAATTTTAATTGCAATATTACTTTTTTTTAATCAACATGACATAATATAAGATTGATACATATATATATAGATTGTAGTTGTTGTATGATAATTGTAAACTCTCATAACTGTAGAATGCTTACAATTCTTGGTCACTCCCATAAACGACACCTGTAATTTGACTTATAAAAGCAAACTGGCAGTGAAACCATCTTTAGGATTTTGGATCTGCAGTCATATCACATGGGCATTGAAGTTTAAAGCAGTGAAGACTTTCTCCATGGAATATATTGAGTATCACTGCTTTCCCTTCTGGAATACAAGCTGCTCTCTTGACTTTCATTTAAATAATGTCAATGTATTGTTTTTCTACTACTACTACTAGTACTACTAAACCTACTTGTCATCATCTCTATAACAGTTTTCAAGCAGCTTAATTCACCGACCAACCTCCTCATCCTCTCACTGGCTGTATCTGACTTCTTGGTGGGAATTTGTGTGATGCCGGTTGAAAGCGTCACGAGCATTAACTCGTGTTTTTATATGGGAAAGTCGCACTGTCGTATCTTTCATATAATTATGTCCATTCTTGTGTCTGTGTCCCTCATCAACATCATTCTTGTGGCTATTTATCGTTATTTTGCTGTGTGTGATCCACTCCTGTATCCAAAATGACAATGAGAAAAACACTGATCTGCATAAGTTTAGGATGGACTGTATCCATCTTTTATAATCTTGTATCAGTGAATTTTGGAAACTATAACCTGACAGGGACAACTGTGATCTGTTTTAGAGAATGTGCAGTCGCTGTCAGCAACGCCTGGGGTTCAGCCGACTTGATAGTGAGCTTCATTGCTACGTATATAGCGATATTAATCCTGTATGTAAGAATTCTCGCAGTGGCCTTGAGACAAGTAAAATCCATCTCCAACTTTAAAAAGAAAAGAGTCTCTCAGAAAAATCTAAAATCCTCCAGGAAATCAGAAGTGAAGGCAACAAAAACATTGAGCACAATTGTCTTCCCTGGGTTGGGTTCCCTGGTATATAGGTATGCTTAATATCAAACAATTTCAAAAGTCATCTTTGAGCGTCTCTGCTTTACTGTGTTTATTTTACGCTAATTCATGCATTAATCCATTTATATATGCAATATCTTCAAAAGGTCAGTGAAGCTTATTATTAGCCTAAAATTACTTCAGACAGCAACTAACCAGTTTAACTTGTTTCGACTGTTAATACGAAAATACATGTATTTGTTACAAAAATATGTTTGCATTGATGATCTTATTGGCCTTTTGATAATAAAAAAAATTATCTTCAATCTTTATACATCCTTCATTCTCTTTGTTTAGAATGACAATTCGCAAAAATAAAAGACATTATAGCTAGGTGATATTAGAGTGTGAAGAGTGCTGTAACTGTCTTTGTTCATTTTAATGATGAATAGCCTAATTAACATGTGGAAATAACATCATATTAAAGTCTGCTTCCTATTTGCTATGCTAACTAGTTTGCCCACAAAAAAAACACACAAGAACAAGTTATGATTTATTTTTTAACTAAGGTACGTGATATATTTAGAGATAGCTATCAAATTTTTGCGACTGAAAATATGTAGTAGCCTACATGTTCCTGAACGCACCACTGATCTATATAGAATGTCATTATATAGATCAGTGGAACGCACGCGGAAGATTGAACAGAAATCACGTGACTAAGGCGTCAAGAATCAGCTGAGGGCTCGGAGTTTCACTCAGGAAATTCAGGTAAACTGAACATCGAAAGTACATATCAAAGTAAGAGGGATGTCATTATACACAGTGCAAGTGTGTTGACTTAATTAAGAAGAGTAATTTTACGGGGAAAAGTCAGTGAAGAGATCAACAAGCGTCGCTGGTTCTGAAGTTCATTCAATGTGAAAGTCTTTGACAGCTCGTGATCTGAACATTAATTTAACAATACGACAATTTCATTTTCCTGACCATTCTTGGTGTATGTTTGGTGTGCGTCAGTAAATATAGATACTGTCTATTTTATAAATGAATGTGTTTGTGAGTTTGGGCGCTGTGATTTCCGCATTCTTTCGTTTTGCAGGTGCGGAGGTCGTAAACATTACTAGTTAGCCTGCTAACGTAAACAACACTATTCTAGCTTTTTTTTCGAATCATTATCGAACTAATAACTGGTATGTCAGTAAAGCAAGGCACGTAGTCACACTATATGGGGTATGTTGTCACAAGGGGAACCATGAAGTAACACATTAGGCTTTATAGAAACATTTCAACTGTAAAATCATTATGATAAAATATCAAACAATTTGTATCCGCTTGTCCCGGCATGACATTTATGAAAAATTCTACATTTCAGTTAAAATCTTCATTATACTCTTGTATGAATGTATGAACTATAGCATACATTTGAATGTTATTGGAGGACAGAATTCACAAAGCAACCTTTTTTAAAGCAATATAATATTATGTGAAAAAATTATATTATGTAATGTTTTATATATCAATATATAGCTACTATATATTCATACAGAAAAAGAGATAGTATCCCTATCCCTGAATGTTAATGTGATTCGTAATCTTTCTAGGTTTGGTGACTCATTCTGTGATCTCCATCATGTCTGGGTCAAGTGGAGTTGATGCAAATTTGCTGGCACACAATATAAGTTCAAATATCCAGAGAATAACACTGCTGAGTGAGTCAATTTTACTCAATACCTCTTTATTTGTGTGATGTGTGGACTGTTTGCATAAATGTTACATAAAAAGTGTGAGTTTGAATCACTGATTTTGCTAAATACATTTTAAATAAGCATCCATTTTGGCCTAAAACTAACTAGAAAACTGCTGATTCAGTCCTTGCAAGGAACAAGACCATTTTAAACTACTACATTATGTCTAGACTAGTCTTCATGGGTGTTTAACCCTGCCGGAAAAGTTAATTGTCTGGTTTCTGTTGTCACAACTTCAGTTACTTGTGAAGTTAGTGTGCATAAATGTTCGCCATATTTATGTTATGCAGTTTAATGAGAAAATCTACATGTACTAACCACAACATGTAAAATCAAGTATAGAGGAATCAATAATAAATTAATGGTTATGAAAAACCATAATACACACTTTTACATAACCCAAAGCATGGGAGGTGTGCTTAAAAGTGGTTATCCAGTTTGTTTAGGTCTTGCCTTTTTTTTTTTTTTTACCAGCTAATGAAATCCAGCAGATGATGAGACATTTTGGAACAGCACAAGACACGACTATCCTGCGACAAACATTGTGAGTTGAATACAAGCAGCCAGTTCCCTTCCCTTTAATTTACCACGCGCATAAAATAAATAAAACTGTTATATATGTAAAAGCAAATATATTTGTTTTTATTTGTCAAAACATACAGACAGGAGAAACAGCAGAATGTCAATCATCTTGCTAAAGTGACAGATAAATACATGAAAGATTTCAGCTCTTTACCTGTGACCCCAGAACAGGTACAGAAATCAAACTGTCTATAATCAACTGTTATATTAACTGTATTACCTCATATTCACCACATATACATACAATAATTGCTATGAAAGCACTTAAATAGACTTTTGTATTGTAGAATTTGTATATGGTCGAACATTCAGCGTCCATAACTTTCTGATTTATAAGTAAATCAATTAGCAAACACCATCGCACACCTGCAGGTGATAGGTGTGTGGGGGAAAAAAGACCAACTAAGTAGGTCAAAAAATCTACAAAAAACAAGGAACTCCCGCACACTATTAGTACTTGCAAATGAGTATCAAAATTGTATTCGCAATGTTTTGGTCTCACGACCTTCATCAGGCATATACAACTACCGGTATTCAAACTATCAACTATAAAATAATCACATGACCTATCAACGTAAAGATCCATTTGTAACCAATTAAGCTCAATGACTGGATACATAATTAACCACATCATCATAAACAGTTACAAACATAATTGTTAATAATGTCAAAGTTCGGGGAAGAAAAAAAAACTTTTATAACATCACATTAAATAATACTTCATCATTCATACCCCTAGGTGATAAAGTCTGAAGGGTAAAAATCCGAAACAGTTCACGTCTGTAAGAGCAATTCAATATCGCCCCCTAGGTGGCACACTCACTTTTTCAATCCCACAAAAACGTCGCAACTAGATAATGGGCATCTTTTCTTCTGATAGAACTCTTATGTTCACTAATTCTTTGTTTTAATTGACGTTACGTTTTTCCCACATAACCTAAACCACAAGGACAATGGATCAAATAAAAAAACATGAGTGGAATAATTAATAATAAAAGAATGCTTTTTTACTTTTTTTGTCTTCTTTTTTAGCAACTCAGAACGTGTCTTTTGAAATGATGTATTAAATGCTTCATCAACCCATTCTGAAGGGTAACCCCTATCTAAAAATGTATTTTTCATGATATTCGATTTTTCAATAAAATCTGAATCAGAATAACAAATTATGCTCAATCTATAGAACTGACTCTTAGGCAGTCCTTTTTTAAAAACAGTCGGATAGAAAACTGGTAGCGAGCAAACGTATGTTGCGATCAGTCTCTTTCGTAAACAAAGTTGTAATCAAATTTCCTTCATTATTCTGTACCCACATATCTAGGAAGTGTACTCTGAAAGAGTTGACTTCCGAGGTAAATTCCAAGTCGTCAACCAAGTTATTTAAAAAAAGTTATTTAATTTATAAGTAAAGAAATACAAATATTCAGTGTTGGGATAGGGCTTAAACATTGACATATGACAGTATTAACTTAAAGGGACAGTACACCCCAAAATTGTAAATTCTGTCATCATTTATTTACCCTCATGTTGTTCCAAACCTGTATGACTTTATTTATTCTGTGGAACACAAAAGAATATATTTTGAAGAATGTTGATAACTAAATGGCTTTGGTTACCATTGACTTTACCAAATAAAAATGTTTGAGTGAACTATACCTATACCAGTACAGTTCAAATGTGATGTTCCTCTCTTCTTACACAGCGGCAAAGAAAAATCCAGCGAGAGCGTCTCATCACTGAATTCTCCAACGCACTGGGTGTTTTCCAGAAAGTTCAGCGCGAGGTAGCAAAGAAAGAGAAGGAGTTTGTGGAACGTGTCCGTGCGAGCTCAAGAGTTTCAGTAAGTTTCATCTTTCAATTGTGTTGAAGGAATTACATTAATAAATTGATATTATCCACCTAATTGAAAGATTAATACAGACACAAATATCTAACGCAAAGGTCAGTTTCTATAGTCCATTTCTTTGATAGTTATACACACTACTTAAATCCACATGTTTCCCCAGTTAGGATGCATCTAGTCTTGGGTAGCCAGACCTTCAGACTGACAGCAGAAGGTCTGGACTGCATTGCAGCTTTTATTGGCCAAAGACTGCCCAATAGCCCATCTTACATGTAAAGCAACCAATCACAGATCGCTTTGTTCCGCATCATGTTTAGGGGCGTGAAAATGTAAAGTAAATGTCCTTACAATACAGACCGTATTGAATCTATTAAATTATTCATTCAAGAATGTTGTGCAAGTTTACTGCAACAATGGAGCCACGAACTTTACATATTTTTGAAAATCCAGAGTTTAGTTGACACTATTAAGCTTATTGTCACAGTTGTAAACTCAACGGCTTTCTTCTACCATGAGGAGGTTTGGCATCATTACTGCTTTCCAAGCGGACCGTTAAAGAACGCGCCACACGTCTAATTCAACCAACCAGATGACGACTTAAAAACATCCCAAGTGTTTCCCATTTTGTGTGCTTTAGCTAACGGTCCATGGACGTGATTTCTGAAGCTGAGATTAGGATGCATCTAATATAGTATGATTGAGAATCACAATTTAGTTGCAGTATCATTCTATACTGCAGATCAGGGATGGGCAACGTTGGTCCTGGAGGGCCACTGTCAAACAGAGTTTAGCTCCAACCCTGAAAATATCACCTGCCTGTAACTTTCTAGTAATCCTGAAGACCTTGATTAGCTTGTTCAGGTGTGTTTGATTAGGGTTGTAGAACAATGGCCCTCCAGGACTTAAGTTGCCCATCCCTGCTGCAGATGATAGTCGGCTTGAAATATAATGATGTTTTTTCCGAGTAATAAAAGGTGGCATATTATTGGCATGTTGCAGATTTCTCTAAGAATTCTCTTTCTGCCTACAGGCTGGTGATTTAAATGATGGCTTTGGAGGAATTGCATCACCCTTTAAAAGGTTAGACACTGACTTTAAGATGCCCCTATTATGCTTTTGGGATATTAACTTTTAATGTAATGCAGGGGTGTCCAATCCTGTTCCCGTTAATGTACGTCCACATTAATCCGGATACATTTGAAAACGGCGTTTTCGTTTAAAAACGCTCTCCGTCCACACTAGCATTTTCAGGCGTTTTCCGACGTTTCAGTGTTGATGAGAAACTTCTAAATTCACCTTACTGCGCATGCGTGAAACCTCACAAAAGCTCACTGAGATGATACAGATGGAAAAATAAATAATAAAGTTATCCCGCAATTCTTCTAACAGGATAATTTTATTTAGCAAAATATCTCACCATCACTGATGCGTCCAGGTCATATGTTTGGTCTAAAACGCAACCGCTCTCATGTTTTGCCGCAGGACAGCAAATGTGAGTACATTTTCTGTCATCTTTGCAGTACTGTGATATGAAGAATGTGCAAAGTAACATATTTTAGCAACAGTGTAAAAGTGAATAGCACATAACAGGTACAATACCGGTAAACATGAATATCTATTGGTACAACATGGATCACATGACTAAACTTACGTCATCGTTTTCAAATACCTCTGGCTTCACAGTCCACACTACAACGCAAAAACGGCGTTTTCAAATTTATCCGCTTTGGAGAGCGTATTCCAAAAGCTACGTTTTCATTGACTTAAAACGCTGTCTCAGTGTGGACGGAAGGCCAAAACGGAGAGAAAAATATACGTTTTCAAACAAAAACGTATTAGTGTGGACATGGCCTAGTAAGATCTTCAGGAGCACTTATAATTAAAGACAGGTGTGTTGGATCTGGGTTGATCTGAACTCTGCAGGTAGGTAGGTCTCCAGGAATAGGATTGGGCACCCCTGATTTAGTGTGTAATATATCTGTTTGTTAATGTAAAAGGCCTGCAAAGTTTCAAAGATCATAATGCATGCTAAATGGAGTTTTTGTCTCCCAAAAGAAAGAATTGAGTAATTCCAGTCTCCCTGCACGTACCTACCTAGGTTTGTAACAAATTTGCATAATGCCAGCCTGTGGTCTTCATTGGCTGCCTGCGAATGTTTACTTTGACTTGCCCTCAAACGCTGTAGTTGTAGCTGAGGCCTAGAAGAATTTGGTTCTTGTTGACGACATCTCGAGAAGACACTGTTTTCTGCGCTGTGAAAGCTAATTTCACTTTGCATGCACTATCAAAGGATGAGGACCCGCGCTCGAATTGATACGTTGAAACCGTCCCAATCATTACTGTCCTTAAATGGTTAGTTCACCCAAAAATGAAAATTACCCTATGATTTACTTACCCTCAAGTCATTCTAGGTGTATATGACATTCTTCTTTCAGATGAATACAATCAGAGTTATATTAAAAAATTTCCTGGCTCTTCCAAGCTTTATAATGGCAGTGGATGGCAGATTATGTTTTGAAGTCCATCAAAGTGCATCCGTCCATCATAAAAGTAATCCACACGGCTCTGCGGGGGTTAAAGGTTGTATCAGTGATTTCTGGCCCAAAAATAAATACGATCCGCGATCCGCTAGCTGCTCGCCCCATAAGCATGCCGTCCAAAAACCGCGTCTCTGTAGGCAGCCTAGGCTCTGAGATCTGCACACAAAAACAAATGGGTACAACCACCACTCAAAACCAAAATAAATAGTGTTCCAACCAATCACTGACAGGGGCTGGTGTTGCTCCGATTTCGCGTCCAGCCGTGCACGAGCGCAAAACCTCACAACACCCGCCCCTGTCAGTGATTGTTTGGAACACTTTATTTTGGTTTTGAGTGGTGGTTGTACACATTTGTTTTTGTGTGCAGATCTCAGAGCCTAGGCTGCCTACAGAGACGCGGTTTTTGGACGGCATGCTTATGGGGCGAGCAGTTAGCGGATCGTTAGGAAAGATTAGACATTTATTTTTAGGCCTGAAATCACTGATACAACCTTTAATAAAGCCCTTCTGAAGTGAATCGATGTGTTAGTGTAAAAAAAATATCCATATTCGAAACTCCGATTGTATTCGTCTGAAAGAAGAATGTCATATACACCTAGGATGACTTGAGGGAGAGTAAATCACGGGGTAATTTTCATTTTTGGGTGAACTAACCCTTTAACATTGTGTTTACAAGTGCTGAGGAAGCCTCTGGAGCTGAAATTCAGATATGGTAATGGTCATTTCGTTTTCAACACGCGCTGTAAGCGGTCGACCAATCACAAAAGACTGAGCCATCTGACCAATCAGAGTAGAGCAGGTTGTCGGAAAGGAGGGGTTTTGAGAGACTGAATCCTTTATCGAACCGTTTCAGACACTGTGAAAAAAGAAGAGATGTTGCAATGTATATTATGAGAAAATTGGAGCGGATGCATGTAAACCTATTGTAGTTGAACTAAACAAAATGAAGAACCTTTAAAATGGCATAATAGGCGAACTTTAAATGCGTCCTGTCACATTTATGCTTAAAAAAACTTGAATGTATGTCTTCAACTGTTCTCTGTGTGTGTTTTTAGTGAGATTCAGGCTCAAACTCAGAGCTATGAGGAGAACTTCACAGAAGAAGATCTGCAGCTCATTCAGGAGAGAGAATCAGCAATCAGACAGCTGGAGGTGAGACTCATTCAAACCCCAACTCATCAAAGAACTAATAATCTTACAACTGACAAGCATTGTGCTAATGTAATACAATTTGAATAGTTTAGGCATGAGTTAAACACTCTCTCTTGTTTTTCAGTCGGACATTACAAATATTAATGACATCTTCAGAGATCTAGGCATGATGGTGCATGAACAGGGAGACATGATTGGTAAGATCTCAAGAGAGATATAACTAGTTTTTTACACTTTTAAAACTGAGTGGCAACCGCGAAAAACTCTTCCCACATGATGCTAGGATATACAAGAAGGTTGCCAGGGCAATGCCAAATGGTTGCTGACCCAGGTCAAAATAGTTGACTCCCGAATATATATTAGGCCTACATTGCATTCAAAATAGTGAGTCCAAATAAACTGTTTCAAAAGTTTGCTGGTGGACACTTGAGTTTGGAAGACAGTGGGGGTTCTCCCTATACGCAATTTACGCAACCACCAGGGGGCCCCCTTGCTCTCAAAAAAGTTTTAATAGTTTAAATCTAATTTTAAGACTATGGCTGTGAGATTAAAAGAAGTTGAATCAGTTTCGTTTTTGATTTTGATCTGTCAATTAACTGGATGCTGCATACGATTTTAGGAAATTGTCTTTTTTATAACAATATTTTAGCTTTTTTTTCCTGTATAATTGCATTGAACACAGAACAGATCCAGGCCTGGAGATTTCTCTCTTTCTCTCTCTCTATATATATATTATAAATGAGTATAATACTTGTTTAATAATTATATTAAAGATATTTCAAATAAAATAAAATCTGTTGTGTTTTTAGACTTGTCTCTGAGGGGGAGTGTGTTTTTAGTGATGAAACTCTTAGACAGGAAAGTGCAATTAAAGGTGTTAAAGGGAAAAGCAGATGTTGATAATGAAGACCTGCGAGGCTTCACACACACCAGCTCAGTGGGACTGTTTGTTCAAGCACTAAACTTTTAATGACATGAGCTATTAGCAAGCACCTATTGGTGTTGTTTACATATGTGATATTTCATCCAATTTACAACAGTTTGCATCATTGTTTGTGCTACCCACCAAAACTTTGAGATGCATAACTGAATGAATTATGAAATATTGCTCACTAAGGGATTTTGAATGAAGTTCTGAGGGACTGTGCATTATCCTTAAACAACATTTTTGTTTTAAATGGAGAATAATCATTTTTTGATGCAAATAACAGAGTCGGAATATTTGATCAGTTCTCACTGTAGGAAAGAAATTAATTCTGTGTTTAACCCTTAGATGTTTTATCTCCCTCTCGTCTTGCAGACAGTATAGAGGCCAATGTATCGACCACAGAGGTCCATGTGCAGTCAGCAACACAAAATCTGAATAGAGCAGCAAGTTACCAGGTAAATCATTCTCACCCACATCTTATTTCGAACCCGTATGGCTTTATTTCCTCTGTGGAGCACAAAAGGAGAAATTTATCCAAATGAAAGATGGACACTGTCAGTGTCAAGCTCCAAAAAGCACAAAAATGCACCATGAAAAGTAGTAGTAGTAGTAGTAGTAGTAGTATATATTTATTGTCCCTTTAGGGAAATTCTTTTTCACAATTCCAGAAAACGTTTTGCCTCATACATATATATATTCACGGCACATATATACATACATATTTCATACACAGTATACATTTGACATAGCCATATATGGGAGAAACATATATCATCGCACTGTATAAGATTTATTTTATCTGTGTGGTTTTGACCTTATTGAGTATTTGAATAGCTGAAGGAATTAGGCTTCTGCTGAAGCGAGTCTTATTGCATCTTATGCTTCTGAACCTCCTGCCAGAGGGTAGGAGTGAGAAGTATCGATTTAGTGGGTGAGTAATGTCCAGGGATATTTCATGAGCGATACGTGTGATGGCTTTGGTGTTTAGTTCATGTAGATTTGGAGTGGGCAGACCTATTATTTTGGTGGCGATATTGGTTATCTGGGTAAGTTTATTTCGGTTTTTTACAGTAAGCATATTGAAAAAGCAGGTGGAACAGTATAGTAGGATAGGTTGAGCAATGCTAATATACAATAGTAAATTGTATATTAGTAAAATAGCCTATATGACTTCTGCACTACTTCACAATAGCTTCCAAGTCATACAATTGCTTTGTTTGAGAAACAGATGCAAATTTAAGTTGGAATTTGTTGGAAAGCTTCCCTTGCACTCAATGTGTTTGAGTTCTTGTACCGGTACTTGTACGGCCTACACTTATGCTACTCGTATGCTACTTTTTTATTGTATATTGCATCTCAACTATATTGCATTCATATATTTTAATCAAATTACTATTTAATTAAATATTTTTTAAATAAATTACTATAATAAATTAAATGTACTGTTTTTTAGTTGTTACAACCAACTGTTACAACCATTATTATGAATATTATACTAGTGACTCATTTCTTCTGCTCCCTGTAGACGTCATTCCGCAAGAAGATTTTCATCTTCATCGCTATTCTGGTTGTGGTGGCTGTCATTATTGGTTTGATTGTCTGGGCGTCTCAGAAACAATGAGTGTGTGTCAACTCCATCTGATGCCCCACAGCATTTGCACTGGCATGTTGTCAATGACTTGCAGAGGTTTGTCACCAAGAGAAGCTGACTTGACTTGACTTTTAGCTGCAGTTAAGATATTGTCATTAATGGAATATTTAATAACAGCTTAACTCTGTGAAGGGCATCTTTGGTGTGCCATCCATTACCACAGAAAATATTTTTTTGTTTTTAAAGCAAAAAACAATGCACTGAGTTACAACATTCCACAGAGACTGTACATAAAGCTTAAAGGGATAGTTCACCCAAAAATGAAAATTCGATCATTTAGCCTACTCTCCCTCAAGTTGTTCCAAACCTGTATGAGTTTCTTTCTTCTGTTGAACACAAAAGATGTTTTGAAGAATGTTAGTAACCAGACAGTTGATGGCACCCATTGACTTCCATAGTATTTTTTTCCAATCTATTGAAGTCAATGGGGCTCATCAACTGTCTGGTTGCCAACTGTCATGAACACTCAGTTATCTTTGATTTTTTATTTTTTTTTCATGGACTTTTAGTTTCTCACTTTGCCTTTATCTTTGTGGATTACCTGAGTTTGTTGTCATTATAGGACCCGTTTTGTTTATTGAACTCTTTTTGGACTCTCCTTCATCCTCATCTTCTTCATCTTGTGACACTAACATTCTTCAAAATATCTTCTTTTGTGTTCAACAGAAGAAAGAAATTCATACAGGTTTGGAACAAATTGAGGGTGAATAGATGACAAAATTCTCATTTTTGGGCGAACTATCCATTTAACTTGTTTAACCTAGAAAATAATTTTAACATTGCAACTGTTAACAAATAATGATGCCATTGCCAGCTCTCTGCATCTTCCACCCATCTGAATTGTTCTAGAAGCAAGCATTCCTTATAGTAAAATGCCCTAAAGATACATTTTCAATGGTTGAAAATGGCACAAATTAATGTTTTTTTTCTCTGTCAGTCAGTATAAAACTGCTGCTATAAAGATGTTTAAGGGCACTTGACCTTTAAACTGTTCTCAAACACTTTATTTGAAGAAAGACACTGTGAGTACACTGCCAGTCAAAACATTAGATACTTGACACTTGAAACCATTTCTCATCATCTTAACGTTTTGATCTGAAGGCAGTTGCTTAAATGATCAAAATTAGTTTTGTAGACAAATAGAAATTGTGTTTATGCATAAATATCTATGCAATAATAACATTTTTATAATATTACAAAATTGTATCAAATTATATTAACTATGACTTTTGCCTCAATAAACTCATTAATTACTGCTTATTAATAGTTAGTAAGGTAGTTGTTAAATTTAGGTATTGGGTGGATTAAGGGATGTAGAATATTGTCATGCAGAATAAGGCATTAATATGTGCTTCATAATTACTAATAAACAGTTAATATCCTAGTAATTTGCATGCTAATAATTTGCAGTTCATAGTGAGAATTGGACCCTAAACTAAAGTGTTACCGAAAAGTTTTTGGGGTTTTTTTACATTATGGTCACTACATAATTTAATTCCATTAGTTGTTTCATAGCTATAATGACTTTACTATTCATCTAAAATATATAAAATAGTCATAAAGAATGAGTAGATGTGAATAAAATTTTGACTGGTAGTGTCAGATTCATTCAGGTCCACTGTGTAAGTATATATATATATATGCACAAATGAAAAGGTTGCACCCTTTTTTAAAATTTTGTATTTTTAAATCCAACTTTGTTGTTTTAAAAATGAGTAATAATTATACATATATGTGAATCTCAAGCACAAACCAAACAATTTTATGGATTACAGAAATGTTCAGCTTATTTTATTACCCTGAAAAGTCTCATATCCAGGAGAATGTAAAGCTTACTGCATAAGTAGATGAATTCTTAATGCACGTCGTGTTTCCCAATTCCTTTTAATCTTATTAATCATGAACCATGTATCCTGTCTCACTGTGCCAAAACTTCTTTGTAAAATTATTCTGAAATGGATGCTGCAATGATTTACAATTTACAATGTTACTACATTTTTGTCTGTCTCTATGATGTTGTTTTACACAAATGTTATATAACCTAAAAAGAGTACAAAGTGTTGAACAGGTAGTCACTGGATGTGAGCTAAATCAGGTTTATCCAGTTGACTCATTGTGAAAGGAAATAACCACTAGATGGAGATATTATCAAATGTGGAGTTGCATATTCAGCTCAGCTCTAATGGCAGGCGGTTGACCTTTAACCTGCTCTCACACAGGGTTGCTTTCCGTAACTTGCTAAAATGAGTAGCAAAATGCTTGCTAAAGAGCTGCCTAATTAATTTATAAAGGCAATCATGTTTCTATTTTTAGCATTAGCTATATCTCAAATATATATATACATTTATCCAAAAGCTGAAATGTTTATGTGGAGCGAAATTATGGCAAATACAAGTTTATATGTGGTTAATCTAGAGGTGTATTTCTTTTAATTCTGAAATTAATAAAACTCAATTTGGGGTCTGAGTAAATGTTGTCTGAGTTAAGTAGGCTATTCCAAAGATTACTATTCAAAAAGAGACAATTCATGTGCATAACATTTACACAAACTTATTATTACACAGCTCTCTGCGGAATAACTGTATTTGTGTCACTTTCATATCTTTTACAACACTCTGGTCTCTCTCTTCTCAAATTCTTCTCAAATGGCTTTGGATGAAAGTGCCGCATTACGTAAATATAAGTTTAGTGACTTAAGGTCGACAAAGATCCGATTAAAACTGTGAAAAATGTCCTCCAAACTGTCGAAACTACATAGTGGAAAGTTGTTTTTTGTTTTAAAGTGGGAAACACTTGCGCATTAAGTTTTAAATAATGAAAAAAGTGATAGTGGTTATGTATAAAAATCAGCAGAACATGTTTGCCAAAGTTTGTGTCATCCACCTCATGGAACAATGCAAACCCTTTACACTGAGGATCGACTGAGACTGATTCTGCTGGAAATTCCAAGACTTGATGTCTCTCCAAAGTACTTCACATGAATCTCACAGCACTGAACCTCGTTGATGGCTGTCAGGAATATTCCTGTCCAGAGAGATCAGTAGATATCTAATCAGTTGATCTCCCAGCTGTATGTTCTTCTCCCCTGATGCTGTTGGTCTTGGAAAGAGTCAACATGTCAAGTCAAGTGTATAAAAGATTGTAGCACATCTTTATTGTGGAGCCTCCAGGAGTGACTGTGTTTCAGTGAGGAGCAGTTCAGAGCTGCTGGAGAGACAAATAGCATCTTCAGAGATCTGTGGTTACGCATTATATGAAGGAAGTCAGAGAGGAACAACAGTATGTTTAGATGTTTCTTCCATGTACTTCAGAATGAATCTTACAGCTGTGAACCAAACTGATGACTGTCAGGAATATTCCTGTCCAGAGAGATCTGTTTCTTTCTCTGTCTATGTGATTCTGTATGTGGCCGCAGCAGCTGTGGCTCTTCTGACTGTGTGTGGAAACCTGCTGGTCATCATCTCTGTTAGTCACTTCAAGCAGCTCCACACTCCTGCTAACATCCTCATCCTCTCTTTAGCTGCGTCTGATCTGCTGGTCGGAGTTTTTGTGATGCCGCTTCACCTGTCTTGGCTCATAGAGTCATGTTGGATTTCTGGACAAGAGATGTGCTCGGTTTTCAATTTTGTGACTTTTCAAGCAACAAGCGTGTCTGTTCACACTGTGGCTCTAATAGCAGTTGATCGGTTTCTGGCTTTACATTCTCCTTTTTTTTACTCAGAGAAAATCTCTCCCACTGTGATCTGCATAGCAACTTTATTCTGCTGGCTGTTTTCACTCCTTTATAACTTCACTCTTCTCTTCATTAATGGAAACTTCACTGTCATGTGTCCAGGACAATGTCTTTATATTGTAGATGGGGTTTCATCCCTCATTGATCTCCTGGTTGTGTTTCTTATGCCATGTACACTCATCATAATATTATACACTCATGTTTTTGTCATTGCTAGGAAACATGTGACTGCTATAAGAGCCCTTCAGGTTCACAACAGCAAAGAATCCTCTAAAAACAGAGTCAGTGACAAATCAGAGCGAAAAGCTGCGAAACTGCTGGGGATTCTGGTCTTTGTGTTTCTCCTGTGTTTACTGCCATATTATATTTTTTCTTTAACAAATTTCTTAAGAGATGACTCATTTTCTGATGTTATCAACAGTGTTTTGATTCTCTTTTACCTTAATTCCTCTATCAATCCGCTTATTTACGCTATGTTATACCCTTGGTTTAAGAAAAGTTTAAAAATAATTCTAACTCTTGGAGTATTTAACACTGGCTCCTCTCTAATGAATGTGCTCTCTTTAAGCTCTTAATAAGGAATAATGACAAAAAAAATCTTTCCTTCTTTGCTTTTTAGTTGTTTATTTCGTTTTTCCTTGTGTTCTTTTTCATCATTATTGTTAAAATAGTATTATATTATATTATATTGTGATGAATAAAACCAGGTATGTTATTCAAGAAGCATGAGCTTATTATCTGCATTGTTTATCAAAAGTAAAATGTTTGTTGGTTGCTATGTTGTTTGAGAATTTTTTATATCATATAATACAGATGCGTAATTTTAGATTTACAATGTTCTTACCTATAGGCCATCCGCTCTACTTCTTACATTTTCTTTGTTTAGTAGTCTAATTATTATAATGAGTATCTAATAAATGTCCATTTATTGTGGGGATGAATGAGTGTTATTGTCATCCTCATTGTGGAACAGGTCAGATGAGACATCTATATGTCATACTGTTTGGCTATACAAAAAGCATACAAACAGTACAAATGCAAAGTTACACTATATTGCCAAAAGTATTGGGACACCCCTCCAAATTATCAAATTCAGGAGTGCCAATCACTTCCATGGCCACATGTGGCCAAGGTTGTATAAAAGCAAGCACTACTGTAGGCATGCAGACTGCTTCTACAAACATTAGTGAAAGAATGGGTCGCTCTCAGGAGCTCACTGAATTCAAGCGTGGTACCGTGATAGGTTACCACCTGTGCAATAAGTCCATTCGTGAAAAATCCCTACTAAATATTCCACGGTCAATTGTTAGTGGTATTATAACAAAGTGGAAGCAATTGGGAACAACAGCAACTCAGCCACGTAGTGGTGGGCCACGTAAAATCACAGAGCGGGGTCAGCGCATGCTGAGGAGTCGGCAACTTTCTGCAGAGTCAATAGCTACAGACCTCCAAAATTTGTGTAACAGAAATGTTGTCCCATAAACGCACTCCTAAACCTTGTGGAAAGCCTTCACAGAAGAGTTGAAGCTGTTATAGCTGCAAAGGGGGCATGTGCCAACACCATATTAAACCCTACGGATTAAGAATGGGATGTCATTAAAGTTTATGTGCATGTAAAGGCACGCATCCCAAAACTTTTGGCAATATAGTGTATTTTCAAATACAGAAATGCATAATTCTGCTATCTCTATATCTTTCACCTCAAGGCTAAAACAGTCAAACATCTCCATTGTTGATAAGTTGTTTACAAAGAGTATTTATAGTGTGTTTAGCCTAGAGGGAATAAAAACTTCCACACTGGACTTTGATGAATGTATGTAAAATTTACGTTCTTCCACAGCTCAAACCTTGATCAAACTCGCATATCTGCAATTTCCTAGTAACTCTAAAGATCTTAATTAGCTGGTTTCGGATGTGTTTGATTAGGGTTGGAACTAAACTCTGCAGGGCAGTGGCCCTTTAGGCCTAGACACATAAAGGTCATGGTATAGCTAGTTAGCATGGTCTAGTTATCCCCTGTTGGTAGTTGCCGAAACTACACCATCCAGATGCGAAGAGTGGGTTGGTAATATTGACATTATTCACCCTTATTCGCACACACAGGTACCCTTTTCGCCATATTCAGGTGTGTAAACATAATTTTTTTCACTATAGTGTTAATTCGGTTTATTTTAAATGTGATACCGCATGGGTTTACATAAAATAAAGCTCAACCTCGCTTTCGGGTTGAGCTTTCCGCGACTGCGCAACTGGGGTATAGGTTGCCAGGTTGAGATGACAAACGGGTTGAAATTGTATATGATGTGTGGATTGTGTGAATATAATGCATTACAAGATCTGGCAACTGGTCAACATTAGACAAACATATTGGTCCGATTATTCATAAAGGAGTTTGGGCCATGCAAATTACGGGAGTTTCCTGGGAGAAATAACAAACCGGGAGGGGTCCGGGAGATAGGGCTAAAAAAACGGGAGAAACCCGGCAAAAACAGGAGTGTTGACAGGTACGGATTACCCCATTAAACTGCACTTTGGACCTTACCTTTTCTTGTGTGCATCCCGTGACATAAATTCTGTATTGTGCCCTGGGGGCCTGTATACTGTAGCCAGCACAAATCTCAAACGTGATTTATCATTTACACTAGATATTATTACTTTTAGCACCAACACTTCAAAAGAATTATATTTGAAACTAGACTTCTCAGTAATTCTGAAAATATTACTATAAATTACAGCAACACCTCCCCCTTTGCCTTTCATACGAGGTTCATGTTTATAACCGTAATCTTGGGGTGTGGACTCATTTAAAGTAATGTAATTGTTTGGTTTTAGCCAGGTTTCTGTCAAACACAGCACATCTAGGTTATAGTCTGTAATCATATCATTAACAATAAGTGCTTTCGGGGGCTTAGCTGCTCTTTTTAAAGATGTCTATCAATGTAAGCAAATATCATTTGGGAATTACCCTTCTTTCGAATATCTGGGTATTGTGTTAAAAGGTGCTCCACGTATTTTACTTATCTTTATTTACAGGCCTCCAAAATACTCTCCAGCCTTTGCTGAGGACTTTACAGAACTGTTATCAACAATTTCCTCTGAGTGTGACTGTTTTGCCATTGCTGGAGATTTTAACATTCACATAGATAATGCAGAAACCAATATGGCAAAAGAAATCAAAACTGTTTTCAAAACTTTTGATCTGACTCAGCATGTACATGGACCCACACATAATCGTGGACACACTCTAGATTTACTTATCAGTAAGGGTCTAAACATCTCATCGATTGTTATCAAGGATGTAGCACTGTCTGATCATTTCTGTATTTTCCTTGATATACTGATCTCTCCTGCCATTGAAGCTAGATCTGTGTCTGTCAAGAAGAGATGCTTAAATGAGAACATTAGTGTGCTATTTATGAAGGCTATATCTTTAAAACCAAGCATATCTGCTGACTCTGTTGATTTTCTCCTTGAATCTTTTAACTCAAAAATTAAAAGTGTAATTGATGTTATTGCTCCTGTGAAAGTCAGGAAGAATAGTGGTAGACAAAGCACCTTGGAGAAACTCAACAGCAGTTCAAAACATGAAAAGACAATGCAGAAGAGCAGAGCGCATGTGGCGGAAGACAAAACTTGTAGTCCATTATAACATCTACAAAGACAGCATCCATGCTTTTAATATGGAACTAGGCAAAGCTAGACAGACTTTCTTCTCGAATATTGTAAACAGCAACTTAAACAACGCACGCACTCTTTTTGCTACTGTAGAGAGACTGACAAACCCCCCAAGCCAGATTCCCAGTGAAATGCTCTCAGACAGCAAGTGCAGTGAGTTTGCTTCTTTCTTCTCTGAGAAAATCAATAATATCAGAAAGGTGATCAGCTCATCCTTGAGTTGCGCTGGGGTCAAACAGATCAGACCACTACCTGAGAAAGTAGTTACTATGTCTGTTTTCGAAGAAATTGATGGCAAAATTTTGGAAGAAACCGTACAGCATCTTAAAACATCAACCTGCGCCCTTGACACACTTCCCACATCTTTTTTCAAAAGGGTGTTAAACAGCTTAGAAGCAGATTGTCACGATACGATTTACAAAAAGTGGAGAAGAGGACTCAAGTGCAGTAAAAGGATATTTATTAACAAATGAAAACAAAAACACAAAGCAAAAACCCACAAGGGGGAAAACATAATCAATGAAACATAAAACAGAACTGAACTAGAATGACAAACACTGACCAAGAACACGAAGACCATCACAAGGAACAGGGGTAACATGTGACAAAGATCCGACCAAGACAGCAAACAAGAAGAGACTTAAATAGGGAACAAATCAAGAGGGAACAGGTGGAAGAACTCTACACTAATCAGGTAACGAGGGGGAGGGATGAAACAATGACAAGAGCACATGGCCCAACATAACAAAGACACCCATGTGCAATAAAAGACAGGACAGACACGTGACATTACCCCCTCCCTACGGAGCGGCTACCAGACGCTCCATCAGGCGGGACGGGAGAGACAGACCAGGGCGGGACGGGAGGGACAAGGCGCTTAGTCCTGAGAGTCCAAGGCGGAACACAAAGTCCATCGGGCAGTCAGGACGAAACATAAGTCCATCGGGCGGCCAGGGCGAACCACAAAGTCCATCGGGCGGCCAGGGCGAACCACAAAGTCCATCGGGCGGCCAGGGCGAACCACAAAGTCCATCGGGCGGCCAAGGCGAACCACAAAGTCCATCGGGCGGCCAGGGCGAACCACAAAGTCCCCTCGGGCGGCCAGGGCGGCGAAGACCCCTCGGGCGGCCAGGGCGGCGAAGACCCCTCGGGCGGCCAGGGCGGCGAAGACCCCTCGGGCGGCCAGGGCGGCGAAGACCCCTCGGGCGGCCAGGGCGGCGAAGACCCCTCGGGCGGCCAGGGCGGCGAAGACCCCTCGGGCGGCCAGGGCGGCGAAGACCCCTCGGGCGGCCAGGGCGGCGAAGACCCCTCGGGCGGCCAGGGCGGCGAAGACCCCTCGGGCGGCCAGGGCGGCGAAGACCCCTCGGGCGGCCAGGGCGGCGAAGACCCCTCGGGCGGCCGTGGCGGTGAGGAACAGCGGCCGTGGCGGTGAGGAACAGCGGCTCAGGAACAGCGGACAGCGGCTCAGGAACAGCGGACAGCGGCTCAGGAACAGCGGACAGCGGCTCAGGAACAGCGGACAGCGGCTCAGGAACAGCGGACAGCGGCTCAGGAACAGCGGACAGCGGCTCAGGAACAGCGGACAGCGGCTCAGGTACAGCGGACAGCGGCTCAGGTACAGCGGACACCGGCTCAGGTACAGCGGACACCGGCTCAGGTACAGCGGACACCGGCTCAGGTACAGCCACAAGAACTGAAACAGATACAAGAACAGACACAAACACTGGGTCCGGAACCGACATGGGCTCCAGCTCTGGAACAGGCACTGGCTCTGCCTCCGGCTCTGGGACAGGCACTGGCTCCGCCTCCGGCTCTGGGACAGGCACTGGCTCCGCCTCCGGCTCTGGGACAGGCACTGGCTCCGCCTCTGGAACCGGAACAGCAGAGACTGGCATCTCCAAGATCCGAGCCAGACGCTCCAGATAGTCCGTCACAACCTTGGCGGCCACGCCAAAGGGGATCTCTGGCTCTGTCCCAGGCTGAACAGACGGAACGTGATCAGTCTCTCGCTGGGCAGACGGGACGTGAACAGTCTCTCGCTGGGCAGACGGGACGTGAACAGTCTCTTGCTGGGCAGACGGGACGTGAACAGTCTCTCGCTGGGCAGACGGGACGTGAACAGTCTCTCGCTGGGCAGACGGGACGTGAACAGTCTCTCGCTGGGCAGACGGGACGTGAACAGTCTCTCGCTGGGCAGACGGGACGTGAACAGTCTCTCGCTGGGCAGACGGGCATTTCCTCCTTCTCCGTCCGTGACGGCGAGAAGTAGGTCCTGAGCGGTCCCTACAGATGGACGAAAATTGGGTTTACCCAAATGTGGCGATGGTGTAGTCCGGGCAATCCAAGTAATTGTCGTCCATATAATTATCATCCAGATTCACCCAGTCAAACTCCTCGTCCTCCATGCTGCTGAGTCCACAAGTGGTCGGATCTTTCTGTCACGGTTTGTACGATTTACAAAAAGTGGAGAAGAGGACTCAAGTGCAGTAAAAGGATATTTATTAACAAATGAAAACAAAAACACAAAGCAAAAACCCACAAGGGGGAAAACATAATCAATGAAACATAAAACAGAACTGAACTAGAATGACAAACACTGACCAAGAACATGAAGACCATCACAAGGAACAGGGGTAACATGTGACAAAGATCCGACCAAGACAGCAAACAAGAAGAGACTTAAATAGGGAACAAATCAAGAGGGAACAGGTGGAAGAACTCAACACTAATCAGGTAACGAGGGGGAGGGATCAAACAATGACAAGAGCACATGGCCCAACATAACAAAGACACCCATGTGCAATACAAGACAGGACAGACACGTGACACAGATCTCCTAGAAGTGGTAAATGCCTCACTTCTTTCTGGGAGTTTTCCAAACTCCCTGAAAACTGCAGTTGTCAAGCCCCTCCTGAAAAAGAGAAATCTGGATAAGACCATCTTAAGCAATTATAGACCGATCTCAAATCTTCCTTTCATAGGCAAGATCATTGAAAAAGTTGTCTTCAATCAGCTGAACAAATTCTTAATCTCGAATGGATACTTTGACAATTTTCAATCTGGTTTCCGATCGCATCACAGCACAGAGACAGCGCTCATAAAGATAATAAACGATATTCGCTTAAATACTGATACAGGGAAATTATCAGTGCTGGTACTACTCGACCTCAGTGCTGCATTTGACACTGTCGATCACAACAAACTTCTTGACAGGCTGGAAAACTGGGTGGGGCTTTCTGGGATAGTCCTAAAATGGTTCAGGTCATACTTAGAAGGGAGAGGTTATTATGTGAGTATAGGAGACCATAAGTCTGAGTGGACATCCATGACATGCGGAGTCCCTCAAGGGTCAATTCTTGCACCACTCTTATTCAACCTGTACATGCTCCCAATGAGCCAAATAATGAGAAAGAACCGCATCTCTTACCACAGCTATGCAGACGACACACAGCTCTACTTAGCCCTATCGCCTAACGACTACAGCCCCATTGACTCTCTGTGCCAATGCATTGATAAAGTAAACGGTTGGATGTGCCAAAACTTTCTTCAGTTACAAACAAAGACAAAACTGAAGTCATTGCGTTTGGAAACAAAGATGACGTTCTCAAGGTAAATGCATACCTTGACGCTAGGGGTCTAACAACTAAAAATCAAGTCAGGAATCTTGGTGTGTCTCTAGAGTCAGACCTTAGTTTCAGTAGTCATGTCAAAGCAATAACTAAATCAGCATACTATAATTTGAAAAATATTGCAAGAATTAGATGCTTTGTTTCCATTCAAGACTTAGAGAAACTTGTGCATGCTTTTATCACCAGCAGGGTGGATTATTGTAATGGACTCCTCACTGGCCTTCCTAAAAAGACCATAAGACAGTTGCAGCTCATACAGAACGCTGCTGCCAGGATTCTGAGCAGAACCAGAAAATTTGAACATATCACACCAGTCCTCAGGTCTTTACACTGGCTCCCAGTTACATTTAGGATTGATTTTAAAGTATTATTACTGGTATATAAATCATTCAATGGGCTAGGACCTCAATATATTGCAGATATGCTCACTGAATATAAACCCAACAGATCACTCAGATCATTAGGATCACATCAGCTAGAAATACCAAGGGTTCACTCTAAGCAAGGAGAGTCTGCTTTTAGCTATTATGCCAGCCGCAGCTGGAACCAGCTTCCAGAAGAGATCAGATGTGCTCCTACAGTAGTCACATTCAAATCCAGACTCAAAACATGATCCAGCTTGAATCAGTCGGCCCATTCTCCTCTGACCTCTAGCATCAACAAGGCATTTTCGCCCACAGGACTGCCGCATATGGGATGTTTTTCCCTTTTCACACCATTCTTTGTAAACCCTAGAAATGGTTGTGCGTGAAAATCCCAGTACTTGAGCAGATTGTGAAATACTGAGACCGGCCCGTCTGGCACCAACAACCATGCCACGCTCAAAATTGCTTAAATCACCTTTCTTTCCCATTCTGACATTCAGTTTGGAGTTCAGGAGATTGTCTTGACCAGGACCACACCCCTATATGCATTGAAGCAACTGCCATGTGATTGGTTGATTAGATAATTGCATTAATGAGAAATTGAACAGGTGTTCCTAATAATCCTTTAGGTGAGTGTATATATATATATTAGGAGGCCATGATGGACAGAGGCCACTGGGCAAATTTGGCCAGGATGCCGGGGTTACACCCCAACTCTTTCAAAAGACATCCTGGGATTTTTAATGACCACAGAGAGTCAGGACCTCGGTTTAACGTCTCATCCGAAGGACGGTGCTCTTTGACAGTATAGTGTCCCCGTCACTATACTGGGGCGTTAGGACCCACACAGACCACAGGGTGAGCGCCCCCAGCTGGCCTCACTAACACCTCTTCCAGCAGCAACCTGGTTTTCTCAGGAGGTATCCCATCCAGATACTAACCAGGCCCAACCCTGCTTAGCTTCAGTGGCAACCAGTCTTGGGCTACAGGGTGATATGGCTGCTGGCGGGTTTTTTTTATTTATTTTTTTACATTTGTTGTTCAAATGATTGTTGTTTTTGTTGAACATCAATTAAATTTTTACCCCTTAGATGAGGCCATTATAACATTTAAATGACAAATTAAATTTGTACCACTGTAGTTGAGGTCAAGAAAAATATTCATGACAGTTATAATGGCCTCATGACCGCCAATGTCAAAACCAACCACCTGGCAGTTTAATGTAATGTTAACCCATAAAGCTAAGTGGTTTCTTAAGTTTGCTTATTAATCTGCTATGTCATGTTTATGGCATATTTATTATGACAGGTTGTGTTGTCTTAGTAATGTCAAGTTGTCATGAAAAAGACACTGACAGTTTATGATGTATTGGTTTATGTCAAGTTGTCATAAAGACATCTCAAACAATGTCATATTTGCATTAAAAATGTCAAAATTGAGCGAATGACAATTACAGTTGTCATAAACATGCATAAAACCTCCTTCATATTCATGACATGTGTCATGTCATGATTATGAAGGTGTCATGTCAGTCTTATGCACACCCCTTCAAGTAAAGTGTTACCGAAGTTTTTTATTTTATACATTTAAAGTCTGTATAAGCCCATCTATGTTTTTGAAACTCAAAAATCAAAACTTTTCTAAATCAGTTGATCTCCAGGTTGTATGTTCTTCTCCCTTGATGCTGCCAGTCTTGGAAAGAGTCAACATGTCAAGTGTATAAAAAGGCAACATAGATTGTAGAGCGTCTTTATTATGGAGCCTCCAGGAGTGACTGTGTTTTGGTGAGGAGCAGTTCAGAGCTGCTGGAGAGACAAATAGCATCTTCAGAGATCTGTGGTTATGTACTGAACTTTATATAAATGAAGTAACAGGGAACAAAATCTTTGGATGTTTCTTCCAAGTTCTTCAGAATGAATCTTACAGCTGTGAACCAAACTGATGACTGTCAGGAATATTCCTGTCCAGAGAGATCTGTTTCTTTCTCTGTCTATGTGATTCTGTATGTGGCCGCAGCAGCTGTGGCTCTTCTGACTGTGTGTGGAAACCTGCTGGTCATCATCTCTGTTAGTCACTTCAAGCAGCTCCACACTCCTGCTAACATCCTCATCCTCTCTTTAGCTGCGTCTGATCTGCTGGTCGGAGTTTTTGTGATGCCACTTTATTTGTCTTGGCTCATTGAGTCATGTTGGATTTCTGGACAAGAGATGTGCTCGGTTTTTAAATTAGTGAATTTTCAAGCAACAAGCGTGTCTGTTCACACTGTGGCTCTAATAGCAGTTGATCGGTTTCTGGCTTTACATTCTCCTTTTTTTTACTCAGAGAAAATCTCTCCCATTGTGATCTGCATAGCAACTTTATTTAACTGGCTGTTTTCACTCCTTTATAACTTCACTATTCTCTTCATTAATGGAAACTTCACTGTCGTGTGTCCAGCAGAATGTGTTTCTACTATAGATGGGGTTTCATCCCTTATTGATCTCTTGATTGTGTTTCTTATGCCATGTACACTCATCATAATATTATACACTCGTGTTTTTGTCATTGCTAGGAAACATGTGACTGCTATAAGAGCCCTTCAGGTTCACAACAATAAAGAATCCTCTAAAAACAGAGTCAGTGAAAAATCAGAGCGAAAAGCTGCGATACTGCTAGGGATTCTGGTCTTTGTGTTTCTCCTGTGTTTACTGCCATATTATATTTGTTCTTTAGTGGTTTCGTATAATGCTGAATTGTTTTATGTCAGAGATGTTACTGTAATATTTTTCTTACTGAACTCCACCATTAATCCCATCATTTACGCCATATTCTATCCCTGGTTTCAGAAAAGCTTAAAATTAATTTTCTCAAATAAAGTGTTTAATAAAGACTCCTCTCTGATGAATGTGCTGTAAGTCATTGAATGTAAGACAGAAACAGACTTTTCCTTTTGTCTATTTTTCAGATGTACTTTGCATAGGTTAATGTGTTTTTGTAATTTTGTATATTACGTAAGGGATTATGTACATCCAGCCGGTGGTTCTCTCAAAATAACCCCTGACAGGATGAGGAGGACCCCAACGCAAAGCCATCTCCTAAGATATATTGATTTCATATTAAACTGTTTTAAACAGTATTATGTATCTCATAATCCAACAGTGTACAAAACAATAGTCACAAAATGGCAGCAGCTGCGTTTGTATGAAACAAGAGAGAGCGAGTCCACGATACTGCATGGCATAATTAAATAACTGTACACAAAATATTGATTCGACTGAGTTTTAATATTTTATTAGCTCACCAAACGAAAACTTCCACGAAGAAAAAACGTTCCTTGCAGTCGTATAGCACTGCTGACTTCAGTGACCCGGATGAGCCTTTGAGCGGATGTTATCTGGGAATAACTTTAATTAAGAATAACTAAAATATTCCACAGAGCCGTGTAATGAACACAGTGAACACATGGATAGTGTCAGTAAATTGTATAACAATGGAAGTGGGGAAGTTTCTTTTCTTTTATGTCATAGTCACTTAATGAAATAAAAAGAATTGTTGAATATAGTGCTTTATGTATAGACTAAGAATACAAAAGTTTTTTTTCAAAGATAAAGTCTTTAAAGTCTTAACTACAAAAAAGTTTATATGTGATGTTATATTGTTTAAAGGTTGTAATCTAACTGCATGTTATGTGAACACCTCAGTGATTTCAAATCTCACAAGGCTTAGTTCATTTTATTAACTCACATAATCATTCAGATTTTTTAAGTATTTCTTATTACAATACTTTTACGCGAGCCAAATCGTAAAAGTCATAGAGTGCTTCTCAAACTGAAGGCTGCATCCTAGTGAGTCTGTGTCCTTTATCAGTCCAGTCCTTTAGAGGCTTGTAGAGTCTTCCTCAGCAATAGATGCTAGAATGAGATGGTCTAGTAAGTGTGCATGGCCACATCACACATGTTCCTGCATCCATGATCACACGAAATACCTCATATTAAAAGTCTTTATATTACCTGGCTTTCTACTAATACAATAGAGTGATGGCAACCGCCTGTGGTCTCCCAGTGGTTTACATTATTGGCTGTTTAGTGATTAAGATAACATATATCTTCATCTCCGAAAACATAATTTTACCAACGCCTGAAAGAAGAACGAACCTAAAGCAGTGTTTATTTTCACCTCCGTCACCATTAGCCTTGCCTCTGTCCAGTTACTCTGCCTGGAGCAGGGAGATCGTCCGCTGGAAGACAACACACGGGACTTCCTCCATCTGGCTTGCCTTAACTCTGTAGCCGGATTGTTCACTCTGTTTATATTTTCATCACCCACATTTACACACAAGCTGACCTCTAACTGCAACATTCAGACGGTATCTTTCTTTTTTAGCTCAACTGTCACAAGCTGTCCCTTATATTGAAGGTTGTGTCATACGGAGGTCTCATTTCTCGGCTGCATATGTCATAGAGACTGCCTCATTTCAGTAAAGTAACAATTACAGTCCAAAGTCATAAGGAAACTGCAACAATTTACGCTTCACAAGGAATAACGGTCAATTATATAATGGTTACTTTTCTGAAATAAGACATAGGCCTATGTGATGACATGCGGCAGACAAATGAAACCTCCGTAGGACGCAGCCTTCTAAATGAGACACAGAATGAAACGCACAGAACTGTACTATATCATAGCGAAGAATACATTTATGTTGCCTTCAAAAATCGTTCAGATTAATGTATCTCAGGAGACTGGAAGTGAATCTAACATTGGATTCTGATGTGCATTGATGCCTTCCTACCTTGGAATCCATCCTCCGAAGGATATTGTAAGTACACAACTGCAGAAAATATATCACACTGCAAGTGATTTTTGGATATTTTGTTACAAAATTCTTACATATTGTACCTTTAAGGTACTTTTTACAGAACTTATTTCAGCCATTTAACCAATTCCATTGAACCCCGTTCAAAAAACCCATTGACTCCGTGACGATGAAACCGGAAGTGCTAAAATGCTAACTCTTTTCCGCGTTTTGGCCAAGAAATTTGCATCATAGCTACCACTCTATAGATGTCCTGTGTTTTTGTTATTTTGTCCACCTCCAGTCTAGCTCAAGGTGAAGGTTTGATTGTTTAGTGTGGCTCGGTCAGCCCCTGCTGGTAGATGCAGTAATTTCAGCATTTTCTGGGGCCAAAGATCATCTTCCTCTAATGAAGGCCATTGCAAACTAGCTGTGTGTTCAGACAGAGATTTGTTTGCTAGCAAAATAGCAGAACACTTAATATGGTTCATAACCACGTTTAGTAGTTCTATATGACACTCTTTAGCTCTTTTGGATGAAAAGAAACAGTTGATCGCCCAGCTGTATGTTCTTCTCCCCTGATGCTGCCAGTCTCCGATAGAGCCAACATGTCAAGTGTATAAAAGGCTGCGTGGGTTGTAGCACATATTTATCTGGTATTATGGAGCCTCCAGGAGTGACTTGAGTTTCGGTGAGGAGCAGTTCAGAGCTGTTGAAAAGACAAATAGCATCTTCAGAGATCTTTATCTGTGGTTACTCATTTTTTATAAGAAGGAAGTTGGATGTTTTTGTTCTAAAATAAATCTTACAGCAATGAACCAAACTGATGACTGTCAGGAATATTCCTGTCCAGAGAGATCTGTTTCTTTCTCTGTCTATGTGATTCTGTATGTGGCCGCAGCAGCTGTGGCTCTTCTGACTGTGTGTGGAAACCTGCTGGTCATCATCTCTGTTAGTCACTTCAAGCAGCTCCACACTCCTGCTAACATCCTCATCCTCTCTTTAGCTGCGTCTGATCTGCTGGTCAGAGTTTTTGTGATGCCACTTTATTTGTCTTGGCTCATAGAGTCATGTTGGATTTCTGGACAAGAGATGTGCTCGGTTTTTAAATTAGTGAATTTTCAAGCAACATGCGTGTCTGTTCACACTGTGGCTCTAATAGCAGTTGATCGGTTTCTGGCTTTACATTCTCCTTTTTTTTACTCAGAGAACATCTCACCCACTGTGATATGCATAGCAACTTTATTTAACTGGCTGTTTTCACTCCTTTATAAAGTCACTCTTCTCTTCATTAATGGAAACTTCACTGTGATGTGTCCAGGAGTGTGTATTTCTGTTGTAGGTGAGGTTTCATCCCTCATTGATCTCCTGGTTGTGTTTCTTATGCCATGTACACTCATCATAATATTATACACTCATGTTTTTGTCATTGCTAGGAAACATGTGACTGCTATAAGAGCCCTTCAGGTTCACAACAGCAAAGAATCCTCTAAAAACAGAGTCAGTGAAAAATCAGAGCGAAAAGCTGCGATACTGCTAGGGATTCTGGTCTTTGTGTTTCTCCTGTGTTTACTGCTATTTGTTCTGTAGTGATTCCATATAATAGTGCTGACTTGTTTTATGTCAGAGATGTTACTGTAATATTTTTCTTACTGAACTCCACCATTAATCTCATCATTTATGCCTTATTCTATCCGTGGTTTATGAAAAGCTTAAAATTTATTTTCTCATATAAAGTGTTTAATAAAGACTCCTCTCTGATGAATGTGCTGTAAGTCGTTGAATTTAAGACTAATTATTTTGGCTTTTTAGTAAACCTGACTGTGAAGACTAGTGTGTGTTGTTTTCAATCATGACAGTATTGTATAACAATATGAGTGGGGTGCTTTTTTTTCAACTCACTTATTTTATGATTGTAAAAAGGAATTGTTGAATATAATAAACATTTACTTATGTAATTAGAGTTAGTAAGACAATTACCTATAAGTATTTTTGTGCTTATAATTACTGAAATTGTGATCCTGGTCCCCCATGCTCAATGCAATGGTTACGCATAAATACTCATAATTCTGCTTTGCTGAACATCCAGAATTGTGTTTGACATAACAGCTTGCACACTGAATCAGTAGAGTGTGTAATCAGTGACACTTATCCTCCTCATATTTTAAACTTAAAAGCAGATGTGGCCATTTGTAACTTGAATACTTCTGGTGTCACCCACTTCAAGAAGTTACGTTTAGCTGTACAAAAACAGTGCATTTTGCTGCTTGATATTGCAAACTGGTAATTCTTATATTATTTTAATGTATTACAAAACGTTAATGTAATAAACATTTTAAATTAGTTCATGTTGTTCATTGTTGTAATATTGTTTTTGTATTTATTTATTTTTTACAATACATAATAGTAATTTCTCTGATTGCAGTCACTCAAAATATTATAAAAGTGTATTTCCAGTAAATAAAATGTTATGGTGAAATCAGGCATTATGATGACTAAATAATCAATTCTGTATTAAGTAATGACGACAAAGAGGCAGTAGAGACTTAACTTATCTTTTCTCTGTTTATAATGCAAGAATCATCAACATCTCTCATATATCAGCATCATTTAGGACAATATGCAGGGCAATATGCAGACTGGCCATCTGGAGCACCGTGAGTTTTCCCACACGGCCCACTTGAGCCATTATTCCATTTGAGTCAACATAAAGAGAACATTTCTCAATATTAAATTAAGCAATAAATCCACTTAAAAATTTTGTGTAGCTGAATTTTTATTGAAATGCATAACATCATTCAAACCACAAATTTTTAAACTACCTTAAGTAATTAATTAAAAAAAGTCAATTAATAAAAAGTATACACAGTAATAATAAATATAGTCTTAACACAAGTTGTTTGGGCCAATCCTGAACCTGATCACAGGCTCTACTCTTCCCCACAATGGTGACCCACCAAAACTCAAACATGACAAAAACACTTTTAAACTTCCAACATAACAGAATATTAAACAATAACATCTCGCTCTTAATCTTGAGCAAAAATGCACAAAATAACACTTAATCTGAACATTTACTCTCCTTTAACAGTTGGAAGCAAAGCATGCTGGGAAATCTGCTGTAACTTCAGTTTGAGTTCTGCTTAATACAATCAGTTATTGAGTTCTCTTAACTTTTTTAATTTCTGTGATGTTCTCCTAAAAGCTCTGAGTTTGAGCCTGAATCTTACTAAAAACACAAACAGACAACAGTTGGAGACACACATTTGCGTTTTGTTTTTTATCCATAAATGTGACAGGTCAGCAGAGATGGTGGAAAAACATTTAAAGTGCCCCTTTATGTTATTTTAAAGGTTTTTCATTTTGTTTTGGAGCTTTTTTACAATAGATTTACATGCATCCAAAGTAAAAAAATAAAACACAAATTTTCTCATAATATACATTGCAGCATCACCTCATCAAATGGATTGATCAAGAATTCAGTCTCTCTAAATCCTTTACGACAGCCAACTCTGCTCTGATTGGTCTAATGTTTAAAGCGCATGTCGGAAATAAAACGCCCATCATCATATCTGAATTTCAGCACCGGAGGCTTCCTAAGCACTTGATACACAGTGATACGAACAGAAACAATGACATCAGTTTTACAGAATCAATTTGATCGTGAGTCCTCATCCTTTGGAAAGTGGATGCAAAGTGGATTTGCTTTTGCAGCACAGAAAACTGGCTCTTGACATGTCAACAACACCAACCAAACTCTTTCAGTCTCAGCTACAGCTACAGTGTTTGAGGGTCAAACTAAACCTTGTTCACGGGCTGCCAATGAGGACCATAGACTGGCATTAAACAAATTTGTTACAAAATATACGTAGGTTCATGCAGGAAGTGAGACTGGAATTACTGACTAATCATTTCAGACTTTGATTTGATTTGATTTGATTTGATTTGATTTGATTTGATTTGGAAGAAAGACTGCGAGTGTTTAGCGTGCCATTTAAGACAGTCCCTTAGTTAGTTTCACATTCCAAGTGATACATTTGTTTAGTTAGTTCTTACAACTTGTGTGGAACCACTTGACACAGCTTCTTTAAGTAAATCCAACATTCTATTTTTGAGTGCAACACAGGATAATATTCAGAGAAAGAGGGCTTTAGGATATACACAAGCACACACTCATGTTCTAAATATTGTCATGTATTATTGAATCAGTCTGTGCCTTTGATATGAAAATATGATTGCGTGGTTCAGTCATTACACAGCATTAAAAAAATGTGTTCAGTTATATTGCAGATATAATTGCACATCTGTCAGTGAGGTTTCCAGTGACCTCAGACTCAACTACACAAATTTAGTCAATTGCCATAGCAATGCCGCATGTCAGCGGAAAACAAAGCAAATAAACCAGCCAACCAGGCAGTCTACGCAACTGCCTCTTTGACGCTTCAAAAAGCTAATAAAGAGATTGTAAAACTAATCCATTCGAATCAAACACAGTTTAGTCAAAAAAACTGATTGAATTTAGGCTTTTATTCACATATAAACATTCATCAACGACGCACACATCAGATTTAGTAAATGGAAGCTCAAGCATGTTTGCTTGAAGTGCAAGAATCAATGAGGTTCATTGTCGTGTTACGCAGCACGTTTGAGCTTCAGCAAGAACCAATGAGGTTCATTCTCGTGTTACGCATCATGTTTGAGCTTCAGCAAGAACTAATGAGGTTCATTCTCGTGTTACGCATCATGTTTGAGCTTCAGCAAGAACCAATGAGGTTCATTCTCGTGTTACGCATCACGTTTGAGCTTCAGCAAAAACCAATGAAGTTCATTCTCGTGTTACACATCATGTTTGAGCTTCAGCAAGAACCAATGAGGTTCATTCTCGTGTTACGCATCACGTTTGAGCTTCAGCAAGAACCAATGAAGTTCATTCTCGTGTTACGCATCATGTTTGAGCTTCCGCAAGAACCAATGAGGTTCATTCTCGTGTTACACATCATGTTTGAGCTTCAGCAAGAACCAATGAGGTTCATTCTCGTGTTACGCATCATCTTTGAGCTTCAGCAAGAACCAATGAGGTTCATTCTCATGTTACGCATCACCAATGAAGTTCATTCTCGTGTTACGCATCATGTTTGAGCTTCCGCAAGAACCAGTGAAGTTCATTCTCGTGTTACGCAGCACGTTTGAGCTTCAGCAAGAACCAATGAGGTTCATTCTCGTGTTACGCATCATGTTTGAGCTTCAGCAAGAACCAATGAGGTTCATTCTCGTGTTACGCATCACCAATGAAGTTCATTCTCGTGTTACGCAGCACGTTTGAGCTTCAGCAATAACTAATGAGGTTCATTCACATGTTACGCAGCACGTTTGGGCTTCAGCAAGAACAAATTAGGTTAATTCTCGTGTTACGCAGCACGTTTGAGCTTCAGCAAGAACCAATGAGGTTCATTCATATGTTAAGTAGCACGTTTGAGCTTCAGCAAGAACCAATGAGGTTCATTCTCATGTTATGCATCATGTTTGAGCTTCAGCAAGAACCAATGAGGTTCATTCATGTTACGCAGCACGTTTGAGCTTCCACAAGAACCAATGAGGTTCATTCTCATGTTACGCATCATGTTTGAGCTTCAGCAAGAACCAATGAGGTTCATTCTCGTGTTACGCATCATGTTTGAGCTTCCGCAAGAACCAATGAGGTTCATTCACAAGTTACGCAGCACGTGTGAGGTTCAGCAAGAACCAATGAGGTTCAGTCTCGTGTTACGCAGCACGTTTGAGCTTCAGCAAGAACTAATGAGGTTCATTCTCATGTTACGCATCATGTTTGAGCTTCAGCAAGAACCAATGAGGTTCATTCTTGTATTACGCAGCACGTTTGAGCTTCAGCAAGAACTAATGAGGTTCATTCTCGTCTCGTGTTACGCAGCACGTTTGAGCTTCAGCAAGAACCAATGAGGTTCATTCTCATGTTACGCATCATGTTTGAGCTTCAGCAAGAACCAATGAGGTTCATTCATATGTTACGCAGCACGTTTGAGCTTCAGCAAGAACCAATGAGGTTCATTCTTGTGTTACGCAGCATGTTTGAGCTTCAGCAAGAACCAATGAGGTTCATTCTCATGTTACGCAGCACGTTTGAGCTTCCGCAAGAACCAATGAGGTTCATTCTTGTGTTACGCAGCAAGTTTGAGCTTCAGCAAGAACCAATGAGGTTCATTCTTGTGTCACGCAGCACGTTTGAGCTTCTGCAAGAACCAATGAGGTTCATTCTCATGTTACGCAGCACGTTTGAGCTTCCGCAAGAACCAATGAGGTTCATTCTTGTGTTACGCAGCAAGTTTGAGCTTCAGCAAGAACCAATGAGGTTCATTCTTGTGTCACGCAGCACGTTTGAGTTTCAGCAAGAACCAATGAGGTTCATTCTCGTGTTACGCATCATGTTTGAGCTTCAGCAATAACAAATGAGGTTCATTCTCGTGTTACGCATCATGTTTGAGCTTCAGCAAGAACCAATGAGGTTCATTCTCGTGTTACGCATCATGTTCGAGCTTCAGCAATAACCAATGAGGTTCATTCTCGTGTTACGCATCATGTTTGAGCTTCAGCAAGAACCAATGAGGTTCATTCACATGTTATGCATCATGTTTGAGCTTCCGCAAGAACCAATGAGGTTCATTCTCGTGTTATGCAGCACGTTTGAGCTTCAGCAAGAACCAATGAGGTTCATTCTCGTGTTACGCATCATGTTTGAGCTTCCGCAAGAACCAATGAGGTTCATTCACATGTTACGCAGCACGTTTGAGCTTCAGCAAGAGCCAATGAGGGTCATTCTCGTGTTACGCAGCACGTTTGAGCTTCAGCAAGAACAAATTAGGTTAATTCTCGTGTTACGCATCATGTTTGAGCTTCAGCAAGAACCAATGAGGTTCAGTCTCGTGTTACGCAGCACGTTTGAGCTTCAGCAAGAACTAATGAGGTTCATTCTCGTGTTACGCAGCACGTTTGAGCTTCAGCAAGAACTAATGAGGTTCATTCTCGTGTTACGCAGCACGTTTGAGCTTCAGCAAGAACCAATGAGGTTCATTCTCATGTTACGCATCATGTTTGAGCTTCAGCAAGAACCAATGAGGTTCATTCATATGTTACGCAGCACGTTTGAGCTTCAGCAAGAACCAATGAGGTTCATTCTTGTGTTACACAGCATGTTTGAGCTTCAGCAAGAACCAATGAGGTTCATTCTCATGTTACGCAGCACGTTTGAGCTTCCGCAAGAACCAATGAGGTTCATTCTTGTGTTACGCAGCAAGTTTGAGCTTCAGCAAGAACCAATGAGGTTCATTCTTGTGTCACGCAGCACGTTTGAGCTTCTGCAAGAACCAATGAGGTTCATTCTCATGTTACGCAGCACATTTGAGCTTCCGCAAGAACCAATGAGGTTCATTCTTGTGTTACGCAGCAAGTTTGAGCTTCAGCAAGAACCAATGAGGTTCATTCTTGTGTCACGCAGCACGTTTGAGTTTCAGCAAGAACCAATGAGGTTCATTCTCGTGTTACGCATCATGTTTGAGCTTCAGCAATAACAAATGAGGTTCATTCTCGTGTTACGCATCATGTTTGAGCTTCAGCAAGAACCAATGAGGTTCATTCTCGTGTTACGCATCATGTTCGAGCTTCAGCAATAACCAATGAGGTTCATTCTCGTGTTACGCATCATGTTTGAGCTTCAGCAAGAACCAATGAGGTTCATTCACATGTTATGCATCATGTTTGAGCTTCAGCAAGAACCAATGAGGTTCATTCTCGTGTTATGCAGCACGTTTGAGCTTCAGCAAGAACCAATGAGGTTCATTCTCGTGTTACGCATCATGTTTGAGCTTCCGCAAGAACCAATGAGGTTCATTCACATGTTACGCAGCACGTTTGAGCTTCAGCAAGAGCCAATGAGGGTCATTCTCGTGTTACGCAGCACGTTTGAGCTTCAGCAAGAACAAATTAGGTTAATTCTCGTGTTACGCATCATGTTTGAGCTTCAGCAAGAACCAATGAGGTTCATTCTCGTGTTACGTAGCATGTTTGTGCTTCAGCAAGAACCAATGAGGTTAATTCTCGTGTTACGCATCATGTCTTAGCTTCAGCAAGAACCAATGAGGTTCATTCACATGTTACGCAGCACGTTTGAGCTTCAGCAAAAACCAATGAGGTTAATTCTCGTGTTACGCATCACGTTTGAGCTTCAGCAAAAACCAATGAGGTTCATTCACATGTTACGTAGCACGTTTGAGCTTCAGCAAGAACCAGTTAGGTTCATTCATATGTTACGCATCATGTTTGAGCTTCAGCAAGAACCAATGAGGTTAATTCTCGTGTTACGCATCATGTCTTAGCTTCAGCAAGAACCAATGAGGTTCATTCTCGTGTTACACATCATGTTTGAGCTTCCGCAAGAACCAATGAGGTTCATTCTCGTGTTACGCAGCACGTTTGAGCTTCAGCAAGAACAAATTAGGTTAATTCTCGTGTTACGCATCATGTCTTAGCTTCAGCAAGAACCAATGAGGTTCATTCACATGTTACGCAGCACGTTTGAGCTTCAGCAAGAACCAATGAGGTTAATTCTCGTGTTACGCATCATGTCTTAGCTTCAGCAAGAACCAATGAGGTTCATTCACATGTTACGCAGCACGTTTGAGCTTCAGCAAGAACCAATGAGGTTAATTCTCGTGTTACGCATCATGTTTGAGCTTCAGCAAAAACCAATGAGGTTCATTCACATGTTACGTAGCACGTTTGAGCTTCAGCAAGAACCAGTTAGGTTCATTCATATGTTACGCATCATGTTTGAGCTTCAGCAAGAACCAATGAGGTTAATTCTCGTGTTACGCATCATGTCTTAGCTTCAGCAAGAACCAATGAGGTTCATTCTCGTGTTACACATCATGTTTGAGCTTCCGCAAGAACCAATGAGGTTCATTCTCGTGTTACGCAGCACGTTTGAGCTTCAGCAAGAACAAATTAGGTTAATTCTCGTGTTACGCATCATGTTTGAGCTTCAGCAAAAACCAATGAGGTTCATTCACATGTTACGTAGCACGTTTGAGCTTCAGCAAGAGCCAATGAGGTTCATTCTTGTGTCACGCAGCACGTTTGAGCTTCAGCAAGAACTAATGAGGTTCATTCTCGTGTTACGCAGCACGTTTGAGCTTCAGCAAGAACTAATGAGGTTCATTCTCGTGTTACGTAGCACGTTTGTGCTTCAGCAAGAACCAGTTAGGTTCATTCATATGTTACGCATCATGTTAGAGTTTCAGCAAGAACCAATGAGGTTCATTCTCATGTTACGCATCATGTTTGAGCTTCAGCAAGAACCAATGAGGTTCATTCTTGTGTTACGCAGCACGTTTGAGCTTCAGCAATAACTAATGAGGTTCATTCTCGTGTTACGCAGCACATTTGAGCTTCAGCAAGAACCAAATGAGGTTCATTCTTGTGTTACGCAGCACGTTTGAGTTTCAGCAAGAACCAATGAGGTTCATTCTCGTGTTACGCATCATGTTTGAGCTTCAGCAATATAACAAATGAGGTTCATCATGTTTGAGCTTCAGCAAGAACCAATGAGGTTCATTCTCGTGTTACGCATCATGTTTGAGCTTCAGCAATAACCAATGAGGTTCATTCTCGTGTTACGCATCATGTTTGAGCTTCAGCAAGAACTAATGAGGTTCATTCTCGTGTTACGCAGCACGTTTGAGCTTCAGCAAGAACAAATTAGGTTAATTCTCGTGTTAAGCATCATGTTTGAGCTTCAGCAAAAACCAGTGGTGGAATGTAACGAAGTACAAATACTTTGTTACTTTACTTAAGTAAATTTTTCACGTATCTGTACTTTACTTAAGTAGAATAAATAGTGCATACTTTTTACTTTTACTTTGTTACATTTTGCAGCAATTATTATACTTTCTACTCCACTACATTTCTACAAAGTTCTGTTACATTTTCGTTAAATTTTCTGATCAGTTTTTCCCCTGCCAAAACGTCATCCTGACCGTCCGTTCATCCAGAGACTATAGACCAGTTTTCCCTTTGTTCTGCCACCAGCTAGCGCCGTGACGTAACTGTGACGTCGGCTGAAAATTGGTCTATAAGGACTTTGGTTCATCGCACGTTTCTGTCTCACCAGTGAAGTTTGGTTGCCATAGATATATCAACCCGGTCACACTAAATGCGTCTCTACAGCACGCAGTGTGTTTATCGTGCAATTTATACGCGAAAATGAGTTTTTACATGCATAGGAAACGCATTGGTAGGTTTAGTAGTGATGTGGGGTGCGTGTGTATTTTACGTTCAGGTTAGGATTAGTATGGCAAGGTTCAGAATTATGCCATAAATGAATCGCGTTTACAGCAAACGCCGTCATATACGGCGTTTTAACATAATATGTGTTTATATATATATATATATATATATATATATATATATATACCGTATAGTAAGGGTATATAGTAAGCTTGATGTGTAGGCTATATTGCCTAATTGCAAGCTTGTACAGAAATCGTGACAAAAACTTAAAATATAACTGCTTTTCCATCATATTGAGCCGAACATCATTATGAGTATTAGGTTGAATGAGTTAGAATTAACTGTTTTATTAATCATTAGAATATAGACATTAAGAGAATCAATTGTTATGCAAGTACTTTTACTTTTAATACTTAAAGTACATTTAAAATCAGGTACTTTTTACTTAAGTAGGGTTGTCATTGTGGTACTTCTACTTTTACTAAAGTAAATATGTCTCTGGTTATTTGTACTTTTACTTAAAGCAGCGCTCAGTAAGAATTCCGTTTTTGTCAAACAGCGACCCCTAGAGTCGCTGTGGAGTACTTGTACTGTCGTGAATAGCACTCACGCAGAGATGGCTCGCACTCACGGCCGGATCCCCTCCCCCTGTACACCGGTACCTAACTTCAGTAGGTAAGAGCTACTTTAAGAGCTGCGCGCGCCCAACACCACATGTATACGGCGCCGGGGTTATTTCTGTTTGATGCTCATTTTATCAGATCTGTTTTTTGCCGTAAAGCAATTCGTTACCTCGCGAGACCTGATATCACACGATACTTCCTAACACTTCCCAAAGTTGCAAGGGTGGTTTTGCGGCTCACAGGCACCAGGGGGGTGCGAGACGACCACCATTCAACACGAAATCAGTAATATAAACATTACAATGACTCCAAAGCTGTTCGGTTAAGGTAAAAAAGTTACTTAGTTCACCTTTAAGTACTGAGATTCAGTACTTCCTCCACCACTGGCAAAAACCAATGAGGTTCATTCACATGTTACGTAGCACGTTTGAGCTTCAGCAAGAACCGGTTCATTCATATGTTACGCATCATGTTAGAGTTTCAGCAAGAACCAATGAGGTTCATTCTCATGTTACGCATCATGTTTGAGCTTCAGCAAGAACCAATGAGGTTCATTCTTGTGTTTACGCATCATGTTAGAGTTTCAGCAAGAACCAATGAGGTTCATTCTCATGTTACGCATCATGTTTGAGCTTCAGCAAGAACCAATGAGGTTCATTCTTGTGTTTACGCAGCACGTTTGAGCTTCAGCAATAACTAATGAGGTTCATTCTCGTGTTACGCAGCACGTTTGAGCTTCAGCAAGAACCAAATGAGGTTCATTCTCGTGTTACGCAGCATGTTTGAGCTTCAGCAAGAACCAATGAGGTTCATTCTCGTGTTACGCAGCATGTTTGAGCTTCAGCAAGAACCAATGAGGTTCATTCTCATGTTACGCAGCACGTTTGAGCTTCAGCAAGAACTAATGAGGTTCATTCTCGTGTTACGCAGCATGTTTGAGCTTCAGCAAGAACCAATGAGGTTCATTCTCATGTTACGCAGCACGTTTGAGCTTCCGCAAGAACCAATGAAGTTCATTCTCGTGTTACGCAGCCCGTTTGAGCTTCAGCAAGAACCAATGAGGTTCATTCTCGTGTTACGCATCATGTTTGAGCTTCCGCAAGAACCAATGAAGTTCATTCTCATGTTACGCAGCACGTTTGAGCTTCAGCAAGAACCAATGAGGTTCATTCTCGTGTTACGCAGCATGTTTGAGCTTCAGCAAGAACCAATGAGGTTCATTCTCATGTTACGCAGCACGTTTGAGCTTCAGCAAGAACAAATTAGGTTAATTCTCATGTTACGCATCATGTTAGAGTTTCAGCAAGAACCAATGAGGTTCATTCTCGTGTTACGCAGCACGTTTGAGCTTCAGCAAGAACCAATGAGGTTCATTCTCGTGTTACGCATCATGTTTGAGCTTCAGCAAGAACCAATGAGGTTCATTCTCATGTTACGCAGCACGTTTGAGCTTCAGCAATAACTAATGAGGTTCATTTTCATGTTACGCATCATGTTTGAGCTTCCGCAAGAACCAATGAAGTTCATTCTCGTGTTACGCAGCACGTTTGAGCTTCAGCAAGAACCAATGAGGTTAATTCTCATGTTACGCAGCACGTTTGAGCTTCAGCAAGAACCAATGAAGTTCATTCTCGTGTTACGCAGCACGTTTGAGCTTCAGCAAGAACCAATGAAGTTCATTCTCGTGTTACGCAGCACGTTTGAGCTTCAGCAAGAACAAATTAGTTTCATTCTCGTGTTACGCATTCTCGAGAATGAACCTCATTCTTGCTGAAACTCAAACGTGCTGCATAACACGAGAATGAACCTCATTAGTTCTTGCTGAAGCTCAATGGTTCATTCTCATGTTACGCATCATGTTTGAGCTTCAGCAAGAACCAATGAGGTTCATTCACATGTTACGCAGCACGTTTGAGCTTCAGCAAGAACCAATGAGGTTCATTCACATGTTACGCAGCACGTTTGAGTTTCAGCAAGAACAAATTAGGTTCATTCTCATGTTACGCAGCACTTTTGAGCTTCCGCAAGAACCAATGAGGTTTTTTCTCGTGTTACGCAGCACGTTAGAGTTTCAGCAAAAACCAATGAGGTTTTGTGTAACCGTAATCATTTTGTGTTGGGACTACATGAACTACAACACAGTGCAGTCTTTCCTGGTTCCACATCAGAACGCCGCCTCGTTATTGGCCAGCTCCTGCATCAGCATCACAGCTTCGTGGTGCTCACATGAACAGGATCAGCCAATACAGAACTGCACTGTATTTATAACGTAAACAGCATAGGAGACTGAGGTAGACGAGAAGAAATTGTTGAATAAAGTTGTTGTTGTTTTTTGCTTTTTTGTGCACAAAAATTATTCTCGTTGCTTCATAACATTGAGGTTTAACCACTGTTGTCACATGGAATATTTTAACAATGTCTTTACTACTTTTCTGGGCCTTGAAAGTAGTAATTACATTGCAGTATTTGGGTGGTCAGGTGGCTCTCGGATTTCATAAAAAATATCTTCATTTTTGTTCCGAAGATTAACGAAGGTCTTACGGGTTTAAAACGACATGATGAGGTTAAGTAATTAACGCCATAATTTAAATTTTTACGTGAACTAACCCTTTAAGCACATCTATGTTTTTGTATGAATACTATGTGAGAGTAAATCAGTTGATCTCCCAGCTGTATGTTCTTCTCCCTTGATGCTGCCAGTCTTGGAAAGAGTCAACATGTCAAGTGTATAAAAAGGCAACATAGATTATAGCACGTCTTTATTATTGAGCCTCCAGGAGGGACTGTGTTTCAGTGAGGAGCAGTTCAGAGCTGCTGGAGAGACAAATAGCATCTTCAGAGATCTTTGTGGTTACTAATTTTTTATGTGAAGGAAGTTAATGAAGGAATATGAAGGAAGTTGGATGTTTCTTTCAGAATGAATCTTACAGCTGTGAACCAAACTGATGGCTGGCAGGAATATTCCTGTCCAGAGAGATCTGTTTCTTTCTCTGTCTATGTGATTCTGTATGTGGCCGCAGTAGCTGTGGCTCTTCTGACTGTGTGTGGAAACCTGCTGGTCATCATCTCTGTTAGTCACTTCAAGCAGCTCCACACTCCTGCTAACATCCTCATCCTGTCTTTAGCTGCGTCTGATCTGCTGGTCGGAGTTTTTGTGATGCCATTTTATTTGTCTTGCCTCATAGAGTCATGTTGGATTTCTGGACAAGAGATGTGCTCGGTTTTTAAATTTGTTACTTTTCAAGCAACAAGCGTGTCTGTTCACACTGTGGCTCTAATAGCAGTTGATCGGTTTCTGGCTTTACATTCTCCTTTTTTTTACTCAGAGAACATATCACCCACTGTGATCTGCATAGCAACTTTATTTAACTGGCTGTTTTCACTCCTTTATAATGTCACTATTCTCTTCATTAATGGAAATTTCTCTGTCATGTGTCCAGCAGAATGTGTTTCTACTTTAGATGGGGTTTCATCCCTCATTGATCTCCTGGTTGTGTTTCTTATGCCATGTACACTCATCATAATATTATACACTCATGTTTTTGTCATTGCTAGGAAACATGTGACTGCTATAAGAGCCCTTCAGGTTCACAACAATAAAGAATCCTCTAAAAACAGAGTCAGTGACAAATCAGAGCGAAAAGCTGCGAAACTGCTGGGGATTCTGGTCTTTTTGTTTCTCCTGTGTTTACTGCCATATTATATTTGTTCTGTAGTGATTCCATATAATAGTGCTGACTTGTTTTATGTCAGAGATGTTACTGTAATAGTTTTCTTACTTAACTCCACCATTAATCCCATAATTTATGCCTTATTTTATCCCTGGTTTATGAAAAGCTTAAAATTTATTTTCTCATATAAAGTGTTTAATAAAGACTCCTCTCTGATGAATGTGCTGTAAGTCGTTGAATGTAAGACCAATTTTTTTGGCTTTTCTTCCTGACTGTGAAGACATGTATGTTGTTGTATTGTGGGGTGCTTTTTTCAACAATTATTGTAATAAAAGGAATTGATGAATATAATAAACATACTTATGTAATTAGTGTTAGTGCTTGATATTGCAAACTGGTAATTCTTATATTATTTTAACGTATTACAAAAAGTTAATGTAATAAACATTTTAAATTATTTTGTTTATTGTTGTAATATTTTTTTATACATACATATATTATCTGTGATTGCATTCTTTCAAAATATTATTAAAGTGCATTTCCAGTAAATAATATGTTATGGTGAAATCAGGCATTATGATGACTAATATACATTATATTCAGTCTTAGTTTAATAATGTAAATAAACCTCTAAATACGTTAATTTTGTCCCACACACTTAACATGTAAATATAATGGATCCCTTACACAGCCAAGTCTCTCTCAGTTTGGAAGCGAACAGATTGAAAAGACAATATAAGTGAGGGTCGTGAATGACTTTTCCCATTTATGACATTTGACTGCAATTTCATGTCATGTAAAGCTTTTTTTATTGTAGCCAACCGAATCCTAGCTCATAACTCATAACTTAATTTTTATGTAAATCAACAACATTAAAATGTAGCTTTTTGTACTTCATGATAGAATATCTAAACAAGCATTCATTGGGGAAAAAAATCGCTATTCAGGTTTCAATGTATAAACATTAGGGTTTTTATTCTATATTGACTTCACATAATAAATTCTGTAATGTTATAACTTAAATGTAAGTAATGACGACGAGGAGGCAGTAGAGACTTAACTTTTAAGCAGGCAAAACTTTCTTAAGTTGGCTTGCTTAGTTGGGGACATTTAATATTCAACAATATTATTGATCTGCCTTACTTAAGGTGGACGATGACGTAACTTTCTTCTAGAAACAAACTTTGTTGTATTATTTTCATGTTATCACTGTGAAGCTGATTTGACACAATCTGTATTGTAAAAAGCGCTATATAAATAAAGGTGACTTGACTTAACTTGACTTTTTTCTGTCCATAATGCAATCATCAAGATTTACTATATATCAGCATCATTTAGGCCAATATGCAGGGCTGGACTGGCCATCTGGACCACCGTGAGTTTTCCCAAACGACCCATTTGAGCCATTATTCCATTTAAATCAAAATAAAGAGAAAGCATCTAGGAACGAGACACTGCGTCTATGACGCTATGGGGGAACGCTCTCCACGTGAACCAGTGTCTGAAAAGCTATCCAATCACGGCAATTGAATTTGACCGGCGACGATCAAAGATCGGACGATCAGTTTTGCTGGACAAAGTAGATTATTCGATAATAAATTGACCCCATGAAAGGTTATCCTGACAATCGATCTATTTTAGACAATTGACATATTAATATTTAATTATAATTCGTTGTGATTGATTATTGATAGTACAATTGATCTATTCTTGCCTACCTGCAGGCCAGCTGACAGTCTTGCCTGGGCCCGGGACAAGATAATCTTAGATGGGGCCCCCCCACGATTTTTTATTTTTTTTATAAAACACCATATACTTTTACCCAAAATTTATAATAAAAACACGTTTAAATGGGTACATTTTCTATAAATGTCTTCATTTTCTTTTCTGACATAGCCTACTGCAGTTCTTGTTAAAACACACTAGACATGCATAATCTGTGCATTTTGGGCACTTTTTGTGTGAAATCATATTTATTTTTTGTCCATCAAAAGTGTGCTTTCAGTTTTAAGCATGAGCAGCGCAGCAAAAATAGACTCGGATCTGACCCATTATCTGTTCACCGATGATGACAGTGATGCATTTCAGCCGGCTTTTTATTTCTCATCTCCATAAATAGTAGTAAAGCTAATCCAAGGGCTAGAAATCAATGAATTCTTTGCTAATACTTCCTCGTCATTATGGAGAGCGCAGTTCGCACCGCTTTCTCCTTTCCACAAGCGTTTGCTCTCCCGTGGCGTCTGTCGTTGCTATGCAACGATGAACTTAGGCGCGCCTGTAAAAACGAGCGCGCCGCGTCGCTATTATGAGCTAATATCCAAAATATTTCCATATGTGGCTCTTTCCTCCTTTCTTATCAACAAGTGGATTTACAGCCACCACAGCAGCAACACCGCCGGTCGCCATGTCTCAGCGCTTTTATGAAGAGGACGCAACTGCACGCGCTTTGGGCATGCACGCGCATCCCGGGTTTGAGAAAACCTGGTACCGTGGCGTGACGTTTAAAAAGAAATTTGTACCGACTTGGTACCGAAGTGCCGGGTCTTTGACAACACTCATAAACGTTGGCTGCGCTGTTTCTTACCTTGCTCTACGTTGACTTTACTAACGTTAGTTCACCACCTTTTTAAAAATATTTGTTTAGGACATCTCGAAGGCCTCTATTTTCTTCTTCTCTTTTCTTTTCTTTTCTTTTCTTTTCTTTTCTGAGCACCGGACTTGTGCTGATCGGACATTTTGAGCGTAACGTTAGCCTACTGAACTTCAAATCAAATGACAACATCATATTTCGATCAGTGGCCAAACCATTTTTGTTTTGGGGGGGGGGGGGGGGGGGGGTTCTTGACCACTATTTCAAGGACAATTAGGAAGAAAACGAATAAAAAGCTATCTAATACTCAAATATTAGATTTTTTTCAACAAATATGCCTATTTTATTTATTTTTTTAACAATTATTCCATAATTTAATGAGGGCCCAGTTCTGGGCCCCCCTCCCTACCCTGGGCCCGGGACAACAGACCCGTTTGTCCCCCCCTGTCGGCGGGCCTGCCTACCTGTATGAAGAACTGATTATAATTCGTTGCATTCAGTTGTCCATACAGACCATTGGCAACTTATTCCCTTTATGGGTAATTTTAATCTATGTATGCGATTCCTGGACATATTCATGACCAGTTATTAAAATTATATTCCCTTTATTTGAGCTAGAATCGCTACACAGTCGTAAACGACGTTCCCTTTCAAAAGGGAACTTGCACTGCGTCGATGACGCTATGGGGAACGATGTACAATCCCACCATGCTGAGAGGAGTGCATGCCAATTATGGCTCGTGACAAAACGTCAGAACTGGCAGTTTCAACTTGAAATGCAAAGAAAACACACCCCCTTCGGGTCACATAAAGGCTGTCAGTGATATTATTCCCTACGGTCACTGCCCAAGCTATTAGCCTCAAAGAGGCCTCCAAACAAGGAAAAGCCTACCAAGGCCGCTCAAGGGCTTGAAACCAACAGCTTCCATTAAAGGGGTTCCTTTAAGGGAATATGGCCAGGGGGTCCAAAAGGAGTCCCATCCAGTCACTTTCTGAGGGGGACATAGAGTCAACCCCACATGCCACCAGGGAGGCTGACCGGATCAAATCTACTGACCTAGTCTTGCCAACAACCTGTCTGTTTTCCCAAACAGAGTCTCTCACAAAACCAATAGTGAAACCGGAATATAGAGACAGGCATCCTGGAGAGTAGAACTCAGCATAGCGCTTTATAACCCTTGCAAACAAGGGGTGTAACTCTACTCAATCCTGGATCTACTCAGTGCTTTAAAACATTCTGGACACTGGGCACTCTAACAAGGGACCCTAGATAAGGGGACCGCCTTCAGCTCTAGGGCTGATCTAGCAGGGAGGCCTCATGAGAGTCCTTCAACCTTCTGACCAGACTTAGGTTTATCTAGGAAAATAATATATATATTTGACCAGGCTAGAATCAGGGAGGCTCAAAGGGAGCCTACAATTTCATGATCTTATTTATTGCTAAAATCCACCATATGGTGAAACCACCTTCAAGGAGGCCTGTGAAGCCCTACTACTAGATAGCGATACTTGTTAGCAGAACTAGCCTCAGATATCATATGTGTACTCACAAAAATACTGTGGGCCCGTTTTTTCCTACTTTACATTGCCAATGGACAGTGTACTCAGCTAGAGTGCTATCGACCCTATAAACAAGGGGAGTACAAACTTACGCTACCTGACTATCGAGGAGGCCTATAGAAAGGCCTACAACCTCAATTATCAAAAGCGTCAGCCCATGGCATGCTTATGCTCTAAGGGAGTGTACTCAAACCCGTCCCAATGGAAGGGAGTACTAAAGTGAACCCCAGTGGTGCAGGGCAGAGATGGGGACTCGAGTTTGAGACTCGGACTCGAGTGCAACTTAAGTCACACAGTGACTTCAGACTCGACTTGAGACTCGTCCTCGAAAGACTTCAGACTCGACTCGGACTCGAGCTGCGGGACTCGTGAACAATGTTTATTTTTAGGAAACGTCTGATGAGCTCACTGTTATTCCCCTCCCTCCGTTACCTATAACCTGCCTACGTAACACGTACTACGTATTGGCTGCGCGCGCACGACCACACATAAGAGGACAACAAACAAACATGTCAACTGCACCGGCCGCTGCTGTGCCATTCATTATAAGCTTTGGGTTAAAAAACTTCAAACAAGACAGCCCAAACAAAAGAAGCGCTCAATGCTAAATATGCGGTATCAGGATAAAAGATTCTGGCTCAACCACATCTAATTTCATCAGGCATCTGAAACACACACCCAGAGGTCAGTAAACATGTTTAGCTCAGCATTGACCATCTTCCGTTAGCTTGCTTCTTGCTTTAGCTACAACCTAACGTTACGGGAGGTTAACTCCGACTGTCTTCCTTATGAAATATTAATGAGCGTTTGTTTATTTGCCAAACTTGTGGTGGTCGATTAACGTAATAATTTACGTGCCGCTGGCTTCCATTATGTTAATTATTAACGTTGTCTGCAAACAGGTTACAGGATTATTGTTGTTTCATTTAGTTATAACGTTACACTGGTTTGAGAGTCTGGGATGTGTTGCAGACTTACAGTAGTTTATAAGCTATGATTACGGTAGTTGCGTAGGCAGTGCACATAGGCCTACATGGATCTGCAAGTGATGGCGGGGGCGTGGAAATCACAAGCCACACGTGGCTGAGAGATCGCACAAATTTTTTCACTGCAAAATACAGATATTAACATAAAAGTAAAGCATTCTTGTTTGTTTTTTTGTCATGTTGCAATAGCCTGTTTACACTGATTATATACCAAAATCAAAGCTGATACTTTATGCTAATAGATAAAGGAGTCATAATAACATATTACATGCTTTGAATTCCTTATATATATAGATATGCAGTGTTCTATGTAGCCTGGATGGGTCGCTGTACGTGATGCTGTACACTTATTATAACCACAAGAGACTTCAGACTTGACTTGGACTCTAGCACAGACTTGAGACTTGACTTGGACTATAGCTCAAAGACTTGAGACTTGACTTGGACTCTAGCTCAGAGACTTGTGAGCATCTCTGGTGCAGGGTGAAAAAACTAGAGCTCTGGGTAGCCAAAAAAAACACTAAGCCCAAGGGAAATGGAGGCCTCAGACATTTTCATGACTTGAAAGTTAATTCAAGGGGCCTAGATAACCAACCAAAAGACTAGGTGGAAAATTCTAGCTACAATATACAGCTCTGAAAGCGGAGACCTCAGCATTACTGCTTCCAACTCTCTCTTCCCAGAGAGAGACAGGTCTGACAACGCCCACAATATACCTGCATGGAAGGCTTAGGGACAGCCTGGTACCTATGCTGCAATTTATTCTACCCTTAACATCCACTAGCATTATCGCCTAATGCAAAGGCGGGCCTAGGTTGCACGACTCTTATAGAAAGAGGAGGCCAGTACCAGGGAAAAAACTATACTTTACAGAGATAAGCTGTAGATGATCTAAATTTAAAGAGCCTACGCTCAGATACTGAGGGACTCGGGATGAAAAAGCTTTTGGCAGATCGTTTCCAACAAACTTAGTGCACATGCCTAAGCCAGATATTAAGGCAGCCCTCGTGAGGATGGCACTTGAATATCCTATGTCTGAAGTTCAAAGCTATAGTCTCATAACAACTCCCAAAAGTGAGAGGATATCTGCTTTACAAATACAAGGTGGCTATCCAGGTGGCCTGAAAAGGGCCAACGCTTGGTTGGTCTATCTGGAGCTTTATACAAAGCGGTGGCCTCAGGAGAAAACCCCAAAATAGGAGGAAGCCATCTCATGCTGAACAAACCCCGTTTGAAGCTCTCGTGCACGGTGGGGCCTCACTAGAGATTTCTCTATGAGATGACCCCAGCCTGTACATTTCACTGGGTGACCAAGATTGGCACCACCTACTACTACTACCTGACGACTCTATCACAAGAGGAGGCCTATGATAAGGTATGCAAGCCTACCTATAAAAATGGGAACTTCAGGGCCCTAATTTTAATACCTATCGAACATACCCCTTAATACTTTCTAAACAACCTTATAATAAAGCCCTACCAAGATCATCCTGTAGCTCGTAGAGAGAATCTGAGAGCTTTCTGTCCCTCCATTGACAGCTACGCAACTACCACTTTGACTCTTCAAAAAGCTTGTAAAGAGATCGTAAAACTAATCCATATGAATTGAGCGTTTACTCCAAATTTTCTGAAGAGATTCGATCACTTTATATGATGAACAGATTTAATTTAGTCTTTTATTTACAAATAAACATTCATCAATCCACACATCAGTTGTGGTAAACGGAAGCTCAATCATGTTCCACAAGAACCAATGAGGTTCATTCTCTTGTTATGCAGCACGTTTGAGCTTCCGGAAGAACCAATGCGGTTTCATTTTGTGTAACTGTAATAATTTTGTGTTGGGGCAACAGGATTTATTTTTGTTCACATATCTAACTGGACAGAGGATCTGTAGTTCTGTAGTTCTGAGACTGTATTAGGAGAGTAATTTTTTGTGTGTTTTACAGTAAATAGAAAGACTTACTGTAGTGCTTAATGTTCAGCTATGTTCAAGAGTTAGTAAAGTTTCAGTTGTTGGAGAATTTTGTGTGGTTACCATTATACAGAAAACTCGAGTGCTTGTGCACAAGCTGTGGGTTACATGACAACTGAGATGTTTGTTGCTTCACTGAATGAGCAGAAACTCTGCTAATTGTCAGTACTGAGACAAGTCTTTTCTTACTGGCCCATTCCATACATTGCCCAATAAACACAACTGTCTTTAGCATACTAACATGCGTTATCTCTAGTTAGTATGACTATGACACAATGTTGGTGTTGTTGTGATTTACAATAATGCATGTTTCTTCCCTGCCGTTTATGAACCCTTTCCCGTAGCCTCATCGGATATGTGTAAAAATACTTTTAAATGTAGAAGTAAATGTGGAAATGGTTATGTGTACATCAGGATTTTAAAGAATTTTTGACAGCTTAGTTTTTTATTTATATTTTTCATATAAGCCCATCTTTTTTCTTTTCTTTTTTATGAACTCCATATGACTGTAAATCTCCCAGCTGTATGTTCTTCTCCCTTGATGCTGCCAGTCTTGGAAAGAGTCAACATGTCAACTAGTGTATAAAAAGGCAACATAGATTGTAACACATCTTTATTGTGGCGCCTCCAGGAGTGACTAGAGTTTCGGTAACGAGCAGTTCAGAGCTGCTGGAGAGACAAATAGCATCTTCAGAGATCTTTATCTGTGGTTATGTACTGAACCTTATATAAAGGAAGTAACCGTGAACAATACTCTGTTTACTTGTTTCTTCCAAGTACTTCAGAATGAATCTTACAGCTGTGAACCAAACTGATGACTGTCAGGAATATTCCTGTCCAGAGAGATCTGTTTCTTTCTCTGTCTATGTGATTCTGTATGTGGCCGCAGCAGCTGTGGCTCTTCTGACTGTGTGTGGAAACCTGCTGGTCATCATCTCTGTTAGTCACTTCAAGCAACTCCACACTCCTGCTAACATCCTCATCCTGTCTTTAGCTGCGTCTGATCTGCTGGTCGGAGTTTTTGTGATGCCGCTTCACCTGTCTTGGGTCATCGAGTCATGTTGGATTTCTGGACAAGAGATGTGCTCTGCTTTAAAAATTGTGAATTTTCAAGCAACAAGCGTGTCTGTTCACACTGTGGCTCTAATAGCAGTTGATCGGTTTCTGGCTTTACATTCTCCTTTTTTTTACCAGAAAATCTCACCCACTGTGATCTGCATAGCAACTTTATTTAACTGGCTGTTTTCACTCCTTTATAACTTCACTCTTCTCTTCATTAATGGAAACTTCACTGTCGTGTGTCCAGGAGTGTGTCTTGCTATTATTGATGGAGTTTCATCCTTCATTGATCTCCTGGTTGTGTTTCTTATGCCATGTACACTCATCATAATATTATACACTCATGTTTTTGTCATTGTTAGGAAACATGTGACTGCTATAAGAGCCCTTCAGGTTCACAACAGCAAAGAATCCTCTAAAAACAGAGTCAGTGACAAATCAGAGCGAAAAGCTGCGATACTCCTAGGGATTCTGGTCTTTGTGTTTCTCCTGTGTTTACTGCCATATTATATTTGTTCTGTAGTGATTCCATACAGTAATGATGACTTGTTTAATGTCAGAGATGTTACTGTAATGGTTTTCTTCCTGAACTCCACCATTAATCCCATCATTTATGCATTATTCTATCCATGGTTTCAGAAAAGCTTAAAATTAATTTTCACATTTAAAGTGTTTAATAAAGACTCCTCTCTGATGAATGTGCTGTAGGTTGCTGGATGTAAGACAGAATTTCATTATTACATTATTTTGTCATCTATTAAACAAGACTGCGAAGACAATATTGTTTTCAATCATGTATTTCACACCTCACTGATTTTTCATTTTGTTTGTGATAAACAGAAATGTTGAAGCCCAAAACAATTATGAAACAATGTGTACAAAATTAACAAAAAAATAGCTTTGACCAACAAATATAGCAAATGATCAATTGTAGGGTGACCATATTTTGATTACCAAAAACCAGGACACTCGGCCCGGCAAACAGATACTCAAATTATACTCGAAGTTTACTCAAAGATGCCTTATTAATTTCAATACATTTAAAGTAGGCTATGCCTGCTCTGTATAAATAGAAAATTGTTACTACAAGACACAAATTCAGATAGGCTTCTCAGAGCTTACTCAACATGTTTTATTATGACAGGTTTCAAAAATGATGAATGAAATAATGATAGAAATAATGTCTCTTCTGTATTAGAAAAATAAATATATAAATAATAAATAACTAAAAGAAATACCTCCAAATTGAACCAAAATAGCTCTCACAAACTTACGAAAATTAACTAACAAAATATCTTTATATCTTCAGTTTTCTTCCTCTTTATCCTGTTTTTCTTCCTCATCCTCCTTGTTTGCCCATCTATATTTTGCAAAAAACTTTCCCAGCAGTTTTTTGAAAACCAGGACATTTTCATCACTTTATAAAAAACAGCCAGGACAGGATGTGAAAACAGGACATGTCAAAACAGGACTGTTGGTCACCCTATCAATTGTTTTAAATGTATCATTTATAAAGAAAATAGGCCTAGACAAACTTCACCAGTAGCCTAACTCCAGCCTAGCAGAGGGCGCCTTCTCCGCTTTATCCGCCACAAACCCTAAATGGAGGCATTAGAGGAACTGATTGAAATGTTTTCTATGCGAATAATGTTGTTTCTGTGCGACTAACCCAGTTTTCCTCCAGGAGGCGCTCGACGGATCATAAAGTAGAATGATCGCTCGGAGTCGCATTCAAACGTCAAAAGTTTTTTTAACCTTACTGGGGCAAAATTATCATGATAATCTTAAATATATTAATTTAAAGGATTGGTAACTGGAATAAAAAGCGAAATACACACCAGGCATTTATGTACAATAATTAAATAAATGACTCTAACAACCGACATGTTCAGCCTGACTGCGCTGAGAAACGTAATAGAGACCACGTGACGTTCTGGATGCTGTTTAACTTGTTAAAGAAATGATGACACATTTTGCTGTACCAACAAGTACTTTTTTTATATACCCATTGTGTTGTGCCCTTAGATTTGGCTTAATCTGTGTATTCGTGTTTAATACAATTGCTTAATAAATCTTCATGTCCCTAACTCGGAAAGAATTAAAGAAAAGTAAGTCTTTACGAAAGTAACGAGTTCCCCTCTGAACAACACTTACAACTTCAAGCTGGTGCTCATGTGCCAGTTATCAACATTAGTTTCAAGATGACTTGAACAAACCAAAGCCGCTGTGTTGGTTTAAAACTATTAATTTCTTTAATTATTTTTGTTTTAAAATGCGTTCTTTTTTATTTGGTCTTATATTTACAACTAGAAAGAAAGAAAGAAAGAAAGAAAGAAAGAAAGAAAGAAAGAAAGAAAGAAAGAAAGAAAGAAAGAAAGAAAGTATTTAGGGTAAGTTGTTCTACTTGTCACATGACCGAGATAACAGCGTTACAGTTAAGCTCCGCCCCTTTCTAGCCTTCATCGTTTGTAATTTCTCATCTAGTCAGTTATTGTTCTATGTCAAAAGCTTCATCACTGTGGCGAAACTTTCAACGAATGTTAGAAGTGTTTCTGGTGCGAGAGCTGCGGATGAACATACATCGAAGTATTATGGGGAGTTTATCCACTAGTATTTAAACTCAGGTGATATTATATCATTAGTATGTCATGTCAAGTAAGTATTAAATCAGAACAGAGTTTGACATGACTTATAGTAACTTATCGCACTGAGTTCCAGTAAGTTAGATTGACTGGCGTCTCTCTTTAACATGACATTTGTGATTCCACTTGAATGAATGAATATTAAGTTAACTCGAAAAAGTTCTAAACGCGGTTGAATCGAGTGAAAATGGGAGATGAATCAAAGTCAGTGGAAGGAGAGGTAAATGACAATATATATTTTTCAAAAACAGCCGTGACTGATGCTGAGGTGAGTTTTGATCATCACAACCCACCGCCGGAAACGCGTTTATATAAAAAGAGATGGATAATGGTGTGTTTATTCAGCTCATATTCGCTGTGTAACTCGTATCAATGGATTCAATACGGAATCATCAACAATATCTTCATGCGCTTCTACGGCGTGGACTCTTTCACCATTGACTGGATGTCCATGATTTACATGTTGACGTACATTCCTCTCATTTTCCCCGTCTCGTGGCTCCTGGATAAAAAAGGTCTGAGGGTCATCGCGCTCGTGGCCACGGCTCTGAATTGCGCGGGCACGTGGATCAAGGTGGCCAGCGCAAGACCGGACCTTTTTCCCGTGACAATTTTGGGTCAGTTCATGTGCTCCGTGGCTCAGGTGTTTATTCTCGGGATGCCCTCGCGCATCGCTTCGGTGTGGTTCGGGTCGGATGAGGTGTCCACTGCATGCTCCATCGGGGTCTTCGGAAATCAGGTGGGTTTAAAAAAAAAAATGTCATCATTGCTCATTTATCTGTGCTGTACTGTGAAAATTAAAGCGGAATTTCTGCGCCACTAGCGGCATTAAACGTAACTACAAAAATAATGACTGTTTCCACACAGGTAGGCCTATCCCTGAACACGCCTCATTTGCTATTGGTCAGCAAACAGAGAGTCCTTCCCACAATCTTTCGTCATTGGTTGAGCCAATGTTTGGCCAAGTTGAGATTTCTCATTTGAGTCTAAGTTGAGTCTTTATTTTTCATCAGCTAGGGATTTTCAAACTTTTTAATGCCATTGACCTTCAGATGATCCTCTTGCGAGTGACCCCCTTCCTAAAATGTAAAAGACAACTATATATTTTCAGGTGGAAAGTCCAGGGCTGCGTTCAGCCCCGACAAAACGTTGCACAACGTGTTTTAAACAGAAACGGTGATGCGTTGAACGCACTGTTCTGATGACGCAAGAGTTGCATCTATGGCAGCTGAGAAGGCCATTCTTTGTGTTCTTTGTGAAGAATTTTCGGAGCCTGATGAAGTCGGTATAAATATGTGTTTAATACTACAAAATATGCCCGATGTTACAGTTACTGCACTTGCTGCCCAGAACACAAGAGAACATCCCAATCGAGTGAAGGGATTTGTGGAAACTGTAATGGAAGCACACATCTTATCTAATTCAGACTAAAACACATCTATTTAGCCTCACATACTGACTTTATTTGTAGTTCATACTGTTTTAATACACTGTATTTTCTTTCTCATTTTTAGGAAAAGCACTTAACTACCATTGTTTATTTCTATACCAAATGTCATACACTTGCAATGAAGCTAAAAATATAAACAACTACATCATTATGTTGATATCCTATATTTTTTACAATAAAACTTACGACAAACATGTCTTCTAATATCCTCAGTTGTTGCGTATACCGAGCTGCATCGAACACATTTGTAAATTACTTTCCATTTGAACCCATTGTGCAGTTCACTTTAATACCGCTTGCTTTATATACATGTTGCTGCTGATTGGACTGCAGTTCTGACACACCCACCAAACAAGAGAAAACGGATCTCAAACCCCGTTGAACACCGGTGCACGCCGTTTCCAGGAAACATGACGTTAACCCGGAAACCGTAGCAAAACGTTGCGCACCGTTTTGAACTTGAACATGCCCCAGGTTTAGAAAGTAAAAGTCCTCCGCAGTATTTTGTTCCAAGCACCTGGATTTGCTAATTAGCACTAATTTGCAACTAATTAGTGAAACTGCTGGCTGAGTTCATGGGTGGAATAAACATATGGCAGGACTTTTACTTTCTGACCCCTGGACTTTACACCTCTAATAAAGACTCAATTTATACTTTAAAAATACTATGAAATATTACTTGGAAAAATATTTAAAATGTTTAATTTATTAGGTTTTTACATTAACTTTTTTGTCTACCCACCATTCGGAGTAGGCTACTGTTAAATGTATGCAGTGTTTCCCAACCACTGTGCCTTGGAAATGATCAAATTCCCCAAAATAAGTAAAAATAAATGCTACATAAATAAATTGTATAAATGCTTATAATAAATGATATATATAAGAATATATCATCGCTGTCAGGCCGAAACCTTGTATCTCTATATTTCGTCATTTTTGTTTTATAAAATGAATGCTATTGGTCATCCTTGACGTCTGTATGTGGATTTTACAAATATTTAACCAATAAAAAGCATTTAAAAGAGGTTGTGACTAAACCTCGTAACTCCATTGGTTCCTCAAACTGTCAGTCAAATCTCATAACTCCACCCACCTATATATCGTGAATGAAGTGCCTCACACAGTTTGGAGATCTATGCTTGTTTGCAATGCAAGAGTAAATAAAGAACTGATGTTTAAATAAGTACAGTGTAACTTATTTAAACATTTATTTAACAAGAAACACTGTCCATAAAGGCTATCGTTTTTTGTATTTGAAGAGCGGAGAATAGTCTTAGTCGGGTATTTGAAGCAAATTTACTGTTTATGCATAGAGAGTCATCTTTTGCATATTTTGTAACGTTTGATGAAAACAGAGTGACTGCCTCAGATGCATCTGTTCCAGTGACGGACTAAATATATATGTTATTTGCTGGTCAAAAACCTTGTAACTCCATTTGAGCTTGATTTCCATAAAATCTTAATATTATAATGACACATGCAAGTGTCTGACCATATACAAAGCCACAATACCAACTTCGACAACAGTGTTTAATAAAAAAAAGGAGGTTTCCTTAAGTTTCCTCCTATCTGGGACGATATGTTAAAAAAAAAAATCGCCAGCAACATCATATAGCTACCAACTACTGTGTTCCTACCTAAATTAAACTCAAGTTTTACATTGAATGTGAGTGCTACTTTTAATATAATATCTAGTTTTAATATGCCGTTTGAAGGCAATGCATGTTTGTGGAATTTCTGTGTAACTATACTATATTTATAATATTTATAGTTATATACTATAACTATATTTTTGTGTGTTATATTTTTATATAGTGTGCTGTGGGATTTTTTACCTTTCAAAACTGTTCTGTGGCACACAAAAAAAGGTCTAATGTATACCGTAACGTATACTGAGAAAAAGATAAAAAAAAACAATTGCTGTCAATAGAAAGCAGAATAAAACTCAGAACATGAGAACTTCACATCATGCGTATGCACCTAAATTTGTTCTTAAACTTGTTCTAAGACAAATTAATTGGGAGCGTTTTAAATAAGCAACCACATGCCCACATTTGCCTAAAACCCCCAGGGCTATCCTCACAACCTTTGTTTTACAGCGGTCTTTCATCACTGTCAGCAAACATATGATGCTCTCTAAAAGACACATTGAAACACAAACCTTGAAGCTTGAGCTATAATGAAGCTTATCTTACTCTTTCACTGTATATGATGAAATATATTTAAGGCCGCCTAGAGTATGTGATTTTTGCATACCTGTGGTTTCAGTTTTTTCTACATGTTTTGTAAATTAAGGATATATTTTAGTACGAAAGTTATTGGTGAATCCGTGAGAATGTGCATACGCACACTTAATGAATGAGACCAATGCTCTAATTAAGTACATTTAGGGCCAGATTTACTTAACAGGTAGCCTGGTTAAAACCAGACCATTCTGAGTTGTAACTGAGTTATGGTCTGGCAAAGCGTCATAGACAAATCATTTCCAGAGGGGCGTCACCAACGGACGTCGCGGATAGACCTAAACCCAATCAGAGCGATGAAGGAGATGACGTATGCAGAGCGGCGGAGAAACATCTCCGAGTGTTGTTCTTTGCTCGGTTTTTAACTAAAAGGAAACGTTCAAATCGCTTAAAACAGACGCGATAGCTGATTCGAACGAGTGATGTTCGACGGCGGCATCCATCTTTGTAATGTAGGTCGTAATGTAGGCTACAAAATCTGCTTCAAAATCCCAGCGCTGTCGTCATTGTGTAAAGCCCGCCCCAACGTTTCTGATTGGTGCCTCGATTTCGACGGATTGGAAATGGGCTTGAATGAGCTCTTTGCCAGACTAACTTTCAGAGCAAATCTAAATTTGCCGGAAGTTGTCTGGGTTTTCCCAGGCTAATAAACAGGGCAAATTAGCGTGAGAACGATTTTTTTTTTAAACGCCAATGGGAGTGGAAAGTTATGCGCGTGATCATTTCCATAATGACCAACGCAATCAACCAAGAGCAGCTCAAATTAGCGTCTGGTTTAAGACATGTTTTTTTGGAGGGGGGTGATATAAAATGAAATAATGGTGCAAATACCAGTAAATTGACTATAGTCAAACCTTAGTAATTTATCTTGCATGATTAATTTAAATACTCTCCTCCCATAAGTTTTGTGTCTGAATGGGAAACTCCTACAAATGCATATGGCAATAAGGTTAGCCGCAAAAATAACCCTTTCGGCGTTCATTTTTCACTGAGTGTCTTTAGCAAATCCTGACAGTAGTTTTTTAACGCCAAAAGAGGGTTAGTAAGTTGTTAAACTTCACAAAATATATATATATCTTTACATTGTTCATGCTATTTTAACTTTTCCATGGGTCCCTGACCCTGAAACCCATTTGAAAACCTCTGTTTAAAGCCAAGAAAATGGAGAATGAGCGCAGTTTGAAACAGTTATGTTGATAAATGCCAGTGATGTTTAATGTGAAACCAGATATAATTGCATGACAGAGTCTTTAGTGTCCCATGTAGATCAAGGCCTTGCTAGCGAGTGCAATTTTAAACGCACACCTATGTTTGAAATCAAGCAGTTTATGTACTTGTGTTCAGTATACGTCCTGCACTGGTTCATTTTGAACCTCACAGATGTTTGTTTTTTTCAGTTGGGGATTGCAATCGGCTTCCTTGTTCCACCAATACTGGTTCCAAATGTGGACGATCTGGACACGTTAGCGTCTCACATCAGAGTCATGTTCTACATTACGGCGGGTGTGGCCACTTTCCTGTTTGTGTTGGTTGTCTTTGGTAAGTGCAAACCGTTAGTTATACTATTGCCACAATATTGTTCTATTCCAAAACATAGTGAGCTGTTTACTTTAAAACATGTTCCTGACATGAAGGTTGTTCCAAAAGATATAGAAATGAAAGGGATAGTTCATCCAAAAAATGTCAATTCTGTCATCAGTTTCTCACTCTCATGTCGTTCCAAACCCATAAGCCTTTTTGTTCATCTTCTTAACTTTTTAATGAATCTGAGAGATTTCTGTCCCTCTATTGAAAGTCTATTCACCCAAAACTCTGACAGTTCAAAATTAAAGTCTGTTCATCATATAAGTGTCTTCGTGAATTTATTTTACGATCTCTTCATGAACATTTTGAAGCTTCAGAGTTTTGGGTGAATAGACTTTCAAAGTAGTGACAGGAATCCATCAGATTCAATAAAAAATATCTTAATTTGTGTTCTAAAGATGAACAACATTTTTATGGGTTTGGAACGACATGAGGGTGAGTACATGAAGTCTACGGACAGAATTTGAATTTTTGGGTGAACTATCCCTTTAATTATGATGCCTTATATCTTCTTTTAGCCAAAATAATACACGTGTCCTTCACAGAAAAGACAATCCCACAATGCATTGTGATGAATTCAGTGAAACATAAATCGAAGATAGCAAATAATGCAAGAAAAATGTTGATTATAAATAAATCAAATTAAAATGGATTATTGTTTGATTATTGTGCAACTATCTTAGAAAAATGCTTAAATCAAACTTGATTAAAAAAAATAATCGTAAGTGTTTGTGTGGCACGTGGAGTTGCTGCCCATATAGAGAGTTTCCGTGAAGATTAGGGTGCTGTCCTAGTCTAGAAGGCAGAAGCCTGTAGGCATTAGGCAGCGAGATCGCTCACTAGGTTGGTGTGTTTATATTTGACTCTTGTTTAGTGTGTCTGTTCATCTTTTTCTTTAGTGTGTGTCTGTTTCTGTTTCTCTTCTGTTGAGTCTTGCTGTGTTCTTCCTGCATGTACAAAAACACACATTTGTTAATTGTTTATATTAGGGATGCGCAGCACCAATACAATCTTTTCAGAACCGATCCGATCCGATACCAAAAATTCTGAGTATCTGCCGATACCGGCGCAGTTTTTTTTTTTTTTTTAAATCAAGTAGAATTTCTATAACTCTCTGTTGAACTGATAATCACTCTTTTGTGTGTTAAACACAATCTACTTAATACAGACAACTTCATTATAAAGAAAATAACAAATCAAAAAAAATATATGATCATAATCTATGACAAAAATGCTATTATAAACTAGATTAGTGGATAATTCAGCAGTAAAATTTAGTCTAGAAAAAAAAAAACATTTAGTGGGGAACGAATAAGAGACAATGGCCCTCATTTATCATTCTTGCGTAGAAACGGGCGTATATGTTGGCGTAAGATTATGCTTACACTCCTATCACCGCCTGATTTATGAAGCTGTGCGTACCTTTGAAATCCAGGTGTACGAAATACCTGCCCTTGATAAATCCCGCGGCTGAAAACGATCGTCATTAGAATAACACACCCCTATTTATTCAAGTCTCCGCTTCCCCCACGCCCTCATTTTACGCCATGGACACACGGAAGACGGCAAAGAAGAGAAACTTCTCTGACGTGGAGCCGAAATGACCTATCACAATGCATTTTTTACAGCACGTGTTTTGAAACAATTAGCATTCAATTTCGAATCACGTCACATGTATTGGGGTATACAATAGTGATGATGTGATGTGGAGTACCATTCATTCACATTAATAATTGCATGACAATTTGTAATATTCTTATTATTATTATGATTTTTATTATTAATGACGCTTATTGTTATTTAGAAGAAGAACGAGATAACAAAAATATAACAAATATTTTATATATAGCCTAGGCTACTATAAAATTAAGACATTTTTTAAATGTATAGCACAGCTGTTTAATGAGGCAGCAACATATGATAGATAGGACAGAACAAGAAAGGTTATTAATAATCTTTCATTGCGCAAAATTATTATGATATGAAAGGCTCCAATACAGTGCGGCACACAGCGGTTATGCGCAGAATGATGCGCATGAAGCAACACGGGGTCACAGCGCGCATTGAAAAGTTCAAAGCACAAAGGAAAGACATATCAATGCGTAGTGTATTATACAGTATCTATCTATGCATTCGTTTATTGAGCCTTTTCTTTTAACAGTTTTAAATTTCAGTTACTGTGCGCGTGAAGAACAATTATAGTGCTCTCTCCTGTGTTGTGAACTAACAGACACCCTGGAGAAAGTGAAAGGTACAGCAATAAAGTCCAGCAAGATAAAGTCATTTTATGCAAAACTATAGAGCTTTATCTTCAGATCAAGTATAATAATAGTAACATTGAATCATCTTGGAGAGAGTTTCGTCGTGTTGACTGTCGTAACCGAACGCGACACGCTGTTTGATGCTGAATGGAGAATGACTAACAGCCGCAGCGGAGGGAAGGAAGAGTTTACGTGAACTTGAATTTAATGACTTAAATATTCATTTCTATCTCACATTATTACTATAGAATGGCTTCAGAACACTTGTAATATTTTCATGGCCGATACCCGATCCGGCCGAATGGCAGTATCGGTGCCGATACTAAGTATCGGATCGGCGCATCCCTAGTTTATATACATACTAATATAGAAATGATCAATGTGTCTGTTATTTTGTTAGTCTGCTTGTACGAGTGTAATTGGAGCATGTTAGTGCTTGATGATTATCTGACCTTTAGCACAAATGACAGAAGGGGAAGTGAGATTTTATTTCTTTCACTTTTTCAACGTATTTTGCTCACTCTGTATATGCCTTTGTTTCAGTCATTTAAATGCTGAGCTTCCGATTTTTATCTTGACGTGACCACAAAGCCTCCTGTCACATTTTGAGCAACACTCACGTGCATTCAGTTCTGTTCTCACAAGCAAAAATGTTTGCCTACACAATAAAAAGAAGAAAATCACAAGATATTTGCATGCCAAAAGCGTACTCGCCCTCATGTCATGTCATTCCAATTTTTTTCCATGGAACACAAAAGGAGGTATTTTAGAAAATGTGATGGCCGGTTAAAAGTTCAACAAAAGTAGCATAAAAGTTTTCCTTATGACTTGTGCAATATATTCAAAGTCTGTCTGTTAAAGCGTTATTTCACCCCAAAATTTCAGGGCTTTCCTGTAGCTCACAGTAGAGTGTTGGCGCTTGCAACGCCAAGGTCATGGGTTCGATTCCCAGGGAAAGCAAGAACTGATAAGAATGTTAATGTTTACCTTGAAATGCAATGTAAGTCGCTTTGGATAAAAGCGTCTGCCAAATGCATAAATGTACCGGTAAATGTAAAATGAATTATCCCATAATTCACTAACCCTCAAGCCATCATAGGTGTATATGACTTTCCTCTTTCAGCCGAACACAATTGCCGTTATACATTAAAAAATATCCTGGCTCTTCAAAGCTTTATAATGGGAGTAAATAGAGCCCGAATTTTTGAATCTTCAAAAAAGTGTATCCATCATAAAAGCCAATTGTGTTGTTCGGCTGAAAGAAGAAAGTCATAATCACGTAGGATGGCTTGAGGGTGAGTGAATTATGGGATCATTTTAATTTTTGAGTGAACAAATCCGTTAATTCAACATATGGTGATTTTTGTCATTTTTGGAGCTCCCTTCCTTATTTTGATTGTATATCAATGAACACCTGGGGTTATTCTGCTAGCATTCCCTTTTATGTTCCTTGGAAGAAAATAAACTCATGCAGCCTGCAACAACATGATGGTGAGTTATGATGACATATTTTATTTTTAGGTGAACTGTTTTCCTAATTTCCCTTGAAATAAACAGTTTAGCTGGTCTGTTATTTAATTCTTTAGTAAATAACAAGCCTAGCAGATTTGAGTGTTTCTGTCTAATAGTTCTACAGCTTAAATCCCGCTGCAGAGTTTTTAATGTCTAGTGCATGTTTCAAAAAAGCAAATATGAAAGAGTTCAGTAACCTGCAGTTTTGGGGACAGCGGGCTAAATTTTTACTCAAACACAAACATTCCCAGATGTTATAACATGGTGAATTCGTTCGCTTTAACACACTGACACAACTGACCATTATTTCATTCTTTAGTATTTAAGCATTCACTTCTTTAAAACTTGTTTTCTTTTTAAACTAGCAAATTAGCAAACATATTAGCTTTGTGTCAAAACCTCGGCATCTTGGATGAATTTTTTTCCAATGCATTCTGTGATTGCCTGAAAATACAGTAATTCTTTCTTAAATTTTCCCCAAAAAGAGTGCATCTTAGAAGGCATTATTTTGCTGCCTATATTTTGTTACAGCCTTCTTATATTTTATATTAAACGGCCTTGCTGTATGATGTTGTCTAGGTTGCTGTGTTATTTTAGTATTATTTATTTAGTATTATATTATTTATTAATATTTTGAATTAGTTTTTATTTAAAAAAATTTAGTTTGTGGTTTAAGATTTCGTAAATTTGTGATTTGCTCCTTTACATAGTTTTATTATGCATTGTTTTTATTATTTTTTTATAGCTCTATTTAGCTTTTATTTAATTTTCAGATTTAGTCATTTTAGTTTTTATTTTAATTACCGAAAAAGATTTTTAACAATAAGCTTGAGAGCTGTAGTGTCCAGTTACACAATAAAACGGGACTCAGATCAGTGCTGATCTACTACATGTAAATGAAGAGTTTTGGTGATTGGATGAGTTTGTATTTTGTATTTTATGTTCATCTCAGTGTTTCAGGAGCGTCCGGAGATCCCTCCCACCCACGCTCAGGCCGCGGCTCGGCAGATCTCTCCGGAGAGCTACTCCTATACAGCTTCCATTCTCAGGCTGCTCCGCAACAAAGCCTTCATCCTCCTCGTCATCACTTATGGTGAATATCACTCTGAGCACAACGGAGCCATTCAAGACCTCAAACTGGGGTTCATTATGCTTGCTGCCATTCAAACACAGTCATAGTTTGTTACTGAGAGCATTAACATGAATAGTTCTATAGGCAGTGCTGTTTGCTAATGTAAGCATCTCTATTACCATTGCTCATACTTGTGGTTTGTGATTTGAACATGCTCCTAGCTCTAATTATTAAACTTCCGCACATAATTTGTCCTGCTACAGACATAAATGATTCCTCTAATCACACATGTGCTGTTATTACAGTCATAGTCACATGGTGCACTATAAAATGGAAAAAAAAAGGCTAAAACATAGTCTTACACTGGAGGGACTCGCTAAAAATGTGATAATGTAAAAATTGTTTTCGCACCAGTTCCTTAAACCTGCTACTCCTAAACTAGACAGCCGGATTGCACAGCAGCTTCAGCCATGTTATTTTTCCTGTCTGTCTGTCTGTCTAAAATAAAATATTATACATCATATTTTAATTAATTCCGGTGAATTTGACTTGTTATATATTTAAACCAAAATATATATATTGTGATACCCGAATATAAGTCATATATACTAATATAAATATACATTAACATTCAAATGTTTTCAATAAGAAATTAATACTTTTATTTAGCAAGTACACATTAAATTGATCAAAAGTGACAGTAAAAATTTTCATAATGTTACAAAAGATTTCTATTTCAAATGAATGCTATTCTTTTGAACGTGTTCAACACTGATAATAATCAGAAATGTTTCTTGAGCAGTAAATCATATATTAGAATGATTTCTAAAGGATCATGTGACACTGAAAACTGGAGTAATGATGCTGAAAATTCAGCTTTGCATCACAGGAATAGATTAAAGATCCAGTCCGTAACTTTTTTGAGTTAAAAATTGTCCAAACTAAATTGAGCAAGTACATAACCAGCCTGTTTTCATAACTCTGCTTGCCGTAGCTCGATACAAAGCGGTAATCTTGTAATAATATTTTTAATTCCAGTGGGACTGGTGGATTTCCGCAGGAGATTCGAGCATGTCATTACGTCACATCTTTACACACACATCTGTACACATAAAGAAGGCGTCTCGGCTAGTAGGCTATGAGTGTGAGGATGTTGGAGGTGGAGATTTATAGCCTTTTCTCACAGCACTTGATATAATTAAACGTATTAATTTGATGGCGGATCCAGAAAGGTTCAAACGACAATCACCAGAGACAACTGGACAATTCACCCGCTGTAAAATGCAAAAGACTTTGGACTGAGAGTTTGGAAAATGAGACTGCAACTGGACCCATGCGAAAACAAGGATAAATATCTGAAGGGCTTTAAATGTCGTCACGCAATGCTGATGTTGAACATTAACAATTTGAGAACAAAGTGTAATTTGCCTCAAACACTGTTCATCCGCGCTGTGCCGTGTCGAGGGTGTTGGACTACAACTCACGTAAAGTTGATAATTCCGCGAATGACTGCAATTGCAGATTTCGAACAGAGATGGCGACAAAGAGGAAAAACTGCGGACTGCAGCTTTAAAATATATAAAAATTGTAAACAGTTATTTTCAATTGTAATAATATTCAACAGTATTAGTGTTTTTTACAGATTTTTTTTATCAAATAAAGGCATCCTCATAGATCTTTCTAAAACATAAAAAACTTGAATGGTATATTATATAAATAAATATATTATTTATATATTTGATTGATTGATATGCTTATGTCTAGCTCGTGATGGCTTGAAGATTAAAATCAGCTAGTCAATAAAAAATGACTGTTTATTTTTTTTTCTGAAAAAGTAAAAAGCTAATGCTGAACAGAATGAATTGTCATCTCTGCTTTGCTTTCATGGTGAGCATATACTACATTAACGCTGCACACTGAGTTTATGATCCATCTGCACACACACACACAAACAGCTGTGAAACACTGGCACGAGAAGCCTGTAGATACATTTGACCTGGCTGAACATTGACAGAAATAAACCTGCAGGAATGCACTACACTAGAGCTCTTTATGTCTTTACAGCCGCTTCAGAAATGTGAATACATTTACTGCTTACTAGATACACATCAAATCAATAGTCTGAAAGCAGATGTTCTGTGTTAAGTCTTTTTTGGCAGGCTTTTTACAAATGCTTTTTTATGTTTTTGACTTTATCTGTCTTTCCTCAGGGCTGAATGTTGGCTGTTTCTATGCTGTCAGTACGCTTCTCAACCGAATGATCATTGAACACTATCCTGTAAGTCCCTCCACCTGTCCAACCAATCACAACCGCCCATGACAGTTTACATAACTGAATTGATTCCAGTGAATTTTAACTTCATCATTAGCATTTCTGATGGAAGTTAGTGTTTAAGGTTTCCATTTTCCCGTGTATTCATTAATCCAGAAGTACTGATCTTAGTCTGACATATTGTGGTAAAACAGAGAATTTATGTACAAATTTGTTTTGGTTTTAACAGGGAGAGGAGGTGAACGCCGGCAGGATCGGCCTCACAATCGTGATCGCTGGCATGGTGGGTTCCCTCATCTGTGGAATCTGGTTAGACCGATCTAAAACATACAAGTAAGAGTCTGAACTTTAATCCTAACAAATCTTCAAATGTCCTTCAAGCAGTGACAGTGCTTGATAAACATTTGTCTTCATTCCTCCTTGAAGATAAGTGTGTTATTGAGTCCTTTCCCCCCTGTGAGTCTGTTCATATGCTTTGGTTTAGTGTGTTTTTCCAGGTGTTTGCCTCTTTGATCCATGAACCTAGACCTCGTGAGCTTTTGTTTCAGTGCATTTGACCTCATACAGCATGTCTTCCCCTCCTGGGCATTGTGATGTTTCTTTTATTTAACTTTGTTTACACTTACCACCACACTCACACTACTGAACTGAAATATCAGATTAATAATACAATGTGTGTCAATGGAATTATTTTAAAGCAGTTTTGCTTTTTTCAAATGCCTTTTATATACACTTAGAAATTACCTACAAAAAATAATTTAAAGGTGCATTGTGTAATATTTAGGAGGATCTGTTGACAGAAACCGTTATGTTTTTGTATAAAATCAGTATCGCATTTGCACTCGTGTTATTCAGGACAGAAAAACAGCACTCGTGTGATATTGTGCTTGTTACTCGTGTGATCATATGATGTAAATATGAGACTAAAGCATTTTTGCCCCATATCTTGAATTTTAGGGACATTCTAACAGCATTCTATAGGCTCCATCATGCAGTGCGTTGTTGCCCTGCAACATATTCATCATCAATCAACTGTATGAAATGTCAGATGACCTACATAGATCTGGGCGGGGCAAGTGTAATAATTTTAACGCATTGTTTTTTTTCCTTAATTAATTAATCTAATTAATGTGTTAAATCGACAGACCTAATATATATATATATATATATATATAGGCTACAATGTGTGTATATATATATATACACTATATATATATATATACACACACACACACACACATATATATATATATATATATATATATATATATATACACTCACCTAAAGGATTATTAGGAACACCATACTGTCATGATTCTGCCCTCGTGTCCTTGATTTTCTCTAGTCTTGAGGCAGGATCATGACAGAATCATGTTTTGTGTGCAAGCACATGGTCTTGTGTTTTGAGCTATGTGCTTGTGTTGTCTCGTCACGTCACCCCGCCCCCTTGTTATCCTCGTCTCGTCATTATTGTCTAGTCAGTTTCACCTGTCCTTGTCTAGTCAGCTTCACCTGTCTTTGTCATTATTGTTCCCTTTATTATCCCCTTGTGTTTGCTGTCCTGTGCTGGTTCATTGTGATTCTTATCTGCGTGTGATACTTTGTGAGAGTCCCTGTGAGTATTTGTCAAGAGTATTGTCCAGAGAGAAATCCTGATTCTATGTTTGCTGTTTTGTTTATCGTCTAGTTATTTGTCAAGTGTCAGTCTAGTTTAGTCATTCCTGTTCCAGTCTTGTTTTGCCCCATCGTGGGTTTTGTTTTTCCTGTTTTTGTCAATAAATTAATGTTGAGTGTTATATACTGTCTGCGCTTGGGTTCATCCATTACCTTCATGACACATACTAATACTGTGTTTGACCCCCTTTCACCTTCAGAACTGCCTTAATTCTACGTGGCATTGATTCAACAAGGTGCTGAAAGCATTCTTTAGAAATGTTGGCCCATATTGATAGGATAGCATCTTGCAGTTGATGGAGATTTGTGGGATGCAAATCCAGGGCACGAAGCTCCCGTTCCACCACATCCCAAAGATGCTCTATTGGGTTGAGATCTGGTGACTGTGGGGGCCATTTTAGTACAGTGAACTCATTGTCATGTTCAAGAAACCAATTTGAAATGATTCGAGCTTTGTGACATGGTGCATATCCTGCTGGAAGTAACCATCAGAGGATGGGTACATGGTGGCAATAAAGGGATCGTTTAAATGCCACAGGTAGGGCGTGGCATTTAAACGATGCCCAGTTGGCACTAAGGGGCCTAAAGTGTGCCAAGAAAACATCCCCCACACCATTACACCACCACCACCAGCCTGCACAGTGGTAACAAGGCATGATGGATCCATGTTCTCATTCTGTTTACGGCAAATTCTGACTCTACCATCTGAATGTCTCAACAGAAATCGAGACTCATCAGACCAGGCAACATTTTTCCAGTCTTCAACTGTCCAATTTTGGTGAGCTCTTGCAAATTGTAGCCTCTTTTTCCTATTTGTAGGGGAGATGAGTGGTACCCGGTGGGGTCTTCTGCTGTTGTAGCCCATCCGCCTCAAGGTTGTGCGTGTTGTGGCTTTACAAATGCTTTGCTGCATACCTCGGTTGTAACGAGTGGTTATTTCAGTCAAAGTTGCTCTTTTATCAGCTTGAATCAGTCGGCCCATTCTCCTCTGACCTCTAGCATCAACAAGGCATTTTCGCCCACAGGACTGCCGCATACTGGATGTTTTTCCCTTTTCACACCATTCTTTGTAAACCCTAGAAATGGTTGTGCGTGAAAATCCCAGTACCTGAGCAGATTGTGAAATACTCAGACCGGCCCGTCTGGCACCAACAACCATGCCACGCTCAAAATTGCTTAAATCACCTTTCTTTCCCGTTCTGACATTCAGTTTGGAGTTCAGGAGATTGTCTTGACCAGGACCACACCCCTAAATGCATTGAAGCAACTGCCATGTGATTGGTTGATTAGATAATTGCATTAATGAGAAATTGAACAAGTGTTCCTAATAATCCTTTAGGTGAGTGTGTGTATATATATGACCCCTAATTTTTGAATGGATCTTAAAAATATGAAAATCCATTATAAAAATATATAATTTTTAAAGCAAACCCATGATCTAAACAAAGAGTAAAGCAATCATAAATTTTATTATGTGACAATGTATATATTTTGTTACACAGATTGTTACACGATTGTCCCACAGTTGTGGCATCATTTCCACCAAAACCAACTACTTAAACCAACCAACTCACTTTTGTTTAAAAAGTGCTAATAGTTTCAGAAATGCCCAGATATTTAGCAAATGCTATTGTACTAAAGCAACTAAAATGGTATTTCTGAATCTACATGTATTTTCAGCTGCTATTAAGCTATTGATAATATGATTCGTTCAGTCACACTAGGACATGTTGGATCCTGATGAAAGATTTGTCCCATGTCTCTGTTATGTGATGTCTCCACAGACAAACCACTCTTGCTGTGTATCTGATGTCACTGGTGGGTATGGTGATTTATGCCTTTACCTTGGATTTGGGTCACCTGTGGGTGGTCTTTATCACAGCGGGAGCCCTCGGGTATGAGAAGATTTTTACTATTGTGCATGGCAAAATAAAAATTTGCAACAACTTTTTTTTTTTTATATGTGAAAAACGCAAAAGTTTTGCCCAAAATCTTTTTATATGTGTGTTACTGACCCAGGTTCTTCATGACGGGTTATCTTCCCCTTGGTTTTGAGTTTGCAGTCGAATTGACTTACCCAGAGTCTGAGGGGACGTCTTCAGGGCTTCTGAACTGCTCTGCACAGGTATGTGTGTGATATTTATTAAAACAATTCAAGAAAATCTCAATTAAAGGGATAGATCCCCCAAAAATGTAAATTCTGTCATCTTTTACTCAACCTCATGTCGTTCCAAACCAATTTTATGCAATTTTATCAAATTTTCTGAAGTGACGCGAGTGCTTTGTTTGCACAAAAAAACATCATTTGCCACTTCATTTGCAAAGTATTAGGGGGCTTTTACACTGGGCTCGTTTGCTGCGGTCCGAGCCCGAGCGCGTTTGTTCCCGGCGCCCCCCGCAGCGTTGGTCTGGTTTCACACTCAACTTGATTCTATCGAACCCTAGTGCGTTTGCGTGCATATTACGTCATCGCAAACGTGCACGGCGCATGATAGAAAACAGAACGTGGGGCAATATTATGTTTTTTTATTAATTCGCTGCTATTATGCGCAGTTGAGTGAACAATACAGGTTTACTGTGCGTGTGTCACATAAGGTGGCCTTCTGCTGCTTGCAAACGGACTCTTTTAAGGAGACAGTGGATTTCCAAATTTGGTGCCCTGATTTCACGCGCAATGCACGAATACACTGCAGGCTCACTCTCGCTCGTATCCGAGGTAAAATCATCAACACTATCATCCCTTACAAGTGTTTTATTTAACTGAATACATCACAATAAGCTAAAACGCATGCGCAGGTTACTTTACTTCCTGAACAAGTGCGCACCCGAGTCCGTGCTGCTTTCACATTCACGCGAACCGCAGCACGGTTCGGGAGCAACCGAACTCAGACCACCTCCTCCAGGTAGTCTCGGGTTCGGTACCCCAGTGCGCACCCGGGTCCCATGACAGCGCTGGAGTCTCATGAATTACTTTAATGATGTCTTTACTACCTTTCTGGTTCTTGAAATTGGTAGTTGTGTAGCTGTCAATGGAGGGACAGAAAGCTCTGAGATTTCTTCAAAAGTATTACGTGTTTGAAATGACATGAGGGTGAGTAATTAATGACAGAATTAAAAATAAATGTATGAACTATCCATTTAAAGGTGAATGATGGGACTTATTGTCTCTCATAATTCATTAAATAAACATTAAACACTTAAGCAATGACAAGAACTGACAAGGAACAGAACAAAACAGGGAGTACTTGTACACAGAATTAACAAGGGAAACAATGACCGACAGCTGAATGTAATCAGTAACCAAGGAGAATAACTAGGAAACAATCAAGGCTAAACTGATCTGAGGCACAAGAAACAAACACCTAGGAACGAAAAGACAACTAAACAAAAAGTAATCCTGACTCCAGGGTCCTGGACAAGATTTTTTCTCAGATTGTCAGGATGGGTAATCCTAAAACACCTGTAGTCTCGGCCCGGCTTAAGAGTGTTTTTGCTATTGACCAATCAGCAGCAAGGGCCAGAATTATCTGTTTTATAAACTGTTTATAAGAGGCTCCAGTTGTCTTATTTTTAGAATTTTATGTTATTTTATAGAGTTTATAAGGAGTTACCAACAATCCTAATGAACATTGTGTTTCTTACTGCAGGTATTTGGGATCATATTTACGATCTGTCAGGGGAAAATCATGGACTCGTTCAATACGCTGGCTGGAAATCTCTTTCTATGTGCCTTCCTGCTGATAGGAACCTTCATTACAGGTGCAGATCGCTCAATGCTCGTCTACCTGACTAGTTGTTCCTCTTTAATCCAGTACAGAGTTCCCTCTTGAAGGAACTGCTTTGTATTTTTTAATCTGGCCCTATGAACTGTTGTTGCTTTCAAACGTTTTGATTCCTGGTGATGATAATGCTTCTTGGAGAGCATTGTATTAACATTCATGCTGCATGAGTGACATTATGAAAGTTGCAGTGTCCTCTATTTTTTTCAGTTAATATATGAGCTATTAAAGGGCATATTGCAGGTTAGAGGACCCAACGAGTCAATGTATTCACACATGAAAATCACTCACCTTTCGGCGAAATTCGCCGTTTTGAAACCAAAATAGGTGACCTACGTGAATCGTGTAGATTCGATGAGAAAATGTTTGAGGGAGGGGGTGGGGGGTATACACTATTTCTATCTCACATTATTACTATAGTATGGCTTCATATAGTATACTATATATATATGAAGCCATACTATAGTAATAATGTGAGATAGAAATGAATATCTAAGTCATTAAATTCAAGTTCACGTAAACTTTTCCCTCGGCTGCGGTTGTCAGTCATTCTCCATTCAGCATCAAACACCGCGTCGTGTTCGGTTACGACAGACAGTCAACGATGAAACTCTCTCCAAGATGATTAAATGTTAATATTATTATACTTGATCTGTAGATAAAGCTCTATGGTTTTGCATAAAATGACTATCTTGCTGGACTGTATTGCTGTAACTGTTAATCATGTTCCTTTCTACCGTGTGTCTGTTAGATCACAACACTATACACAACACAACACGCGCACAGTAACTGAAATTTAAAACTGTTAAAAGAAAACTCTCAATAAACTATTGCATAGATAGATGCTGTATAATACACTGCATCGATATGTATTTCCTTGTGCTTTGAACTTTTCAATGCGAACTTAAAGAGATGCGAATTGTGACTCCGTGTTGCTTCAAGCGCATCATTCTGCGCTCGGGATGCGCATAAGCGCTTTGTGCAGGACTCTATTGGAGTCTTTCATAATCATATTATAATACTTTTGCGCAATGAAAGATTATTAATAGCCTTTTCTCTGCTATACATTTGAAATGTTCTTAAATTTATAGTAGACTATATAAAATAATTGATCTTTTTGATTTTTATCTTGTTTTTCATGAATGTATTTTACAACAATACAAAGAGCAATGTGTAACGTTTTACCAGATTTAGTGCTACACTTATTGTCTCTTATTTGTTCCCCACTAAATATTTTTTTTTCACTAAATGTTCTGATTTTATACAATTATTGTTTTTCTAGACTAAATTTTACTGAGTTATCCACTAGTCTAGTTTATAATATAATTTTTGTCATAGGTTATGATCATATTTTTTTTTATTTGTTGTTTTTCTTTATAATGAAGTTGTCTGTATTATGTAGATTGTGTTTAACACACAAAAGAGTGATTATCAGTTCAACAGTTATAGAAATTCTACTTGATTTTTTTTTTTTTTTAACTGACAAATTGAGTTGTGGTGTGACTGTGAGGAGAACCAGTGAAGAACAGGACAGGTGTCTTGGTGAGAGAGACCAGTGTTAGCTTATAGATATATACACGTTTGTTCGCTAACGATATACACTGTGCTCACAATATTGTACAGATTATTACCATCGTAATAGCAGACATGAGTATGTTTAGGGTAGATAGATATATACTATTAAATGTATAAAAACTATACTTGAGTATATTTGTATTGTAGCCTACTAAAAACATTCTCAAGTACATTTTTAATACATATTTTTCACCTGTGTGGCTGTGTTATAACATAAACAGTAAATTAAAGGGTAACGCTTCCTTTTACAGTCCTGTTACCCATGTACTTATTATAGTAATTATAATTACTGGGTAATAAGGTACTAACCCTGAACCTACCCCTAAACCTACCCCTAACCCATGTACTTACCTTATATTAGCCAGTACTTTCTAGGTAAGTTTCACTGTAAGTACACGTAAGTACTGTACTGTAAAAGGAAGCGTTACCAATTAAAGATTTGAATATTTAAACTATCTGAGTAATTTTGTTTTTCAATTACAAGTTGCCTCTATTTAGGGCATAACTACCTATATCACACTATTTGATGCCATTGGTACAGTATACGACGATCAATATTCTTGCTTCGGCATCCCATGTTGAACTCCATCATATCGCCGGGATGATAATCCTCCGATCTGAAGTGAACGCTACACACGACCGTGTTTCTCGAAGCCGATGCGGAAGAGAAATCCCGTCTCTTCACCTGCACAAACCGCACCAGGCACGAAAGATATATAGCACTGTCCCTTTTCTTGTTATGAAACCTGTGGACTCGATGTCCTGACAGGCCGGAGTTTTTGCAACCTCCACAAACACAATAATTTACCATGACGATGATAAATTAAAATACAAAAACTACCTAAAAACACGCTAACTCAGGACCGCTCTTTACTGAATACCAGCCTACTCTGCACTGAGCCGAGGCTGAAGCTCCCTTTCGTGACGGAAAATGATGCGATGTTGGGAAAAAAGCCGTTTTTACAAGCAGTCCAAGAAACGCTCACTTTATCTACTAAATTAGTGCCCTTTATGTCATTTTAAACATTTTAAATCCTGCATTAACTTTTCATATGGTATTTTCATACAAGGTTATATATTCATTTAGATTTTTATTTTTTTTACCTGCAATATGCTCTTTAAACGCATAGAAAAAACACTGGATTGTGTAAATATAGAATAAGCGACGTTGTTTTGGGACAAACACAGAACCGGATATCTATCCCTTCAGTGACTCGCCCTGCCATCTAGATTAAATTTAAGGTAGATTTTAGTCAGATGAACTGTGTTCTCAAGACAAGGGTGGCAAATTGTCACATGTTTTAAATGTTATACAATTATATAATACAATCTAATATAATTACAATAATAATGTTCCCTGCAGTTATCCAGATTGTTGTTATGGATCATTTAAAGTCGTCCTAGTTAATATTCAACACATTTTCCAGGCAATTATAGTTCATGTGGAGAAACTATATAGTCCTTCATATAACACTGATCCGTAGAGGTACAAAGTTTTTACTTTCTCTTTGAACAATGATTTAGATCTCAAAAGTCCAACCAGAATGATCTTCCACGTAAACTTAGCCAAACCCATTGATGGATCATCATGGATGTGTCACCCATGCAAATTAAACCTAATAATAATTAAAATTACATCTATTTTAGGGCCATTCGGTAATTATTGCATTTATAAGTTAGGAAATATTTAATTATTTTGCCATGCATACAAAAAAAACTTATTTCTGTTGATTTTTGGAATTAAATATGAACTGGACATGTTCTTTGAGGGATTCATCCATTTATATTTACAATTCAAATACCGATTGGATAGACTAGCGCTCACAGGATGCATCAGTCATCTCAGTAGATAGATGTGAATGTTAAAGCCATCGTAATGTGTGTGTGTCGTGTTTCTGTTCTTTATCTCAGCCTGTATTAAGTCAGATCTGCGCAGACAGTTGGCGAACCAGCAAGCACTGGCAGCTGTAAGTATCGAACCAAACCTGCAAAACAGTTACACAATAAGATTTTATGAGATATACACTCACCGGCCACTTTATTAGGTACACCTGTCCAACTGCTCGTTAACACTTAATTTCTAAGCAGCCAATCACATGGCGGCAACTCTGTGCATTTAGGCATGTAGACATGGTCAAGACAATCTCCTGCAGTTCAAACCGAGCATCAGTATGGGGAAGAAAGTTGATTTGAGTGACTTTGAACGTGGCATGATTGTTGGTGCCAGAAGGGCTGGTCTGAGTATTTCAGAAACTGCTAATCTACTGGGATTTTCACGCACAACCATCTCTAGGGTTTACAGAGAATGGTCCGAAAAAGAAAAAACATCCAGTGAGCGGCAGTTCTGTGGGCGGAAATGCCTTGTTGATGCCAGAGGTCAGAGGAGAATGGCCAGACTGGTTCGAGCTGATAGAAGGGCAACAGTGACTGAAATAACCACTCGTTACAACCGAGGTATGCAGCAAAGCATTTGTGAAGCCACAACACGCACAACCTTGAGGCGGATGGGCTACAACAGCAGAAGACTCCACCGGGTACCACTCATCTCCACTACAAATAGGAAAAAGAGGCTACAATTTGCAAGAGCTCACCAAAATTGACCAGTTGAAGACTGGAAAAATGTTGCCTGGTCTGATGAGTCTCGATTTCTGTTGAGACATTCAGATGTTAGAGTCAGAATTTGGCGTAAACAGAATGAGAACATGGAACCATCATGCATTGTTACCACTGTGCAGGCTGGTGGTGGTGGTGTAATGGTGTGGGGGATGTTTTCCTGGCACACTTTAGGCACCTTAGTGCCAATTGGGCATCGTTTAAATGCCACGGCCTACCTGAGCATTGTTTCTGACCATGTCCATCCCTTTATGGCCACCATGTACCCATCCTCTGATGGCTACTTCCACCATGTCACAAAGCTCTAATCATTTCAAATTGGTTTCTTGAACATGACAATGAGTTCACTGTACTAAAATGGCCTCCACAGTCACCAGATCTCAACCCAATAGAGCATCTTTGGGATGTGGTGGAACGGGAGATTCGCATCATGGATGTGCAGCCGACAAATCTGCGGCAACTGTGTGATGCCATCATGTCAATATGGACCAAAGTCCCTGAGGAATGCTTCCAGCACCTTGTTGAATCTATGGCACGAAGAATTGAGGCAGTTCTGAAGGCAAAAGGGGGTCCAACCCGTTACTAGCATGGGGTACCTAATAAAGTGGCCGGTGAGTGTATATGTGACAGAAAGCAGATTACTGTTTACATGACCTCCTCATCCAGGAATAAGTTCATGTTTTGTACTTTTTACAAAACTTTTTACAGCCACTAACATGTACCCTGGATGTCCCTAAGATGCACCAATAGGAAAATATTGGCCGATACCGATAATTCTTTATATTTGAAAGCCGATAACCGATATATTGGCTGATAAATCTACGTACATCCAAATTTTTGAGTGCCTGATTACAAAAACAAAGTCTCATCATGTCCCAATCACACAATTATAATGATGTTCGCATTATAAATGTGTCGCCTATATGACAGACTTGCACTGTACATGTTGCACTTAACCTTATTTCCTTTTCAAAGTGATTCCAATCATATTTTTTCAAGCAATTCAAAACCATCATGGCGAAAAGTGCGCATCTGAAGTGTCTCAACTGAAGGAAATAATCCATTATTTATCGCTTTAATATATATCAGTCAAATGTTCTTATTGGCTGATAACGTTAACATTAAAAATGAACATATACGTATCTGCCGATACGGTGGCCGATATATCGGATACAGCAGATACTAGAGAAAGGACTCCTGTTGTTTCTTCCTCATGTTTCTGTGTTGTTGTTGTTGTTGTTTTAACTTGAACTCCAGTGTTTTCAATTAGACTGTTAAAGGAACACTCCGACTTTTTGGGACTTTAGCCTATTCACCTTATCCCCCAGAGTTAGATAAGTCCATACATACCTTTTTCATCTCCGTGCGTGCTGTAAGTCTGTTTGACGCACCCACCGCTAGCCTAGCTTAGCACAAAGACTGGATGTAAATGGTTGCAGCTAGCATACTAATCCAAATAAGTGACAAAATAGCGCAAACATTTTCCTATTTACATGTTGTGATTTGTATAGTCACAGAGTGTACAAAAAACAAAGTCACATGAGACACAGACATATTTTAACCGTATAAATACTGGGAACTATATTCTCTGAAGGCGAAGCACTGCTACTTGGGCGGAGGGATAACCGCAGCACCTGAGACGCGCCGTGGTGAGGAGCAGAGAGCGAGTCTCAGGTGCTGCGGTTATCACTCCGCCCAAGTAGCAGTGCTTCGCCTTCAGAGAATATAGTTCCCAGTATATAAACGGTTAAAATATGTCTGTGTCTCATGTGACTTTGTTTTTTGTACACTCTGTGACTATACAAATAACAACATGTAAATAGGAAAATGTTTGCGTTATTTTGTCACTTATTTGGATTAGTATGCTAGCTGCAACCATTTACATCCAGTCTTTTTGCTAAGCTAGGCTAGCGGTGGGTGCGTCAAACAGACTTACAGCACGCACGGAGATGAAAAAGGTATGTATGGACTTATCTAACTCTGGGGGATAAGGTGAATAGGCTAAAGTCCCAAAAAGTCGGAGTGTTCCTTTAAATGTATTTATTAGTTGGTCGTTTTGGTTTGTTAGCTTTTGTTTCAAAGGTTCACAGCAGGAATGTGGCCGTGTTCCTGCAAGTGTCTTCAAGGGTCTTCGGCCCAGCAGTTTCTTTGAACTTTTTATTCTGTTGACATTCCAGCGCTGTGATTGGATGTTACGTGGGAAATACCAGCCCTATAAACCCACTTCATACTGTTCTTCACTATCACTCCTGCTCATCTTTACACGCTATATCATGTTCCCTTGTTCCACGCACCCCATTCACACTACAACGTCTAATGATATTACAGTTAACTATAACCATCTTCTATTTGAATACGTTTTATAATGTAATTTATTTCTGAGATGTCAAAGCTGGATTTTCAGCATCATCACAAACTTTTCAGTGGTTGTGAAATTCTCTTTCCTCTTTTCACTCGTTCCATCCTCTTTCTGCTTTGGTTCATAACTTCCACTCATCTCATCTCTCTTTTCTACTTATCCTGTTTTCCCTTTCCAATTTTTCATTCTCTTTTCCACTCATCCTTTTTAACTGAACCTGTTTCTCTGCTTGTTTTGTTCCCCAATTTCTACTCACACTGATCTATGAACAGATTTGAAGAGAACGGGGTGTGTGTGTGTGTATGTGTGTGTACAGGCAGCGTTGGGCAGGTCATACGTTCAGGATCACTGTGGGACGTCTCTCCTTCCATCCACACACATGTGACCAATCAATCACTGCCTGATTTTATTGCGCACTGTGGTTCAGGTATGGGCGGCACATGTGATTAGCCCGTCTGATTCACACTTGATGGTTTCATTCAGATGTGCTTTTGATTCTCAGTGTCCAATGTTAATGATTTTTGTCTGCTCTATCTAAACGCTTCACCCTTGAGCTTTGTGTCTGTGTGTGTGCTTGTTTATATGATTTATGAGAACACAAATTTGTATAATGACATGGGTATTACACTGGTATTACAATGTAAATGTGGATTATGAGGACATTTCCTGAGTTCTTGTAATTAAAATCTCTTAAAAAGCATACTAAACAATGTTTCATGTGTGTGTGTTTAACTATAGATTGGTTGTTTGGTCTGTACTAACATTTAATCCTGACACACTAACTGTCCTCCAGTGGATGTGTGTGTGAAACTGATTTAATGCCGTCAGGGGGCGCCGTTTCACTGATATCTATTATTAATGATGTGTTTTGTGTTTTTAGAGCCATTTGGAAACATCTCCAGCACAAGCTTTTGAAGCCAAACTCTAATGTGAACATAACACGGATCTTGTAGCATTTCACCTTTTTTTTTTCTGTGACGCTGTTTATGTTTTATAGTTTGTAACCAGCCTTGAATTTCGATTTATTTTGCCTGAGACTGAAAGTTATTTTGTGACATTTGAATCGGGATGTATTATTTTTGTTTATTTGCATTGTGTCAAATGTCTGCATTGTAACAGCCAAGGACTGACTAAGTGTTTGTTTGTTTGTTCATATGGTGTGATCATGTTTAATCGATCACTAATCATCTCAATAGGACATATTCTAATTTTAAATCAGTTTATCAATTTCTGTTTTCAATTTAAATTATTAATGTTTTTCTTGCAAAAAAAATTTTTATGGAAACTTATAGGACAAATTCTTCAATGAAACCTATTGGAGCGAGGAATGTTTCAGTATTTTTGAACTAGGAAATAGGAATAGGAACCGAATCCGTTTCTGAACAGCTAAATATGAAATGTTGGTTTCCATCTATGCAATAATATGTTCTGAAAAATGTTTCAATATTTGTATACAGTTGTTTGTATTTTGACCCTATATTTAAAGTTCTGTGAAGTCCATCTCAACAAATTGTAATGAATAACACAACTCTAACATCTAAAGCTGTTATATTATTTGTTTTATTTTTAAAATGCTAAAAAATTTAAAAGAGTGTTTATATATATATATATATATATATATATATATAAAATCACACATAGAGCTCTCATATGACTATCCATAAATATTTTAATGCAGTAAACAGTGCAGAAAAAGTGTCAGCATTTATGACAGCATTTATGATATATGTAAAAAAAGACATCTTATTTCACAATTTTATAACAGCATTTTATATATTTATCAAACTGTATAATTATTTTACGTAGCAAAATTAAAAAAGAACCAGCAGTAACGTCCCGTAGACATTCCAAACAAAGTAAAAACAGCTTAACATATTTTACTCATTTAACGACAAGTGCATTTGAAAGGGCATTTCAGAAAAGTGAGACAGCAGTAGCAGCCTGTTCTCTTTGATAGTCTGTTTGAGCTCCCTGTGGTTTGTGTGGAGGTATTTACTCATCCAACTGCAATACGTTCGCGTGTTTGTTTGGGTGCTCGTGACTGAAGCCCAGTGTGTTGGTAACATCAAGTCCTCAATTGGCCTGCTGTTCTAAGGCACCTTCAACTGTTTGATTGTCTGCAAGTGTCATCGTTTCCAATACACAAGCATTTGAGGCACACCTGTCAGAAGAACATCAGGAGGACAACAATACATCACAGCACTGGAACATCACCTCCGTGGAATGTGGTGAGGAAATAAAATGTTCTGAAATCGGAATAATTGCAGAGGAATCATGTGGATTTGTGGACTCTTGACAGTCTATTCACACCGTCTTCATGGTCTCCAACACTATACGGACGACATTACATTATAAAATCTATCGATAATGCACAAGCAAACCATGGTAAATTGTAAACCGCAAAGTACAGGCACCTCAGTTGATTGTACCACAAAAGAAAGCATTTAAGAAACCAGCAATGGAACGATATCTATTCTTATAACTTAAATGATTTATCTTATATTTATATTTTTACTTTACAATATGGGTTTACAAATATAAAATAAATTTCCTCGCTTTATCGCACACCATATACAAACTCTTAAATATTCATATCAGCGCCAGATCATGAGCCAGTCACGTGATGCGATCTGGCCGTCTCACTGGACATTTCAGTAGAAATCTACAGGTGTGTTGGACTTGAAGCGGCGCTGTGCAGTCAGACCGATTGGCGTATGACATCAAAGTACCGCGAGAGCTATTCGAATTTCAAATAGCTGTCGAATCTCTCTCGCGGTAACCTGATGTCATACACCGATCGGTTTGCAGCGCCGCTTTAAATCGAACACCCCTTACATCTGAGTTCATTATTGTCCTCATCCTTAAAGGGACAGTTCACGTAAAAATGCAAAATCTGTCATCATATACAAACACGGGCAGCTTTCGTATAGAATTTTACGCGGATGAAACGAGTTTTGGCATGCACTATATAAAAGTCCTATATCACATGTAATTTTCAAAACTCGCAATTTTTAAAAGGTTTTTCGTTGTTACTTCAATGCCTCACAGAATTTATTCGCGCCAAAATTAAAATGGCGCTGCCCTGGCGATAACATTTAAACGTTGAAGAAAGAAAATTACACAGGAATGTTCAGAATGACATGAGGGTGACTAAGTGATGACGTAATATTACTTTTAGGGTGAACTATCCCTCTAATTAAAGTATTTTTTGCTATCTATAGGACACTTTCCCTCTTAAGACATTAACAGTAATAAAAACCTCTTATAATAACTATTGATACACAACTCTTCCTAGAGCTTTAATAAATTCTCATTATGTAACTTGTATATTTGTTAGATATTATTGATTGCATTTATCGCTTGATTTGAACTTTAAAAGATGATTTGGTGTCTTGCTCTTTGAGCACATTTTTATAATCACCAATTTCTATAGAGATGCTTTAAACACTGATATATAAAGTAATACTTCAGTGCCTGAAAGAAATCATGTCATTATCCAATGTCTGTGATACATGACAGCAGAACATTATAATTAATTCATTAAGGCAAACTAATATTTCAGAAAAGGAAAAATTGATTTTGTGGTACATTCTCTCTTAATGAGAAAACATGATCCTCTTCAGCATTTTAAAATCACAAAAATCATATCTGTCTTCTTGTTCTCAGAAATGGCTCATTATTAATATACAGGTACAACCTGATGTTTAAGTTGTTTTTCTGCATTTAAAAAAAACTTTGTCAGTTCTTTCTGAACCATGTTACTGGCCTCTGGATTACGTATCGTCACATCTGTTCTGTCCTTCAACTCTGTCCCAATAACACTGATAACAGCAGTGAATCAAGCACTATCCGTGATACACCAGCAGGGAAAGATCAAGATTCGGCTCTGGGATGCGTCAGAGTTCAGAAGTTGTATTAAAGTCAGCACAAATACACAAACGCACACATAAGTGTGGACCTTGAGTATTCTCACAGCTCGTTGCCTATAAAGCCGTTCTTCCTTCTTCTGAGGGTTTTATTAAGGCATCCACTGCACTGAAATACGCTCATTTGTGAACGTATGTTTGGAAAACATAAGGCAGAATATGAATATCTTTATATTGATATGCAACCTGCAGAAAATTTACTCCAATGCTCCATTTCAAAAATGGCTTCTTCAGGAAAAGGAGGGAAGTCTCTGACCAGCCGCAACCTTCTTTCCACAACAGTTTTTGAGCCACATAAATCCATATCTGCGATCTTACAGTGCTGTGTAAAACTTTTGTGTCCTGAACAGGTGGGCTGTGGCCTCTCATCTCCGGGCTCTTGCATTTTGGGCTCCTTCTTGAGGAAAAAGGAAGTTGTAGATCGATGTCACTAGCTGGAACAAACCCAACTGGCCCCTGTGAGTGAACTGCACAAAAATAAACCAAAAATGATTATTCATCAGGTGAAATATCTGTTGTAGGTGAAATATGATATTGCATTTAATAAGACAGGAGATGAGTTATTATGAAACTATCCATTTTATAATTAAAGTCCACATGAATTGACATTCACAAGCCATTTTTCTTCAATAATTTGACATATTTCCAAGTGAAGGCTGCATTGCTTGCATCAGTTGCCTAAAACAATGACTTAATTTTCCCTGTCAGTCAAAAAGCAAAGTTGTTTTAAATAAATAATGCACAATAAGACCTCAGGAGCGTCTATTAAAAGGATAGTTCACCCAAAAATGAAAATGTTGTCATTATTTACTCACCCTCAAGTTGTTCCAAACCTGTTTTAGTTTCTTTCTTCTGTTGAACACAAAAGAAGATATTTTGAAGAATGTTGGTAATCAAACACTTGAAGGGTAGCCATTGATTTCCATAGGAGAAAAAAAAAAACAATGGCTACGTCAACTGAACATTCTTCAAAATATCTTCTGTTGTGTTCAAGAGAAGAAAGATACTCATACAGGTTGTAAACAACTTGAGGGTGAGTAAATGATGACAATATTTTCATTTTTGGGTGAACTATTCCTTTAAGAAAGTAAATAGGGTCAATGTTGATTATGTTTGTTTTTAAATTGCAGGTATCTGCCATGAGATGGCGCTGTGACCTCAAGCTTCACTTCAAACTCCTCCCCTTCCCTCTAAATGCCCCTGATGGACAGTTAAAGCAGCCAATCAGCAGTCAGGCCATCTGTGTTGTAAGTGGTGTTGTGGTGCAGCCTTGACTATTGCAGTATGTTGCATAAGCGACTACTCTCACTGAAGGCATGCTAGATGTAAAAGAGTTAGCAAAGCTGTAATTTAGATTAACTTATTTAAATTATTCTGACCCAATTATTTTTAATTGTATTGTCATCTTTCAAGTTTTTAAGTTATGCAACCGCCCTTCTGTGAGAACATGAAGTTTCAGGTTTTCGATTGTATCTGAGCTCATGTCTATAAAGCTTACATTTCATTAAGACATCTCAGTTGTTGCGGCTCAGCATTTAACGCACACAGACACAGACAGTGTTACTAAAGAAGGTGTTACATTTGAGAATGTGGTCACATGTCTGCTGACGTGGATTTTTAGTCTGTCTAAATTTAGCCTGCAGTATAAACACACTTCACATCCTCTTTCTGAGCTCACACACAAACTACAGCCAGCCTGGGTAATGCTGAACTTGCCAACTTTCAAACCCTTGATAAATCTAAAATCATGTAGAGGGTGTGAGTTAATATGCCTCTCTTATAAATGTAAAAGTCACTTTGGATAAATCTCAAACATGGAAAATGTTTACCTCTAAAAAAAAGTCACATATTATTAAACAAGACCAAGTTGTCTTCATTTGCTGTTTGTAATTTAAATGTACTTTTTAAAATACATCTACAACAAAACCATTGTAAAAAATCCTCCAATGGGCATATTTACATGATTTAATGTGGCACTTCTCAAAATTATATAATAAAAAGTTCAATTACAAAACTTTTTTCCATGTATCTCCCATATTGTTCTTATTTATTTACTTACCCAGATAAACACTTTAAACTAATCAGATTTTACCACAAACCTTAATTAAAACCAAATAATAATGTTTCAATAGTCATGCAGCCTCTATAAATAAGTTTGCTAAATAAATATAATCTAGTAATTAAACTCCTCCATCATAACTGAAATGTTATTGTCGCACTATATATATATATAAATATATATGTGTGTGTGTATATGTATGTATTCATCATTTTATGTAAAATTGATAAAATCTAAGGGAACTTGAGTAAACAGGATGAGCTAACCAATAATGATGTCATTGCTCCCTCTGAGCATTTGCATGAGCGGCATTGAAATAACAGACGATGGTGTCATTGCACGTTGTGACTGAAACCACTGCAGTGAAACCACTGACTCTGTCACACACCTGTGCAACTCTTTTACCCATCTGATTCACATCGGCCGAGAGGAAAGGAAACTTAACTAGTATGATCTGAAATCACTCTTACCAGCTGAAGATGTTCCTGCTGAAACTGATCCCCCATTTCACGCAATTTACGTCCAATCTGAATCTCCACGCTAATTCCCATGTCACGTTCGTCTTCTTTTTCTTCTGGTCTCGCTTCGTCGGCCTCCCTTTCTTCGACGTTTTGTTCGCCATCTGGGACAGGTTCGAACAGCGCGGGGAAATGTGCACGAAATCCAGCATTTCCTTCAAGATAAAAGACATATTTCTATTATTATTGTATAGTGATATAATAATTATTTTTATGGATATATTATAATATTATATAAAATATTTAAGAATGAAAATCAATATCTTTAATACAGTTTAGTACTTCAGTTTCAACAAAATTTTACATGCGATCCAAGGTCAGTAAATAAAAATGCACGGGGCAAAAATGCCACTGAAAATGCCATTAGGTATAGTTTTTTATTTATTATTTAATTTTTCTCTCTTATCTAATTATAAAGTTATCTAATTTATCTGTTTTTATAATCTAATTTAATTAGTTTTTCTACGTTATATATTAGGGATAGTTTTTTTTATGTTATCGTTATCGGCCCGAAAAAGAATATTTGGCCGACATCTTAAAGCAGATAAATAATGTATTATTTCCTTTAGCTGAGACACTTCAGATGCGCACTGTTCACCATGGTGGTTTTCAATTGCTTGAAATATGATTGGAATCACTTCAAAAAGGAAAATACAGTTAAGTGCAACATGTGCAGCACAAATATGTCATAGGCGACATCAAATTATGATGAGAACATCATTATAATTGTGTGCTTGGGACATGGCTTTAATGGTGATACTTTTGTTTTTGTAATCAGGCACTCAAAAATTATATACAAATTTGGATTTAGATTTATCGGCCAATATATCGGTTATCGGCTTTCAAAAATTAAAAATGATCGGTATCGGACAAAATGTTCATATCTGTCCCTAATAAATATATACATATAAAGACACTATAATGGCACTGGCACTATAATGGGAATGAGGTTACATTTGTGTTTGGCCATAATACAATCTCATAATCATATGATATAATCATATAATGATATGATGCATATTATGTATCCCTACCATGAAAAAGTGCTCTTGGCCCTGGAGCCCCAGGGGCCATAGTAAGTGACGCAAGGCCCCTGGATCCACAGTGAGCCCTGAATGCAGTCCTGGCATCCACAGCTCCACAGGGAGATGATGTGTCTCTCCCTGAACCCTGGAACGGTGCCATATCTCCGACTCTCACTGAATTCAGGACAGAGTTCACTGTCTGCGTGGATCTGTCTTCAAAGAGTCTGTGTCTGTTAACCGCTCGACGGTGGGCGTCTCCGTTCTCTGAGCTCTTGACTCTTAGTGGTGTTTCACAGCAGCGAGGAAGCTGTTCCTCCTCCTCATCATCCATCGGCGGAGTCAGCAAAACTGCCCTGAAATATAACACAGACTGTCACTCAGTGCCATATTGGAATTCACATGCTGTTCATTTTTTTCCGTATATCACACAGGGCCTCAAAAAAGTTTATTTGCTTCTGTTTTTCTTTCTAGTCCAGTGGTTTTGCTTCAGGACCCATATTTTACATTGGATATTAAGTGGCGACCAAACACAATGGCAAAAATGTTACAAAAGTAAACATTTAAATATATTGGTTATATATTGGTTTACTACTAAGTGACAGATGAATTTGTCCCAAAATTTGATTGGACGCACAGTTTTGGACATAAACAACATAAAACATGGCGAAATTTATCTTCCCTTTTAAAAGTTGATAAGCTTATTTATTTTCTAACCCAAACCATGTTCAGTTATCATATTATCTAAGCCTTTTATGATTTGCATTTAGCATTGTTTTTCCTCCCTCTCCTCTCCAGTGCATTTTAGGAACACTTGGCCTTATGCAAACACTGAATCTCACAGAGAGCTCACCCACATTCACAAGAACAACCAAACACGCCGGATCTAAATAGGTTTAACAATGAATCATTACAATCAGACAGTTGATCAGCACGTAAGTGCAACTTCTGGCATCAAAGTGCAGAGAGATGACTAAGATAGTCACAAACGAAACCGCCAGAACGTCAAATGGCAACATTTCAAACGAGCCTCATACAAATGAGAGGAAGTTTAAGGCTTGTGCTCAAAAGAGTTTTCCCAGAAAACAATACATTTCAAATCTGTACCATCATAACAAGTCAGTTTATGAATAATCTGATCAACTGAGAGTTACAGTACAGATGCAGTTACAGTGAAATTTGTCCAATTGACAAAGCACAAAGAGTTGCATGAAGAGATCTCAGAAATGCATAGATGTGTAGTTTGTTTGCAGTGCATGAAGTCTGCAGTGAAAAAGACAAATAATAAATTAAAAACCCAGATATGTTATATTTTTTAATTATAAATGTGTTAATAGATTGATTATCACATGGACAGATAAATATCAATGTGAATAACACTCTTAATCCCTGCTGTCAACCAATATGGGGGGGGGGGGGGGGGGGGGGGGAGGGGGGGAGGGGGGGGGGTCAGACTTGCTTGGCCAGGCTGAAAGACAATTGAAGACCATCATCAATCTCTACAATTATTTAGAAAACCATTTTAGGCTGGGTTAAGGTGTTGTTTTCAGCAGGGAATACAAACCAAACTAAAACATATACCATAAGGTAATGCCAAAATAGAAAGCATCACGACACCGTGAAACATGTGAATGTCACTCTTTGATATTTCAGATTTTTTAAAGTCTAGATCTGAACATCTGAATCAGAACATCATATTGGGAATATTTCATTGTATTAGATTATGATCGTTTTTCTGTAATTTTTCAAACACTTTCTTTCACAGATCAAAACACTGAAACTTTGTTTTGTTTTTCAATAGAGCAAACCACCAAAATCCCAAACTACAGAATGAAACTGGAGCAAATGAGACAGAAACAGGAGACACTCACCGCCAGCGCTTGAATGTGTCTGTCAGTGCTGTTTTTATTCCGCTTTTTGTGTCAGAGCTCTTTTATTCCGTCTTCACTCTGGTTGTATTTACTAACACAGACTCGCTCCGTTTTCATTCTGCGCCCTCCGCTCGAGTTGTTTGTATTGGACACGAGCGCGGCGAAAGTCCCGCCCATCTCCGCTGACGTAACATGATATGATAATTAGCCCAAAGAGGCGGTTGGTGTTGTTGGTGCCCGAGGGAAAAGGTCAGTTTAGGGTTTGTGTGTTGACTCTGTCAGTCTCTTTTTATGTATAAAGAAACGGAGCATTTCAGCAATTTTAGCACATTAAACCATTCAAACTTTGGAGATTAGTTTTTAAACAAACAAACTTTAAAGTGCTTTAAACTAATCAAATTTTGAGAAAAGCGTGCTTCCATCGACAGCCTTATTGTGACGAAACGTTTTCCAACTGGAAATTGCAAGTAGGCTATTTCGTTATATTACTGCAGATTTGTAACAGATAGAATATTTTTGGAGGATTTGTTGATGCTTGAAATTACATTCTATTTGCTGTTTTTGGCAAGTTATCAGTCACATGACAGATTGCGTACTTCTGGGGAGCATTAAACTATTGAGAGTATATATATATATATATATATATATATATATATATATTCTTAATAGTTTACACAATTCTTCCAATGCTGGGATTTTAATGCCCAAGACCACCCCTATATCTTATATAGGCCTACAGATAAATAACAAAACGCATACAAAAAATTTTAAGCACACTTCAAAAATATACACATTAAAAAGTCAAATAAATTTAGATTATGCTCATCTATAAAATGACACTTTTTTAATGCATATAGCATAAATTATTAACAATTATTAATAATGTAACACACATTTTCCGTGTGTGTGAAGTATGGAGTATGCTTTCTGTCTAGAGACTTGCGCTTTCCGAATCCCGTGTGAAACTGACTTTATGTTGAAGTGGTACTACCGGCCCAATTAATGAGTGGCCCACCATGAATTTTGCCACTCCAGGCCAGTGTTGGGGAAGTTACTTTTAAAAAGTAGTGAGTTACAATATTACGTTACTCCATAAAAAAGTAACTAATTCCTTAACTTAGTTGCTTTTTATGGAAAGTAATGCATTACATTACTTTTGCGCTCGGGTCGAGTATGACCGGTTTCATTTGGTGCCGTGACCCAGATGGGAGTGTGGTTTAGGGCAGCGAGAGTAACGGAAGTAGGCCAGTTAGAGCTGTGCGTGTAAACCTCACTACCTTGGCCTCAACAGGCACACTAGCTATTGATGCTAGAGGCTGATGTCTTTATTGTCCTTGTTAGCGTGTGCGCCTCCCACACCAGAGAGCCCAGTTTCGAATCCCGCTCAGAGAATGGTCGAGTAGCCTACTGGTTACATGTGTGTGTGTAAATTGATTTTATTTTTTATTGAGTGGACATATATATATTTACTTTTTATTGTTGTTTTTCCAATGAAAGAAAGAACTTCATGGATTTGGATTTTTCCTGGATTTAGGAATACTCTCCAAATTGTATTTGATTTTGTTGTCCTTGCAAATCTTCAATATCCACAGGAAAGCTTGTTGTTTTTGTTTTGTTGTTTTGTAGTGGACTGGACATATACACTGACCTTGATATCTGTCAACCTTACAAGTTATTATTGTGATCAGTTTGTACACTTTTCCATTTTCTACATTTTTGTGCATGCATATTTTCTGCCTAAGCCAGAATTTAAGTGCACAGTTCAAGTGCACTTGTTGTAAATGGGCAGTGAGTCACCTGAATATCACAGTCTTCCTGTTCTCACTCGCTTGCGATGACATCATCCTTTCCGACAGCCGTTGTTGGGCTCAGCATTCCTGCACACACTGTTGCTGCGCTTCTCAACCTTGAGATCACAACGGCTAATTTAAAGATTAATTACTGTTCTAGAAAACTCAAAAAAAAAAAAAAAAAAAAAGAATGTGCTGATTAACATGTAAGGAACTTTTAGTTTATAGTGTGTAAGCTTTATACAAGCCTGTCTGATTGTTTTAAGCCTGCATGCAAACTTCATTAGTCAGTGCAGGACAACACATTGCTGGCAGGGATTTCATTTTGCTGAAATGCTGGGATGGTTTCAGATGAGGATAAGGTAGAGACAAATCACTGACTAGAGGAAGAGGATTGAAATAGACTCAAAGTGACTCTGTTTCTACGGTAACTGTGGATGGGGAAGTACGAGAGATGAGAGCGAGGCCAAACAAACGCTGGCGCTGCCTCCGTGGCAACAGCTACATCATTGGTTCTTGTTTCATAGTAAAGACCTGTTTAAAAAAAAAATCACAAGAGGCCCAGGATACACCTCCCTCACAACTGCATGTTGCATCAGAAAGATCCTACAAGAGGAAGAGCAAAACACACACACACACACACACAAACACATCACATGCTCCACTTCACTCTACAGCCCCCTCCTTCCTCCCCGCTCTCCCGCCAAAACATCTCAGCGAGTAAATCCTGCCTAGAAACCAAACAGCTGACTTCTGCCTCTCTGTGATTGGTGCAGCTCCCTAGCAACGGCGTGTGTTAATTCAGCCAATCAGGCGCTTGGTTTTCTGCACTTTCAACCAATAGCAGGCAGCCGCAGCTTACCCAGGCAGTAACAGTGACTTGGTAACTGTCCGGAAGAACAGAAAGCAACTGTGATTGGTGGGATCCGTGCTGCGTCCTCATTGGCTGCTCATGACGATCTCTCAGTCATTCATATGTTTTTGCGGCTGCTCTCTTTTGCCCTGAAGGGATACACCCACAGCAGAAGGTCAACTTCTCTTCAACCTGATTGGCCGAGCAGCAACGTGGACTCCTAGTAACAAACCACAATTGCTGAAACAGGGTGTGGTTAGGCTTCTGTCAGTCATCCAAATGCTAGCCAAACATGATGTTGTTGCTGCCGGTCTGCTCATATTAAGAAGTATTTTGTGTGACAAACAGGCCTTCATTAACACACTTTTTGCTCTGGGAGTAAAAATCATACTTCTGTGTTTGTTCACACATATTTGTATTACTGCAACAGTGTTTGCTAAGATTCACTGCTAATATTTGCATAGCTCCTGTTCGGCATCTGTCAGTTTGGTTGTTTACATTGGTTCTCTCAGGAAAAAACAACAACAACTTGTTAATGTCTTTGGTTACTTTTTTTATTTGGTAACACTTTATTTTACAGTGTCCTTGTTACATATGTTACATGTACTTACCATAGTAATAACAGTACATTATGCATAATTACATGCAACTAACCCTCAACCAAATCCTAATCCTACCATAACCCTATAGTAAGTACATGTAGTTGCTTAATATTACTCAGTACTTAGTTAAATGTATAATTACATTGTAACAAGGACACTGTAAAATAAAGTGTTACCATGTCTTTTTTGCTGCAACCTATTTTATGTCTAATTTTAGTTTTGAGCCATTTTACAATCTATTTATCACACATTTATCATTTACAACATCATATTTGGGGTCTAACTGGTCCAGAAAGTGTTAACTTGTCATTCTCCTGTGTTTAAACTTTAGATGTGTGGAGAGCAGTGCGTGATTCACCTAACAAGAAGAATGAGTCCCCAGATGAATGAAAGACGAATCAGAAGTGACATCATGGTTGTAAGATTGCATCATGCTTCAAGGTAGACAGATTATTGTCAAATTTGAACCAGAATTAACTGGCAAAGCAATTAGCAGTCTCAATGATCTAGATAAATATAATCAGTTTAATGAATAAAGTCTTTTTTAAAGCTAATTAGATTATTTTCAAAGGCATTGGTACAGCAGGCTGCTTTAAGCTATAAGCAACAATAGTGCCTATACAGATATTAAGTCCAGTCTTTGATTTATAAGGAAGATTTGTAAGAAAATCTCTGCCTGTTTTGCCCTGACCACAGTATTCAGAGATCTTACCGTTTGGGGTGCTTCTAACACATACAGTACTTGAAACAGTGTTGTTATTAACTAAAAATATTTAAAAAAATTAAACTATTTTAAAAAGATCAGAAATTGAAATAAAACTTAAATAAAGTAAAATATTTTATTAGTAAAATATAAAACTTTTTTTAAAACTAACCAACTAACTGAAATAAATCAGTTGAAGTACTAAACTAAAACTGAAATAAAAATTTAATTAAATAAATGTATAAAAAAATGAATAAAAGCTATATAGAAAATAAATATAAAATAAGAAAAGCGCATAACAAATTCACTAAAACAAAAATACAAGTGAATTCAAAATATTAATAAATGCTATAAATTATAATAGTATAAAAATTTGATTAAACGAATATCAGTGTATAATATCCTACAGTAATATTCCCCGCTTATGATGCTAGATGCTTATAATAATTTCAGATGAGAAATAATTCACATTTACATTTATGCATTTAGCAGACGCTTTTATCCAAAGCGACTTACAAAAGAAGAGCAAAGCATTCATCAAAGAGCCAATAATCGTAGTACACAATGCCAGGTTTATAGACAACTACATTAGGAAACCAGCTGGAGAAGAGAAGAAATGCATAGTTTGTGTGTGCGTTGGTTTAAGAGTGTGAGTTCATTGAGTGCTTGTGGAAGAGGTGCGTCTTCAGCTGCTTCTTAAAAGATGTGATGATCTCAGCAGTTCGGGTGGAGGTTGGCAGCTCATTCCACCAGAGAGAGGAACAGAGAGAGTGAATGTTTTGGAGAGTGACTTTGTGCCTCGTTGTGAAGAACAACAAGACGTCTCTCATTCAGTGACCTGAGCTGGTGGGAGGGAGCGTACATTTTATAGTAGTGGGTTGAAGTATAGTGGGAGCAGTTCCAGTGGTTTGTCCTGAAAGATCAGGAGGGGTGTAACATGATGTCTCTTAGGCTGATTGAAGAATAGATGAGCTGAGAGGCTTAGTTGTGCTGGTTGTAAGGTCCGCTAGTAGAGTATTGCAGTAGTCCAGTCTTGAAATTACAAGCTTTTGGACAAGTCGCTATGTTGCATATTCTGACAGGAAGGGTCAGATTTTCCTGATGTTATTGAGCGCAAATCTGCTTGAGATGTGGTTGGAAAAGCTCAGCTGGTCGTCAAGCGCTTCCTTACTGTCCTGGATGGTTAGTGTTGTGGACCACAGTTGCAAAGTGATGTTGTGGTCAACTGATGGGTTTTACAAGGAGCTCTGTCTTCGCAAGGTTGAGCTGCAGATGACGCACCTTCATTTAAGGAGAGTTGTCTGAAAGGCAGGCAGAGATACGAACTGAGACAGTGTGGTCATCAGGTTTAAATGAAAGATTGAGCTGTGTATCATCTGCATAGCAGTGGTTGGATAAGCCATGTGCCTTTATGATTGTGCCCATGCAGAAAAGAAGATGACCAAGCACTGAACCTTGAGGCACACCGGTGATTATTAAATTTGAGGTTTGAATTATGTTTCTATTCATTCACCTTCAAGATGATATAATTAGTTAATTAGCCTACAGATGTAGCCTGGGAAAACCCAGACAACTTCCGGCAAATTTAGATTTGCTCTGAAAGTTAGTCTGGCAAAGAGCTCATTCAAGCCCATTTCCAATCCGTCGAAATCAAGGCACCAATCAGAAACGTTGGGGCGGGCTTTACACGATGATGGCAGCGCTGGGATTTTGAAGCAGATTTTAGCCTACATTACAAAGATGGATGCCGCCGTCGAACATCACTCGTTCGAATCAGCTATCGCGTCTGTTTTAAGCGATTTGAACGTTTCCTTTTAGTTAAAAACCGAGCAAAGAACAACACTCGGAGATGTTTCTCCGCCGCTCTGCATACGTCATCTCCTTCATCGCTCTGATTGGGTTTAGGTCTATCCGCGACGTCCGTTGGTGACGTCCCTCTGGAAATGATTTGTCTATGACGCTTTGCCAGACCATAACTCGGTTACAACTGAGAATGGTCTGGTTTTAACCAGGCTACTACTGATGTCAAGTCAAGTCTCCTTTATTTATATAGCGCTTTTTACAATACAGATTGTTTCAAAGCAGCTTTTTACAGTGATAAACAGGAAACTAACGCAACAAAGTTTGTTTTGGCTGTACAGCAGCTTCAGAAGAAAATAGTAACATTAATTTCTGTGGTAAAAAAGTTATTAGTTTAGTTCATTTAGCTGTACAGCAGCTCCGGAGAAAACAGTGATGTCATCTTCCAGCTCAGTTCAGTTCCCATATAATGGTGTCAATGCAGGCAGATCAATAATATTGTTGAACTCTTTACTAGACTAGCATATCCATGTCACTCCATATCTGACCAATTTTGGCATTACCATAATGTCCTTTATGACTTTACAGCTACTTTTTATTTGTAATTGTACAATTAAAAATGCTGTGGCACTGGCAATTTTAGGCTCCTTGCCACTTTTGTACAAACATCAAAGATTTTAAGATGGTAAATGGTGTTAAACGCAGCTGAGAGTACCACAACTACAGCTACTCTTATTGGTAGATGCAATCATATAGTAGTTAAAATTGTCAAAGTATATATATATATATATATATATATATAAAAAGCTTCTGTATGAATACATATGGGTAGCCATGTGTGTGTATACTTTGGAAATCCCATAGATGATGTCAACAACAGCAGCGGATCAATGGAAACATTTCCACCCTCAGCCGGAGCCCAAGGGAAGATGGTGACAGGTGATGTCAGCAAACTGCAGCCTGGCATCCAATAGGGTCCCATGGGATCTCCTGTGTTGAGCACCTGCATCCTATAAACCTGTGCGCGTTCATTGAAAAAACAGATGTCAAACCACCTTAATACCACAAATACAACTGGGCTCTAAAAATAGAAAAGAAAACAGCACACATTCCTGAGGTGTGAGATAAGCAGTTTTGTTTTCAGATGTGTGTTGTGTCATGTGTCCCTGCAAATGTCAAACAAAACAGTTTATGTGTGTCCTATAATAACTGTAATCAATCTGAACAAATTTTGTCAGGGTTGGACATTTTTTACATCTAATACTTAAAATCTTATTTATTGAGGTCAGATCTCAGTTTAAACTTTATTTCCTCTTTCAGGACAGTCACTTCACAGTGTCCCAAAAAATAAATGTTATGGCGTGCTCTACTGGTGAAACCCTGACACTGCATCGAAATATCAGCATTACATTCTCTTTCTGAGGAGAATTGAAATGTCAAATTGAACACCTTTCTGAAAGTACATTCCAAAATATATTAACATATAAATGTAACGATGATTTGTTAGCTCATAAAGAAATGCTTCAAAAGAAAACTTTAATAGAATGCTTAAACATATTTCACGTAATAACTTTTGAAATTATATTTTCTAGCAACTGTTTCATAGAATGACCCCTGACATTCTACCTGATATTAGTGAGAATCAACACTACAAATGAAGAAAGGAAATGTTCAGAATGACAGAACACAAAAAAAAAAAAAAAAAAACGAAGAGCTAATGAATACTTAAACACTGTTTTAAAAGTTATGTTTTATGAGCTGAGGATGATATGACCATGCTAGGTAATGCATGCATAATGCCTACTGTATCACATTTGATATGCAAGTTTCTAAGGCCTCTAAATTATCAACATGATCAAAACTTTGCTGAAAAACCTGTTAAAACATCTACTACATGCATGTCTTCTGCCGTATATTAATAGTTTATAAATTTTTAGCATGTAAAAATTATTTTAATTTTTACTAATTTTTAAAAAGTAAACATGATAATAACTTTTATTGTGGTATTAGCTTATGAAAATTACTGGACTGAAGCAACGTATATGTTTACTTAATCATCCATCATTTTTTTTAGGAAAATCATGTTAAAATGTCATGATTCCTGTCTTGTGTTCCCCTTGTCTTGTGTGGACTTTTATGTTATTTCCTGTTCTGTGCCATGCATGTTTTGTGGTCCTTGGTAGTTTTTCTTGTTGATTAGTTCATGATTGTTCCCAGGTGTGTCTTACATTTAGTCATTTAGCAGACGCTTTTATCCAAAGCGACTTACAACTGAGGACTAAACCAAGCGAGTCATCGTGAAGAGGCAAAAACAACGCAAGAAGTGCCCAAAATACAAAGTTCAGACATTGCTCGGAGTAGCATAAGCCAGACAAGTGAGGATTTAAAGGAAAAGGAAAGAATATTTTGTTCTTGTTCGCCAATCTCCCCTTGAATATATATATCCAAGTGTTTCTCATGTTCTTTGTCTGGGGCCTGTACCATGATGGTAGTTGAACAAACTCGACAAATCCAATCCAATCCAACCAGGCTTTGTTGGTACCAGGGGCGTCACTAGGCCCTTTTTAGGGGGGCTGAAGCCTGTGGAGTATAGTTCAACTTAGTAGTTATTTCATCGGTTAAACTCTTACTCACTACTATTCACTTATGGCATTAGTGGTTTTAATAGGAGTTGGTATACATATTCAAGGGCGTGCAAAGTTCGGTTGTGTTATATAGTGGGCCAGTCTGGGCCAAAAATGCCCGGGCCCATTTTTTGTCACAGTCCAGCCCTGTGTGTGTGTGTGTGTTCGTGTTCATGTGTGTGTGTGTGTGTGTGTGTGTGTGTGTGTGTGTGTGTTCATGTGTGTGTTCATCTGAGCCTCATTGGTCTGTCACTGCTCGTCAATGTCAGAATATTTGAGATGACCAATCAAAGTAGGCGGGCTTTGTTCACAGACGCTGCTGAGCGCGAATTTTAACAGTGCGACTCGACGCGTACGGTCAAGTGCGAGATAAGATGTAAGTAGCTAAACTTAACATTTCATATTTTACTACGTCATAAATGTTAAACGAATGACAAAAAATAACCAGGCAAACTAATATAGTTTTGTCTAATTTCGCCATTTTGAACTGAAACTAGGCCTAACGTGACTCGTGTAATGTAATAATTAGTTAACAAGAAAGATTAACAAAGCCGTTTTCATCATGTTAGGCACAAGATTAATAATGAATGTGTACATATTGAGTATATAATACAAATTGTAGCCTTTAGTAAATTAAAAAAGCTCAGCTTTAGGAGGGGAAGAGAAAGGGATGAAGAGACTGAGAAAAAAAAAGAAAGAGTGATGGAGATGAGAAGAGAGCATTGACAAATAATCTACTGCCCACTGACATGGTTTTAAAGCGATTTCTTATCCTTTTTTTGGTCTTTAAACGTCTTGAAATGCACATATCAGAGAAATAAAAAATGTGAACCCCGACAACCTTAAATTTAGGACCTCTGTGATTATAAAGCCCTGTCTACGGCCCTGTATTAGGCATAAGATCACTAATAAATGTGTAGCCTACATAGGCCTATTGTGAATGCATTTAATAAACTTAATTACCTTTAGTAGCTTTCAGTAAATAAACGCGTCTGAGAAAATTATTCTATGTTGACCCTATGTTTACTTTCTTCACTGACAGACAAAAATGAAAAGCCTATATCAGTCAAAGCTCAGCTTTAGGAGGGGAAGAGACAGGGCAAGTGAAAAAAGAAAAAGAGTGTGATGCTGATGAGGAGAGAAAAATGATCAGCTGCCCACTATCCAAGTTTTTTGGCCTTCAGAACATCTTAAAATGCACATATGTAGATCAGAGAAACCAAAATTTTCTCGGGGAGACCCCAAACCCCACTCTTTGCCCTACCTCACATTTGGGACCACAGTTATCATAAAACCGTGCCTTTGCATCGTAATAAAAATGGTTAATAGTGATCTTTAGATCCTAAACTGAAGTGTTACCTTTTTTTTTATAATTTTTAAAAAAAATCATATGGGCTTAGCCCCCCTAAAATGAAAATCCTAGTGACGCCCCTGGTTGGTACCGTGATGCTGATCATCAACTTTCTCGAGTAGGGGGAGGCTGCAGACCTGGAGCCGGCAGATATACGCCCCTGGCAGTTTTACGCCCCGGCAGTTTTACGACCCTGTTGTTCCTGATGCGTCCAGTAGAGGGATATACTGCAAAATAACATCATTAAATCGACGCTTAATAAACCGTCCATACTTGACAATTTTGTGTTTTTTGTTAATTTAAATATAAACGTAATAGTGTAGATCTGCACGGATTAAATTATCTGTTTAACAAAAAAACAAGGGGGGTAAACGGACATCAAAAGAGATTGAATTAGGGTACACAAATCAATGCAATATTACATTTTGTCAATATAAAAACATGTAAGGTTCTTTACAACAGACTCAATGATATTATTTGTTTTATAAACCTTTGAGTTTAAAGGTTCTGACATTTTCTTAAAGGAAGAAAAAAATGAACTTTATATCAGAGGAGAATATTCTAGAATCAGGATTACTTTGAATGGTTCTGTCTTTGTGAAGATGAAACTTGCCCAGAAGACAAAGTAATAATACCATATAATCAAGTTTAACATCGTTAGAATTAAAATCTGACAAAAATAGATTCTGTCATTTGTATGTTAAATAATCTGCTAAAGTTATTGTTTTTTAGCAATGATGCAACATTTATTATTTATAAACGATTAGCTTGATAGAGCTAGGTAGATATCAATTCATTTATATATCAATGGATGGGTCTATAATGTATTTTGACAGGTTTCTGTTCTATCTGGCTTAAACTTAACTAACCACGTGTAGGTTTAGCTTCCCCTATCTTCTCTACTCAATTTAAAATTAATTTTAATTTTCTTTTGTTGCCTGTCTTTAGCTTGGCCTCTTCTGGTAAGACTCTGTTTACTCCTTGCATTAAAACATACTCCACATGGTTTATAGAGCAATATTACAGTAGATAATGGAAATATGTGAATTTTTTTTTACAGTCTATGGTGTGAACACACAAAAGACACATTTATAATAGGTATGTAAATCTCTCTCTCTCTCTCTCTCTCTCTCTCTCTCTAAGTAAAGAGTTAAACTGCACACTCACTCAAATACGTTAAAACACATTAAAAACTTTCCCCATATGGTTTGAATGTAGATTCTGGTTTGAGTTGTTTCTTATAAATGAGATTATCTAATTATCTCATTTATATCTTAATATAATTTTTTTCTTAAAATAGCTTACTGATCTGGACTCAAAGGTATGTGCACTTAATGTGGGTTTTATCATACTCTGTCTTTACCAAGTTCTCTTTAACTTGGATCTCATAAAGGTGTGTTTGCTTTAGCTACTTAAGGAAATACACACACACACACACACACACACACACAGGGACAAGGTCAAATTCACCACTGATGTCCTTTTTAACTTTTTTAATGTTTCATCAGTGAGCAGGAAGAAATAAAAAACAGTTAAAGAAGAGTGGCAAACCATAGGGGAGTCATCATAATTCATAAATGGTGTTAATAAATATTTTTTTGTGAACAACAATGTTGTCTATATCTTCTAAATGGCCCATGGAATTTTAGAAAAGGGATAAATTGTGTTTGTCTTCATAAAATGCTGTGTAGGACACTGTTTTGTAGCTGTATGATGACCAATAGAATAGTACAGCAGATATTTCATCGAGGATCCATATTATTACACGGTACTGCATGTCTAATGGGCTAAATATAGTTAATATCTAAATGTGACTTTATATAAATTCACAAAAACATATTTCACTCAGTCTCCTGTATATAAAAATCTACGGTGAATAGGCCTATAACTGCAGTAGGTCATTGCATCACCTGTCATAACACATAGTTGATCCAACTATGTGTATTTTTAATTTTTCAATTCACAAAAACAAATAGTCTTCTGTAGGTTGAGTGAAGAGAGTGAAGCCCAACTGAATATCTACAGAAAATTTAATCCGTGGAGATCTACACTGTAACGTTTATATTTAAATTAACAAAAAAACACAAAATTGTCAAGTCTATGGACGGGTTATTAATGTGTAAGCGTCGATTTAATGATGTTATTTTGCAGTATATCCCTCTACTGGATGCATCAGGAACAACAGGGTCCTAAAACTGCCGGGGCGTAAAACTGCCAGGGGCGTATATCTGCCGGCTCCAGGTCTGCAGCCTCCCCATAAAGACTTTCTCTGTCAATTCAGGCTTTGGTCCTGAGTTTAGGAGTTTAGGTGTGACATCAGTAGCGAACAGCCAATCACATGCTGAGAAAGAGTGAAACTCATTCAAAACTCATTGAAATTAATTTCTCGAGAGAGAAGCAGCACAATTCACTATTAAATAAAAGTATTAAAATATTAAGAATTTAAAAAAAATTACACAGCAAGAAGAAAATAGCTGTCTATGAAAGAGGACTAAACTAAAAGAAAAAGTCTCGCTACTGTATATCAGTGCAAGTAAAAGTGAAGTTAGTTTATACAGTTGATAAAGGTATAGAGAGAAATGAACATTTAAGCTCACATGTAGTCATTTTATAGCTTCATCTATTGATTCTAAAGCGTATTTATATTACCTTTATATATGTATTCATTTAAAATCTGCGTAATAATAATTGATGAACTAAAATTGTACACGTGAGATCGATTAAGGCTATAATAATTACGTAAGTAAGCATTACTAAAAGCCAGACTATTTTGTCTTTTTAAAATCATTTGCTATGTAGTGACCTTTAATTTGGAGTAGAAACTGCTGACTTTATCGCGTCAGACATGTGTCACTCTACTCACAGCTGATTGGTCCAAGTTCGTTTTGCAACCAGGTTAGCCGTGGAGTGTAAGTTACTATGGCGATGAACACTGCTAAAAGCCAACCCACTGTCATGGTGCCTAAAGCCCAAGGTTGGCGCAAGCTAAACTGAAACATGGCTAGCCACCTAAACCGGCTTCATGCTATATATAGGCCCCTGGTGTTGTCCTTCTATGGATGTTATGTGTGTGCTTGTTGTCAGTTTCGTTTGCCCTTGCCTGTGACTGCATTTTTCAGTTTTGCCTGGATTTACTTTTATTATGTGTGTTTTGAATAAATGTTTGCTGCATCTGGATCCCACTCTCGTTCCTCTGAAATAGCCATCGTTACAGTATCAAATGAGGAACGGTTATTAGTTTATCTCTCAATCATCATTATTGCATTGTATAATATTTGCCCTCTACAATAATAAAAAAATACAGAGCTTTGATAATAAAGCTAAGCATTTAAAAACCATCTTAAGACATATTATTTGAAGATAGAGTGACAACTGATGTTTATATGCATTTTATGTAGCCTAAGTAGTCTGTTATGTGACTGTTTTATTTATGTCTGTAGACAGTTATAGAGATCTTATTTAAATAACAAGCTGTCAGAATTTCATCTTTCTGGTAATATAAATATCAGCGACTACACCAAATTACATATTTTGATTTTATTTGGGCCTCTGAAAAAAAATTGATTTGTTGAAGAATGAGCTACATATTCTCACTATCTTACTATATGAGCTATAAAAGCCTCAACTATCAAATGTGATACTATATATTTTTAAGGTTTTGTCTAAAGGTTAAATAAACTGAAGAAAAAAAGATTAAAACTATTTCATATGTCAGGCTTGCAGGGTTAAAGTCAAATACAGATCATGTTGAAACAAAATTCCCAAGCTTTGAATTATTATGCCATTTACCAACACAAAGTGGACTGAATCTTGCCAAAATAAGGCATTTTAAATTATCCAGATCAGGTGATTACTGGTGGCAGCAGTTCATAAACATGATTAAACGAAATCGCTTTCTCTCATACGTCACACTAAAGAATTATTATCGTGATGCTTGTTTCCAGTCCAAATATCCAAATATCTACAAATTCTTAAATCAAGATGCACTTGCTAAATAAATAAAAACTCACTTCATTTAGATTTTTTCCACCAGAAAGCAAGACATAATATCTTATGGCATTTTACTTATAAATGAATCTTGATTTAAGAATTAGTGTATTTTAGATATTTGGACTAGAAGCAAGACAAAAATACTAAGAAAATATTTTTTTGTGTGTTTCAGTTCTACAGAAAGCCTTTTGAAATGTCCCGTACGGACAAGGTTGCATTTGTCCGGCTGTGGCTAAACACCTCATTTGTTAATCAGATGAAGTAGCATTTACTGTGAGCTTGAAATGAACAAGGGTTTCTATTTACTAATTCGTTGTTGGGCATCAGTAGAATGTTTGTGTTTGTAAGACTGCGATTTTATCTCTGTTATTTGTGACAATCAGTTGTACTGATCTTTTGTGTTACAATGGCAGTGATGGTAAATCATCAGTGATGTCAGTGATATTTACATTTTGACCACAACCAGAGAGAAAATGTCACAGTTAGTCACTGTAAGTAATGTAAAAAGTTACAAACTACTACATTTCCTAAGTTTAAAAAATCCCATTGATTATAAAATAAAAATAACGCTCAATAAAATAAACAATTAAATAATTGATGCAAACGGCAAAGCAAATATATTTCTTTGTAGTTCAGGGAAAGTTTGAAAGTCAGTTTCTTTATTGGCACACATACTTTAAATCTGCTGACTACAAAAAAAGTTGAATATACACTCACCTAAAGGATTATTAGGAACACCTGTTAAATTTCTCATTAATGCAATTATCTAATCAACCAATCACATGGCTGTTGCTTCAATGCATTTAGGGGTGTGGTCCTGGTCAAGACAATCTCCTGAACTCCAAACTGAATGTCAGAATGGGAAAGAAAGGTGATTTAAGCAATTTTGAGCGTGGCATGGTTGTTGGTGCCAGACGGGCCGGTCTGAGTATTTCACAATCTGCTCAGTTACTGGGATTTTCACGCACAACCATTTCTAGGGTTTACAAAGAATGGTGTGAAAAGAGAAAAACATCCAGTATGCAGCAGTCCTGTGGGCGAAAATGCCTTGTTGATGCTAGAGGTCAGAGGAGAATGGGCCGACTGATTCAAGCTGACAGAAGAGCAACTTTGACTGAAATAACCACTCGTTACAACCGAGGTATGCAGCAAAGCATTTGTGAAGCCACAACACGCACAACCTTGAGGCGGATGGGCTAAAAACAGCAGAAGACCACACACTGGGTACCACTCATCTCCACAACAAATAGGAAAAAGAGGCTACAGTTTGCAAGAGCTCACCAAAATTGGACAGTTGAAGACTGGAAAAATGTTGCCTAGTCTGATGAGTCTCGATTTCTGTTGAGACATTCAGATGGTAGAGTCAGAATTTCCATCATGCCTTGTTACCACTGTGCAGGCTGGTGGTGGTGGTGTAATGGTGTGGGGGGATGTTTTCTTGGCACACTTTAGGCCCCTTAGTGCCAATCGGGCATCGTTTAAATGCCACAGCCTACCTGAGCATTGTTTCTGACCATGTCCATCCCTTTATGGCCACCATGTACCCATCCTCTGATGGCTACTTCCAGCAGGATAATGCACCATGTCACAAAGCTCGAATCATTTCAAATTGGTTTCTTGAACATGACAATGAGTTCACTGTACTAAAATGGCCCCCACAGTCACCAGATCTCAACCCAATAGAGCATCTTTGGGATGTGGTGGAACGGGAGCTTCGTGCCCTGGATGTGCATCCCACAAATCTCCATCAACTGCAAGATGCTATCCTATCAATATGGGCCAACATTTCTAAAGAATGCTTTCAGCACCTTGTTGAATCAATGCCACATAGAATTAAGGCAGTTCTGAAGGTGAAAGGGGGTCAAACACAGTATTAGTATGGTGTTCCCAATAATCCTTTAGGTGAGTGTATATAAATCAATTAAAAAACAGCACCAAGTACAAACAATAATGTAAAATGTAAACAATATTTTTTTTCACTAAACACAAAATTGTCAAAAAATATGCCAAGATGTCAAACCACTGTTATTTTACATAATCATTCATATACAACTACAACATTGACTTGTGTCTATTGAATATTTTTGTATTTATATTTAACTGTCAGATTTTTTATCACCTTATTTGCTTCTTTATAATGTTTGTTGATGCTTATGTTCATATAATAATGTCTGTTCTCTTGTGCGTCATTTCCAGTTGCATATAAACCTCACGTTTACGATCAACTTTACAACATTAACCCCGGAAAGCCTGCCGAAACTCTTTGCTCATATAATCATCTAACAGTAAAGAGTATGTCTGTTCAGGAGTGACCGTGTCTCATCCCGCTGTTCTCCGTTAGCTGGTTTGCATGAAGAGATGTGGTTAACAAATACAGAAAACCACAGCGGGAGGGAGGAAATGCTACATGCAAAATGAAGTTCCATCTATATCTGATGAAATGACACGAGTATTTGGAAAGACTCAACGTCTCTTCACCAGGTAAGACGTTTGTTTCAGTTATTATAACAGGGGAAATAAAGTAAAATAACACAATGCAATTCAGTAATGGATTTTACATTTTGTTCTACGCTGGTTTACTTTTGACGTTTTTGCTTTTTCAAAATGTTTTAAATAATTTTGAATAAAAGTATTTGCTAAATGTACATGTCCCTCACTGCAGTGGAATTGGGAGTTAATGTGTTGATTTATCCCAGGTCTATGGCATTTCACTTAATATTACATAACACTGTATCGGAGAATGTGATGTTGGATTCTCTGTTTAGGACAGTTCTTTTTCAAAGGATAAAAAAATTATTCTGGTCTTTAATCTTATTGGACATTGGCAGTGCAAAAACGTTAAAATAAATAAATAAATAACAATAATCCTTTCAGGGATTAGACAAAGAATGGTATTTTTTTTTAGATAACTCTTGTTTTCTATTTGTTCTTGTTGTCTATTCGTGGGTTTCAGTCACGTGACTTTTTTGTTGTGGCTGCCATCTTTAGGACCATTGCGTTAAATCGCATAATCTCTCCCTGGTGATCGGAAAGATGTTGCACACTTAAATAGCACAGATGAAAAGCAACGGTATTTAAATAAAATAGATACTTTAGGTATAGATCCGTATTTACTGTTAAACGAACTGCTGACTCCACTAAAGTCTAGTAAAAACTTGCCAAATTTTACGTTTGCTGACATTTACATCTAACGTTACCTCGTCCACAATCCCTCTCCATGTCCCCACCACTTTTGAAACATCTCGCGGCACGGATGTACCAATACACATAAATAAAAGTAAAATAAGAGGTGATCTAGCACGCTGAAATGTGTTGTTTTTTAAATCAAGTGATCAAAGTGCTTGTTGACTCTGGATCAGTGGTGCAGAAACAGTCTTCACACGGACGCGCGCTTTAATGAAATCACAAAATAAAATGCACACAAATCTGTTCCTGACTGATATACAACCACTGATAAACACAATCGATTTTAATAAGGGTTTTTTAATAAAAAAGGGTACGAGGGCGGATTAGAACCCAAAACCTCTGACACGCTTGGCAAAAGTTCCGCCACTGGACCATCAAAGTACATATGTAAAATATTCGGATGTTGAATGTCATTAAACAACAAATTAAATTCAATGGACTATTTACATTGATTGCTGCATCGTAATGTTATTGTACTGGTATATCTGATTTATGATTTAGTGTTGTATTAAATGCCCCCATGAAGAAAATTTTCTTGATAACAGGAAGGGTAAGTGGCACTCTGTTAATCAAGCAATATTAACGTTACACCAGTAATCGCTGAACATAAAAGCATCGCTGAACTGAATTGCTAATAATGTTGGTAAAGCACATATCTCTTGTATTATCAGTGACGTTTGGACACCTTTATTTTCAAATCTCATTTATTTGTATAGCGCTTTTCACAATCAAAGCAGCTTTTTTAGAAAATGCATGTGTCTACATTACAATTTAGAGTGTCCGAGTTATGCATTTCAGCAATGTATATAAATCATGCAGTTAGCTAATAATCTATTAATTTAAACAATGCATTAAGGCAGAAACAGTGAGCTGTAGTTTAGCATACTGAAGCAGGTAACAACAACATAATTCAGCCAAACGTATAACTAAGGTTATAATGTAAATATAGATAGCGGTCTAGAATAAGGTTGTATATAGAGAATACGTGTTCCAATTGTAAACTACATGTTTTCATTTAGCTAGCTAACCTGTAATTTGCTAATTTTACTTTTATTTAAATTTCCAGGTCAACGTTATTTCTCAACATATCTTTGTGATTTGCTGTTATCACAGTTTACAGCACAGCAGATAGACGGCATGTTGCAATTCGGTCCTACAAATGGCGGCCGCTCCACTGTGTGACGTCACATGAAATCTATGAATAAGCAACAACAACAACAAAAAACATTTGATGTTTTACACTTTTCTTTTTGCAGCTCATCAGATGTTTTTGAGGATCCTGGAAATCCTGTCAGGGATGAAGTGGAACATCTGTGGTCTCCTGCTTATATCTGCCCTCTTCTGCATATCTACAAAACAGGATTCGAACAATCCGGGGAATAAAAAAGTTAAGGAAAAAATGATTACTAAAATTAAAATTGAAATATCCTCAACTCAGTCCGATTCAGGCAACATAAACGATGCGGAGGGCATCTTCATACTCGGTACCGATGGTTTCATGGGTTACATGAAAAAAGGTGATTCAAATGGGAATGTAAAATACTAAATGTAAATGTTTCTATTATGTAACCTGAAAGTTACTTTTGGTTGCTACATTGTTTATCATTTGTTCTTTAAATAGGTGATAGCTTGACCATATCACAGAGCCAATCTGATACTTGGTGTAATAATTATTCTGGATTGCCAGGTGAGGAGATACTTACATGTTTAAACATTCCTCAAAATGTTTGTTTTTTCTTTTCTTTTTCTTTTTTTGCATGTAATAATCTCTAAAAACAATGTAATGAATGAAATGGACAAACCTTTCCTTCCGTATTGTGATGTACATTGTGAGTGTAATGGATTAATGAAAAAGAAAAAACGTTTACCCTAAAAATAGAGTTCTATATAGAATTAAATTAATTCATTAAAACTAAATCCATAAATATAAAGCGCTTGACCGAAGACTTTCCTTTTGGGTGTAGGATGGGAAGTAAAAGGCTTCATACATTCATACTATATAGAACATACTTTTGTAATGGTAAGTACTTATTCAACAGAAGTACCTACTCAGAGAGTATGCAAATTCCGGATGCAGCAAAAGACTGTATATATATATATATATATATATATATACAGTCTTTTGCTGCATCCGGAATTTGCATACTCTCTGAGAAGTATATATATATATATATATATATATCCTTGAAAGGAATTTTAGAGAAGTCTGTCGTTTCGCCAAAGACTGAGTTATGATATTTTTATTAAAATTTACGAGGTTAAAAAAAAAAAATCATGTGCATGGATGATCTTTTACAATAAGACCAAGATCATGCATTTAAATGCAAACAGATGGGGTGAATTGATTTTAATGCCACATTGTTTTTTTTATTTTTCAGCTTGGAGGAAACGGTTCAACATCACTGTTTTTTCATTTGAAGAAAATACAACCTCACCATCTACAGACGACAGCGGTGGGTCTGAAAGTAGCCTTTCCTGTCTTGGTTGTTTGTATGAGCTGCTTAGAGCCACTATCCATAATGAAAACTTAAATGTTCTTTAGGAAAAAAAAATGTTTGAGCCCAGAGTAACCTTGGTTTCTAACCTGTTGTTTTGCAGATTTTGGTTTGTCTTTATCTAAAGAAAACTCAACATACAAACTCAACATAAGCAGATCAATTAAATCACCTCAATGTTTAATAGAAGGCACCTGCAACAATTACACTTGGACCAAATGGATTACAGATGGTGAATGATTTCATATTGCTTATATTGAAATATTTGATAAAAAATGGTTTAAAAGGTTTTAAAATGTATTCATTTAATTGATCCAGTTTTAATTGATCCAGATTGTGTTCTATTTTAAGTGCCTTATGATATGAAACTGAACTAGCCTTAATCAATTATTCAATTCAAATGTAAGGATTATTGAATTCAATTTTATGGAATTTTACTATTAATTGCAATGTGGAAATCTTTAAAAAAGCCTTAAATTTTGAGTGTAGGTGAAAAAAATATTTACATGATAATCTATTCACTGAGCACAGAATTGGTTGAAGTTGAAGATAAATCAGTTGAAGTTAACTTCACTTGACAAAATTTTTCACTCGGAACAACTTGCAAAATCAAAAACCTACAGTATTAAAAGGTAGTCAAAAGTTTGGTTTATCCGTTCACAATTACTCTCAAAAACTCATTACTGCTAACACTTGGTATTTAAATTGTTTGGGTTTGCAGGAATGCAATTGTAGTCACATCGTGTGAACAAGTGTACAACCATAAAAAGTTACGCAATTCGTTTTTTTAAAGAGATAACTCAATATTGTAAAGCATTACTTTTAAAAGTAACTTCCCCAACACTGATGACAACACGTAAATGAGGCCAAAACGCCACATACTGATTTTCCCTTGGATCATTACAAACCGTTCAGTTTTGAAGTTTGTTATCTTTGTAGTGTTGCTTGAAAGTTTTCTTCAAAATGTACTGAAATTAAATTCATTCACTTTAAGCGTGTTGTTGGTCTTTTGCAGTTCAGGTTTCTGTTAAGAGCATATTTTTGTTCTCTTTATTAAAGGTTTTAATTGGACCCTTTCAAATAACACTCGAGTCACAAGTAAGTATTATCCAAACAGTCTAAATATGATCTTAAATATGTATTTGTCATCAGCTGCTGTATATACTATAATTATGTGTGTTGTGTATGTAAGATTGTAGTATGACCTGCCTGAATCCCACAAAGGCGTGTGAGAGGGCAAAATATGATTCCAGCTGTAGGGGTAAGAGCGTGTTTCAATATGCCTATTTTCATAAATCAGACGTTTCTGCTTTAATACGTTTTTGAACACGCTAAAAGTGCCATTTACCCACAATGCTGTATTGCTTTTAATCATTCCATCTTCATTTGTTTTCTTTTCATTTTTATGTTTTTACACAGATGATAATGCAGGTGATGAAAGTAAAATGAACAACATTAAGATTGATAATGGAACTGCAACTTGTATTAAGTGCGGAAGTCCTTTTCAAAAGGTGGAAGAAATCAAAGATATACCCCCAGCAATGTCAAAGCTATTTAATGATACTAATAAAAGAGAGACAGATCCTGGAGCAGCTGCGTAAGTACTTTTTTTAAACAAATGTGATTTAAGTCTACTCAATGTTTATTATCAGTTTATCTTTTAAAACCCTCTGGGGTCCTTCAGCCCAAATGGACCCGAAGCATTTAAATAATTTTTTTTTTTAAATCATAGCTTTATCGGAATGGTCCGAAATTTGGTGACTTTGTTGGTACTTGGTATATGAACACCCAAAAAAATTGGGGACAGGATTTGAATAGTCTAAGTGGTTGTAAAAAAAATAGTCACACTCAGGACCTTCGGGTCCAAATGGACCCGCATAGGAAATGAATGAGTTTTTTGTGCGTACAATCTACAAATCAGCCACGATCCAGAAAAAAAGCACACAACAGTGAAGGGGTGAATCTATAAAACATCAAGAGTGCAAGACAGACACATCCACACACACACAAACACACTTTTATACACATACACACTAATAAATTCAGATTACATATGGGTTTTGAATTTTTAAAATGCTCAGTTTGTCCACCAGATGGCATCCATCTCATTTCAAAAATTGCTTTCATGAGGCCTAGGCTTGACTCTAAAATGAAATACAGCTTTAAAAAAAAAAAAAAAAAACTATTATATTCAATGGGGAAAAAATGGGTCATAATTGTTTCATTAATATTAATTATAAATCATTTTTATTTTTGAAATTATCTCAAAACACCAAAAAAGAAAAGAAAAAATATTATAAAAAACAATAAAAAAAAATAAAAAAAAATGTTTTTTAATCCCACCCTTCCGGCCCATTTGGACACGAAGGTCCTGAGTGTGACTCTGAAATGAAAGACCCCAGAGGTTAAATTGTAAAATAAATACCCATATTCAGAAGGTTTCCATAATAACTTGCTGTACCTAATATTGCAATTAAGGGATATACATGAGGGTTTTTTTTTTATCTTTTTTTTTTTCATTCCATGATAAGCAATTCTATCCATATTAAATAGGGGAGACCGGGGCTAGTTGTCACAGGGGATTTATCCCATCTAACCCTCTATGTAGTGTCTCAATGGTTGTAAATTGTACCAATTGTACCGTTTTCTCTTACATCAGAGATATTATCACAAAAACACAAATCATTTTGTATTTTGCTCAGTGTGGCCATGAAAAATCTCGCCAGTCTGCTGCCTCTCATGGGGAACATGACCATAGCATCTATTTCCATGGGTAGCGTTACAGGGGTTTTAAAGAGAATTCAAATTGAGTCTGATATCAAGAAATCCGCTTTCATCTACTCTGCAGAAACGGGCATCAGAGTAAGTGTAAAGATGACAAACATACACATCTTGTTTAGCTCTGCATGAACATAACGTGTACCTGAAATCGCCTTATGTTTACAGGTTATAGATGATTTTTCCATACTGAAAGATTATTCCAACGCTCTCACTATTCCAGAGGAAGCCACAAAACAAGCGTTCAACAAAAGTGCAGAAAATGCTTTTCTGGGTGTGTTCAGATTTCCCAACATGTCAAAGGTATAAAAACTTTGATTTTTCAATTCCTGTATACGGGAAAATGTAAGCTTAGGCCTGTTTCATGCCGTACTCACAGGTAATACACAAGCATGAACGCTTAAAGGGATAGTTCACTTTGAAGTTAATTTTTGGTATGTTTTAGCTTACCTCAAGGGCATCCAAGATGTTGGTGTCTTTGTTTCCGCAGTATTTTCAATTTTGATATTTTTAGGTCAAACCGTTCTTGTCTGTCAGTCATATAATGCAGGTCTATGGTCACCACCTCAAAGAGCATGCACAGAGAAGTCCAAATTAAACATGATTTAATGACTCGTAAATGTAAGTATACATTGATGGCCTAAGACACGAAACGAGCGGTTTGTGTGAGAAAACGAACAGTATTTATATCGTTTTTACCTCAGATCACTTGGACGTGGCTGTGGTTACAAGAGGTAAAAACGATATAAGGTAAGCTAAAACATACCAAAAATTAATTTCAAAGTGAACTATCCCTTTAACTACAAAGGCTGGCTTGCGTTTTGTTTTCTGAGAGAGTTTATGCTTTTATAGAGAGAGTTATGTTTATATTGCAAAAGATATATAAAGGTTTATAGTGCACTTTCAGTGATTCTATCATGCTACACCTGAAAACTAGGCTTTGTCAAGTTTTACACTGTGCTTAAATGATTTTAACTCGTGCATCATAACACAAGACATTCTTTTAAATGAGTGATTTTGATGAAACTAGATTTCTTGCAAACAGATCATCAATAATAATGTATGGCTTAAAATAAAAATAAAAAATTGTATAGGCATACAAATCCTGAGTATCCTGAACATTTAAATGTCTGTTTCACTTCTGACATTGATCTTATTTAATCTATTCATTAATAGAAATGAATGTTTCTATATAGAAGCCTGATTCTGTTTCTCAGCAATAAAAAATAAAAAAAATCAACAAACAAACCATTTCATTTTTATTAAAGGATGAAAACAACAGTACGGTTTTGGGGAATGAAGTTTATGCAATCGAAATGGGGACACAAATTTCAAATCTGACTGAAAACATCAGTTTGGTCTTCAGCAATAAAGAGGTAATGTAGCTATGATGCATGGAAAAAAGTATTTTCTAATATTCTAAATTAGTCTAAATCTTACTTTCTAAATGTCTTATTTATTTCTCTGCAGAACATGAAGGGAACTCCTGTCTGTCACTCATGGGATGGGCGCGGTCTGTAATGCTTTTGTGTTTTTATATATTTAAATAGTTTGAATTAAAGGGAATATGGATATGATAAATGTCCATACAGTATATCAAGAATATATTATTATTGATATACTCTATGGATATATATATATATATATATATATATATTAAGAATTTTTAATTAGTTTAAAAAAATAGAGCTTAATAAAACACTTTATTTAAATCTTAATAGAAGAAGGGATGTGATTCGTATTCATAAAAAACATTTTTAAATATTAAAATGTATGAATATGAATCACATAAACTATGGTCCATTCCCTTGTTCCATTAAGATTCACACAAAATGTTTTATTAAACATTTTTACTCTTTTAAGGTTCTTAATTCATAATATGTAAGCATTATTCAATTCAATTTGATGGAATTTTACTATACAATTGAAAATAGTAAATCTTACAAGATAAAGGCTTAAAAGAATATAGAGAACTAGTTAAGAGTCTGAATATTTCAAGCCATGCTGTAGTGCATGGATGTTAATTTCTAATCATAAATCAGCCATGATGTCAATTAACATTCATTAACTCTCTCTAAATCAACTCAAAACTAACCAGTCCCTCCTTTTCACCAGGAAATAAGCCAAACTGGACAACTGAAGGGTGTACTACTGTTTCTGATGGAAATAATATAATATGTGATTGCAGCCACTTGACTTTCTTCGCTGTCCTTATGGTATGTTCTCCGTTTCCTTCTGGAATCTGTGAAATTTGACTCACATTATAAGTTCTCTACTGCCCCCTTCAGATTTATGTTTATTTATTTCACTACATTCTGTGGTTACTGATATCTTAAGATTGCAAACGTTCAGGCAGACCTGTGTAACTGAACGATGTTTTAATACAGGCTCCTCCAGTACCCATTTCCCAAGCTGACCTTGTCGCTCTCACCTACATCACGTACATCGGCTGCGGCCTCTCCATGTTTTTCCTGGGAGTCGGACTATTTATTCACTTCCTCTTAAGGTGAGACATGAGTCTCTGTACAACTGTTCACAAATGTGAGATCCCCTATATGATCTCATTAATCGACAACATTTGTGGCGTCATTTTGATAACAAAATAATCTTCCAAAAAATCATTATGTTTCCTCTAAATTTCTTGATGATTTGTAGGTATTACCTTTCATGTAATGTGTAATATAGCAGAGCAGGCTCTCGGAAGGGACGGGTTTAGAGAGACTGGATCCATTTCAGACTCTGTGAGCAAACGTGATGCTGAAATGTATATTACAAGAAAAGTGAAGTGTTTTTTTGACCTTGGATTCATGTCAAATGTTACGCTGAAGCACTGACAATTGAAGTGAATGGGGTGAAAGTGAATGTTTTAGGTGTTGCATATAACTTTACACAGAAAAGATTAATAAGCCATTTTGTTTACACTAACATCGTGTTAACATGCATGTTGTTTACATCTTGTAAACTTTGAGTATTTTAACATTTACAGATTGGCCCGATTCACTTCCATTGAAAGTATCTCACTGTAACCCATTTGTAACTTAAAAAAAAAAAAGTGGGAAATGAATGAATCCATTTTGATCAACAAGAAGCCACAAGTGCTGTGATTTGAGCTTGACTTGTACTAAACTCAGAATATGGTGAATTGCACAAATTAAGGGTTAAAGCAGAAGTATGTCATTTGGATGCAGCACGATCTAACTACCTGCTTGTTACCTGTTAAATTAAAACCAGGATCAAAGATTTAAAGTTTAAAGTAAATGTATCATCAAAGTTAATCCTTAGTTGTGCAACTCACCCTGAAACATTTTTAACTCACAAAGCACGGATCCAAAATACAAATTTCGTTTATGCATTTTACATTTCAGGAAAGCGAAGGCCACTAATTCAGCCCACGTGCTGATGAATCTCTTTTTGGCGCTGTTTCTGCTCAACCTGGCCTTCCTGACTAATGAATATGTTGCACGTGCAAATAGCCCCAACGCCTGCAGGGTCATGGCTGGATTCATGCACTACAGCTTGCTAGCCAGTTTCTCCTGGTTTGCGGTGGAGGCTTTACACCTCTGCCTGCAAATGGCCAGACACTCAATCGTCATCAAACATTACATCCTCAAGCTCTCTGTTGTTGGGTGGGGTGAGTTCAAAAACCTTGACATATGCATGCTGAATTACAGGTGAAACTCGAAAAATGTGTGAGCAATATTTGGCGCTGGATTATGGCTTACAGCTTATGAAAACCCCAAATTCAAAATTAGAATATTGTGAAAAGGTTTTCATAGCTGTAAGCCATAATCATCAAAATTATAACAAATAAAGGCTTGAAATATCTCACTTTGCATGTAATGAGTCTATATAATATATTAATTTCACCTTTTAAGTTGAATTACTGAAACAAATGAACTTTTGCACAATATTCAAATTTTTTTCAAGTTTCACCTGTATGTGGCCTATGATCAGATGCACAATTTTGACTGGCAAAATTCCCATAAACTTTGAAGGCTTTTGACGTGGGCCAGTAGGCAACCACTCAGACTACCTTAACCATAATAGCAACATCCTGGCATCATCATCATCTTCCTGGGATATAAAATCCACATAGAATTCATGTCATATGTATAGATAAAATACTAAATCTGATCTAGATCTAAAGTCTGATCTAATCCTCTATCCAGACTATTGATTCTTATACCACAATTGCATTGTCAACTATTTGTTTCAGTTCCTCCTGCTTTTGTTGTCAGTATCATTTTCTTCGTTGGCAAATATGGTGAACAGACCATACAGACGGACGCAAGCAATGTAACCATGTAAGTAGACCCAAAATATGATTGAACACTATTCTTAAAATATAATGGCAGCCACACTGTATAATGAAATGCATGAAAACCTACACTCTTAAAAAATGATGTACTTGATTGCCATTGATGATTCCATGAAGAACCTTTAACATCTGTTAGAAAAAATCATGAGGAGGACGTTGACGATCTGAAAATGCTAAAGTTTATTACAGCATAGCAGTGGCAAAGTTAACAAAGCACCTTGGGTTCACCGGCTTCAGAATGAACCCAGAACATCCAAATCCCAAACTTTTTATCCTGTCACAGTTTACCACTCTTGATGTAAATGAAGTTGAGACACCCCATTGTCTGAGATGGTTCTCGGTGTCCCACACCCATTCCATTCTACAATTGATGACCATTTGCTCAGGATGTGATCAACCCAAATGGTGCAGAAACGATATAACATTTTGGGGATGAGCTCATTCCAAAATATACTTTGAAGTGGAATCTGGATCCTGGAATCTGGATGGAAAAAGACTACAATTTCTTACACATCCATGGAACCCAAAAGTGGAAACACTTTCTTTAGATTATTAAAATGTTCTTCTCACTAAGAAAAAAAAAATATTTTGAGAACGTTCACTGAAAGGTTCTATTGGGAACCAAAAATGGATCTTCACATCATTGCACAAACCCTCTTTTGGAACTTTATTTTTTAAGAGTATATTTTTAATGTGTGAGAAAAATGTCAAACAATATATATATATATATACACTCACCTAAAGGATTATTAGGAACACTTGTTCAATTTCTCATTAATGCAATTATCTAATCAACCAATCACATGGCAGTTGCTTCAATGCATTTAGGGGTGTGGTCCTGGTCAAGACAATCTCCTGAACTCCAAACTGAATGTCAGAATGGGAAAGAAAGGTGATTTAAGCAATTTTGAGCGTGGCGTGGTTGTTGGTGCCAGACGGGCCGGTCTGAGTATTTCACAATCTGCTCAGGTACTGGGATTTTCACGCACAACCATTTCTAGGGTTTACAAAGAATGGTGTGAAAAGGGAAAAACATCCAGTATGCGGCAGTCCTGTGGGCGAAAATGCCTTGTTGATGCTACACCTCAGAGGAGAATGGGCCGACTGATTCAAGCTGATAGAAGAGCAACTTTGACTGAAATAACCACTCGTTACAACCGAGGTATGCAGCAAAGCATTTGTGAAGCCACAACACGCACAACCTTGAGGCGGATGGGCTACAACAGCAGAAGACCCCACCGGGTACCACTCATCTCCACTACAAATAGGAAAAAGAGGCTACAATTTGCAAGAGCTCAGAATTTGGCGTAAACAGGGGGTCAAAAAAGGGGGTCAACAAAAGGGGTCAAACACAGTATTAGTATGGTGTTCCTAAGAATCCTTTAGGTGAGTGTATGTGTATGTGTGTGTGTGCTCACCAGCCTCTTTATTAGGTATCTCTTGTTAGGTTGGACCCCCTTTTGCCTTCAGAACTGCCTTAATTTTTCATGACACAGATTCAACAAGGTTCCTCAAAGATTTTGCTCCATATTGGCTTGAGAGCATCACACAGTTGCTGCAGAAATATCATCTGCACATCCATGCAAATCCCCCTTTCCATTGGATTAAGATTTGAGACAGTTTGCGATGATTTGAGCTTTGTGACGTGATGTGTTATCCTGCTGGAAGTGGCCATCAGAAGATGTTACACTGTGGTCATAAAGGGATAGACATGGTCAGCAACAATACTCAGGTAGGCTCTGGCATTTACATGGTGCTCAGTTGGTACTAAGAGGCTCAAAGTGTGCCAAGAAAATACCATTACACCAGCAACCTGAACCGCTGATACAAGGCAGGATGGATCCATGCTTTCATGTTGTTTACACCAAATTCTGAACCGACCATCTGAATGTCGCAGCAGAAATCGAGAGTCATCAGACCAGGCAACATTTTTCCAATCTTCTTTTGTCCAGTTTTGTTAACCCCGTGTGAATTGTCTCCTCAGTTTGCTGTTCTCAGCTCACCGGTGTGTTTCTTCTGCTGTTGCTCTTCTGCTTCGAGGTTTGACGTGTTGTGTGTTCAGAGATGCTCTTCTACACCTTGGTTGTAACGAGTGGTTATTTGAGTTACTGTTGCCTTTCTATCAACCAGTCTGGTCATTCTCCTCTGATCTCTAGCGTCAACAAGGCATTTTCTCCCTCAGAACTGCCGCTCACTGGATATTTCCTCTTTTTCAGATCATTCTCTGTAAACCCTAGAGATGGTTGTGTGTGAAATCCCAGTAGATCAGCAGTTTCTGAAATACTCAGACCCACCCGTCTGGCACCAACAACCATGCCACGTTCAAACTCACTTAAATCCCCTTTCTTCCTCATTCTGATGCTCAGCTTGAACTTCAGCAGATCGTCTTGACCAAGTCTACATGCCTAAATGCATTGAGTTGCTGCCATATGATTGGCTGATTAGATATTTGTGTTAATGAGCAGTTAAACAGGTGCGCTTAAAAAAGTGGGAAAATATTTACTTTGTATTAAGTTATAAAATAAAAAATCAGATTTGGTTTAAATTTAGTCAATCAAATAAACTTTGTGGGTGTGGAAAATAATGGTCAGGAATCAAATTTAGATATTTTTCATGATTCACTTAGTAAATAGTAAACAGATGTCATTTTGTCAACTTTAATCATCTGCACTCTTTTCCCCGCAGGTGCTGGATTTTAGACACCACTGTCCACTACGTCGTGAACATCGGCTTTTACTGCTTCGTCTTCATCTTCACCTCTTGCACCAGCATCGTGGTGCTGCGATGGCTCTCCATGCTGAAGGTGAGGAAGTTTAGCAAAGCTGCAGCGGTAAAGCGCTCAGGAACCGCCTCCTTTGACATCACCACCATCCTCGGCCTCTGCTGTCTGCTGGGACTCACCTGGAGTTTCACTTTCTTCAGCTACGGAAGTCTGGTTCTGCCCTCGTACTACATATTCACCATACTAAACTCCTTCCAAGGTGAGAGCTTTTCTGCTGAAAATTTAAATGCATATATTGCATACATTTCTCAGAGTCTGAAAACAGTTTGTTCAAGGATTCGGTCTCTCTAACCCCCTCCTCTCCGCGAGACTACACTGCTCTCAGAGCCATAGAGAGAGAGAGTTGCGACACTCCCATAGACCGCCATAGGAACTTTGGAATGCGGAAGTAACGCGTGTCGTGGAGCAGCCAATAGTTCCAAACACTGATAGTTTCTCCATTGAACCCCATTCATTTTCAGTGCTTCCGAAGTACGCTCGCTGGTAAATTAATGAAATTACTGTATTTTTTTTACTTTTACACACATTAGCCGACCTCTCGTGAATCTAGTCTGTAGTTATATTTTATGTAGCCAGTTTTAGTAAATGTTTATTGGAAGATAATAGGTTAATTGCAGCTATAGCTTACGTGACCAACACTTCACTAATGTTAGCTAACTTACGGTAACTGATCATACTGATGTATATAATATATAATATTTTTAATAATATTTTATGTATGTATGTATGTATGTATATTAGGGCTGGGAAAAAATTAATCGTGATTAATCGCATCCAAAATAAAAGTTTTGTTTACATAATATATGTGTGTGTAGTGTGTAGAATTATTTTGTATATATAAATACACACATATGCATGTATATATTTAAGAAATATTTGCATGTATATACTGTATATATATTTATACATCATTTATATTATATATAAATATACATATTTTTTATATTAATAACACATTTTTCTTAAATATATACATGCATGTGTGTGTATTGATATATACAAAATAATTATACACACTACACACACATATTTTATGTAAACAAAACTTTTATTTTGGATGCGATTAATCACGATTAATTTTTTCCCAGCCCTAATGTATATATATATAGCGTATATATACATACACACACACACACACACACACACAATTAATTTATTTAAATGGGTTAGGGTTATGCATATATGTGCTTATGTGTATTTAGGAACATAGTTAATTCACTAATTAACTATCTCTCCGGTTTAATTTTATGAAGAATATTTTTCGGTTGAATATTTACCGAGCATTGCTGTATATAGTCGTTGCTTTCTACGTTATGGGAGCAGTCTATTTCCCTCCTAAATCATTCATTTGTACATGCACAGCGTAATTATTTATATTTTATGTTGGTTGGAATTCTGAACGGACTGCAGACCTCTTTGCGTGATCACGAAGGTAGGCTAATTTGGCTGAATCGGAATTTATAAGCAAGATCACGGGAATCAATAGCCTAATACAGCCCAGTTGTGCTAAAATAAATATCATGAGACGTCCATCATCAGATGAATGACATGGAAAAGTTAAGTTAGAGCCGCTAAAGCCAGTACTACCCATGCGAACATGAACACTAGCATTTCCCTCCAAAAAATATTGCCTAAAACTTATCTAAGTTGTCAACCTGCCTCTCCAAATGCAAAACTGACATCAACAAAATGCAATAACAGCTGAAAAAGTACTTGGGTGTGTGTTTTATTTTATATTTACCGTTTAATAATGCAATCGCTGCTGTCTGTCGATAGAAGAACATGACAGCCCGCGTATGTTTTGGAACTATTGGGACTTACATGAACCACGTGACAGCCGTCGCGGCGACATCAAAGAGTGTCGCAACTCTTTCTCTCTGCTCTGATTTGTCAGATGGTCCAGTCTGTTGTGATTGGTCCACCACTAACAGCGCATGTCGGAAACCAACCGTCCATTACCATATCTGAATTTCAGCTCTTCCTCAGCGCTTGATACACAGAACTTTCACTCTCAGTAAACTTCCGCGTTCTGAACTAGTTGCAGTTCCACTCTGGGTCCATATGAGGGCACTCACAGGACGAGTGCAGAATGAATGGAGGTCTATGGAGATATACCCCTCATAATCCACTTTTCTCAGGATATAATTTTTTGTCTAGTAATTTGAATGTTGTTTTCGAAAGGAGATGCAAAGAAATTACAGATTACTGGGTGTTAGATTTTTTAGAGTCACTTATTTGCTTTAAAAAGTCTTTTAAAATGTCAATGACGTCATAACACATCGTACGACCAGAGACCTGCTTTACGGCAACCCTGCAGTCACTTTGGTGCTTTCGCGCTCTGCACTTTCCTTTCTCTCGAGGCATCGACAACACACCTGACACAGGTAAATAAACGTGCTAGAAGAGTTAAAGGATTAGTTCACTTTTAAAAAAACTTTTGCTGATAATTTACTCACCCCCATGTCATCCAAGATGTCCATGTCTTTCTTTCTTCAGTCGAAAAGAAATTAAGATTTTTGATGAAAACATTCCAGGATTTTTCACCATATAATGCACTTTGCTGGGCACCAAACGGTTCAAGGTCCAAAAGACAGTTTCAGTGCAAACTGCAAACTGTTCAAATGGCTTTAAACGACACCAGACGATGAATAAGGGTCTTATCAAGCGAAACGATCGCTCATTTAAAAAAGAAATAACAAAGTTTAAGTTTTATAAGCTCAAATGCTCGCCTTGCTCTGTTCTGTGTGACTCCTGTTCGAACTTGTTCATCAAAATGAATGAATCTTTTTCCGAGTCAATTCATTCATTTCGTTCGTTAAATGAACCAAATGACTCGAAAAAAGATTTGTTCATTTTGATGGACGAGTTCGAACAGGAGAGTCACGAACGTGTCATCACAGAACAGAGCAAGGCGAGCATTTGGCATTATTAAACTTAAACTTTGTTATTTATTTTTTAAATGACCGATGGTTTCGCTTGATAAGACCATTATTCATCGTCTGGAATCGTTTAAAGCCATTTGAACAGTTTGCAGTTTGCACTGAAACTGTCTTTTGGACCTTGAACCGTTTGGTGCCCAGCAAAGTGCATTATATGGAGAAAAATCCTGGAATGTTTTCATCAAAAACCTTAATTTCTTTTCGACTGAAGAAAGAAAGACATGGACATCTTGGATGACATGGGGGTGAGTAAATTATCAGCAAAAGTTTTTTTTAAAGTGAACTAATCCTTTAAGTCCGCTTTAACGTTCTGGTCCCGCTTCGGATGCCACGATGCCATCAAGCGGTATCTCTGGTCGTAATCAGTCCTTCACTGACCAATCAGCGTCCATTAGCAGAATGCTAGCGTGTTATGGGCAACAACAACTCAACCTGTAAGAAATCGAAAGGACATAAGTACTCGTTCATTCAACTTTCGACCAATAACCCATGTTGAACTTGCAAAACCTACATTCAAATCTGAGATTTCTCAACGGCAATCGGGTGAAAGAAACAAATTTAGCCGTCTAGCTCCATAGACTCCCATTCATTTTGCACTCGGATGATCGCCCCCAGTGGAACTTTGGTGGAACTACAACCAAAATTCGGTACAATAGGACTTAATAGGGAGTGGTCAGGCTTTGTACACAGTGATACGACAATGGCCGTAGTTTTTTCCTTATTATATCCAGCACTAGTCCTCATCCTTTTGAAGTGCAGCATAATGGATTTGCAGCGCAGAAAACAGCCTCTTCCCAACATGTCGACACACAAACCAAACTCTTCCAGTCTCAGCTCAGTGTTTGAGGGTCAAAGTAGACGTCAGTCGCAGTCAGCCAATGAAGACCTTATGCGAGCATTATGCAAATTTGTTGCAATGTTACATAGGTATGTAACAGGAAGTGAGACTGGAATCATAACGACTCGTTTCAGCACTTCAGATTCTGTTCTTTTTTTTTTTGGAAGACAATCACTTTATTTGTCATGCACTTTGATCTTTAAAACTTTGCAGACGTTTTACATTTTACTACTATATTACACTCTACATGAAAGGTAATATTCAAAAAAGAATAATAGAAGCACTTTAAAATGATAGTTTTAACAACATTTAGCATATAGACAATGTCAAAGCTGAAAGACATGGGCTAAAACATGCATTCATATAACTGTAGAGCTCTTAAACATTATATTATATTATTTTACCGGTATATTATATTATTTTGTTAATTATATTATGTTATATTACAGTACAGTAGTGGCCGTAAACTGGGGTTCTTTAAAATTCAGTCAAGAAAATGTCTACCGGCATTATGTCTGCTGACCCATTATTCTAATATTATACTATAAAACATGCATAATATACAATACATACAATACAATATTTATTTATAAGGCACATTTAAAAACAACCAAGGCTGACCAAAGTGCCGTACAGGACAGAATAAAAAATTAAGTAATAATAATAAAACAACCAATAAAAGGAAACACAACAATAGATAAACAATAATTACGCAGTGTTAAAGGCCAAAGAAAATAAATATGCCTTTAAAGAAGATTTGAAGGAGGAAACAGACGGGGCTAATCTAATGTGGAGAGGTAGACTGTTCCAAAGTTTAGGGTCCGCAGTTGCAAAAGCGCGATCACCTCGTTTTTTTAAGTCTAGATCTAGGCACGATGAGTAGACAGTGATCGCTAGATCTCAGACTTCTAGAGGGAGTGTACGGGCGAAGTAGATCAGTCAGGTACTGAGGGGCCAATTTATTGAATGCTTTATAAACAAATAATACAATTTTAAAATCAATTCTAAATTTGACAGGTAGCCAGTGCAGTGTGGATAAGATAGGAGTGATCGACTCATGCTTGCGTGTCCCAGTGAGGAGTCTAGCAGCTGTGTTCTGCACTAGCTGTAGACGGGAGAGGGAAGACTGAGAGACACCAATATAAGAGAGTTACAAAAGTCTAAACGTGATGTAACAAAAGCATGGATCACTGTTTGGAAGTTACTCTTGGTTAAAAAAGGTTTCACTTTAGAGAGTTGGCGAAGATGGAAAAAGCATGATCTTACAACAGTACTGATCTGTTTAGGTTATGTTCGAATAGAAAGCCCAGATTTCTAACGCATTGAGTTTCATATGGAGCAAGTGGACCACGGTCAACATCAAGCACACAGTTTTCCCTGGGCCCAAATAAATTTATTTCAGTTTTATTTTCGTTTAAATTTAGAAAATTACTTGACAGGCAAAGCTATAAATAAAGCAAAAATAATATCCCATTCATCTTGTATTAAATGCTTGTGTTTTTATAGGATTCTTCTTGTTCATATATTACATGAAAACGAGCAGCCTCTTTGGAGACTCGGTGCCTTCAGAAGACAGCGATATGACTGAAGAGACCCACACAGAAAACCCATACGACAACCAAACACCAACACCCGACAAAAAGGCCATCTGACTGTCGCCTCTGTATCTGTGCATTTGAGATGTCATATCTGTCTATAGATAGCTTACATTCATTTGCAGTATTATAGTGAATTCAATGCAAAGTTCTTCTGCAACATATGTAGCTATTTCTGATTTCTGAATTTTTAAGAGTTTGAATTGAATTGCTGACGGCGCACAGGAAGAGATATTCGCTTTATTGCATCCTGTTTGCTACCTCAATTCCACTTTAGGAACTAAACTGGAATTTTATAGACTATCCAATTTAGTTCTGAATGGGGCACAACCCTGCTGAATAATAATATAATAATCATCTCCTATAGTATGTTTCTTTTTCATGACTGAACTTAAACATTTTCTTAGAGAGACTGCTAGAAAAGTAGCAGGTTTTCATTATAATGCAATGCTACTGATGTACTTGTTTTACACTGTATATTATCTTTTGCATGTTTATTTTCTGGGGCAAGTTACTGTAGGCTACTAAAATAGTAGTAGGAAATTGTTATGATTTTTAATCAGACCTGGAATATTGTTGGCTCCCTGATGAATTGCTTTGTTACTCTTGTTAATGGCTTTGGATAAATGTGTCTGCTAAATGCGTAAATGTAGAAATGCAGACCATCTGGCTGTTATATTTTCAGTCTTTCACACATAAGAAATATAACAGCCCTACATGTTTAACTTTATGCCTTTGCCTGTGTTTGCGCTAACATGTTTTACTGATGATCAGAAACATAAACCCTGAAAAATAATTACACTATGAACCCTGCGTTTTTATTTCCTTTTCACAGACTTTTAAAACTATATCAATCACAATGGTTTAATTCTAAAATAATATATGATATTGTTAGCCCGAAATTCAAAACTGTTAGTATTAATTGATGTTATACAAATCAGGGGGGGAAACATTTCGAATAGCGAGGTCTATTTCAAATGCCAAATCGGTGTGCAAAAATAAAAAAAAATTGTGATGTTATGAAACATCGTTGACGTGATGGCGTCATGACGTCGGTGACGTGGCTTGACGGCGGCACGCGGGAAAATTCAGATTGAGCACAGAGCAGCAGCAACAGAAACAACGGGTAAGTGACAAAAACAATAACGATATTAAAGATTTAAATAATGAAATAATCACACATCTACAAGATTATTCTGACACGTTTATATGAACTATTGTGTGAGAACATGGTTATGTCGATTGTTTATGTCGATGAGAGCGCTATAGGTTGTGTGTGTGTTCTGTGGGGTTTTTTAAACGCATCAGACTCGGACTGATTAAATGAATGTCCTACACTGTGGAGAAATATAGTTTACTATCTTTAACGGACAAATAATCGATTATCGTTGCATTAGTTTGGTTAATTTGCGCGTTGTGCTTTTGATTATTTGATAGCAGTAACGTTGCTGTGTCCGATTGTAATAACTTGCCATAATAGTATTATCAGACGCAACGTTACCTTGGAATACTGTTAAATCTATGCTATATATCAAAGTACTGTGGTATTACCATCTAAAACCATCACTGTACGTATTTGTATGTGTTGTTAGCTTATTAATATATGTAACGTTAGGTATTTCAAATAATAGCTTCATACATGTCCAAAAATGTATAATATTGTCGTTTTCTAAAGTAAATTTTGTAAATCATTATCAAGTTGTCACAAACGCCTGGAAAAGTAATTAAAACATTGGTCAAGTTGAGTTTGAACCTTGTGTTGGTGTTAATAAATGCATTCGTTTACAACTATGTAAGTGTTTGGTTTAAATGTAAATGTACAGCTTTTCACTCAATTTCTTAAGATGATAATGTGTATTATTAATTTAGGAAGTCTTAATCTATAAGCATCACAAGTGGTTTATAATAATATACAAGTGTAATGTGTTTTGGAGCAGTAAATATGGCTATGAGGAACGCATCCCGGGTGGAGGTGGAGGGTGAGGTCGAGGAAGAGGAAAGTTTTGGGCCACAACCGGTTTCCCGTCTGGAGGTACGATTGCTGTGGCAGATATAAACACAAACACGGTTTGAAGTTGAAATGTTTATTGATTATGTTGTTGTACATCTCTCTGCAGCAGTGTGGCATTAGCAGCAGTGACATTAAGAAGCTGGAAGATGGTGGTTTTCACACCGTGGAGGCCGTTGCGTACGCGCCCAAGAAAGAGCTGCTGCACATCAAAGGAATCAGCGAAGCCAAAGCCGACAAGATCCTGGTGAGACCTTGGTTACCATAAGCTGTTTTTCCACTGCCGGGACAGTGCGAGCCAGGGCTAAAAACGTGCCAGGCGTGGGCAAATAGCCTCATACCTTGAGCCACAAGGCCAAAATCAGCGGCTCAGTAGCCCCACAGCGCTACCCTTAACACGTCTTCGTAGAACGATGTCACACAACCCCACCATTTTAGCAGCATGAGACTAGTTGACTGAAAACTGTATAAAAAGACTAAATTAACACAGACTTAACACATACTTGTTCAGTCGCGCCTGCTTCCATTTATTTGTGGTCACAGGAATGCACAAAACAGCTCAATTTAAGGCTTTTAAGTCCAAAGGCTTACACATTAAGATATTTTTTTTTATAAAATCTCATGTTTACATAACATTTCTTTATAAAGAATGAGCATTTCTATAAATTTTCTGCGAAATTGTTATCTGAGGAGATTTAAGCGATCTCTCCCGTCTCATGATACTGTTATCCTTTTAGCCAAAGCAACTGAAGGAGCTCACGGACAGAAAACATACCAGTTAACCAGAGTATATGTAGGGCCCTATAAAATCCGTTTTATTTTTTCCCAAATTCCGTTTTATTTTTTCCCAAATTCCGTTTTTTCAGTTTTAATTTTTGCAAATTCCGTTTTTCCATTTTAATTTTTGGGAATTCAGTTTTTTTACCCTTTACTGTTATTTTAGTTGTAAAAAGAGTGTGCTTTTAAAGTTAATGATTAAAATGTACACAAAATAGGAATGACCTTAAATTTATTGAGGTAACAGACATTTACTCTTACTTTTCAGCACAAATACTGCATGATGCAACATAACACTGCACTCTAAGTACTTCAAGTAACAACAAAATATGGTTATGAGCTTTAAACTGTCCAGTAAAATAAATTATATTAGTTTATATAAGTTTAAATAAAAGTCTCACACTGTCTCTCTCGCACGCACTGTCGAGCGCACTCTCGGACACACTCGGTCTCTCTCGCGCAGTGTCACTTCGCTTTTGTCCAGTCCGGCGCATCATAGACAGACGTGCACGGAAGGGATGGGGTGTGTGTGTGTGTGTGTGTGAGAGTGAGAGAGAGAGAGAGACGCGTGAGTGACAGAGACGGAGGGAGAGCAGGGAAAGGAAATGCAACTGAAAGAATTTCGTTAAAAAAAATTAACGAAAAGCAATATGTTGGCGGCCGGTGTTGATTCTGTGGCGCACCTCCACGAATTAGTCTGTGTGGGAAACACTTCATAAAAGTCACGTGTGAACTGCTCGGCTAGGTACTGAGGGCTTAGCGTCGAGTTTCTTAACTTTTTCGCCGACGAAAGCAGAGCCGTGGAGAGCCGCTTCGCCATGCTTTCATTGTTTTGATGCCGTCATTAAGAGTAGATATGCTAGTCAATGACCAATTTATAAAACAATACTCAATATGTGAAAAAATCATAGTGTATAAGAACAACTTGGCAGCTTTGGTATTAAGAAATGGCCTGACTTGTTTAAAATTCTGCAAACTGAATTTAACTTTATTTGCCACCTTTTTTACATAACGTTTAAATGTTAAGGTGGAGTCATATATAAATCCTAAATACTTGAATTCATTAACAATGTCAAGCTCCTGTCCTCTAAAGCAGTGTTTCTCAACCAGTGGGTCGCGACCCACTAGTGGGTCGTTGTTCGTTCTATAGGGGGTCGCGAGACTTTCTCTGTGTTAACCGGCACAGCCAATAAGTGGGCTTCACAAAAGGCTCATTGCAACAGGCTACGTTTACATGCAACCAAATCCAAATAATCCGTTAGTAAACGCATTGACGGTTCAATCGGACTAAAAAGCCTTCATGTAAACACCTTAATCGATCCGATTGAGCTCGATCCGAATAAAATTTCAATTCGATTGAAAGGGGTGGTTTATTCCTTTTCTAATCCAACTGGGAGGACATAAACGCTTGATCGGATTGAAAACCGAAACTAAAGGACTGCGCATAGCATAATGATGTATGACGCGCTGAACAAGCTGTTCTTCCTTTTGAGTAAAGTGTCGTATAAATGAGCGTAGCCTACCATCATTCTAAAATTCTCCTTTCACTCAGCGTCTGTGAAGTGGAGCAGGACAACATCCCACCACAGTCCTTGTTTCAGACTCTCATTCACAGACGACTGGTTTTGGGTGCTGGGCATTTTTACTGCGTGATAAATAAGCAGCACGGGCACGGCACAACGGTTCATATGCTCATTGTCTCCAAATTATGACCAGCAATGGATAAATATTAAGTCTGCTGTTTAAAACAAATAAAGAACCAATGTAAGAGAATAGTTAGTATGCGCAAACAGCGGGAAACTCTGTATATTCGTGCAGTGTGCGCATGTCAAAAACATATAATTCGATTTGAATCTTGTGACATATAAACGCGCACATTAACCCCAGCACGTTTAGCGTTTATGTAAACACTACATTCAGATTCATCAATCGGAATTAATTCAGTCTGATTGAAACAAAAGTTATGCATGGAAACGTAGCCGATCCTCCGACGAATCATAGGCTATTTTCATTGCTGAGATTCAAACCAGAAATGAATATCCACAACTCGCAGATTGTGCAACGAAGTTTCTCTTCCCATTTAGCACAAAACTTCAAATAATAGCCGAGTCCCGAATAGACGCACGCCTGGTGTGGCGACAGGTTTGGGTAAATAAAGGCCGGTCTCAAATAAAAGCCGATCTGTTTTTTAGTTTCGAGTTGTATTTAATCTTCTAAAACCCGTCAGAGCGTCCGCTTGCTGCGCTTGACAGTGCATAACGAGCAGAGAGAGAGAGAGCGCCCCGGCCGCACGCGCGCACTCACGTCTTCAAACAACACGAGCGCTGTCTTGCTCTCTATCCCTCGCGCATATTAATCAAAATCAATTGACACGATAGTAAAAGGTTGGAAGACCGCAGTTTCACGTGGAGCATTTGGAGATTTTTAGAGATTAGAGACTTAGGAACAACATCTCAATGAACAACATCTTAACACTAAATTATAAAGGCCTGTCTCATATAGACGCCTGTCTCAAATACAAGCCGGTGCAGTTCGACGATTTGGGAAAATAAAAGCCCGGGCTATTATTTAAAGTTTTATGGTATCTTTGTCAGTCGGGATTTTCAACAGTGACTGCAACGAAAACAAAAAGCAGGAATAGGCTGACAACAGTTTGTGTGCGTCGTGCGACACTACGAGTCACACTTTTCCAAATTCCACCAAGTCTGGATATCAGAGCGGCAGTCTCAAGGGTATCACATTAACGTGAGTAAAAAAATCAGTTTGCCTCATAGTCTGCCTAATTATTGAAAATGTTTGTGTGTTTTCGTGATTATCATTAATTATAATATGCCTGCGTTGTAGCCTATAGATCTAAAGAGGCATTTCAGTTATTATTGATTTATTTAGTGGGTCATATGACTGGCATACAAAAGAAAAGTGGGTCGCAGTAGGCAAAAGGTTGAGAAACCCTGCTCTAAAGAATACATTAGAATGTGACACCTTCATACTTTGTTTGGTGAACGCCATACAGACAGTTTTTTTGGTGTTTAGATGGAGACATGACTTAGTGAGCCAGTCATCAATGTGAGCCATTGCCGATGTGAGTGTGGATGCTATCTCTATATAGTTCTTACCATGTGTAAATATTACGGCATTATCTGCATACATCTGGACATCAACATTTTTACATGCCTCAGGCAGGTCATTTATATAAAGTGTAAATAAAATCGGACCAAGTTTGAAGCCTTGAGGGACCCCTACTGGACATTCACAAAATGGAGATGTTTAATCATTAATACGAACACATTGCTTTCTGCAGGACAAGTATGATTTTATCCAGCTAAGAGCTTTAGAGCAGAGAAATTAAAATACGTTAATTTAGATAAAAGAACTTCGTGATTAACAGTATCAAAAGCTCGCTTTAGGTCTAGGAAAACAGCACCAACATAAGAACTTTTATCTGGGTAGCCTTTAACCTTTTCCAAAAACAAACAATTAGCTGTTTCAGTTGAGTGATGGGCCCTGAAAACCAAATTGCATAGGGTGTAGTGAATTATCGCTTTTATTGAGATGTTGAATCAGAAGTTTGACCACCCATTTTTCAAGTATTTTAGAAACAACAGGTAAAATACTGATTGGCCGATAATTGTCCATATCTGATCTTTCCCTTGATTTAAAAACGGGTGTGACCAGGGTCAACTTCCATGCCAATGGCATGATGGATTGACTTAAAGCTCCTGTAGGTAACTTTTGAAAACATGTATTTGCTAAAACTGTCATTATGTCCTGACAGTAGAATATGAGACAGATAATCTGTGTAAAAATCAAGCTCCTCTGGCTCCTCCTAGTGGTCCTATTGCCATTTGCAATAAATACACGCTCCCGGTCAGAAACAACCAATCAGAGCCAGGAGGAGTGTCTTAGCACTGTCAATCACGCTCGTGTACGCGCTGATCACACCCCTCTCTTGCACAGCGCGAGCGCCGGAGCGCGAGCCGTCGTTCAAACTCAAGATTGCCGGCGAGCTGTAGCTGTGCTTATGACGGAGAAACAACCTAAACTGCCAATTCTCGAGTGACACCTGCTCATAAAACAAAGAGGTAAAAGGAAAAAGACTGATGACGATAAACAAGCGAAAAAGAAAGAATTACACAGTTGACTCGGTGTCAAAACTCTAGCTGCATAACATGTAGATAAAATGTCACGCACTCTGCTAAGCAACAATTGAAAGCTGCTAATTCACTGGCTTGTCATGTTGCTGAAATAATGTACTAGCACACCTTATCTAGCATTATATATCGCTAGAATAATTACTAACATACTGCAACGTTAGTTACCGTTATATTAACGTTATCTTACTAGCTATTTATAACTTATAGAAAGAGTGCAACGTTATAAAATTACATGTAGGCTATTGGAAAATACATAATGATTTGAGGACCAAGTTTGTAGTCAAAGTATGGGCAGGCCATAGTCAATGTAAAGCATATTATTGACGTTTAGTCCCTATTAGTGAATGTGCCATATAACTTTTTATCCGCAGTCATCGGTGGCCCTGTTTACTAGCCTGCGCGTTCACGACAGGCTCCGCTGTGGAGGACGAGCGGAGCCTGCGCGTTCACGACAGGCTCCGCTGTGGAGGACGAGCGGAGCCTGCGCGTTCACGACAGGCTCCACTGTGGAGGACGAGCTGTGGAGGGAGGGCTGTAGCGCAGCAGAGAGCAAGGGGGTGGGACCTGGAAGTTGTGCTTGTTCAAATTTTCAGGCTAAGTCAACGTTTTCTCAAAACTCCCTACTGCAGCTTTAAGGACTGATTGATCAGATGTGTTATAGGATGTATAAGGACCTCTTTGTGCCTTTTTTTAAAAAATTGTGTCAAGGCCATAGATATCCATGGAATTCGAAATTAAGCTATTGATAATGTTTGATACTTCTAATTCAGTTAGCGACTGAATTCTGCGAAATTCCGCGTTAACACTAGATTCCGCGTTAATTGGCCAATTCCGCGATTCCGTGATCACGGAAATTATAGGGCCCTATATATGTCATTTATAGTTGCGTCCCAAATGATGTGACTATACACTATGCATTTATACACAACGTACTCATACACTATGTACTTAACCATATACAATTTTTATAAGGTTATTTTGCCATTCTACGTCTGAGTCTGACAGCCCCTCTGCTACACAATTAAAGCTGCGACAGTATTTATACTACAAAATGTCATAGAATCGTGCATGATTATGTAAATTGGGACACATCGTATAATGTATGCGGATGCGTTAGTCCAGTATCAACAAAGGCACAGGGAAGAGACAGATGAAACCAAATAAATCCACGAATGCAATCATACATTGTCTTATGCCTGGTACACATTGTATGATTTTGAGCTGTCCCAGACCAACCGTGACCAATCGTGCCGATTTCTGTGGTCGTAAAAGAGAGGTTCAAAGACGGCCGTTGTCACGTTCTCGTGACTAAAGATGGCCTGTGATCATTTCCTGAAATTTAGCATGAATATCTCACAGTGTGTTTGCTGCTATGACCTACGTCTACTGACTAGCCAATAAAAATGTAACATGAAATAGCGTATTGATCAACTTGACATGGCGCTAAAACTTAACTCCTTGCCTCAAGCTCCTTTTGCAAAATTGGCATGCCAAGTTGGCCTCATTTCCCTAGCTATAAACGCATCCATATTCTCCTCTTTCGCTTCCTCTTTTTTTTTCAGCGCACATAAAAAACCACAATTGCCAAAGTCTAATCTTGCTCTATTTGTTTAGTGATGGTTAGGTAGATTGGACATCTCAAATTGGTCGTAGGAGTGTGTGTTGCATCAGGAAAGAGTTCTGGCGTAAAACCTGTGCCAAATCCAATGTGTGTGCAGATAATTCAGATGAAGTGGACCCTGCAAATGAGCGGGACTAACGCTAGAAAAAAATAAATGTGTGTATTTATAATCACAATGGTTAACATATTTAGTCCATCGAATCGCAACTGAAGGTTATTTCAAACACTCGCTGGTGTCCGAAAGTGAGTTGAGCTGGAAATTGTTTAAAATGTCTTAAATGTTGAAGTTAGCTGGTAGCCTGGTACGATAACACTGTGTTGACCATCTCCTGACTCGGGTAAACAGTTGGTCCGATTTGGACCAAGATATTCGGCGGGCCAAAAACCCCTGGCCGTTGCCCTCTGAGGAAGCCCCGAAAAGGCCAGATCAAGTCCCAGAAGTGACAGTGGAAACACGACTGGCCCTAACACACACTAGCATGCTCGCTTTTGGCCCGACAGTTGAAACACGGCCATTGCTATCTGTTATTCTGTATTTTAGTGATTTGTACAAACCTCAAACTCTGTCACCAACAGACAGAGGCTGCTAAGATGGTTCCTATGGGATTCACCACAGCGACTGAGTTCCACCAGCGCAGAGCTGAAATCATCCAGATCTCCACAGGATCTAAAGAGCTTGATAAACTTCTGCAGGGTGAGACACTGACACAGTCAGATAATAATACACTTTATACTGAATCACCTGATTGAATCTTTCTCTGTCTGTGTTGTGCAGGAGGATTCGAGACGGGATCCATCACTGAGATGTTTGGTGAGTTTCGCACTGGAAAGACGCAGCTGTGTCACACACTGGCCGTCACCTGCCAGGTAACACACACTTTTTTTTTTTTCCTCCTTTAAAAAAAAATAATAAAAACTAATATTTGAATTCAGCAAGGATGATCAAAAGTGACAGTAAAGACATTTGTGATGTTACAAAAGGTTCTTTTGACCTTTCTATTAATCAATGAATTCTGAAAATGTATCACAGTTATCACAAAAATATAAAGCAGCTCAACTGTTTTCAAAATTGTATAGATCATAAACAGAAATGTTTCTTGAGCATCGAATCAGCATATTAGAATGATTTCTGAAGGATCATGTGACTGAAGGATAGAGTAACGATGCTAAAAATTCTATAATTCTATTCTAATACAAATTATAGGCCTGGTTTCACAGACAGGGCTTATATAAGCCAGGATTAGGCCTTAGTTCAATTATGGCATCTAAACAGAAATGTTTCTTGAGCATCGAATCAGCATATTAGAATGATTTCTGAAGGATCATGTGACTGAAGGATAGAGTAACGATGCTAAAAATTCTATAATTCTATTCTAATACAAATTATAGGCCTGGTTTCACAGACAGGGCTTATATAAGCCAGGATTAGGCCTTAGTTCAATTATGGCATCTAAGTAGCTTTTATAAACATGCCTTAGAAAAAACAATGGCACTGACATTATATGCCAGTGCAAGTTGCTTTCAGTTAAAACAGCTCAAACATGCATTTTAGTCTGAGACTAGCTTAACCGCGCGTTCACACCGCTGCCGGCGAGAGCGTCAAAGTGGCCGCAAGCCATTTATTTTCAACGAGGGCGGCGAGGAGAAATTGAAGTCAGGTCAACTTTATGGTAATGAGCTATGACGCGGTTCGGCGGCAACCAATCGGAATTTAGAAGTGCTCCGTTTGAGAGGATTCCAGGGAACGCAGTCCTGTAAACTTTGGTTCCGACCACATTAGTTCCCAAGCAAAATAGAGGAGAGGATGATCATTTGAATTTGAAAAGAAGTCGCGCAACACTATTTATAGGCAAGATTTTCGCGCTAGAACGCATGTTTTTCAGCGGGAATGCAAATTAGATTAGCACTTAACAATAAACACAAAAGCCACACCACACAAATGGCTTTTAATTGGTTTATTTAGTTAGCAAACATGTCACTATAATTAAGTTCTTTCCATCGATCAATTTATTACTTTCACATTTAAAAGATTCCATGAGGTTAACTTATACCCTATGGTCAGTCTGCAAAAATAACGATCGACATGCTTGTTTGCTTTGCGGCCCCTTTAAATACAGTTTTAAAAAAGTTCAAGCATTCGATCTACGTCAGAGCGTCCACGTATCTTTCCACGGCGTCGTTGGCAGGGCGGCGAGAGCGAATTTTATGTGCTAAGATTTGTGTGATAAAATCACATAACTCTGCAAAGTTATATCCAGTATTTAACCCCTGTTAAACTCAATAACCATGTAAATCTGGTAAACAGTAACTTTTATCTTAATTAAAACATGAACTTTGCATTTCAGCTGCCCATAGATCAGGGCGGTGGGGAAGGAAAAGCCATGTACATCGACACTGAAGGAACCTTTCGTCCCGAGAGACTGCTGGCTGTAGCGGAGAGGTCAGAGCCGCTTTCCAAACACTCATGAATCTAATATGTGCAAAACATTGAAGTGTGTGTTTGGTTCTGTCAGGTACGGGCTGGTGGGCAGTGACGTGCTGGATAATGTGGCGTACGCGAGGGCCTTCAACACAGACCATCAGACGCAGCTGCTGTTTCAGGCCTCCGCTATGATGACGGAGTCCAGGTAACGCACACATCCAGCCAGAAACTGACTCCAGACTGCTTCCATCCGCTCGCCGCGCTGAAATATTCTCAATCTCTCTTCAGATACGCTCTGCTGATCGTAGACAGCGCGACTGCACTTTACAGGACAGATTACTCTGGACGAGGAGAGCTCTCCGCCCGCCAGGGGCATCTGGGACGCTTTCTGCGCATGCTGCTCCGTCTCGCCGATGAGGTAACGCAGCTCTTCAGAAATTGCAGAATCTGTAAGAGGATTTTTGTCATAATTCTTTCTTTTTTTAAATCGCTTTTATAATAATTTCTTGTGTATCTTTTATAATGTTTTACCTTATAAACCTTATTTTTAAATATTTTTTTAATTTAGTAATACCCTGTAGAAGCTGTATAACATGCAGCAGTGTTTCCCCTACCATTGTTTTGGGGGGGCGGCCCGCTTTTACAATTAAAAGTTCTATTTGTTAACAGTAGTTAGCCTAATGCACTGGGAAGTAATATGAACAAACAACGAACAGCTGTATTTTTATTAACAAAGAATAATAAATACAGTAACAAATGTATTGCTCATCATGGTTCATTTATATTTTACTGTCTTTTCTCTCCTTTGCCAATCCTATGATAATTATATATACAGTATAGTGTTCATCCAGAACAACATGTAACTGTAACCACACCCTAGCAACCGTTTAAAGCTACCTAGCAACCATATTGCAACATATAGAAGCCATATTGCAGCTCCACAACATCGGTAAGACATTGTTGTTGGGTCGTATGCAATCATGTACAACATTGTAGCAAGTGTACATGCTACAATGTTGTACATGCTACAATGTTGTACCCCCCCCCCCCCCCCCCAGGAACACTGTCACCTTTTTTACTCTGATGAGTTTGCAGGTCTGAGTATAATCCACAAGATGCGCCAAGCGTGTTATTTTAGTATTATTATAGTACTATTAGGTAGGGCTGGGCGATATGGCCAAAGAATCAAATCTCGGTATTTTTTGGTTAAATGGCGATATACGATATATATCTCGGTACTTTCTACGTTTTTCTATTTGGATAAAGAAAATCTGTATTTATTAAAAAAATATATATATTTCACATCCTGCTCAATGATTTCCAAACAAATGGTGATATTGAAGGATATGGAAACAAATATAGTGAATGTAATGTAGGCTATACAATATATTATGTGCAAAAAGGTGGTTAAAATCACATTACATTGTAACATTACAAACTAAAAACAAATATAATTCTTTTGTTTTTAAAATGACTTAAGGCTAAACTAAAAATGAAAATAAAAACAAAAGCACAAACTAATTATATTAGCCTGCATTTGATTACCCCATTATAATGCTCACTTTCATAAAAATATACTTGTAGGTTTAAAATTCCATATATGGCACATTTATTGTCTCCAACAACAAATATTTTAGCAATAGCCTATGTATATTTTAGTCAGAATTGTCAGCTTGAATTTTAGCGGAGATTCACTTGCAGAAGCTCGTCCTCTCCTGACAGTGAAATGGACATATTTGTTTGACTTTCTAACATTTACAGATGGAGAATATACCTGTGAAATGTAAGTTAAGCACTGAGGAAAGCACCACGTCTCAAACACATTAAACAGCGCAAGTATTTATCTGTCAGTCAGCAACAGTCTCTGTCAGAGCATCTGACAGGGCAAGCTGCTTTAAACTTGTTAACTATATCTTACCAGTTATTTTAAAGCGCTTAATATAAGCTTGTGTCATGTTTAGGACAAATTGTAGGCTACCATGTACTTTCACTGCAGGAGCTCACACTGCGACCTCCGCTATTTTTCAGATGTGCTCGTATCAAACTACTGTATCGATATAAACGGTATTGCCTCATTCCATATCGTGGGGATAAAAAATATCGATATATTGTACAAACTCGATATACCGCCCAGCCCTACTATTAGTTTTTTTTTTGTATTTTGAATGTTTTATTTAAAATTTTAGTTAATGTTAGTAATTTATTTGTTTTTGCATTATTAGTTTTTTTTTTTAGTAACACTTAAAGAATTTATGTATAATTCATTATAATGGTATTCATAATGTACATTATAATGCATTATATCTCTCATTCATATCTCTCTAACCAAATGCATTATATTTGCAAATTCCTTGTTACATCTGAAATTGGCTTTAAAGTACTTGTAAAGGCAATTCTAAAAAAAAAAATCTAAACCCATTAGAAATGTATTGCTAAAACATATTACAAAGACTGTGAAGTACTGAATTGTGGAGTTAGATCGTTAAACAGTTTTTCACCATTGCTATTTTCCGGATTTTTGGGGCGGGGCTAAAACGGGGCTCGATGACGCACTGGAGCCCCTGAGCTCCTGGACACGCTCCTACTTGATAACGCACTGAGGCTGGCCACTTCCCTAACAATAGAGCACATTCGCATCAGTTTGCCGCTCAATCGCAAGTTACTGTCTATCAGTACTATTAGTTACTACAGCCTACAGTTTGCTAGCTAGCTATGCCTTTGACACGGAAATCCGTAGGCTACCTCCTGGATGCGATCATGTACAAAACAGATCGGTGTCTTTATTTAAATTTCCTAAAAAAAACGATCACATCAAGAAGAAGTGGATTCATTTATTTGAAGAGCCAACCTTGATGGAGAGCTGAGGATCACCGCCAACACCCGCCTCTGTAGCGATCATTTTACACGGGATAGTTTTATAAACTTTCGTCGGAGACAACTGGGATTCACTGATAATCCGCTGTTACTGGTGAATGGGGCCTTCATCTCCCCGTCCCGAAAGCAGTATCACCTAACAGCGTCGGCTGCTTTCCCGCGAGTGGGCGTGGTTTCAGCGCAGCCAGCGGACACGCCCCCAGCGTTTGAGAGCAGAGAATACTGCTAATTTTTTCAAGATTTGGATAGCTTATTTTATGTACTTGCCGGCTTTTTTTTATCATTCAAATTTGGCTGGGTGGCTAATAACACATTTGTCTGTGGTGTGACAAACTCAGAACACATACTTAATTTTGAATTTACGGGGACTTTAAGTACAGTTACCATTTTTTTTTTGTCTATCATTTTTATTTCAGTTTGTTTATTTTCATACATGAAGTTAAAAAAAGATGTTGAGGAATGTTACCTTGGCAACTAGATAAAAAAAATACAAAATTAAGAATGAAAAATAATTTTCGGTTTGTTAACAAACTTATTTTTAATGTTTCTAATTTTAGTTAACTATAACTTTGACAATAATTAATATATTATATTATATATATATATATATATATATATATATATATATATATATATATATATAAAACTGATTTTAGGTGGTGTCCTGTATTCATTGGCTGCTCCTATATTTGAACTGTCCAATAGCATTTTTTTACTTTTCAATTGGATATTGAAAAGTAATTTTTAAATGCTTTATAAAAATCCAGTTTAAATGTTGCATTAAAAAACATTTATGAATGTATTACATTTTACATATTTTTTTGGACATAAATAACCAGGTTTAATATCTTATTTTTTACATGTTTTATTTATTTACATTTCAACTATGCTTTTAAACATTAAACTGTTTAAATAAGTTTTACATGTTTTCAGTTTGAACAGTGTTTTATCTATTTGCATTTTTAAAAAATAAATTAACAATTTAAAAAAAATTAAGTTTCACAGCTAGTCCTTCATTACATTTAGTCATTTAGCAGACGCTTTTATCCAAAGCGACTTACAACTGAGGACTAAACCAAGCGAGTCATCGTGAAGAGGCAAAAGCAACGCAAGAAGTGCTCAAAATACAAAGTTCAGACATAGCTCGGAGTAGCATAAGCCAGGCAAGCGAGGATTTAGAGGAAAGGATTTTTTTTTTATTTTTTATGTTAAGTGCTCCCGGAAGAGATGAGTTTTCAGTTGTCTTTTGTCCTTCACTAGTGTCTTGTATATGACGTGAGCTCATGGATATGTGTGTGTTGTGTCTCGTATGTAGTTTGGCGTGGCCGTTGTCATCACTAACCAGGTGGTAGCACAGGTGGACGGAGCGGCCATGTTTTCTGCAGATCCCAAGAAGCCGATTGGAGGAAACATTCTGGCACACGCATCGACTACTCGGTAAAACTTAGCAGTGGATGGTGTCGATTGATGCTCACTTGCTCTATAGATTAATAATGTCTGTGTCTCTCGTGTAGATTATACCTGCGGAAGGGTCGAGGTGAGACGAGGATATGTAAGATCTACGACTCCCCATGTTTGCCCGAGTCGGAGGCCATGTTTGCCATTAATGCTGATGGAGTGGGAGATGCCAAAGACTAAAACTTGCTTAGATCAGAGAAACCTGCACTGCTGTGAGCCATACGAGACCATCAGCAGGAGAAAAGACTCCTTTAAAATGTGTTTAGTCTGGAATTATACTTTGGAAAAAGAATGAACCCTTGAAGAGTGAAATTCATGGTTTATTTACATGTGTGCAGATTGATGAGCTGGTGTAATTATTTGCTCTTTATTGTGACGTCAACCTCTTTATTTGTTATTTACAGCTTTTGTTATATTTGTGTGTTTTGTCTGGACTGAATCTTTTTCTTGTACATAAAACTACTCATAAAGCGTTTTATCTGTTAAACTAATAAGTGTGTTTGTTTGAATGTATGTGCCAAAAGAGGATTGAACCATTAAAATAGAGAGGGGGGGGCGGGGACAGCAAAATACTGAGAGACAATTGTGGAATTTTATTGTCATATTTCAGGAATTCACTTCATTTCAAACGTAATCGATTAGACGGTTAAATACTTAATTTCACAGCATGGTTAAATGTAAAAAAAAAACTAGGAATGATATGAATTACCTTCATCTTTTTTTTAAAAGGAATGAAATGCAAGTGTTTTATGTAGGAAGGAGATATGTGAATAATAGTAAATAATTTTTATATATAATATTGAGGGGTTTTTTCCAGATTACTGGAGGGAAATTATCCATTTTAATAACACACATCCATTGTAGACATTAAATAAATAAAATAGAGCACATATTTGGTGAAATGTAAAAAAAAAAAAAAAAATTAGATCACAGTTTTCATTAGACCCCACCCTAATGATCGATACTGCTTTTAGATAGGTCAGCAGTGCTGTCAATCAAAGCCTTCAGCTCCTCCTGTAGAGCGGCACTGTCAGAATCCTGAAGAAACAGAACAATCAATCTGGGAACATTAAAACTACAACAAATGTCACATGCTGCCAATCCTAGTGAAACTATTAATTCCTGGTATTAAGATGCGTTTTGGTCGATCAGATCACAAGTGGACGACACTAAATAACAGGTGTAAAAGGGGTCTAAAACATTTTGAGCTCGTCCACTTTTGACCACTTCCAGAGGTATTTGAAAATGCATCCGGATTGCTTTTGTAGTGTAAACACTCGTGTGATCGAATGTGTTCAAACAGCCACAAAAGACCGTCTGCTCTCCGTCTACTGACCTAATGCGTAAACATTATGAGAAGTGCTCTAGCCAGATGGGTTTAAACTTTGTCGGCTGGAGACCCAAGTTTGGTTTGAAGATGAAAAACGTACCAAGCTCAATGTTCTCTCACCACTCCTGATTTCTCACACACACTCACAGCGTTCGGCTGATCTGGTGAATGTCAGAGCAGAAACTAAAGCTGATTCTCTCCGTGTGTTTTTCTGTTTTCTCCAGTCGTGTTCATATGTAAATTGCGTGAGCTTATTTTAGATTAGATCGAAAGATCTGAAAAAACCCAAAGATTTACCCGCTCATAGACCCTCCCCTCGAATAAATCAGGACAGAAGTGTTTAAAAGTGGACAAAAGAGACGGATTAAAACACCAGGTGTAAACGGGTATGTCTTATGGCAAGCCGTTTTAGCTTAAATTGTACCCAGCCTTACTTGTTGTAATTTCTTTTTAACTAGTAAAAATTTAATTAGAGAACTTTACAATTCAATTCGTACTAGTAGCAATTACAATTAGAGAGCTCTCTAATTCAATTCTTACTAGTAACAATTGCGATTAGAGAGCTCTCTAATTCGATTCTTACTAGTATGAATATAATTGCAGAGCTCTTTAATTGAATTAAAGAGCTCTGCAATTGCATTCTTACTAGTAAGAATTAAATTAGAGAGCTCTCTAAATCAGTTTTTACTAGTAAGAATTACATTAGGAGAGCTCTTTAATGCAATTATTACTAGTAAAAACTGATTTAGAGAGCTCTCTAATTCAGTTCTTACTAGTAAGAATGCAATTGCAGAGCTCTTTAATTCAATTAGAGAGCTCTTTAATGCAATTCTTACTAGTAGGAATTCAATTAGAGAGCTCTACAATTCAATTCTTACTAGTAGCAATTACAATTAGAGAGCTCTCTAATTCAATTCTTACTAGTGAAAATACAATTAGAGAGCTCTCTAATTCAGTTATTACTAGTAACAATTACAATTGCAGAGCTCTCTAATTCAATTCTTACTAGTAACAATTCCAATTAGAGAGCTCTACAAATGAATTCTTACTAGTCATATGTCTCCATTGACTTCCATTCATTTTTAATTACAGAGCTCTTTAATTGAATTGTTACTAGTAAGAATTACCATTAGAGAGCTCTCTAATTCAATTGTTACTAGTAACAATTTAATTGTAGAGCTCTCTAATTGAATTGTTACTAGTAACAATTACAATTAAAGAGCTCTGTAATTGAATTATAGAGCTCTCTAATTGCATTCTTACTAGTAACAATTCAATTAGAGAGCTCTCTAATGCAATTGTTACTAGTAAGAATTACAATTAGAGAGCTCTCTAATTCAATTCTTACTAGTAACAACTCAATTGCAGAGCTCTTTAATTCAATTAGAGAGCTCTCTATTTCAATTGTTACTAGTAAGAATGCAATTGTAGAGCTCTCTAATTGAATTATTACTAGTAAGAATTCCAATTAGAGAGCTCTCTATTCCAATTATTACTAGTAACAATTAAAATTAGAGAGCTCTCTAATTCAGTTGTTACTAGTAAGAATGCAATTGCAGAGCTCTCTAATTCAATTACAGAGCTCTCCAATTATACATATCTTTAATTCGTTTTTTTACTAGTAAAAATTCAATTAGAGAGCTCTGTAATTGCATTCTTACTAGTAAGAATTGAATTAGAGAGCTCTCTAATTGTAATTGTTACTAGTAATAATTGGATTAGAGAGCTCTCTAATTGTAATTCTTACTAGTAATAATTGAATTAGAGAGCTCTGCAATTGCATTCTTACTAGTAAGAATTGAATTAGAGAGCTCTCTAATTGTAATTGTTACTAGTAAGAATTGAATTAGAGAGCTCTCTAATTGTAATTGTTACTAGTAAGAATTGGATTAGAGAGCTCTCTAATTGTAATTCTTACTAGTAATAATTGAATTAGAGAGCTCTCTAGTTGTAATTCTTACTAGTAACAATTCAATTGTAGAGCTCTCTAATTAAAAATGAATGGAAGTCAATGGAGACATATGACTAGTCAAAATTCATTTGTAGAGCTCTCTAATTGCAATTGTTACTAGTAAGAATTGAATTAGAGAGCTCTGTAATTGTTATTCTTACTAGTAATAATTGAATTAGAGAGCTCTCTAATTGTAATTGTTACTAGTAATAATTGAATTAGAGAGCTCTCTAATTGTAATTGTTACTAGTAATAATCGAATTAGAGAGCTCTCTAATTGTAATTGTTACTAGTAATAATTGAATTGTAGAGTTCTCTAATTGAATTATTACTAGTAAAAATGTAATTACGACGAGTAAGGCTGGGTACAATTAAAGCTAAAACGGCTTGCCATATATGTCTCCCTCGTCTACTTTGTGATCCGATCTTAATACCAGGTGTAAACGGCCTGAGAGTACGAATGCACTTCACCTCATTTGCTCCTGCTGGTGTGCTCAGAGATAACTGGACCCAATTCCTGGCCTCTGACACGTTTCCGAGCTCCTTATGACACTGCAAACAAAAGGATATAAATGCATCTTATTCCAATAAGAAATCATTTTTAAAGCATGCAGGTCTGGAATGACATGAGTGTATCTCAGTGACACAATTGTCATTTTCAGATGAACTGTCCCTTTAAGAGAATGACATGTCTTGAAGATTAAACCCAATATGTGTTGTGTAATGTGTAGACAGTACAGTTACCTTGGCGATATAAAGCCGGACTGTTTTAGAGAATCCAGGATTTAACTCTTCCGCCTAGAGATCGGACAATCAGAAACACCAGAGCATGTTTGATGAAGCTGTAAATCTCAGATCCATATCATTTCATAATACTGATCAAAGACTAGCAACCAATCGATACCTTGAGGAAGTTCTCCAAAGCTTCATTCAGTGAGGATGTAGGAGGAGTTTCATAAAGTGTGGCGGCAGCTTTCCTCTCCAGCCAACCCAGAGAGCTCACCTACAACACACACACAGACCGCATGAGGGTTTGGCACAGTCGTCTGAAAGTGGTTAACATTCTCTTACAGTGGGTTTACATGCATCCAAGGTCAAAATGGTTTCTAAAATGGTTCGATCAAGGATTCAGTCTCTCTAAACCCTCCTCTGCTCTGATTGGTTAGACCACCCACTCTGTTGTGATTGGTCGACCGCTTACAGTGCGTGACAGAAACCAAATGCCCATTACCATATCTGAATTTCAGCACCAGATCTTCCTCAACACTTGTAAACACAGTGATATGAACAGTAACGAGGGCGTCGTTGTTCGTGGGCAGCCATTAAAGACCGTAGGCGGGCATTATGCAAATTTGTTACAAATCTACATAGGTTCAAGCTGGAAATAAGACTGGAATTACTGACGACTCGTTTCAGGCAGTTTACAATCAGTTCTTTCTTTTGGGAGACAATAACTTTTATCTTTGAATGTTTGCAGACCTTTTACGTTCACAAACTGCTATGTTACACACTAAATGAAAGGTAATATCTGAAAAAGCGCAATGGGGCATGTTAATTATTGCTGAGATTGTTGGCATTGTTTCCTCAGTCGGAACTGACCTCTAAACACCAGCGGCCGAGCAGGTAGAAACAGGTCGGATCATCGTCACGCAGAGCCAAAGCTCGATCCAAATGCTCCTGTCAGAACATCCAGGAACAAACACAGTCATTAAACACACGCCTGAAGTCAATGAAGGAAGACACTCGGAGGAGAGCATCACTGGCTCACCTTCAGAACGCGGCCGCTTTTCAGTTTCCCGTGAATGCTCTCGTACTGTGAAGACAAGCGCGCGAGGACGGCAAACCTGACAGAGAGCGCCGATGTATTATGTATTATGAACTACAGGCATTATAAATCATCTCATATGGCAGAGGTATGAGTGTGTTTTTACCACAGAATTATTTTTTTTATAAAAAGGTAATAACTTTTTATCTCACAATTCCAAGTATATTTCTCACAATCTTAACTTTTTTTCTGGCAATTACGAGTTCATATCTTACAATTCTGACATTGTTGTCTTACAATTAGGAGTTCATATCTCGCAATTCTGACTTTTTTCTTACAATTGCAAGGTTATATCACAATTTTGACTTTTTTCTCGCAATTCCGAGTTTATAACACATAATTCTGACTTTTTTCTAACAATTAGTTTACATTCTCACAATTTTGACTTTTTTCTTACAATTAGGAGTTTATATCTCATAATTTTGACTTTTTTTTCTAACAATTAGGAGTTTATATCTCATAATTCTGACTTTTTTCTAACAATTAGGAGTTTATATCTCATAATTCTGAATTTTTTCTAACAATTAGGAGTTTATATCTCATAATTCTGACTTTTTTCTAACAATTAGTTTACATTCTCACAATTTTGACTTTTTTCTAACAATTAGTTTACATTCTCACAATTTTGACTTTTTTCTAACAATTGGGAGTTTATATCTCATAATTCTGACTTTTTTCTAACAATTAGGAGTTTATATCTCATAATTCTGACTTTTTTCTAACAATTGGGAGTTTATATATCATAATTCTGACTTTTTTCTAACAATTAGGAGTTTATATCTCATAATTCTGACTTTTTTCTAACAATTAGGAGTTTATATCTCATAATTCTGACTTTTTTCTAACAATTAGGAGTTTATATCTCATAATTCTGACTTTTTTCTAACAATTAGGAGTTTATATCTCATAATTCTGACTTTTTTCTAACAATTAGGAGTTTATATCTCATAATTCTGACTTTTTTCTAACAATTAGTTTACATTCTCACAATTTTGACTTTTTTCTAACAATTAGTTTACATTCTCACAATTTTGACTTTTTTCTAACAATTGGGAGTTTATATCTCATAATTCTGACTTTTTTCTAACAATTAGGAGTTTATATCTCATAATTCTGACTTTTTTCTAACAATTGGGAGTTTATATATCATAATTCTGACTTTTTTCTAACAATTAGGAGTTTATATCTCATAATTCTGACTTTTTTCTAACAATTAGGAGTTTATATCTCATAATTCTGACTTTTTTCTAACAATTGGGAGTTTACATTCTCATAATTTTGACTTTTTCTTACAATTGGGAGTTTATATCTCACAATTCTGACTTTTTTCTAACAATTAGGAGTTTATATCTCATAATTCTGACTTTTTTCTAACAATTAGGAGTTTATATCTCATAATTCTGACTTTTTTCTAACAATTAGGAGTTTACATTCTCACAATTTTGACTTTTTCTTACAATTGGGAGTTTATATCTCACAATTTTGACTTTTTTCTCGCAATTCCGAGTTTATATCTCATAATTCTGACTTTTTTCTAACAATTAGGAGTTTATATCTCATAATTCTGACTTTTTTCTAACAATTAGGAGTTTATATCTCATAATTCTGACTTTTTTCTAACAATTAGGAGTTTACATTCTCACAATTTTGACTTTTTCTTACAATTTGGAGTTTATATCTCACAATTTTGACTTTTTTCTCGCAATTCCGAGTTTATATCTCATAATTCTGACTTTTTTTCTAACAATTAGGAGTTTACATTCTCACAATTCTGACTTTTTTCTCTTAATTACAAGTTTATATTTCACAACTTTTGACTTTTTTCTCACAGTAGTCAGTTTATATCTCACAATTCTAAGTTTATATATAAACTTACTACTATGAGAAAAAAAAAGTCTGAATTGTGAGATATAAACTTGTAATTAAGAGAAAAAAGTCAGAATTGTGAAAATGTAAACTCGTAATTGTGAGAAAAAAGTCTGAATTGTGAGATATAAACTCGGGATATAATCATTATATAAACTACATTTTTACATTTTTTTTTATTCTGTGGCAGAAACAAGCTTCCATAGAAGAAAGTGTGTTGTTTTCATACCACTTGTGACAATCTGCACTCAGTCCATTCCTCGTCAGCGCTGCCTCGGCTTCATAATGACCTTAAGAGTCAAAAGGTCAAAGGTCAGTGCATTTACAGTACATTATAAGCTGCAATCCAATTCATAGGGTCCCTAGAGAGTGTGTAATGCTTCCTAAATTAGGATCCTCAGCAGGGGATGTTTTCTAAGCATTTGCAGTGACTTTCTCACAAAGCATGATGTTCGGAAGTGTAGTCCACTTCCTAGTGTGTGACTGGAACGAAATGTCATGTGATATGTCCTCACCTTGCTCTGCGTAGTTTCTCTTTTCTTCTCTGTTGCCTGTCGTCTCACACATGTCGCTGTAGGCACGAGCCAGTCGCCACGTAAACTCCATGTTATCGGCATACTGACACACATGCACAGAGAAACACTATTTTTATTACAATTGATATGATTCAGCTTTATTTTGATTGTTTTATCATTTCATACAATCTTTTGTGAAATATTTAATTTGAACAGTGTAATTATGCTATCTTTTTTTATTAATATATACTTGCCACTTGCTTTGAATTTTTTACTATAAAATATTTGAAGATTAAGATTATAAGATTTTTTTCTTTTTGAAAGAAGTCTCTTCTGCTCACCAAGACTGCATTTATTTGATCAAAAATACAGTAAACCTGTAATATTGTGAAATATTATTACTATTTAAAATAACTGTTTTCTATTTAAATGTATTGTAAAATGTAATGCAACATCCTGTGATGCAAAGCATCATTACTCCAGTCTTCAGTGTCACATGATCCTTCAGAAATCATTCTTATGTGCTGATTTGCTGCTCAAGAAACATCTCTTATGTGTTTTAATGTGGTTATCATGAAACATATGCTCTCTAGACATCAGTCACTCACCAGTGGTCTGTTCTCCGTCAGCAGCTTGAAGCCCTCTGCTTTTTTCCCAGAGTCCCCTGCGTGTAGCAGATCGCACTGGGCGAGCAGGAGGGAGAGTTCAGGGCTGGGACTGTCCGTTAAAGTGTCCACCATTAACCCGGCATCTTCATCATCCTCTTCCTCAAGCTGCGAATCGTCCTGTTGAAGCGTGAGCACCGTGGCACAGCTCTGCTCTTCCTCCTCATCCGAGTCTCTGCCGTCATCCTCACCATCTTTATCCGTCTCTCTGTCCGTGTAGTCGGACTCAACGTTGGAATATGCCGTGGAGTATCTGTGGAAGAGTCGAGTCAAGTCAAGTCACCTTCATTTATATAGAGCTTTTAACAATATAGATTGTTTCAAAGCAGCTTTACAGTAAAATTACAGTAACAGAGATTGTTTTGGCTTTACAGCAGCTCTAGAATAAAGTTACTGTCCTGCTAAAGTTAGTTTTGATTGATTCACTTCCGTTGAAAAGATCATTAGTTACTAACTTAACTAACACGACACCGTTCTATCAGAACTCTCTCCTGTCTCATGAAAGCACGAAGAGCTCAATTGCCGAAATGAACACAACTTCGAGAGCTACACAGCGTCCTGTATGTACAAACGTCAAGTGTGACACAGCAGCTCTGTGACACGGCGACATACCCGACTTCACTGTCGTCATATTGACTGGCGGCCCCGGCACTGGCGGTGAAATAAATGGAGCTGGAGCTCACAGATTCAGAGCGTTCCCTCGGCATGAGCGTCCGCCGACGCCGCGATCTCTGACTCTCCTCCACAGTCTTCCTGAAAAGAGAGAGACTCAAATGAGACAAGTGAGAGTCAGAAGAAAGAAGAGAGAGAAAAAGATGAGAGAATGGAGACAAGAGAGTCTGACGAGACAGGAGAGATACTCAGATGAGACAAGTCAAAGTCAGAAGAAACAATAGAGAGAATAAGTTGAGAAAAGTAGAAATCAAATGAGACAAGAGAGAGTCAGATGAGACAGTCGGGAGACTCATCTGAGACGAGAGAAGGTCAGAAGAAACAATAGAGAGAATCAGAGGAGAGGAGAGAAAGTCGGCTAAGACAATGGAGACTCAAATGTGTCAGAAGAGTCTGATGAGACAGACGGGAGACTTAGATGAGACGTGAAAGTCGGAGGAAAAAAGAGAGAGAATGAGACTAGAGGACAGAGAGTCAGCTAAGACAATGGAGATTCAAATGAGAGTCAGATGAGACCGGCGGGAGACTTAGATGAGACGTGAAAGTCGGAGGAAAAAAGAGAGAGAATGAGAGAAGAGGTGAGAAAGTCAGATGAGACAATGGAGACTTAAATGAGATGTGTCAGGTGAGACAGGAGGGAGACTCAGATGAGACAAGTGAAAGTCAGAAGAAACAATAGAGAGAATGAGAGGAGAAGAGAGGAAAGAGCTTAAATGGAGACTCATATGAGACAAAAAGAGACTCAGATGAGACAAGTGAAAATCAGATGAGACAAAAGAGAGAATGAGACGACTCAGATGAGACAGGATGGAGACTCAAATGAGATGAGGTGACATATGTCATGTGGGATAATGATAAAGAGGATCAGATGAGAAGAAACACTGATCACACACTTCACATCTTCAGCGATGGTGGTGGTGATGTCCTTCAGACCCTCACGCAGCTCTGCGATCTCATTCTTCAGACTGGACACACTCTTCATCACCTCATCCAGAGTCTTCCTCAGTTCCACATGCTGCTCAGGAGACAAACCCCTCACTGCTGCAGAAAGAGCCGCAGAGTCCACTGAACACACACACACACACACACACACACAGAGAGAGCAGCTCATCAGTGTCATATACATGAGTACAGTGTGCCAGTCTGCCAGATCATATTTATCGTGTGATATACAATATTTTGAGAGAAACAGAGAGAACACAATGATGATGATGATTTTTATTTATTTATTTTTATTATTGAATGCCAGTTACATACAAATAATAAACATGACAATAATCCAACATATAGTGTAAAAATATTAAACAAATATTGACTACAACAAATAGGAAAATAAAATAAACAGTGTAATTTATAAAATATTAATACAAGTAAAAAGAAAAAGAAAATAATATAAACAGAAAAAATAACAGGTATGAGATCTTAATATAAATAGCATAAAAGCTTCACATAGAGACCTAGTGCGTTTTGCTTAACTATTTTTCAACCCAAGTAGTACCTACCGGTAAATATAATTTTTCATATCTATCTGAAATAACAAAAAGTTGGCTTTTCCTTTAACCCATTTTTGTTTTTCCTTTAGCCCATTTTTGTTAATGCATATGGTATTTCCCCAATAAATGATGATGATGATGATGATGTATATGGTGTTTTGGTCCATACCTGCGTCATTCTGCGACCCGGGGCTCGTGTTTTGCAGCAAAAGGTGTCTGTTTCTCCGCCTGAGAGCCTCTTTAATGATCAATAATGCGATCAGGCCGGTGCTGAGAGTCACACTGACGCCGAGACCGATCAGTGTGCTCCTACCGAACCAGCTCATCGTGTCCTGTCCGTAAAATCCCCCTGAATCCCCCTGTATCAGTACATCTGCGTTTCTCTCGCGCGGATATAACTCGCTGTCACTTTATTCATACAGGATATAACGTTAAGTTAGAGATATAAAAACGGCTCCGGCTCATCTTCTCACTCTCGATTATTTAATGTATGCCTAAATATCTGAACCGCATCAAACTTACGACTTTTGACAGCTGAAGACATGCGTATGTGTGTGTGAGAGAGAGAGAGAGAGAGAGAGAGAGAGAGAGAGAGAGAGAGAGAGAGAGAGTATGTGGGCGCATTAGCGCAAACTGGCGGATAGGAGGAGTGACCATAGACTGTAAAAAAATAGGAAGTGACGCTAAAATTGTTTTACATTTTACAAACTTGTACATATTTCTTTATATAACAATAACATTATACAAAACCATAGATATTGAAAAAGAAAACAGAAAATAAAGTGAAAAATAACAAAAATTCAGAAAGAAATAAAAAATACACAAAACAAAAATTAAAATCTAGTCTAATCTGTTTAGAAAAAAGTTTGTACCATTTGGTCTATTAATCAAAATGTGTAATAAAGTAAAACAAAAACACTAAATATAATAATAACAATAATTGTAATTATTATAATATTACAATTATAATTTTACATGATTATAATTTTAGCAGTAGCATTATTTATATAAAAAGGGGGTGATTCAAAAAAAGTGTCCAAAAACACATTAAAAAAAATCACTCACAAATTTGTTCATATTATAATTTTTTTTAAATCCTAAAATTAAAAAAAGATTATTCTGTCGAGCTGAAAGGGCTGCGCATGCGCAGTATGAATAGACAAGCCGGACGCGAGGCCTAGCAACAGCAAAACTCTTCCTCTTTCTTATTTCTCTATGTTCTATTAGTTTCAATAATATATTAATCCGAGGAAAAGCAACACACCAAATAAATATGGAGATCGGAACGGAGATTAGCAAGAAAATAAGGGTAAACACTTTACAACGCGTTGAATTCTGCGCTGTTTAGCGTGCTAGCTTACCTTCATAACAGTTGTTTCAATGTATGTGCTGTTGAGTGCGTGTCAACGTTATTGCTCGTTTTTGTCTTTTATCACCGTTTCACTTTTATTGAGCGTGTTTTGAATGTTTTCTGTATTTTAAAATAGAGTAAAGAGTTTGTTCGGTTGTGTATTTTGATAACATATCTTCACTAAGAACCATAGTGTTATTTGAAGGACGTTGGGAATAGCATGTAATAACGATTTTTAATGAGCCTATTTTACCATGATAAATTTTAAAGTGTTATGGTATTGTAATGTGATGGCGTCACTTGTACAATAGCACTACCACAGTGCTTTGTCAATGTTAGTTTGGTAGTTATTGTTTGTCTCTTTAATACTCATGTATCAGTGCAGACAAAGTTCTATATTTAATCATTTTCTCTTAATGTTTTTCAGGCCGCAATCAAAGGAAAGTTGCAGGAGCTCGGCGCTTATGTGGGTAAGAAGTCCAGATCAACAGGATCTAGTTTTGATCAACTGTATTGTGTTTTCATTAGTTATTATTTGTAGTGTTTGCTCCAGCAAATTGGAAAATCTTCAGTAAACAGGAGGTTCAGTAAGTTTTCTAGAGAATCAGATTGAAATGCCACTTACAGACACTTACATTTTTACTCCTGCACCTTGACTGCCATGTCAGAAACTTTATATTTGTATTGCAAAGAGACATCTGCAATGTCAAATTACAAAAGAGTAATTAAACAAGCAAAATGAGTAGGATTAAGTAAAATAACAGTGCTGACTAAACTAAGAAAGTCTTTAAATAAATAAATGAGTCTAATAAATTAAACAAATTAGTTGTGATCATCATCATCATCCAGGGTTAGATTAGCAGTACATTTTTCCATCCTCATGCATGTGTAAATTATGTTGTATTATAACTGTATTAAACTGTTTAATATGATAGTTCACTGGATTAATCACTTTACCGTTTGTCTCTGTCAGACGAGGAGCTTCCGGATTACATCATGGTCATGGTGGCCAATAAGAAGAACCCGCAGCAAATGGCGGACGATCTGTCCTTGTTTCTAGGAAATAATACCATCAAGTTCACTGTATGGTAGGTGAAAGTCTCCCTCTCTAGATTGTGATGTTTGGTGTCTCTAAGACTTTTATTTTTGTCTCTTCTGCTCACCAAAACTGATCAAAAATACAATAAAACAGTAATATTGTGAAATATTATTACAATTTAAAATAATTGTTTTGTATTTGAATATATTTTAAAGCATCAGCATCATTACTCCAGTCTTCCGTGTCACATGATCCTTCAGAAATCATTCTAATATGCTGATTTGATGCTCAAGAAATATTTCTGATTATTATCAATGTTGAAAACAGTTTGCTTAAACCCAGTAAAGCAAAGATTTACAAATTACAAAATTTGCGTTGTAGGTTACATGGTGTTCTGGAGAAGCTGAGATCGGTTGCAGTTGGTATGATTCATGTTGGAGATGTTGTTTACACTCACATCATGTGACTTGTTGCATCCCATAGTGCATATTTTGACTAGCTTTTTTCTTTTGCAGAGCCCACATCTGTCAGTCCACCCGTTGTGCACTCAGAGACGAGCATCCCAGCAGAAAGCAAAAGGAGGGGGGCGGAGCCTCGCACTCTCGCCGTTTCCAGCTCGCGCTCTGATAAGGTGGAGGGACGTGTCTCGAGCTCCGCACACGAGAACCGCACCAGGTATTTCATTCTCATTTGTGGATCGGCAAATCACTGTGAATTTGACTTGGGGCTTCAAGATATGTCAAAATAAAATTGATGTCGGGACATGGCTTGGTGCGATTGTCAAATTACACAGCCTGAGATTTAATTACATGTTTTATGCACTTCCGGTTTCAAACTGCATACATGGAAATTAACTAGGGCTGTCAAATGATTAATCACGATTAATCGCATCCAAAATAAAAGTTTGTGTTTACATAATATATGTGTGTTTACTGTGTATAATTATTTTGTATATAAATGCACACATGTATATATTTAAGAAAAATATGTTATTTATATATAAAATGTTTATATTTATATAAAATATACATTATAAATAGGCTACATTCAGTATATATACAGTATATACATGCAAATATTTCTTAAATACACATGCATGTGTAGGTATTTATGTATTAAAAATAATTATACACAGTACACACACATATATTATGTAAACACAAACTTTTATTTTGGATGCGATTAATCACGATTAATCGTTTGACAGCCCTAAAATTAACACATCATTCTGAAACTGGCAGGGCATATTTGTATTTGTTGGTAACCCATCAAAATAAAATCTTGATGGTTCACCATTTGAAAATGAAGAAATTTAGACGTAAATATTAGTATTGTAATTTAACAGTTATATAAAATATTTTTATTAATACAATAGTATTACAATTTATTTCTTATTTTAGATGTAGCACATTTTCGCCCTCTAGCATGTAAAAACTGCATGTATTTTGCGGAAGAACATTGTTTTGGTTGTGCTTCGGCTCTGTGTGACTGCGGATGAATATGGTTATCATGCTGCTCATCAAACATTCACTACTAGGCTTAATAGATATAACCAGTTTAGATGGAAAGGATCTCTAGCTTAAAGGGGTCATATAATGGTACATGCACTTTTACAAGTTGATTGTACTGAAATGTGTGTTGGCAGTGCCTGTACACAGCCATCATATAATGATAAAAATCCATCCAGTGGTTTTGTTTTAATCTCCATATGTTTTCCCCTGTTGAATGACAGCCGCGTTTCAACACAAACCCGCCCTCGCTCGTGAGAGCTGTCAATCATAGTCTGCGCGGACCGGCGCGGTCATTGTTGATATGCTGGAGCACTGTCTATGAGCAGAATGGCGTCTAAGCGATTGTGGTGTTCTGTTCTTGGGTGTAATAACGAACACAACAGTCATTTTAATGTTCCTAAATCCAAACCACCGAAGACGCAGTGGCTGAGTTTGTTTTCGAAGGGAATATTCCCCACGAGCAACGTCAATGCTCTCATGTTTGCGCGAATCATTTCACACATCAGACTGTTTTATAAACGAGGAGGTATAAAGCTGGTTTTGCTAAGAAGCTGCTCATGAAAAAAGATCGGTACCAGATATTCGTGTTCATGCTGAACCTCTAGAGAACAACTGAAGTGAGTGTAACGTTTTATTAAACTTTATATTAATATTTATATTAATCCTTGTAAATCGCTAGCTGCACGCTTCACAATGAATGCGTCTAAGGTTTACACTCAGGGTACATTATGGCATGTTTTCTATGTATGACGTTCTCAATATAATGCATAATCCCACGTTTATACTGAACAACGTGTTATGGTTATTGTGTTACAAACGGTGTGGGGTACGCACAGAACAGAGGGGCGGGGTGAGCAAAGCTCATGATCATTTAAAGTCATATGCACTGAAACGGCGTGCTGAAAACAGAGCTGTTTTTGACCAGGTAAAATAAGTGTTTTCTTACAATACTAATGAGAATTTTTAATTAAAGTATATTACAAACTTTTAATTTAGACCCTAAAGAATCATATTAGCTTGTACAAAAATGGCATTATATGACCCCTTTAAGATGTTACTGTAGCTTTAGCCATTAATAGACACGGTACTTCCTTGAAAATAACTTCCTGCACAGTGCAACAACAACCATAATGAAATGATCCTTCACAATAGATAATGCTTTACAGTCAACTCTGCTAGAGCTACATATGGCAATTTATCTGTTTTATAAAATACCTCTCTCACCTGTTGAGTATTAAAAACGGCATCACTGCATCTGCGCCTCAGTTTTTCTCCCAGAATTTCTTTTCAATTTATTATTATTTTCATTTGACTTGGTCATGATAACCATTTATTACAAACTCACTGTAGCAGGAGAGGCTCTTCTGAAAGACCCTCCAGACTCACATCCGCCGTCAAACCGCTGATGGAGGCATCGGCTGAAGCTGTGATTGACATCAAGCCTGACCTGGACGATGACCTCATTGGCTATGACCCCCTGGAGCAGAGCTTGACCTCGGGTCACACACAGGCTTTATACAGCCGATCGGCAGCAGAGAGGCCTCGGCCAGCGGTGGATTCTTCCAGACGGACGGCGGACGCTTACAGATCCACAGACGTCACGAGAGGTCAGGAAAGGTCAGGTTCCAGCCATGAGCGGGGCTACAGGGGCTCAGCAGAGAGCAGCAGGGTGAGTGAAGTTCGATTCATTGAAACATCAGTTCAGTCCTTCTCTGATGCTACAGCTCTTCACCTCAATGATTCTGCTGGCAGGATTTGTACCGGAAACGAAAGGCGCCCATGGCCAGTTCGGTGGTTCGGGTTCACAGAGGTCATGACCACCGCGGGCAGGAGGCTGACGATCTGGATGAGGAGGAGGATGAAGATGAGGAGGACTATGGTATGGCCAGCAAAGTGTCTCTGCCATCGAAACCTGAGCGCAAGTACGTCCCTCTTTGAAATAATGGAAAAGACATTTTTGAAATAAGGATGTTTTTGATTATTATTGCCAAGATTGATTTAGTCCTAAAAAAAAATTGGTGTTTTGTGTGTATTTCGCAGGCCTTCTCTCCCACCAGCCAAACAAGCCAACAAAAATCTTATCCTCAAAGCAATCTCAGAAGCTCAGCAATCCATCAGCAAGACTACTACATACACAGGTTCAACATTTGCATTTAATATTACAATTAATAATAAACAGAGCAATTCCAATAGGATCCTCACACCATCGGTGCTCGGGCCCTAACAGTGTTTTTAACTTAACAGTGCATTTATTAAATATTGAGTTGAAACATGACCCATGACTTAAATATTTGAGAGTCGATCTGTCTGTGTCAGTTATTATTTATATATCTTTTTTCTTATAAGCTTTTTACATATTTATAACTTGTCTTTTTTTATATTAGTATTTCAGTTTTAATTTGTATATACTTTCCATTTGTAATTTTAGTGTTATAACTTATTTCAGTTATTTGCCAAGGGAACTTTTCTCATTTTTGTTTTTAATTTAATGGGGTCCTGTTATACTTTTTTACATGTTCAACTTTCTTTAGTGTGTAATGTTGCCGTTTGATCATGAAAAAAGTTCCAAAGCACAAAGTCAGTCTAAAGGGAGTTATTCTCGATATCGGTGCGCGCTGTTTCTGAACGCGTCACAATGTTCCTCATTTAAATAATTATATCTAATATTTATATTTAATTTATTTCAGCTTTATTTCAATTAGCAGAAATGTTTTTGTTAGTTTTAGTTAGTTGTTTAGTTGTAACTTTGGTCTCTATATTCTCATGTCCAGTTCCCCAGCGGCAGACGGTCCCTGTAGCGCCACGGACACGTTCGGCCACTGACGAGATGAGTAATGCTGCAATCCGATTGGTCCAGGAGCACCTGCACGCTCTCATTCCCCAGGATACGCTGCACAGTAGTGAGTTTAATCTGTTGCTTAAAGAAATATTGTGTCGTCAAAAGAAACTAGAACTCAGACTACACATTTCTTTCTCTTGTGTGTTTTGCAGCCCAATCCAGACCTTTAGCATCTCGTCTGCAGTTGGAGCTTCCAGACGAGGACAGCCGAGAGCAGCTCAGTGAATACGGTGAGAGAGATGGCCTCATTTTGACCTCTCAATGGCAAAGTACATCTTAATTGTATTATGGATGTCATTCAGTCACATTCTCTGATGCTCAATAGTTTCATGTAGCCAGACCTTTGACTATATGGTCCGTAATATGCAGCTTACTTGATTGGAAAACCGCCCACGTAGACATGAAGAGACTATCTGAGCAACATGTAAAGCAACTAACCAGTTTGGTTTTTATTTGGTATTCAGTTATTTGAATATACACTACCATTCAAAAGGTCAAAGGTGACAGTAAAGACTTCTAAATCTTTAAAATAAATGCTGTTCTTGTGAACTTTCTATTCATCAAAGAATCCTGAATCTTTTATTTTTTATGTTTTCAACAATGATAATAAGAATTTTTTTTTTTAAAGCAGCAAATCAGCATATTAAAATGACTGCAAAACTTAAAAACTTGGGGTCACTGTCTTTTGGGTAACAATTTGTGGTTGTTTTGATTCAGAGCTGCAGGTCTTAGAGGCGGCGAGAGTCAAGGCCTTGGACTCGCGTTCATTCATCATGAGGAAACCAGAGCTGGAACAGACTCCGCCAGTCAGGAGCAGGCTTACTCCTGTCAATCAGAATGAAGACCCGCCCACCACATCCCGAATGGTGCAGGCCAGGTATGACAGACCGGTTTCAATCAAAAACAACATTCGGGTCCATGTTTTTATCCATATACAGTAGGGGTGTGAAGCGTCACTGGTCTCACAATTCAACTCGATTACGATTATCATGTCTTCGATTCGATATCACGATGCGTTGCAATATTACTACACATGGCTACATTTTCATCATTGAATACAAGCAGTCAGATATATGTACTCCCTTTTTATTTTATCTGCTCCAAGAAAGTACACTCCCTGAATGTAGTCAAACAACATTTAAGTCTGAACAGGAGACGACAGGAACATTAATAAACACTACTAAAAGTGCATGAAACTGTCAAGTAGTGTACTTAAATGATCACACGCACGCATGCACACACTCACACACTGTAAATCTTAAAATAGTGGGTGCCTTTTTTATTACTCGCTTTTGTGTTTCGCCTTCTTCCGCCATTTTACGATAGTGATACGATATGTGATGAATGACGTCAGAGAAACGTGAGATTGGTAATATTTTTTTTATGTAGAAAGAAGTCTCGTCTGCTCACCAAGGCTGCATATATTAGATCAAACATATTACAAAAGATTATCACAATTTACAATAAATGTTTAAAATGTAATTTATTCCTGTGATCAAAGCTGAATTTTCAGCATCATTAGGTGCTTTCCGACCAAGTAGTTACAGGAACTTAGTTATAGGAACTGTCCACTTCTAGACAGGTCTAAGAACTACTCTCCCCCAAACACGGTTTTGCTGTTTGCGTTCGCACTGGCCAAGTGGCCATAAGAACTGGTAGGAGGGGTAAGGGAGTGACGCAAGCACGGCGGCGGCGCCGGCGCCACATACAACAACAACAAACCAGCATGGAGGAGGCTATCGGAATGTTCCTGTTCTGCCTTCCCGGTGTTCTGACGATTTGTGCTGCATTGTCGAAAAAGAACTAAAAAAGTCCTCGCTCTAGACTAGGTACTGAAAGAGTTATAGGAACTACGGTCTGAGGAACTAAAAAATCCCCAACTTAGTCCAGTCGGAACACGCGAAAAAAAGGGTTATAGGAACGTTAGGTTCTAGGAACTGCAAAAGTCCCTCCGGTCGGAAAGCGGCTATTACTCCAGTCTTCAGTGTCACATGATCCTTCAGAAATCATTCTAATATGATGATTTGCTGCTCAAGAATCATTTACTTGTATTATCAATGTGGAAAACAGTTGTGCTGCTTAATAGTTTTTTTGCATTAGTATTTATTTGAAATAGAAATCTTTTGTAACCGAAATATCTTTACTGTAACATTTGATCAGTTTTATGCACCCTTACTGAATAAAGTATTAATTTCCTATAAAAAATCGTTCTGACGGTAGTGTACTTGCTCATATTCGGTTCTCTTCCCGCACAGAGAGAAAGCGGAGGTTGCGGGTGGCTCAAGTCCAAAGTTCATCGTGACATTGGATGGAGTTCCCAGTCCGTTAGCCAACCGCACAGATCAGGAGATGGAGCCCGAGGACGAGTTCAACACGACCTCTGACCTTCCGGAAAATAACAGACCCAAACCTGACATCCACCTCAGACTCGGCACTGACTTTCTAAACGCTGGCGGTAAGATGAAGATACTCATGTTTTAGGGATCTTGTTTCTTGTACAGCAATAACAGTGTATATCACAATGCGATTATTTTTTCTGAAAAAAATGTATCCCCTTAAATTTTTTATATAGCGCAACCATGAAGGAATGTCTGTTTTTGTTAATCAGTTACAAGTTAAGGTTATTAATTAATTGCTCAGTTTTTTCTGTGGTTATGCCCGTTTAATTTTAATACTAAACCCAGACCATTCTTGTAATGTAGTCACATGACTCATTTATTCCAGCTGTAGTCAACATTCCTCTTCAATTTGTGCCCTGCTCACCCTCATTCTCTGTCTTTCTCCTGCAGATGGAGAGAGGGATGAGGTGGAGGACATGGACATAGAGCCGGTTCAAGCTAAACGGCAGAAACTTCCAGAACGCTGCAAGTTCTGGCCTGCGTGCAAGAGCAGAGACGATTGTTTGTACCATCACCCCAACACACAGTGCAAGTGAGAACATAGAAGAAGAGGCCATATTATGCCCTTTTACAAAGTCTTGATTTTGTTTTTAGGCTCTACTAGAATAGGTTTACATGCTTAAATGTTCAAAAACTGTTTAAATATTTGACATTTTTGCAGCACCCCTCTTCCCAGTCTGTCAGTGAAGCTCTGTGCAGTTCCTGTCTCTATGACGCCCCTCCTTCCGAGAAGCATAATGTGTTCTGATTGGTCGACTGGACCAGTGTGTTGTGATTGGTCAACTGCTTCCACCATGTTTGGAAATGTCACGGCCCTTACCATAACTGCCAGTTTCAACACCACTAACTCAACTCCACCAGGCCCCGCCCTTTTTATTTTGCGATTATTTTAATTATTTAAACGAGGAATATTGTCTTCTAGACCGCTTTAGTCCGGTTCGCTTGAACAATAACCACTGGACTGCCAGCACATTCAGTGAGCTAATATATTATCAAGACCATTTCGGCATCTAATGCCATTAGCGCTGAGACTGTGACGTGTGAACATCCTCCAAGAAACGTGACTGAACTGTTTCAACTGTTTCGTGGCTGGAATTTACAGTTAAGGACCCAAGGACCAGATATGATAAATGAAGACCAGCAGTTAAGGCCTGTTCACACCGGGACGAATTTCGCGCCGATGTTTAACGCCTCGTGACTAAACAAAGGGCGCCAATGTGAGTGTGCACACCGACACGAAAAACGCCACGCGTAAAAGCGTAATTTTATAAAAAACGCCTCGGGTTAGTTTTTTGGTTTGACGCGCCGCGTCAAAAACTATCCGACCAATGAGATTGGCGCTTTTGCTCACGTGTCTGGAGCTTCTGAAGTTACAGTAAAACACAACTTGGGGGTGCTCAAACACAAAATGGTCTTGCTGAACACACATAAGTAACGGCGAAGAAGATATACGCCAAGTAGCGTCTACACTGCCGGGAAGAAATAAGACGAGGAAGATGCAAGGCAAGATGAATGTAGAGCTGCTGGTCTCGTTGGTGTCGGAACATAAAGAACTTTATGACAAGCGCGACAGCGACTACACAGTAGGACTATTTCTGTTTTACATTAAGCGCCATCTAATGTCAGGGAATGAATTTGCATGTTCACTCGGCTCATCGTCAGCGAAAATCGCTTGGGTCTGAACACAAAAAACGCGTTGAAAAACGCTGACGAATAACGCGCGCCGATATTTGTCCCGGTGTGTACGGGGCTTTAGAAGTGCGGTCAATTTAAGACGAGTCAGAATTAAGAAAATTCTTAGACGACTAAATTTAGATTTTTAGACTCATTTACAACAATCTCAGCAATTATACGCTTCACCAAGGTCTAAGCTTCTTCATTGCTTCTGGGTGAATGATTCTGATTGGCTAAGAAATAGATAAACATAGTAAATTTTCACTGATGGACTGATAGGCAGTAGCACATCTTTATAGTCTGTATGTCTGCCACCAGGACCCTGAGTTAGGTACGAGTGACCCTCCGAGGTCACAAGACTGTGTGTCTAGGTGCCAGCTTGTCAGTCAATCTCCAATAATGCCAGTTGTTCCATAACCTGTAACCAAGAATACTAACAGACACACACAGACACACAGCTTCTTCAAGGTTGGATTTGGTCGGGCTCTATCTATCAACAGGAGACTCTTCCCAAAACATTCAGATAACATGTTTTTTCTCTCAGTGAGTGGACACTTTAATATAGAACCATAAAGTAAATGCTTTAACTAAGAAATGGTCACTTAAACTATTGGTCTAATGACCCTTGTGACCTATAGCTGTCATGGTGAGCTAGAAGAACAGATATATGTTTTAACACGTTGAAGACCTTTCTCAAACACAAAACGAGTACACATTTCATCTCTGGAAGCTGGACTAAATAAGCCAGCTCTGTTGCTGTATTCCTGGCATGGGCCAGACCCTCAGCAATCACAAAGCTTAGAGAAGTTATTTAACTCATTTGATATTTAGAAGGAAAAATATTGATTAATCCCTTGATTATAATCACTCATTAGATATACATTAAAGCAGCAGTGGATTCCAGAATCCACTCCCTTCCTTCAGAACTATCCTAATTATACAGGCCTCCTTAAAGGGTTAGTTCACCCAAAAATGAAAATTATGTCATTAATGACTCACCCTCATGTCGTTTCAAGCCCATAAGATCTCCGTTCATCTTCGGAACACAGTTTAAGATATTTTAGATTTAGTCCGAGAGTTTTCTGTCCCTCCATTGAAAATGTATGTACGGTATACTGTCCTTGTCCAGAAAGGAAATAAAGACGTCATCAAAGTAGTCCATGTGACATCAGTGGGTTAGTTAGAATGTTTTGAAGCATCGAAAATACATTTTTGTCCAAAAATAACAAAAACTACGACTTTATTCAGCATTGTATTGTCTTCCGGTTCTGTTGTGGCTCCGCGTTCAGTGCCGCTGCTGACGTGTGTCTGGTGCGCCCAAGCTTCGTTTACAGTCTGAGGGAGACGCACGCTGGAAACAAAACAATCTTCGCAAACATGTCTAAGGATTTCCACACAGAGGAAGACTTGCATTTTTTTGCCCAGCCATATTTATTTGGACCCGAAAACACGGACGCACCAGATACACGTCAGCGGCGTCACTGCGGACTCGTGAACGCGGCTCGACAACAGAACCGGAAGACAATACAATGCTGAATAAAGTCGTAGTTTTTGTTATTTTTGGACTAAACTGTATTTTCAAAAACATCTTCAAAACATTCTAGCTAACCCACTGATGTCACATGGACTACTTTGATGATGTCTTTATTTCCTTTCTGGACAAGGACAGTATACCGTACATACATTTTCAATGGAGGGACAGAAAGCTCTCGGACTAAATCTAAAATATCTTAAACTGTGTTCCGAAGATGAACGGAGGTCTTACGGGCTTAAACGACATGAGGGTGAGTCATTAATGACATAATTTTCATTTTTGGGTGAACTATCCCTTTAAGAACAACTGGTCATTTAGATGCAGTGACAGTATGTAAATGTTGTTTTTTGGTTCTGTTGCAGACTGTTTCCTAACTGTAAATTTGCAGACAAGTGTCTGTTTATTCATCCGAACTGTAAGTTCGATGCGAAGTGCTCCAAAGCAGACTGTCCGTTCACACACGTCAGCCGAAGAGTCAACAGCAACCCTCCAAGAGCAGGTGTGTAAGACAATCAAATACATGGGAATGCGTTTAAGATGACACTTTGATACAGCCGCTAACATTTGACCTTGTGACCTTTGACCCTGTAGCTTCAGCTCCAGCTCAGCCCAGCAGTGTGTGCCGTTTCTTCCCAGAGTGTAAAAAGCCCGAGTGTCCGTTCTACCACCCTAAAGTGAGTTTTACATCAGCCTGTTTCACTTTGAGGGATGTGTGTTTGACTCTTGAAGTTGTTCAACTCCACATCATAAACAGTGTCCGTGAGAAACAAACTCAGATAAAGCTAAGATGTAGACATTTACACACATTAGAATGATTTCTGAAGGATCATGTGACTCTGAAGACTGAAGTAATGATGCTGAAAATTCATTTTTAAATGTATGCAAATAGACAACGGTAATTTTAAATTGTAATAATAGTTCACAATATTCCTGTTTTACTGTATTTGATTAAATAAATTCAGTCTTGGTGAGCAGAAGAGACTTCTTAGTGTAACACTTTACAATAAGGTCTTTTGTTAACATTAGTTAATGCATTTACTAGCAAAGTAGCAATGGACAATATATTTTTACTCCGTTAATGTTCACTGTGCATTAATTAAGATCCAAAGTTGTATCTGTTAACATTAATGTATTAGTCAATTAACATTAAGATTAATAAATGCTATAGAAGTATTGTTAGTTCATGTTAACAAATTAAACATTTTTGTAAAGAATGTTAAAAAAAAAACATTTAAAAAATCTTTATTATTCCAAACTTTAGCTGATACTTGAGTCAACATAAAATCTGTTTACTTATCGTGAGCATGTTATTACAAATTTAGATTTTTGAATCTTGTTTTATTGCATTTATGAATCTGCTCATATCCCTTAATATGTGTTTTGCAGCCGTGTAGATTTGCGGCGCAGTGTAAGCGAGCGGACTGTACTTTCTACCATCCAGCTGTGGCAGTGCCGCCCAGAAGTGCTCTGAAATGGACCAAAACACAGAGCAGGTACAGCAAACTCACATGTGATCGCAGTGAAGCGTTTGAATCAGGCTTCTGTAATACTTCTGTTTCTTCCCCCACAGTTGAGTAACACTCACGACTGAGCTGCAGCGTTTCTACAGATCATGCGGAGCGTCTCTTCTGACATCATCCTGAACATCTGTTTTGTGCTTTCACATTTTTTTGGATTAATTTTTAAATGAATTTGATAAAATGCAACTTTCTGTAAACAGTTTGCAGAATATCTTTGGTGTATTAAATGTCAATAATACACACACATGTGAATGTTGTCTTTACTTTATAAACATTTTACAGTGTGGATCTAACTTAAATATTATTTACACACTCTCATCTCAGAAGTTTTGAAAGCCAAAGTGTGACACAAACATGCGAGTCAGAGATTCTTTATTTTCCAGACTAAAGTTCATGATCTTCAGGGTGGTAAAGTTCACTCATCAAGCGGTAAATGTACGACGGAGCGTTTCCACCGATGTTTGAGATGAACAGTGTGATGAGTTCAGGAGGGACGTAGTCGAATACCGGACAGTGAGCGTTGACCTTAGATAAGATCTCACCTAGAAACACAAATTTCATATTAGATATATTATTAACCATCTTAATAGAAACAGCATTATTAAAGAGGCCATATGATGCCATTTTAAAAGGTCTTTTTTTATTATTATTGGCTGTACTAGTATAGGTTATGTTTTAAATGTAGTGATGGGAGAAACAATTGAACCAGTTGCTTCGCATTCAAAATTAGCCTGGCTCCGCCCTCCTACGTTCTTCCGCTCAATTTATTTTCCTTCAGTACTGCGTCTGGGCTTGTGGTGTATTCTTTGGTTTTCTCCGGTCAATTTTTTACCGGTCCAATCAGCGAACAGAGGGAGTGGCTGAGAACAATGACGTTGATGTTGTGCGCTAGTTTGAGTCGTCATACGTCACGACCAAACGTTTGCGATTGGTTAGGCAGATCCAGAGTGACTGGGCAGATCCAATAGTTTTAAGACTTGAACAGAGTACCCGCCTTCAAGGAAGTTAACGCTTGTCAATGGAGTACAAATTAAATGTACGAGAGTCTGGTGGGACCAGGCTAGCTCAAAATGCCCCTGATGGTCAGAGCAGTGTAAATGCATTGACAACTGTTTTTGGAACATGGAACCTGATCTTATCAATTTCCGATTTTGTGCCCTTTCCACATGTGGTAGTAAATCAGATACAGACAGGTCAGATGCTTTGCAATGCGACCTCAGTCTGAACAGTCGACTTTTACGTCGCTCTAGAGCAACATTCGTCACAATTCTGTGCACATGGGAGTCACTTCATTCAAAGATTTTACATACCCGACGTTATCAAGACAGTTGTGTAAGGTAGTCAGTGAAGGACAGTGATGTGTCAGAACTCATAAGTATTACAATGACAGCTCTATAGAGTCTATATACACAAGCAAAACATGAGGGCTCGTGTCATAAATGTTTTAAAACTCGGCTTTTTACGCATCCTCATCTTTGTTTTTATTGCCAGCGCATGAATTATCTGGCTTTGGCGGCAATCACACAATAAATAAACACGTAATCACTTACTTTAATGTTCTCAGTGTTTACTTCTGTATGCATTTACAAGGTCTTTTCAAAAAACGGATAGCTATCCGATCAGAGAAAATGCATGAAGTGACCAGGTGTTTAAGGACAACATTAAAAAGCATCAAATGGCCTCTTAATAATACAAACAAAAAATACCAGGTTCTTTACCCTTTATTTGAATTTGTAAAATTGCAAATCATTTCATTAAAAAGGAGTAACATGCTGTGTGACATTACCTTCAGTGAAGGGAAGAACTTCGTGTGGTGAAACAAATTTGTGAAACGTATCCTCCTCATTAGGAAACTACAACAACAAAGACACAGTTCAGGATATTATGTACTGACTGCACTGTAAGTGTGACTGTACGGGGCGTCGGATACCTGTGGTGAGAGCTTGAACATGGGAGCGCACACGATGAGAGGAGTCGAGTGATGCTTTGCAGCCAGAGCCAGTGTGTGTGTGCCATTAAGAGCCCGCAGACCGCCGTTAGCCAGAACCGTCTGTGTGCCGATGATGACCTGAACAACACACACGGAAACAAGCGCTTTCAGCATTTACCAGGTTCCAATCATTCATCGAGAAACTAATGCCTGTGTGTGACTAACATGAAACTAAATAATAACACTGTTTGAAGTATGTGATGACATTTCTAGCTAATTAGGATAATTGTTATATCTTGAATATTCTGTTGGTGCATCAATCCTTTATTTCACCTTATTGACTCTTGACATTACAGCGAAAATGGCAGCGTCTGGAATGACCGTTGTCTCGATGTCCTCTTTGGAAAGAATTGTGGCCATTTCATGCCCCTGATGGACAAAGAGGAGTTTATGCAAGTTATTTTCAAGGACCTGAAAATGTACAACACCACCAAATACACTTGCTTAAATAACGAAAATAAATGTAAAGTTTATCTATTAAAGGAACACCTCTCTGCTCCTCACCACGGTGCGTCTCAGGTGCTGCGGTTATCACTCCGCCCAAGTAGCAGTGCTTCGCCTTCAGAGAATATAGTTCCCAGTATTTATATGGTTAAAATATGTCTGTGTCTCATATGACCTTGTTATTTTTACACTCCGTGACTATACAAATCACAACATGTAAATAGGAAAATGTTTGCGTTATTTTGTCACTTATTTGGATTAGTATGCTAGCTGCAACCATTTACATCCAGTCTTTGTGCTAAGCTAGGCTAGCGGTGGGTGCGTCAAACAGACTTCTAGCACGCACGGAGATGAAAAAGGTATGTATGGACTTATCTAACTCTGGGGGATAAGGTGAATAGGCTAAAGTCCCAAAAAGTTGGAGTGTTCCTTTAAAACCTTCATTTTTTATAAATAATACTAATAGTATAAATAAATAACATTAAAAATAATTTTTATATAATAACATTTAAAAAATAAATGGTAATTTTTTTTTCAATTAAATGGTAAAATTGAATATTTATATTTATCAAATATTATGCATTTATTAATAATGATAAAAATTACAATAATATTATTCAAATGTTTAATAATTATATAAGTATAATCATGAATATATATACAATATTAAAAGATTATTGAAAATGTATTAAATATAACACCATGTCATGAAAATATATAATATTAAAAGATTATTAAACATTTAAATATTATTAATATTATTATTTTTTATCATTATGTATTTATTAATGACAAGACAATAATAATATAAATATAATTATTTATTATAATTATTAGTATTGTTTTAATATTTATAATAATTTATATTATTTAACAATATTATAAATGATTAAATATGATATTTAAATAATACAATGTTATAAATTTATATATATATATAAATAATATTAAACTATTATTAAACGTTTAAATATATTATTAATAATAAATTATTGATTAATGTATTATACTTTATGTATTAATGACAAGAAAATAATTATAATAATAATGTTGATATGTCAATAATTATAATAATTTATATTATTTCGTAATATTATAAATTATTAAATAATATATTATTTAATCATTATAATTGTATAATAATATTTACTAATGATTAAACATTATGATAATAATGTATAATGACAGAGTTGTCAATTCTTGGCTTGTTCTGCTATTATTAAATCTGCCAGGACTAGGGTTGGGTATCGGTTGGGTTTTATCTGATACCAGTACCTACTCGGTATTTTTTAAACGGTTCCGGTGCTTAAACGGTTCTTGAAACGGTACTTAAAGGGATAGTTCACCCAAAAATGAAAATTCTGTGAGTAATTACTCACCCTCATGTTGTTCAACTCCGTAAGACCTTCGTTCATCTTCGGAACACGAATTAAGATATGAAAGTCTTACGGGGTTGAACAACATGAGGGTGAGTAATTACTGACAGAATTTACATGTTGGGGTGAACTATCCCTTTAAGAAAATGAAACCGCACACACTTTGTCAAAAAATAATAGCTACCCTTTTATTTACAGGGCCAAACTGGACACAATATTAACTTAAATCTTTAAACAATATAAATACAAGTAACATATATGGTAATAATAAATAAACCAATATAAAATAATTCACATTTACATAATATCAGATAAAACAATATTGTATCAAACAATGTAATAATACTGGAGATTAATAGAGATTACTACCAGGGTAATCTAATCTCGACATGGCTCCAGTTTCCCGTGTTTTGTCTGCTTGAACCAGTCATGTAAGTTATCTGGTCGGTGCACTAGAACGGAAGCGCTTAGCTTGGCGAGTTTGGTATTTCATTCTCACTGCGTCTTAGCTACGCAGCGTTAAGTGAACCTATGAAAGAGAACGTCTCTGGTTACTGATGTAAGTAACCTATGTTCTCTGAATAGGGAACGAGACGCTGCGTTCGCTGCCAAACTCCTCGCGCTCCTAACGGCTCCCTGATGCCCGCAAATTAGTTAAAATCTCCTGGAATCTAGAGCGAGCGAGCAAGAGCGCGCATGCGAGACAGAACAGACTGTGCTTCAAACAGTATTGTGCGCGCATGGCGGAGAGAGAGAGAGCGCGCGAGAGACCTTGCGTGTGTGCGCCTCATGGCACTGAGAGTCAGGCACCGAAATCAGGCACCGAAATTTTCGTTCTTATTCGGTCTGGTTACTACCGTTTACGTCGGAACCGGTTCCCTATTGGCACCGCGTTTCGGTACCCAACCCTAGCCAGGACTGAGATGTGTTTTTTGCGAGAGCAATGAGTGCAAGCATGTACTCACCTGACAGAAAGGCGCACACTCTGCAACGATAACATGGAATTTGCGTTTCCGCGCGGCATCTTTCAGGAACGCCTCCACTGTTCTGGAGCGGCCGATGGTCATGATGACCTCGTTGGAGTGGATGTGTTCCAGCGCCTGCATGGAGATGTTGTCTGTGGTGCCCTCTGAAAACACACAAACATTTCAGCAATCAGATTTAGCATTACAGTCAAACCACAATTTGTTCAACATTTCTCACATTATCACAGTTTATTCACAATAGTTTAGAAAATGGTAATAAAATATGACAAGAACTGAGAGTTATCAAATCAGTGGATATTTCACTGGTTTTGGCCATCCTTCTGTCTCACAAATGAATTATTTTGAATAGCTGTCAGCTGTTAACTTTAAGTACACAAATAGATAATACCAATTTAGGTCAACCAATTATCAAGCAATGCTTAATTTTGTTCAGTCTGTGGTGTAAAAAGTTCGCATTAGCAATTAAAGAAAAACCACATAAGCAAAACATGCTCAGATCAAAGTGTCTGAATAATTTTTGGTCCCAAATTTGTATTAATTTAACTTGTAGTCCACTGTACGACGAATTTGTGTGTATAATATGTCAGTTTACTTTATTTTGCTATCCTCACTTACATAAATGAACTACAGTGTCCTGCACCCACAAGTAAATACATATCAAAAATGATATCTGGTGTCTGAATGATTTTTGGTTTGACTGTAGTTTATCCACTACTGGATAAAAAAGCAAAAAGCTTGATCGTTCTGGATGGTCACCCAGTTCTGTCAGCAGCTCGTTGATGGCTTCGATGACGTTGGCTTTGAGATGAGCGAAGTGCTGTCTGAAGTTGTCCTCGCTGGATCCTCCAGACGTCAGCAGCTTGTGCAGAGATTCCTGCTGATCCGTCTCCTCACTGCTGCCTCTGGACCTGAGGAGAGAGAGACACGTGATCTCTGATGATTCACATTCTGCTATAATCCACTCACTATATCACGTTCATAAACCTGTATCCTGATGTTTGTACTTGTTTTAACCTCAAAGCTACACTGTCACTTTAGGCCCTCTAGCGGTTGAAGCATAAACTGCAATTACTTGCGGAGGAATATTGTTTTGGTTGCGAGTTGTGGTTCGGCGCGGATGAATCTGATGGTTTGAAACCGTTTGAAACGCGGTGATGTAACTAACTCGATGTTTTCAGGTGATCAAAACTCACAATAATGAAAGACGAATTTCTGAAAATATGTCATAAGGTAAGTGCTAAGTGGCTTATAAAGCAATAGTTTTAAAAATAACATTACAAAAGTTTGGTAACGCTGACATTAGATTCTCAAGGTCGGACATCCGGGACTTTTACTCCCATAATGCACTGCGCGCGCATAGCAACGCGGCGAAGGGTAAAACAAACAAGCGCCCGCCATTAAGCAACACGTGAATATAGGGTATGCACATACCATTTTACTTTAAATCTAAATAGAAATGTAATCTCAAATGAATGGACAAATTGAGGGTAGTACCCCAGAGTGCAGTCTGGACTTTGGGGCGGGGCGACACTTTTAGGCGGGGCGACACGTGTCGCTCCGCCCACCCCCATTTTAATTGGTTTATCTTATTGGTGTAAACGGTTCAGGTCTGAGCATGCGCATTCCTTTATGTACGATTTTGTGAATGATTTGGCCGTATCAAAGAAATATTAAATGCTAACTTTAATCGTATCTTATTATCAGTTTACCATGGTAAATTTTGTTAATATCTATTGGCTAATACTTTATCATACTTAGTAAAGACACAGTATAGATTAAAGGTGCCCTATGTAAAAATCGAGGTAAAATTATCCAAAAAATGAGCTACACGCATCAAAAGAATGAGAAGAAATAAGTGCAATGATGTCATTAAAAAATTGACAAGTTATAGTGCTGCCGAGATATAAACATAAATTAGCATGCTAAATTACTAGCGCCGGCCCGACTGGTGTCGTAATACCAGTTTCGGCCATGGGAGGCGGTATGCGGGCAAAATACATAACCACCAGCCAAACTGCAGTACACGACTAACTCGCACGGCTAGTGGGCGTACTTGAACCTGATGTCAATCGCGTCTATATGAGACCGGCCTTTATAATTTAGTGTTGAGATGTTGTTCATTGAGTCTCTAATCTCTAAAAATCTCCAAATGAACTGCAGTCTTGCTATCGTGTCAATTGATTTGATTAATATGCGCGAGGGAGAGAGAGAGCAGGAGGACTGCGCTCGTGTTGTTTGAAGACGTGAGAGTGCGCGCGCGCGGCCGGGGCGCTCTCTCTCTCTGCTCGTTATAAGCCCTGTCAAGCGCAGCAGTCATTATATTCTACATCACTCACCGATCAAAATAGGCTTTGGCGGGACAAAGCGGACGATTTGACGGTTTTAGAAGATTAACAACCCGAAACTAAAAAACAGACTAGAGTAGGCCAACTTTCTGGAGGTATACTGCCCCCATCTGGTATGGAATATGTGGAGTATGAATTTATTTTTTGGCAGACATTCCACATGGCACCTTTAAGTTATTGTTTAAAAACAGACGCTTGGTGACGTTACTTGTACTTCAGGGAGATGTTTTACATTAGATTAGTGCGTCATTCACATTCACTTGGCCTCTTCATATTTCTATCAGGATCGGTGGATCAGCACAAACTCGGGATTTTACTCAAATGATGATAATTGACTGTAAGAATGTAAGCAGCTGATTTTAAATTCTAAAGCATGACCGTTTTTTGTTGTCATTTTTTAACGAGATTGTCCAATGCTTGCATTATTTGGTACAAAGTGCAAATAAAATGTTTAATGGCAAACACGTTTCCTGGTTGATTACCTGTTCATACAATATGAGGGCCTATTGGTTCTGTAAAGCCCTATGTTATATTTTTTAAAGATTCATGTTTTCTAATAAGTGTCAACCGGTTATGTAGGCTACGACTAACTATCTGTGACTGTGACATCAGGTATATTAAAAATCCAATTCTTTATTCATCGACCATCGCATTGCGTGTTCATAGGCTACTGGATAAAAATGCTTACAAATATTAACACTCACATATAGGCTAGCTGCATAACCATAAAAAAAACACTGCTATAAATCTGTGCAATTATAATAGGTTGTAATAAAATAAATAAAACACCCAGCAGAGAAGTGATATGAACATGTAGGCCAATTGCTTAAATACGCTCTTGAGCACATAGCCTACATTATAATATTTGCTATAGATCAACATAACATCTGTTTTAGAAAAAAAAAAAAACACACACAAAAAAAAACATTTTTTATTTTATTTTATTTTCACATTGCAGCACTGCACGGATTTTATTCCCATTGTACGCACATAACCCAATGGCCAGGGCTTGCTATTTGGTAGCCTGTCTTATTTGTCACCGTGGTTTTGCTTTAAAATAAAATAACACACACTTTCGGATTTATCCTTTGTTTTACTGAAATACAGGGAATTATCATAATTTGTGTAAAATCCCGAGTTTGTGTTTATTCACTGATCCTAATGGAAAAACGAAGAAGCATAAACGAATGATGTAAAATTAAGGAGCTCTGCATGACATGCGGAAAAATATTGTCTAAATCAGCCCACATAGAAATGATCTCTCCTTTGATCTGCCAGTAATTTCATGTAGTCATGCTCATTGCCCACCAAAAGTGGCACTGACTTATCTGCAGGGTAAATTAATATAGCATAGCTAGGCTAAATCTCAAACAGTGTATTATTTATCAGCAACATATTTTGTGATATCGCCAAGCCATAAAACTGCTCAATATTAAAGCTTACAATATGACTTTTTGTAAAGCTGCTTTGAAACGATGTGAATTGTGAATACATTTTGACAGTAACTTCATCTAACTTGATTCGTAAGTTCATCAAAACATTATCCAATTGATCGTTACTGAAATCGCAATGGTTATCACTTAATATAGAACGCCCAAACAGCGTCATAGATAATTCATAAACTCGTACATTAAGGAATGCGCATGCTCGTGCCTCAAGCGTCTATGCCAATAAGATTGCTGTATTATAAACCAATAAAATCGGGTGTGGGCGGAGCGACACGTGTCGCCCCACCTAAAAGTGTCGCCCCGCCCAATCGTCCAGACTGCACTCTGGGGCTACTCAATTGAGGGACAAATCAAAGAATAACAAAATAATACCACTGCAGAGATGGCCACTCAATTTTCTGTTTCTATGTTATTACATTGCTATGCATAATGGTCGCAGCTCTACACTGAAAAGCAACAATGGAATGCACTAACGGTAGTTGTGTGGGGACATTTATGCAGTTAGCCTTTTTTTGGCTTTTTGAAAAAACTGTGTCCCTCACTGACATTGTACAAGCTGTGCCACTGACAGACTGAGCTCATTACAGCCACTTTGTAACACGGTGCTTTTGAATGAAGTTTTTTTTAATGAATAAAAAATCGATTACATAGTTAATGTAATCAATGCTTGATGGGTATTTAAACATGACAGCAAGTGTAGGACACGTGGTATGTACACATGGTGTTCATACCAGGGGATTTGATGAGGTAATTATATATGTCTGGATACTCGAGCCTGGGCCATGCTTTTGGGTTGTTCTCCCAGGACTCAGCAGGATGCCGATAGGGACAAGATTGTAAACCTACAAGCGACAGCTTTCTGTGGTACCTGGTCAATGCAGGCGCTAGGAGACTGTCTATATCTTGATAAGACATTCTGTAATAGAAGAAGATCTGTATTCATATAGCTGCTAGCGCCTTTCACAGACATGTAACGTTAGCTAGTCACAAAGCGCTTTACATGAGTGTTTTATTAACGTACATTCACTTCTCACCACCGACATACATTCACATAAACAAATATCATTCATCATTAATACAAAGTAGTCCGTTAGTATCCATAACTGACATAATCCACAGCAAAACTTCTGTGAATAGATACCTTTTTGATTTGCCTCGGGCTTTGCCTTCGGTTTGTTTTACCCTTCGCGGCTGGTTGCTATGCAGGTCACATGATTTGTGACGTAACGCCGACCAAGAGAATAGCAATTGCTATTTATATAGCCTAAGGTAACAGTGGAAACGTTAACATGGCAAGGCTATTTAATTTAAAGGCTAATATCTAACTCTTTAGAGATTGACATTGTTACCAACATAAACATTGCACTGTGATGCTATGCAAACGATGTTGATTTGTACTTTATTACTACCGGTACTGTCGCTTTCCCTTTTCGCTTGCAAACTCTTTTGTTGTGGCTTCAAGTTACTTTCGTTGCATATAGTAGTGGACCGACCTTCTTTCCTTTATTTACAGATAGCCTTTGCATAAACATGCGCTGACAAATGATGAAAGTATGCCGTTTCCCGCGAAATCCGTCCCGACAACTAATATCCCCTATAACGTTACTAATGTAAGCAAATAGGTGACAACTGCCATGCATCTTTCCAAATATTCTTATACTGCAAAGTTAACAGTCTGTAATCTCCACTGATACTGTGATGATAGGATTTGATGAAACAGCTTAGAAAAATACAAGATAGTTTAGAAAGAGACTGACTTTAAAAAGGAAATCAAGATATATCTAGGAATTCAAATTGATGGAAAACGATTAGAACTAAAAGCATTCTTTTTCCAGTGACTCCCAGTGGACAAAATGGGTATTATAACTGTCATCTGTTAGCCTGGGAAAATCAAGGGGGTAATCCATCAGCCGGAAACTGAAATCTACCCGGGAGCCGCCATTGGTTAACAAGCCTTCACCTGCTGTTAGCATTCCATTGACTCCCATTCATTTTGGCATCACTTTGACAGAGAATAACTTTACATCTAAGGCGTTTAAAGACTCCATTTGTCCATTGTTTATTTCTAAAGAAACACGACAATGCATAAAAGGCTTCATTACCTTGTATCTTACGTTATGGCCCCGTAGAAGCAGTTTTTGTAAAAATAGGCTAACGATTGCGTCATAACACGCGACTCTCTGTCGCACAGTACAGAAATTACCGTATAGACAGAAGGAGAAGCTCGCGCACAATCGGGGGACGTGGATGCATAAAGTCAAGGAAGAAGCCCATAGAGAGTTGTAAAGTTGATCCTGCTACGAGCTCATGGACAGCTAATACTCACCATCTCCGGCTCTGCAAGATTCGGAAGGGAATAATTCAGATTCCTCTTGGCACCGCTACTAGAAGACGTACAACTGCGAGACAGGTTGCTCACGTCACATCTACGTCTTCCAGCTCAGTTTGAGCCTGCGCAGTTCGCTTGGCAATCAGGAAGTGAGTGCTTCTATTTGACTTCACTTTTCTCCGTAGAAGTCTATGGGGTCGCTGTGTCCATTTCTTTTACTGTCTATGGGGAAAACCCAGACAACTTCCGGCAAATTTAGATTTGCTCTGAAAGTTAGTCTGGCAAAGAGCTCATTCGAGCCCATTTCCAATCCGTCGAAATCGCGGCACCAATCAGAAACGTTGGGGCGGGCTTTACACGATGACGACAGCGCTGGGATTTTGAAGCAGATTTTGTAGCCTACATTACAAAGATGGATGCCGCCGCCGAACATCAATCGTTCAAATCAGCTATCGCGTCTGTTTTAAGCGATTTGAACGTTTCCTTTTAGTTAAAAACCGAGCAAAGAACAACACTCAGAGATGTTTCTCCGCCGCTCTGCATACGTCATCTCCTACATCGCTCTGATTGGGTTTAGGTCTATCCGCGACGTCCGTTGGTGACGCCCCTCTGGAAATGATTTGTCTATGACGCTTTGCCAGACCATAACTCAGTTACAACTGAGAATGGTCTGGTTTTAACCAGGCTAGTCATCTGTCATTCATGTTGACAAAATGCTGACACTTGATTGGATGGCCATGTTTGTTGGTTTGTCTGACTGATATTTAAAGAACATGTTAGGATGTGTAGGTCTACCAAAGATGATGCATACCATTTCAACTTATGTAGTTCACTCCTTCAAGTTTAATATTAGTGGAAGGGAAGAGCGAATAAAGTTAAATGGGCTATTTCGGATACATCCTGAGTGTCTCACCTCGCATACTCTTCTCGAATAATCTTCAGCACCCTGCGGACCATGTTCCCGACGGTGGTCTCAGACGGCTGGGCCGCTGTCATCCGCCGGCCCTCCTTCCGGATGATTTCCATCAGCTCACCTGAAAGAGGACACCAGAGAAGTCAAGATCCTGTTACAACAGGTGGCTCAAACTGGGGTCCGGGGAGTGCTAGGGTGTTTACAAATGTAAAAATAAATAATAGAAATAAGATAAAAAAAAAAAAATAAAAATAGACTAAAATAAATAAATACATATAAACAAAAAAATAGCTGTCAAAGCTTACAAAATGTAAAAATAAATGATAGAAATAAGATTTTTTATTAAAAAATGAGACTAAAATAAATAAATATAAACAAAATACAATAAATTGAAATAAACCATAAAAATTATTTAAATAAACAATAAAAAATGGATTAAAATAAATAAGTTATATTACAATAAAAAAAAACAATTTTAGATTAAAATAATAAAAAAACTACTTAGACCATAGATATAAATAGATAATAAAATTAGCAATAAATATTACATTCAAGTTACAGTAGATTACTATATCTAGTAATACTATATCTAACTAATGTAAAAAACAATGTAACTAAACAGAAACTAAGTATTTTTAAAATAAAACTAATAATTAAGATAAATAAATAATCATTATTATTATTTACTTTTCTTCCTATATATTGTATAACTTACATGAAACAAAATATATAGCTGCCTTTTAAATTGTAGAATGAGGGATCACAGGAGGATTACCATATTTTATATACATCTAAAAAAATCACAATGAATGAAGTCATAGGATAGCAAGATTATTTTTATTTATTTATTTATTATTTTATTATTATTTAGTGTCATTGTTGTAGTTGATGGTATGTGGTGTATGCTTATTTTTCTGTATATTTCCGTTCTCAGCAATAAAAAAAGAAAAGAAAGAAAGATAGAAAAGAAAGAATGCGAGCAGCATCTGGAGCAGCGCTCGGGTTCTGGTTCCTCACTCACCGGCGTTGCTCCAGCGGGCCTGTGCGGTGATTCTGCGGAGTAAAGCGCTCGTTTCTCGGGCAGTTTCCGCGGAGCCCCGGAGAGATCCTGCCCCGCTCCCGCAGCGCTTCAGCTCGGACAGAAACGACTCGATGCGCTCGGACAGATCCGTCTCTTTATCGGCGCCGGGCATTTTGCCTTGTGTCTCAGTAAAGCGCTGATCAGAGCGAGTTGTTTCTCCTGATAGCTTGAACCCTCACGGAACCAGACAGAAGAACCTCCTCCGGGTCACGATGAGCGACCGGCTCTTCTTCTGCTGTTTAACGGCGATCTGGACTGTGTAACAGCCCCACCAACCGTCCATCCATATCACTCACGTCACTATCATCTCAATACATATTACATCCAGCAACTCATTATTTGCTAAATAAATTTAAAACATCCTAATATTAAATCTTATTACATTCAAAAATGTACATTTGTTTAATTGCACGATGCTAGGAATTGAAATCAGCTAATATACAATAACACTCTTCAAATGAAAACCAATCAAGAATAATTGTAAATTAAAAAAAAAGGATTTTATGTATTTTTATAATGGGATTGCATAGAATTAGTTTTCTGCATGTAAAATTAAGCAGGTAGCCTATTATAATATTGTGCATAATGCACTGTATGTTATTTATTTACCATTTAAAAGTGGTGGCTATATAAAACATGGTGGTTTATGATTATTATTATACATTACAGTTCAAAAGTTTGGGTTTGGTAAGATTTCTTTTTAAAGTCTCTCATGCTCACAATATAGCATAAATATGCATTAAAAACTAATTTTGTGAAATATTACAATTTAAAATAAATATATTTTAAGATTTAATCTGAATTTTCAGCATCATTACTCTTCAGTGTTACATTATCTTTTAGAAACCATTCTAAACAGGAACATTTTGAAATCAAACGCAATCAATTAAAACAAAAAGTATTTATGTAGTTTTTGTACAATGTTATTTCCCCTAATATTAATCATCTCATAATGATCTTTTCACAAAAGCATGTCTGTAATTATTATTAATGCTGTACTTTGCTTTTAATAGTTAAATTGTTTTATTGCCTCCATTTTCCTATATTCATAATGTGTAAATATATTGGTTATAATACGATTAATCTGTCTAACAAACTTTGAATATTTTTATAGTTTATTATAGTTTAAGATGTTCAGATTCTCTCAGATGATAATGACTGTCATGTCCGAGATTACATCACAACTTCATACAATAGTAGTAACTGACAAACACTGGAAATTATTTTCTAACAATTTTTATTGAATGACAAGCCAATTATATTTCTGAAATCCACTTTCACCAAAAATTAATCCGAAGAAAAACATTGCTGCTGAAAAAGATTGAACACTGGAGCAAAGAATTAAACCACTGGTAGTAAATAATAATAATAAATCTGATCCAAACCTTCCACCCAGGACGTGTGTAACCACTATTCCATAAAAGCATTTGAAAAGAAGAGAAAATCCTAAACTAAAAGTCCAGTTTGATCTGTTAATTACGGGTAGATCCTGTAACAAATCAAACCATTAAAGACACCAGAATTGATGGGGCAGCAATGATGGCATTACACACCTTTAACCTCAAGCCCACTGCAGGAGTCCTGCTGGATTGAACATTTATTCAGTCTGTGGAGAAACTAACTACTAACAATCAACAAATAAAGACTTTAATTACAGATGAACTCAGGCTTTCCCATGAACAAACTAAAATGAGATTCTGGCCCCCAAAATAAAACTGCTTTAAAAAAAAAAATAGTACATTTCTCAAAGTCAGAATGGTATATGTCAGCTTGAAGCTCTGATGTGCGTTCGCTCGGTTCACTTGCAGTGAGTGGGACTTCATTTTAACAAAATGGCGTTGCATTTTCAAACAAGTCTTTCTACTTGTGTTTGAAAGACAGCTAAACACATCAGTTCAAGAGAACTTCGTGACTAAAGGCTGACACAATCATTCTATCCTTCCAAATAATAATTAATAACACACACATTCAATGACCGACAGATGACCACATACATTTCTCTCACAGGAGCGCATCTTTTATCAGTTATAGGGGCTTGTGCTGTCATTTAGTATAAATACAAACAAACAAAAAAGAAATTAGAACCAAATTTGAAAGACTGGGTGTTTTTTTTCCAATTGATACTGAGCAAGCTTGTATCAAAAATGTACACGCACTGAAAGACAATTTGGCCGTCAAGCATCAATCGCTTCCCAGAGAATTCCCTGATGCACATCCACTCCCGATAAACTTCAGGTCGCCTGTAGCGACCAGAACAGATCGCCGAGGCAAAGCAAATGTCAGGGGCCGGAGGTTCTGATGTCAGGAAGTAGTTCTGGGTCCCTGATTGTACAGGCAGATTTTACTCAATGAGCTTCTTGGCCTTGAAGAAACGGCGCAGGTAGAAGACCTGCCACGTGGCCAGACCGATCAGACAGCACATCGAGAAGATGCTGAAGTACAGCACGCGTGTGTTGGTGGACTCTGCAAAACACCACAAGACTTTAGAAACCATTCTTAAACAAAATACTGCATTTACATCTGTATTGGTTAATTTAGAAGACACTTTGGCCCTGTTTACAGCTGGTATCAAGATGCGTTCTGGTCGATCGGATCACAAGTGGACGACACTAAATACAGGTGTAAACGGGGTCTAAATCATTTTGAGCTCGTCCACTTTCGACCACTTCCAGAGGTATTTGAAAACGCATTTGCCCAGATTGCTTTTGTAGTGTAAACGCTCGTGTGATCGAATGTGTTCAAACAGCCACAAAAGACCGTCGGCTCTCCGTCTACTGACCTAATGCGTAAACATTATGAGAAGTGAACTAGCCAGACGGGGTTTAAACTTTGTCGGCTGGAGACCCAAGTTTGTTTTAAAGACGAGAAATGTACCAAGTTCAATGTTCTCTCACTATTCCTGATTTCTAACACACACACACACACACAGCGTTCGGCTGATCTGGTGAATGTCAGAGCAGAAACTAAAGCTGATGCTCTCCGTGTGTTTTTCTGTTTTCTCCAGCCGTGTTCATATGTAAATTGCATGAGCTTATTTCCTCCATTAGATCGAAAGATCTGAAAAAGCTCATACATTCACCATCCATAGACCCTCCCCTCGAAGAAATCAGGACAGAAGTGATTTAAAGTGAACAAAAGAGACGGATTAAAACACCAGGTGTAAACGGGAATGTGTCTCCCTCGTCTACTTGTGATCCGATCGACCAAAACGCATCTTAATACCAGTAGTAAACAGGGCCTTTTATCCAATCTGGCTTAAGAGCTGGAAAGAAACTTGAGTAGATTAGTACTTACCATTAGTATCTCTCATCTCCTCCTCTCTCTTCTTCATGTAGGCAAAGTCATTGACAATAGACTCGGAAAGATCCTCCAGCCGACGGAGCTCCACCTCCAGGGGCTTCAGTTTCTCTACCTTGGCAATCTGAACAAAGTGGCACAATCAGGATGACTTCAGAAACAACATCTGCCAGTAAAAGTAGGTGTAGACTATCTCCAAATGCAATGTACACTACCGTTCAAAAGTTTGGGTCAGTATGATTTTTTTTATTTTAAATAAATTAATATTTTTATTCTGCAAAGATGCATTAAATTAATCAAAAGTGACAGTAAGGACATTTATAATGTTATAAAACATTTCTATTTCAAATAAATACTGATCTTTTGAACTTTCTATACTGGAAAATGTATCAGTTTATTCCCAAATGTGTTATGCAATATTCCAATTTTGCTTAAAGTAAAGGATAATGAAAGATCATGTGACACTGAAGACTGGAGTAATGATGTTGAAAATTCAGCTTTGATCACAGTAATGAATTACATTTCAAAAACTATTAAAATGTAAAAACATCCCTTTTAAACTGTAGTAATATTTCACAAAATTACCATTTTACTGTATTTTTGGTCAAATAAATGCAGCCTTGATGAGCAGAAGAGACTTCATCCAAAAACATTTAGAAAAATCTTACTGACCCTAAACTTTTGAATGGCAATGTAATCTAGAATTTTGAAAATGATATAAAATAACAAATAAAAATGAGCTCATGTTAAGCATGAGAAACAAAGCAAACAAACCTCTTCATAATTTTTGGCCTCAACACCATGCTTCATGTCCAAGTTGATCTGTTGGTCAGGAACTCTTCCAGTTCCTAAAACAAAGACATAATTTCTGAATTCATACAGCATATCAGTGCCGATTCAGAATCAGATTTTGGTAACACTTTTTTTTACAGTGTCCCTGTAACATATGTTACATGTACTTACCATAGTAACAACAGTAAATATCACTTTAAGCTGACCACAGGTCAGCCAAGGACCTATGGTTTTATCAAAAGCATCAGTTGGAGAAGTGTGAGGATGTGTGAAACACTCACCCATAGGTGACTTGCTCTCGAAGCACACCTCAAACATGTCGTAGTCTTCTGTGGTGAAGGCAAACTTGCCCTTGGTTGCATCTTCTTTCACATAGAGGATGTGTCCAGATGAGTCTGTGATCTAACGTGGTTACAACATTTGATATTCAGTAAAAGTCAAACAGCAGACAAATATATATGAAACATTTAACGTTATACAGGTATTATGTAAGTTCAAAAGGCATTATAAAGGCCAAACCGATGTGTTATTATCATAATTAAATGATTAATGAATGCAGCACTGATCAATAATGTTTAGTTAAATCTTCTTACATTGATATGTATATTATAAGCTGTAATACTTGTTCTGTTCATGCGAGTATGGAAGTAAGACTGACGTGTTATAACTTGAGTGAATGAGATCCGAAGGAAAACACACAAACTCCATCCGCATTTATTCTTTACCCACTTTATATTGCTAAGTAAAGGCAAAATATCATTTACACAAGTGTTTTGATTCATTTAAACGCCTTAAAAACGAAGTTAATTAAATCATTAAATCACCGTCCAACCAGGAAGCGCCATGTAGCACTAACGTAAGGCCTTGGATTTAAACTCACAGAACCGTTACAGTCACCACAAATTAACTGAAAACTCCAGTCAAACGTAATGTAACAGTCGATTATTAGTGTAACAAATGTTTGTGTGAATATTTTAAAATCGTTAATCCTGTAGATGTGTCGCGTGACGTCACCTTCAGGTTGGTTTTCGTGTTCGGCTGCTCGCTGATCTCGTATTCTCCGGTAACGAGCACGTCTTTATGGATCTCCTCCCGCAAACACTTTCTGCTGCGCACCGGCAGGTAAAATGAGATCGACACGACGGACTGAACCACAAACAACAGCGAGATAGAGAGCGAGAACACACGGAACCGCGCCATGACGAGCTGATCGCTCCACTACTGCAGGCCCGGGTCGAGCTGCGCACTGCGCCTGCGCACTCCCGAGTCCGCGCACGCGCACTGCATCTGCGATTCTCTGTGCGTCGAGAGCGCCACCTCGTGGAAATGCAGGGAGTAGCGCAGACGTCGCTAGAACACGTTGCACATATCCTGTATACAAAATGTTTGTTCTTTTACTTTTTGAGATAATATGATAGCCTATGCATTCTGACGCAAAGTCCGAAATTTTCACGGACTCAGGCCCTCATAATACCCTCGTATGTGACTAAATGAAATTTTGGGGGACAAAATAGGCTAATCCTCATGTGAAGTCCTTTTATGTATATTTTCCATATAAAATGTATGAATGTGTTAGCCTTACTGTTGTGTTATCTATAAGCTAGTCTGCTCCAAAACAATGACAAAATTCGCATTTAGAAGATATAAGCATTCAAAACTTACTGTCTCTCACTTCTGCCAATATTAATGAAATGCTTTATTTGAATATTCAGTTTACAGTGTGAAACAACAAAATTAGAACACAACAATAATTATTAAGAATAACAAAAAATATAAAGAATAGTGAAAGAAAACATCATAGCACAAAACAAAAAACAGTCGACTCCAATATCAATGATAACATCTCTGTACTTCAGCTTTTACATTAGAGGTCCTGTCCAATCAAATGCTCTCTAGAATCTAAAGCTCCGCCCCTTATATTATAAATATCCTGAAGCTGCAGCCGAAATCGGTCACTTGTTCACACGTTTACTGTTTTTCTACATAGTAAATGGCACAAATGCTCTTTTTTAAAGCAGTATGGAGGAGATTAGGAGGAGAAACGGTTAGAAATTAGCGGGTAACTGCGGCTTTACCGAGCTCAACGGCTCTGGCCGAGCTTTGATATAAACTAAACGCTATTGGCTATTTTAAAAAAGGGGAGGAGCTGATCGATATGTCCCACCCTGTCTTCCTGTTTCAGTGAAAATTGTCAATATTGAATAATGCTGTTTGTTTCGAGGCACTTCAGTGGGTCTTTAACACTTGATCTATTCTCTTCCAGGTGTAATGTATTTAGTGCCTCAGCAGAGACTGTAGCTGGACTCACTGTTTCTGAGGTGAGTGTACTTGTTGCTCATATTTAGTGTAAAAAACTCAAATAAATGGTGGAAGCTTCCAAAACCTTACAAAAATGTACTGTGATTGAAGATTTTATTTTAAAATATATGCTTTTAATATAAGTTATGATTAGTTATGAATACAAATAGTAGTCGGTTACTGATTCCAAATTACATGACAAAAATTGTAGTTAGTAACATATTCCATTACTTTACACATTTAAGGTAATATAATCTGACTACTTTTTGATTGCTTTTAGATTACTTTTAACTTGTTTATCACATTGATTTGAATAGGATAATCTTAACATATTTATATAAAAATACAAAAAGAAAGAAAATGTTTGCCTTTCTTTGTTATCAACTATAAATATTACATGGTTTGTGTAACTGTGGTTCATGATGGAACTGCAGGGGTTTCTTTAGTTTAATGAAAAGTAAATAAGTAATTCAATCATAAAAAATCAATAATAATCTTACATCAAAATAAAACACTTTTTTAAAAAAGATTTTAAAAATATTGTATTTGTTTACCTGCATGTCATGTGACCATTAACCGACATCAGAGAACCATGAACCTAATTTTATTTATTATAATTATTGTGAGAATAACATGTAATCAATAAAAAAAAGTAATTGTTGTCTTACTGGTATTTTAAAACATAACATAAACTAATTACAAGTACTTCCAGATAACATCTAATCAGTAACCAGCACTGGTTATGGTATCTTGAACCCTGTACATTATTAACAGCTTTTTTATTTCTTGATTTAATATGTAAAATCCATAATCGTTTACCGGTAGATTTCGTTTTTTTTCCATTAATTAATTCAATTGATGTATATGAATAAATTGACATCACGCTGTCTAGAAAGATTCCCTCATATAAATACCCCTGAAAACCAGTTTATGATAAAGTCATTCAGTTGAATCTGAAATTACCCTTGAAATTTGCAATACTAAATTTTTTTCATATTTTGTTGCACTTTATTTTTGGTCTCCTTGACATAACATTAGCGATCTTCTCAGGTAACTTCAAACAGATTTGAAGATGTGAACATCAGTCAAATCTGCATTCATCTGGAGAATGACTTTCTTATACTAATCATAGGCGAAAAAGGTCCTTGCTTTAAAGCCAAGCCTTTGCGGACCTTAGTTCATTCACAAGTGTGATGTCACCGACAGCTGCTCATATTTATTACTGTATATGATCTCTGGGTGAAGGGTTGTCTACTGTAAAATCAGCGTGACAATCAATCTTACTATCAATCAATACCTAGTAGTGGAGAACCTATACGTTAATAAATGTGTCTATATTTAAACAAACAGCCAATCTGCTTGTGCCTTAGTTTGGTGATTATCCACCAGATGATGTAGAAAATGGCGGCGATCCAACTGTGTGTCTTCATCGGTGAGGGAGCAGTGCATTATGGTCTATCTTTAGCCTGGATTCTCTCTGCTTTTTTTCCCTTTTCTCCTGCTTTTTTCTCCAGTCTGTTTCCTCCCCTGGGCTGCAGCATCGACGCAGGTCGGCGTCACCGTGGTCTAATTTTACTGCTGTTGATGCTGATGGTGAAGCAGCGCACCTGCTATTTCTGTCTCTGCCTCTCTCTGGGGTCTGCCAATTGTATTAATAGACAGGGAATTATTACATGCTATGTGATTTCACGTCAGGGCCACAATCTCACTGACTGGCTGTGTCTGCTCATGATAGAGATACAAAGCTGTAGGTTTGAGCTTTACCAATGTTTTACATTTTTTTAGTCTTTTGCAATTCCCTTTTTTTTCTGTCAGTATCTATCTGTCCCTCTTTTTTAAAATATTCAATTCACATTTATTTGTATAGCGCTTTTCACAATACACATCGTTTCAAAGCAGCAAAATGCATGAGCCCACATTACAATTTCGAGTGATCTGTTATCAGAGGTAAGTGTCTAAGTTATGTATTTATACAAATCACAGTTGGCTAAAAATGCATGAATTTAAACAATGTAATAATTTAAGGCAGAAACAATGAGCTCATTGAAGTAATGAATACTTGTTTGTTAACAAATGATTATGACATTTTGAAAAATGTGGCTATTGAAAAGTATCATTTTAATAGCCACTAATGAAGAGATAAATCAGCAAAAAAAACATACAGCTCATAAAAAGGAAGAAGATCCTCATGTTCTTGAGGTCACAGTCACTTATTAAGTGTGCAACCGCGATAAGTGTGAAGGGGGAAGGAAGTGACCTCTGTATTATGGTGTGATTGCGTCACAGTCTCTTACGCACATGAACAACATCATTTCCGCTGCAATTACTTTGGGCTAGATAAAATAATGCAAACTAATCGTAATGGGCTCTGGTGCTTATGTTTCAATGAATCTTGTTGACATATTTAGGATTTATTCAGATGAATTGACGTTTATCAGCACTACTTACATCTGAATCAGAGCAGAACAAAACGTTTATAGGAAATGATCTTGATGCCCATTCACCATTTAAGGTGTGGTTTGAAGGGCGTAGCTCAATATCAGAACAAAGTATGACTATGAAAAGATTGTGATACTTACTAGTCTGATGGACATACATAGTGTTCAAAAGTTTGAGGTCAGGAACTTTTTTTTAATGTTTTATCTCTTATGCTCACCAAGGCTTCATTTATTTGCTCAAAAGTAAAATCAGTAATATTGTAAAGTATTAAAATAACTATTTATTTTAATTTAATAATGTGATGCAAAGGTGAATTTTGAAAACATGTAAAGAAGTATATTATAAATGTTTTTACTGTCACTTTTCATCAATCCTTCCTCAATAAAAGAATTAATTTCTTTCAAACAAAATCTAACTGACTCCAAACGTTTGTACCGTAGTGCAGTTGAAACATTTAGTCAATAAAGCTTGTCTGCGATAAAAGTATCTCACATTCACACAAGCAAATCTGTTTGGTATACATTTAATATTTATTTGTTTCTAGTTTTGCAAACAATTCGCAAGTTCACATTTCAGTACAAAAATAAAAATCCCATAAATTAAAGAGACTACGTTTTCACAGAAAACTTCATACTTGGACGTTAGACCATTTAATGCAATGGTTAGACAGCACACATTTGAGTAAATAAATTCACACATTCAGAAATCAACCGTAAAGTCAAAACATTAGTTCTCTATTGCTCAGAACACACTAATACAACAATTGAAATCTAGCACCAGTAAACCAAAAAAAAAACACTATATTAACAATAACCAGATCATTAACGCAACAAAAAAAAAAAAAAAATCCGTTGATCCATGCTTATCTTGCTACATTTGGCAGGCATATATGGTTCAGATAAATATAGGAAGCAATCATGATTGCTTGATAGAGTCAGTTCCATAGCCCTGCAATGTCTTTTAATATCAAGTTGTGTGACAGAAATATAAATTCAAAGTGTCTATAGTGAGTTCTCAAAGAGTGAGGAGAGTCGGGGAGTTCAAGGAGTTGGAAGCCTGGTCGTTGCTGCTGCTGCCCCTCCGGTGCACCGGCCCACAGCTGGGGAAGATGTCGTTCTCTGGGTAGGTGAACATAAAGGAAGACGTGTAGGTGGTGCAAGCCGGAGTACAGGTGACGACGGGTGTGCAAAGGGGCTCCAGGTCGCTGTTAGCGGACGTGTAGAGCGGCTCCCAGTCTTGAGAGTACATGGAGCTGGACAGGTCGCCGTCTGGGACCGAGCGAGCCGTTTCCAGCTCAACTTTGGCCAAGAGCTCCAGAGACTCTTCCAAGGTGGGCTCCAGGTCTGAGATCCTCACCGTGGAGCTGAAGCTGTCGGTGCTGGAAAACAGCGAGCTGCTGGAAGAGGTTGTAACCGGTGCGCTTGCGGTGGAAACTACTGAGGTAGTGACGCTGTGGATCTCAGGGACTGAATGGGAGGCGATGGGTGAGACGGACGGCTCCGGGAAGCTGATGTCCGCGTCTCCGGGGATCTTGCAGATGGGTTTGTGTGCAGCGAGGATGAACTCTAACCTCTCCTTTTCTTTGAGCAGGTTGGCGATGTCGTTTTGAAGAGCAGATTTCTCATCCTCAAGTATGTCAGTTTCCTGTTACAGACAAAATGAAATCCCGTCAGACACTAGACATTTAATGTGTTGCGTATATGAGGCATTTTTTCCACAGAGATCTGTGAAATACTTACAGATTGCAGTGTGTCAGTGAGCTCTCGTCTGCGGTTGCGGCATTTCGCGGCAGCCATCTTATTTCGTTCCCGGCGGACTCTTTTCTTATCTTCCTCCTCTGGAGAAAGCTGTGGAAACAATAACATGGATATTTTACTTTCTGAACTCTGCACTTATTCACAAATCTATGGTGCACTAGCTGATCAATCCCTAAAAACAAAGTCAGTGCATTATGTACCTGTTCTCGGGCTCTCTTGTTGGACTTTGTTCCAGTGACCCTCATTTTGGGGTAAGGGTTCGGGTTGTAAGGTCGTGCTCCGCCGTTGGAGGGCGCCACAGATGAAATCATGGGCTGAACCATCCACTGCAGGTCCGGGCAAGAAGAGATCGCAGTGACAGTTGGCACGAAAGAGGCACTTGAGACACTCAGGTCTGTGAAATCCTAAAATGTAAATAAGAAATCATTTAATATATGGCAAATATTTACATATATTATTATTACATGATTTCATTTTTTAAACCCAACGGTTGGGTTTGTCCATACTTGACCGTTGAAACAAACCAGCATTTTTTTAGTGTAGCCTAGTTTTTTTTTATTGCTTAGACTAGGGCTATAATATCATTTAAACACTTGAGCTATACATAAAAAAACTACAAATAAATCATCTTTTAAGTTTGAATAATTCTACATTAGTGAATTCAATGACGATAACTGTCAAATATATACCTGAGTCTGGTAATAAGCGACGCTCTCGCCGCTCGGCGACGCCGTGCTGCACCGGGAAGACGCGTCGCAGTCAGCGTTAAGGCTGGTAAACATCATCCTGTCAAAAGTCGAGAAGCAAGAACTATCCAGCGCGAATATATCCAGAAAGTAAGAACGGTTTAAAAGGCCTCGGTTTGTTAGTTCCCTGTTCGTCTGCTCTCGGTATCCAAAGTTGATTTGAGTGCCGCTCTTCAGGTCTGCGGGGTTTATATGGCTGTGAGTGACTGACGTCAGAGAGAGAGGGCGTTGCGTCGGGCTTCCAGTACCACTGGTTGCATAGAAACCGTTAGAAAAACACGTCTCCGGGAAAGCATTTGACTGATTACATGCTCGATACGTAATTAATAAACACTTATAAGCTTAATACATAACAAAATGTTTGCAAAAACGTTCGTAGATTAACATTTTGAGTGAAAACTGAGTGAAATCCATGACGTCCCATAGCAGGGTATCCCACGACGTCATTTACCTTATATGGAAAACATCCTGAAGAGGCGGACCGCTGATGGGAAACACTCTGTGCAGTCTGTATTGCTACAGCATTATGTAAAGATACTTCGAGAATACTTATATTTATCTCAGTTAACAACCATTTTGAACTATACTATCAGTTCTAATGTTACCGTATTATTATAGCCTGTTGTATACATATAATTTATATTATAATGACATGAAATTAAATAACTAGGCTATTTGATCCAAACCCTAAAATACACGTTCAAATGTTCTTTTTTTGGTTGACACTCAATGTTGTTAAATACCGTACTTTCCTCGAAACATTCATTGCCTCGGGTTGTATTCGTACATTTCTGCAATGAAAGGCGTGTCCAATGACGGAGGAGTAACATATTTCCACTGTAACCTGCCTTCGCACCTTTACTGAGGGATTCCTTTAATAAAATGCTGAGTTCATCTCTTAGCTCTGTGTATTGCATCACTAGACCAATAAACAATCACATGATGTAAGATTTCAAACTTATACATTTTTTTTAAAACGTGAATATATGCATTACATTTAATATATGCACATTAGGCAACGTTATATGTTGTTACTACTATTACTATTATTATTATTATTAAAATATATATTATTATTAATGTATTCTATATTGTGTTTAAAACGAAAGCAATATGAGGCCACTCAATTTCTAATGTTTGGATTGCTTATAAATTGCTCGTGTTTAGTCTTGTTTTATTAATGTTCTGCCATTGGCTACGGTAAACATGACTGACGGTAGTTTGTTATTGATTAACAAACGAAAACAGCTCTATCAGCGTTCCCATGTGATGTCATCATATTTTACTGCTCCACTTCGGTGTTCGTGTTTTGTTTGAACTTCCTCGTTGTCTAAGCAACGCCCCTCCCACTGACGTCACTGACACCCGAGCCGAGCCTCTGCAAATCTTCACAGAAGTTTCTCCTTTCAGCAACTTTCTATCAATATTAACAGCAAATAAATATAATTATTTGGAAAAACAAAAATACAACCTTTATTTTACTGGAAAGATGCATTTTTTAGATTTATTAATGCATTTATAAAGATGCAGATATTTTACTGGCTCCGACCGAGGTCATTCCACAGATACCTTTGCATTTTGAAAATCTGGTTAGCCTGCTTTCTCAAGGATGAGACATTACATTGTGCCATCTCAAACTGATTTTTTAATCTTCACATATGTTTATATAACTATGCCTTTAACAAGGTTTTACAATTGATTTTATTTAGCCTTGTGCGTAAGGTCATGAGACCACAATGTGTTTTTAGACACTTTATTGCTGATATCTTTACACATATCTGGTTATTTACTGTACAAAACTCATGCAGTGATTATTTAAGATCATCTTGTGACAAACACATAAGAAAATGTGCTGGGGGGGGGGGGGGGGGGGCACTTTAAATGTCCTTGAAGAATATTCTAAAGGTGATGATGATGTCATTATGAGTTAGAAACACATGCAGGACTGAGGACAGGCCATCCGCATGGAGAAAGAATACAAATAATAATATAGTTGCTGGAATTTATTTTCAAAATAATATTCTTATTCAATGAATCATTTAAAAATAATACTTTTAAAATGTTGGCGATAGATTTCCGTTGTTGAATGCTGTTGATATTGCGGAATGACCCTCCTGAAAATGACCCTATAGCTGTTCCGTTCATGAGCCTCACAGATCAGAAATCAGGGGCGGATCTGCCGGGAAACTCTTGGACTGTGGACAGAAGGGAGGCCCCACTCACGCGCCCTCTGAAAGCAGGGTTACCTCATCTGAGCTATGAATAGAGATTTTCACACAGGTTATGGAGAAGAACAACGGCGTTTCCTTCCAGTTCAAGTGTTCATTAAAGTAGAAAGCCTTTGGTTTATTGTTTGGGGAGATCCTTCATAGTAGACATAATCATATCTGTCAGCAGACAGTTCTGAAATAGCCAACGTTCATGAAAAAAATGCATATATATTTTGAGTGCTTGGCGAAGATGTCGTCATAAGAATGTCATTGAATTAAATGTGATATGATAAAAATAGGCTGTGCCGCAGTAGCGCTGCAGCTAGAGGCTCCACACCGGATATGCCAAATATGGCCATGACACACTGCTCTCTGATTGGCTGCTTAGCGACAGGGTTGTTGCTGGAGCGCTTTTAGTGGGAGATCCATCATTCTAATTGACAAGGGATACGAAAAATCACAGTTTTTAATAGAAAGGGTGCGGTTGAATTATCCTAACTATTATTTCAATTATTTAATTATTGTCATTTTGTATAGGCTACTTTGATAATGGCAAATGTATAATAATATTCCTCGTGAGACAATCACGCACCTGCAGATGAACCATCTTTTTAAGACATCAATCGTAAATCGTAACCTCACAGAGGGATGCAAAAGACAGACTGCAAACTAGGCACGTAAAATGACGTATCTTGTTCATTCATGTGAAAGCCTAATAAGCCGTTAATAACCTAAGTTTACGTATTAGACACTTTAAGTGAATGCGTAAAATATTGCACTAAAACGAGCACCATTTTGTGCCAGGGATATTTATGAAATGCCGTATATATATTTGGCTCGTGCTTAACTGTCTCCCCTCCGGATCAGTGGTACAGTCTCACAGATTTCATTCATAAAAATCTGCCTCACTATAAAGACAAGCAGCGCGGATGGCTGGTGCCTCCTAGCGTAGTAACCTCAATCTAGTTTTTTTTATATATATATAAAAAAAACACCCCCTGCAGAACAGCATTTGTTGACATTAGTCACATATTGATCTGGCAGCATCTCCTGGAGCGATCTGGCAGAAGTGATGCCTAAAACCGCGAGTGTTTCTCAGGTGTCTGCAGAACAGCTGCTGCACACATCAGCTGCTGAGATGAAGGATACGCAGGTAATCAATTGCATGTCTACCTAGAAATTAACCTAAATGGACTATTTGATTATTGATGTATGCTTATTTGATCATCTTCTATTTCTTGAACACAACCAACATTTGTATTAAAATGCAGTTTTGCTGTGAGCAATACATGATGAACACATTTTCATGCTCCTTCTCAGAAGACAGGTATTCTGAAGGATGCTGATGCTCCCTTTGTTCCAACGGTCACTGCTGTAGCTTCAGCTCCAGATCTCAAGTGGATGGTCCTGTCGACTGACATCTCTTCAGTGTCACCCTGCAGACACGAGAAACCACAGAGCTCATCTCACTCCACAGACGCCAAACCAGCTCGAAAGACCTTCACTGGCCGGAGAAAGGGAGTGAAAGATCAGGTAAATACATGTTTTGTTTTTTTAACTATTACCTCTAAGCTAAGTGATACATGTGATATGTGTTTAATGCATGGGCTTTCTGGAGAATTCCACATTCAACTGACTGTAGAAAATACTTCAACATGTATTTATATCCATGGCCAGGTTAATTCTCTGTTTTAAATTGTATACACTCTTTAAAATAAAGATTCTTTACTGGCATCTTCATGAAGAACCTTTAAAATCCATGGAACCTTTCCATTGCACAAAATATTCTTTATAGTGAAAAAAGGTCATTCAAATGTTTCTTTTAAGAATTGTTCACTTAAAGGTTCCTAAAATTTAATCTTATTTGCCATCGCTGCAAAACCCCGCTATTGGAACCAGTTACTAGGTAGTAAATTTTAGGTCAAATTTGTTTATGCATGAATTTAAGTCATTTTTTGTACATTAGCTGTAACTCAATAATGTTTATATCAACCACAGATAAATAAATATAGAGTCATTAATTTACAATATGCATTTAGCGATGCACACACACGCACATATATATAAATAAGCGCATGTGATTCTTCATTTCAGCTTACTCCAGAGGAAGAGGAGAGGAAGAGGATCAGAAGAGAAAGGAATAAACTCGCAGCCGCCAAATGTCGAAATCGTAGGCAAGAACTAACCAACAGTCTCCAAGCTGTAAGTTTACAATTCACCATAATCTGCACTCTCATTCGTCCAAAAATATGACTTTGTGCATGATATGACTATAATCTGCATATATGTCCAGGAAACCGATAGTCTCGAGGAGGACAAAGCAGCTCTGCAGTCTGAGATCGCCAATCTGTTAAAGGAGAAAGAACGACTCGAACTCATCCTTTCTGCTCACAAACCCCACTGTAAACTCTCGGAGGAGAGGGAGGCGGAGACCGAGACCGAGGAACAGACCCAAGCCCTAGACGAGCAGACTCAAGCTCCCACCGCATCCCCAGAACAGGTGCCCAGCTCCCCTCAGCAGCTCGACCCCCCCAGCACTGCCATCTTCGGGGACTCGGACGTCCTTCTGTGTTCCAGTGCCGAACTGGGCGCCGCTGAGGTGGAACCGTACATCGATATGAGGGATGTGTCCATGGAAGACATTAGCAACGTGATGGACAGCGGCGATGACATGGATCTGTTAGTGCCAGATATCGACCTCACTAGCTCTCTGGGCCTGAGTGAATGGGAAACCCTGTACATGTCAATGGGTGGAGGCTTAGAACCTCTCAGCTCGCCTGCATGCAGCCCGACCTGTAGCAGCACCGACGCTGTGCCCGTCTTCAGCTTCAACAATGCAGAGGAGGAGAAGCATGACACTGGCAAAGAGGGCAAACCTAATGCAGCCAAAGAAATCTTGAAGACTTTATGAAGGTTCTGCCAGATCAATCTTAAAAATAAAGGTTCCAAAATGTGGTTTTCCCAGTGATGCCATAACAGAACTTTTTTAGTTTTCCAAAGAGTGTGTAGAACATGTGAATAATCTAAAGAACCATAAAGAACTTTTGTGCAATTGAAGGTTCCGTGGATGTTAAAGGTTCTTCATAAATGCCAATAAAGAACCTTTATTTTTAAGAGTAAAATATTCTGAAGAAGAAGAAGGGTATAAAATATATTCTGTTGATGAACCGAAAACCCCTCAGAAAAAATTGCTTTCATAAATGAGTCTGACATGTCCAACATTTACAAAAATATATAGTGGATGCTGTGCAGTAGATGTAATGTGATCTTTACATCCAGTGAAGTCACTGTTTGTTTCTTCCAGATGTTGACATTGTTGAGTATAGGCTATGTTGTTCATCCTGTGAAAGACTTGCTTTCATGCACTTTTGTACCAGTAGGTACGTGTAACTGTATCAGTTGATGTGGTGAAGTACAGTGCAGTCTGTTACACCGTGTCTAAGTCTGTGACTAACTGTGTAATTCTGTAATTCTGACCATGGTGGCAAAAAAAAAAAAAAAAACTTTATGCATTTTTTTTTTGTTCTTCCTGCTTCCTTTTCTGTTGTCTGGCATGTTTCTAATAAACAAAGAATTGATATTACTATTAGGAAACGTGTGGATGTTTTTATTATTATTTATTTATCAGAGTGAGGCTTCTCTTCTCTTTTGGATAAAAAAAGGCAGAATTTAAAGCCTCCCGTTCAAGAACATTCTCTCATTTCCATGCAATGTCTGCGAGGAAATTCGTTTCGATAAAGAATAAACATCATCCATGTCTATCATGTGCACATTATCCTTTCACCGAGTTTCGAGATCCATTTATTTCTAAGGTTTCTGTGCAACGAGATTCACCCACAGCGATTTGTCGATACAGAGGTTGTAGGTTGTTGTCACGGTCGGTCGGAACGTTCTCGCTACGCCTGGGATGGGACGCAACGTAAAGCGCCTGACGTCACTGCGTATTTGCACGCCACGCCGTTTCTCTCTCTCGTGGTTCTACTTCCGTGTCCATATTTGGTAATGAAAATGGCATGTTGTTCCGTCACTATAGAAACAGTAGAATCCTGTTTCAGCAATGAAGTTTTTACCGGAAGATCTAGAGAGAGGAGCGGAGAGAAGCTCTCGGTAGGTCACGATGACGGAACTCTTTTGTATCGCAAACGTTTCGCTGGAGTTGCTTTTGGTATCCAGCGTAGATTTTGAACAATTAATGGTTTCAAATATAACGCGAAACAACCTGTTCGAATAAAATGGACACTGCCCCATTGCAAATTTGTAATAATATCAAGGATAAATGTGTGTGTGTCTTAAAACCCTCTACCAAAGCAATGTCAAACACTGCACAGTCTTCAGTTGAGCTGTTAAACGCATGCTTTTAAATTAAGAACGATTTCTAAGAACTAGCGTACATTAGGCTACAAATGCATGAATTTGTGTTTGGTTACCTGCAGTTTACAGTCAGGTCCAAAAGTTATGGAAGTTTGTTTCTGCCACTGAATACAACATTTTAAGGTAATACTGGTAAGGTAAAAAAAAAAAAGAAAAAAAAAGGTAATTGTGACTTTTTCCCCTCGCAATTGCCTGATCACATTTTGAGATAAAAAGGTCGCAATTACCTTTTAAACTTTTTTGTTCCGTGGCGGAAACAAAGTTTCCATAAATAGTTGAAGGCCACTAGTAAAAACGCTTTCTATTTTGCATTCAATTATTTTGCAGTTTAATAATATTTACATTATTATATTTTTACCTCAACAATTTGAGTGAAATGTTAAACCTGAAAAATGAACTTAGTCCGTGTCACAGTTTTGACTGACAAACTTACATCACACTGTTTAAAATGTTCTTATTAAATAATAATAGTAAGAAGTTTGAATATGTTAACAACTACATTACTTAATATTAAAAAAGAATGAACAAGACATAGCGTTGGACATCTTGAGTATTTATTAATCTTAGTTAATAGTAATTTCAACATTTGCTAATACATTTTTTAAATCAAAAGTTGTATTGTTAACATTAATATTCTGTGAACTATATGAACAGCAGTTTTTTAATTAACATTAACAAAATTAATAAATGTTGTAAAAGTATATTGTTCACTGTTAGTTCATGTAAGTGGGTTAACAAATGAGAACTTATTGTAAAGTGTTGCCTATAGGCCTATATCCTGAAGGATTCTTTATTATTTTCAAATAGGCTAATCATTATATCATTGATTATTAATAGCCTATTCAAAAATGGCTCATATTATAATAACATGCCTCACTCAGTGTTCGGCTGTATCATTGCTCAGACTATCTCAAGACTGCAATATGAGCAGCTGAAACTCTTCCCACACAAACACTACAATACGAGATGCACACCTCGTGTCACTCTTGGAAGACAGCCCACATTACAAAGTGTTCTTGGCTCAAACACAATACAAACATTTAATGCAGGCCACTTTGTTAAAATATAAAAGGATAAAAGGAGAAATAGATATGAGTTCTTTGGCCTGATAGACAGTATCAGTCTATTTAGGTTCAGCTCTGGATTAGTCAACATGTGCGACCGCTAATGATTCAACCTGCCGAAATAAAATGATGTCCTGCTGGACTTCTTCTTTTGTTTTCATGATTCAGTTTTCAGCATATAGTGAAGTTTATAGCCAGCCGGATGTCTGGTGCGTCGGATGTTCACAACAGCTCGAATTAGGCTTTTGTTTTTAATAATACTTTCTTCCCTTACATTTGACTCACAAATTTTTAGATATCAGCGGAGTTCATATTTAAATCCTGATGTTAACTTGTAGTGATGCAATGCAGACAATACACAAGGCTTTTGTCCTTGATCTGGTTAAATGAAATGTTGATTCTTTAATAGAGGAAAAACAAAGCATCATGTAAGATACTTTTTCAGGATTGCAAAGGCATTATAAACCCACCATATTTTGCTAGGAAATAATCTTTTGCAAATAAGCGATATGAAATCACTGTGCCTCTATTGCTGATACTGCAGCATTATCTCTTGTTTAAGTGTGTGTGATAGTGAATAAGTGTGCATTTGCCACAATTGATATGTGTGCGTGTCTTTCCAATTACCGGTATATCATATTTCCAGGGTCGGAAATGGGCTTGTGTTTGGAACGATGTCTGGTTGTCGCTCAGTCTTTATCATTGTCTGGAGTTTATTAATCATGAAATGCAGAAGTGTTGTACTCAGCATTGCTCATCAGGATCTGATACAGCCATTGAAGGAGGAATTGAGCAGTAATCATGTCTGGTCACGTTTCATGCAATTTTTACTCTTTTGTCCTTAATATTGGGTCGTTTATATTTCTGCACTTTTCCCTGCACTTGTATGTGTTAAATCTTTAAAAAGAGACGCATATTGAAGTTCTTATGGATTAAAATTAACTTGAGACTGAAAATTCCAGGCCTTATGAATCTTGATGACTCTTCTGATGATACAAAAATGCTGTCGCACAATAAATGTGGAAGAGGAAGTTAGTCTGTGTGTAAGAAGTGAGGCACAGAGGTGATCTTGTCTGCGGTCTGTCTGTATATTTTAGTGCATGCCAGTGCAAAATATCCAGGAAGCAGTTGGATGGATGGATTTAATCATATAGGCCATACTTATATTCAAACGAGAGATGCTCATTAAACGCCCTTTTTATTAGATGATTTTCACTCTTATGAGATGAAATCAGTTATGTAGTTGTCAGTAAAATGGTTTGGGTTTTTTTGACCAGAGAATGCCATGATTGACCAGTAAATTATTGAGAGGGTCGTGTAAAAAAAAAAGATAAATTACACACTCTTCAAAGAAAAGGTTCTATATAGAATCTTAAAGGGTTCTGTCAGGCGCATCATATATAGAATCTTTTAGGGGTTCCCATCATCATGAGATCATTTTTGATTTAGTTTTGATGAACACATTTTGTTTTAATTTTTATTCAAATTAAACAAACATACTTTATCACTAGAATGTAAACACTTTATATCACAACAAAAAATTGAAATAACCATTAAACATGAAAGTATTATGCAATCATTTAATGCATTTCTCCTTATTTAGAACCATTATAGGTTCTTTAAAATGGAGCTCTAGCACTTTTTTTTCTGGCAATAAATTGTCTGCAGTAACATTTAAAACTCTGTAACTTAAGGAAAGGGAGCGAGAAAGTCAGTTATACATTTATATGCTGCAATGACAAGTTTGCCAAAACCTTGCTGATACTGCATCGGACCTCAGCTGTTTTAAAGGGATAGTTCACCCAAAAATGAAACTATTTCTCAAACTATGTTTGAATGCCTCCAAGAGAAAATACAGACTTTAAAGCCAGTCATTCTCCTGCTGTTTAACAATTTCCATTTCTTAAAGGGATAGTTCACCCAAAAATCATTTTATTTAAAAATCATCATTTACTCACCCTCATGTTGTTCTAAACCTGAATGAGTTTCTTTTTTTCTGTTGAACACAAAAGAAGATATTTTGAAGAATGTTGGTAACCAGACAGTTTACGGCACCCATTGACTTCCATTATAGGAAAAATACTATGGAAGTCAATGGCTACTGTCAACTGTTTGTTTGGTTACCAACATTCTTCAAAATATCTTCTTTTGTGTTTAGCAGAAGAAAGAAGCTCATACAGGTTTAGAACAACACAGGGGAGAGTAAATGATGATTTTTAAATAAAATGATTTTTGGGTGAACTATCCCTTTAAGAAATGGAAATTGTTAAACAGCAGGAGAATGAGTGGCTTTAAAGTCTGTATTTCCTCTTGGAGGCATTCAAACAGCGCTGTCAAATATAGTATTGTCTTTGCATAAGATAACAAAATATCAAAGAAAGTGTCTGCTTCTGCTTTTCTCATAACAAACTATTTTTAGATCCGGTTTAGCCCTTTTCCACATCATTTGCCTTGTATTATGTTATTTATTATATTTTGAGATGTATCCTTTATTTTTTTTATTTTTTTTACTTAACCGGCTAACATAGTGATTTTGTATGTGTATACAAATTTAATTTCCCTCAAGTTTAAACATGTTTTATAGCAGGGGAACAGCAGCTGCAATTCACACCTGTGTTTCATAACCACAAACTGTCAACAGTAGTTTATCTTCATTCTGAACACGATATTTGTTATTTCATCAGTATTCTTCTTGGAAACGTGTACTTGCGCTGTGTTTCTGTAAAATAAATGCCATTAGTTATATAGGCTAATACAAAGACTTTCTGACTGTATACTATAATGGACAGGAATGGCACTTTTACACCACGAACGATAACTATAAAGATAATGATAACTATATTAGCTTCCACACCAGCGCACAATATCGTTTTGTTTATTATAAACACGTGCAGTTTTGTTGTCTCTCGCTTTAAATGTTCGAGCTCTTTAAAGGGATAGTTCACCCAAAAATGAAAATTTTGTCATCATTTACTCACCCTCATGTCGTTCCAAACCCGTAAGACTTTCGCTCATCTTCAGAACACAAATTAAGCTCTTTTAGATTAAATCTGAGAGTTTTCTGTCCCTCCATTGACAGCTACGCAACTACCACTATTTTGCCAGTACTTTATTCACATTTGAATTATTCAAACATTGATCAGCGATAAACGGAAGCTCAACCGAACCTGCTTGACAACTATATTGTTATTGTTATCGTCCTTGTTGTGAACGGGCCTTATATTAATAGAATTCAAACTTTAGTTTATATTTCTTTAATTTATTTTTTTTTTTTTTTTTTTTTGTGATAGCATAGGTCAAGGATTTTCAAAACGGGTCGATTTATATAAAATAATATAATAATAATAATAATAATAAAACATTTAAATAATACAGTACCTAACCCTACCGGTACAGTAGTAAGTCGAAACAAATATAACAATGTAACATAATAGAAATGAAATATTTTCCAAATAATATTTTACACATTTTTATCATAAAATGAATTCAAATAGATTTTCCAGATCTTTTTTTTTCTTTTTTTACATCGTGCAAATAGGAAAATAGCCAAAAATAGCTTGATTTGTTTTTCCCGTAGGTTGAGTTCTGAAACTCTTAATAACAGAGAGATACACATATGAGCTCATCATGTTGAATTGTTTTTGTTTTGACGGGATATCCCGCTTCACACAGGGAGTCCCGCGCTGCTGTGTTGTGTTGTGTTGGTTGCTATGGGCGGGGCCAAGGCTCATTCCCCCTGCTGGCGTCACTCAACGGAGAGTTCCGCATTCCACCGCGCGCAGCGATACATAAACGCGCTGATGCAACGAGAACAAACCACAAACACACAAACGAGCTGAACGGACGAGCAACCGTCAACCCCCAGAGCAAAACAAGTAAGTGCTTTATTTGGACGTTATTTTAATACATTCACATTTGGCTAAATCGTGCACAGAAGAGCGGAGTTGAATTAGACAAGATATAAGACGCGTTTTAAAGGTCGATCGTGTGTATTTAGTAACTGCTGCACTTCAGTGTAATGACAATGAGATTAAAATAAAACCTCGAGAAGAAGAAAAATATATTCATGCATCACTGGTGTCTAGTATGTATTTTTCTGAAACACCCAGGTTATTTACTGCACACTAAAGTACATTATTTACACTAAAAAAATGCTGGCTTGTTTCAACGGTCAAATATGGACAAACTCAACCGTTGGTTTACATTTTTTTTATTAAAATTTTAAACCTTACGGTTGGGTTTGTCCATATTTGACCCAAACATGGGTTGAAAGTTGAGACAACCCAGCATTTACTTTAACTGACTATTGTTTAAATCCATAAAAATAATTAAAAGGTATTTTTTTCTCTCTCTCTCTATGCATTAATGATCTGTTAAGCATTATAGAAGGTGGCATAATATGTTATTAATGAAAGTTGTAACGTTATAGCTTTTTTTTTGATAATCTTGCTTTCTATATGGTTGGCTGAGTGTCTCGATGGGGCTCCTGAAAAGTTTGAGACCCCATGTTTGAATGGTTATATCGGTAGCTGACATGTCCTGCAATGTAACACTCCATCTAAAACTATTCTGCAACAACATTTTCATATGCTTATGTTTTTATACATGCATTAAAATGTTATATTTGTACTTGTCACACTATAGGATTATTGAAGTTAGCTATAAAACACCTAAAACTTTTAAAACAGTCACCAGTTACAGCAGATTATTCATCTTTAGTTCATAAAAATACAGCTGTTCATTGTGAGTTCACAAAGCATTAACTTATGTTAACAAATGCAACATTTGATTTTAATAATGTATTAGCAAATGTGGAAATGAACATTAACTAAGACTATACTGTAGAAGTATTGTTCTTTTTTAGTTCATGATAACTAAATTGGTTAAAACCTTAAACAAAAAGGACATTTGGGAACACTTTATAATGAGTCACTTAATGATTCACTTCTAAAAAGTTCAAACAAATGCAGCAAGAAAGACTACATCATCACCAAAAACCCTGCAGAAATGTTGCACAAACACAGTTTGCTTTCAACGCAAGGAAAGTTTTTGTTGAGAAGCATGCAGAAAGTAGCCGTTAGCTGCTGCGAAACATGTTTGACTGTTACATAATCCTGTAATGGCCTTTACAGACAATTCAAGAGCTGTTTTAAGCCTCGCTCTTGAACATGCGTAGGTGTTGTTTTTGCTCTTGGGAATCTTGAAGTTTCCCTATAACTCTCTAAGAAGCAGATTTACACAGTGTGTGTGTTCCTCTTATGGAAACTTCATTATTCTCCGAGACTTTCCACTGAAAACGCACATTATCAGTCCTTAGTAAACTTATCCCAAAGCAAAAACTCTTCTCGTTTAAATGAATGCATTTTTAGCTAACTGTGATTCGTACATTTCTGAAAGACATAAGACAATCACCTCTGAAACGATGTGTATTGTGAAAAGCGCTATACAAATAAATATGAATAGAATTGAATTCTTACACTTGTTAAAAGCTCAATATGTATATATTTTTTGAATGAATGCCTAATGCACATGCATTTGTATATCTGTAAAAGGCATTTCATGCACGATCAACAAAACTAATGACATCTCTCTTTCTGAAGCAGCAATGATGCCTGGTCAAATCCCTGATCCGATGGTCACGGCCGGGTCTCTTCCCAGTGTCGGTCCTCTGGCTGGCATTCCCGCCACCACCCTGACAGACCAGCTGAAACTGGCAGAGCTCTACAGCCTCGGTGCCGTTCTGTCTCCTCTCATCCTCAACAGACACGCCAAGAGACCGTTCGACGACATCCAGGGTGAGGAGGTGAGAACCGAACATCACATCTGACAGCTCCAGATATCACAGCCCAGTTCTGCTCATTCAAATGTGCAGAGTTGCAAATTGCATGTTGTAAAACACCCAACAGTTTTCGTTAACAACATGTATGTGCGATAGCTTGAGAAAGTGAAACTGATGTTTGTTCTATTGTTTGTGAAGCTCCACTGAAAGTGTTTTACTCCCTGGTCAAGAGCGACACCTGGTGGACACTATTGTTAATGTCTGCCGATTATTATTTTTTGTTGAGAATGCTCATAGGTTGATTTGTAATGGTTCGGTTTACACTAAAAGCAGATGTGTGAACTAACACGTGTACTTTCTGACCACAGGAAGGTGACAACGATGATCGCAAGAAAAGAAGGCGAGAGAAAAATAAAGTTGCAGCCGCTCGCTGTCGGAACAGAAAGAAGGAAAGAACTGACTTTCTCCAGAAAGTGAGTTTGAAAATTAATTAATTTTTCAGATTTTGTCATTTTGGGCAAAGAAAAATGAGTAAAACTTTATTTTACAGTGTTCTTGTTACTCGTATTACATGTTACTATTATTATGACTACAGTAGCAGTGGGTTATTCTTTTTTTTATGATATTATCATTTTGTCATTTGTGTGATATTAATTGAGGGATTATATGGAAAATTTGTACTTTTTAAAAGTAATTTGTCCCATTGCAGAACTATTTCAAATGAATTAGTGATGGTAAAAACATCAAATCATAATTTTATTTAAAAATATATATATAAAAAATTTCTAAATATGATACTGGTGTATCATGCTATTTTATGTTATTATTTTGTAATTATTGATTGAGATATTACATTAAGTTTTTGTGCTTATAAAGAATTATTTGTGACATTTTAGAACTATTTTTTAAAAAACTAGTGATAGTAAAATCATTTTTATTAAACAAAAAATAAAAAATTTATTTAAAATGTTTTATTAAAAAACAAATACTTGTGTAATTTCTGTGCATACCATTTTTATATTACAATCTTTTCTTTTTTTGCCACATCATAAAACAATTTAAAATGAACTAGTGAAGGTTAAAAAGTCATTAAAACCTCAGTTTTTTTTTTTTAATTGGATACTGTAATTATTATGCATGCCATTTTTTATGCTGTTTATTTTTTATGACATCAATTGAGAGATGAATGGAATATTTGTATTATGTAAATACCAGAGATGTCACATGAATTCCCCAAACCTTTGTAAATAACCAGTAACACGAACACTATAAAATAGTGATTGAATAATCCAGATGTTTTTCACACAACTGTGTGTGGTGAGGCAGTGTAATTAACCCAAGGCTTTTTGCTCTGTCCTCTCAGGAGTCGGAGCGGCTGGAGATGCTGAACTCGGGCCTGAAGTCTCAGATCGAGGAGCTGAAATCAGAGAGACAGCAGCTCATCGTGATGCTCAACCTCCATCGGCCCACGTGCATCGTCCGCACCGACAGCGTGAAAAGCCCCGAGAGCGACGAGCAGCGAGCCGAGCTGTCCGACTGAACAGAGGAAACTCTACAAACTCTCTGTGCTCTGGGATTTCTTTGAAAAAGAACCAAGTGTCAATTTCACCATGAAGAAGAAAAAAAAGGGAACAGATTTGTATGGATATTAAACAAACATCAGGAAGCTCGCAGACTTCTGACCCCACAGACTACATGTTCCCAGCGCTGTGTGTGCTCTTGTCGAGGAACACGTGATCCGTCAGTTGATCTGACCTGAAGCGTGGCGTTCTCCCAGAAGCCTCCAGATGGCGCTGTCTGATAAACCCCACTGTTCACTGACGCTGGCGTCTCCATGGACGGACTGTTTACATTTGTTTGCATTGTATATTACATACTCTTGTTTATTATATGCTATTTTTTATATTGTGCCATCACATCATGTGGTGAATTACATGTGTTTTATTATCAGTGTCTGTTGAACGGCCACTTTTGTTACTAAATAATGTTTCTGTTACATAGAGCACATTGAAATAAACCTATTTTTCAAATACAATTTACGAGTGATTTATTATTTTAAAATATTTATTATATAATTAAGACATTTTATATGGCCTACTTATTATATTTTTTTTACTTATGTTAAAATATTTTTTTCTTATTTTATATTTACATTATTAAGTTCCAGCATCAGGATATGCGCTTTGGAGATTTGATATTGTTTTATTATTTAAATTTGTGTACATTTAATGTACTCGTCCCTTTCTCTCTTTTTTTTTTCTTTTCCTTCTTTCACTTTCATTGTTTTTCAGAAAAACTCTGTTTGTGGAAATGAGATGTTGTCAGAGAAATTTACATGACAAAAACAAGATTATTTCCACTGAGGTTTCCATTGACTTGCATCCGTTTCCCATTAATCCTGTTTATTTCTCCTTTCAGATTTGTCAATGTAATAGTTTTCTACTATCATACATAGTGCAGTGTATTTGGACACTTATGACACACATATTTGACAACCAAAATGCATTCAGATACGTTTATGGTATTTATATTGAATGGTAAATCTATCAGTTTATCATTTATGAAAAGTTTGCGTGCATTTGTAGTTTTCACTTCTATTCTCATCATTTCGATCTTCTCCGCTAAGGCGGGTTGAGTGGGTTGCTTGCTTGTTGTTTGTTCATTTTCTGTCCTTAGTACTTTTTGTCACATCAGAATTGGGTTGATCAGCTTTCCTGAGGTCTGGCTTCAGACTCGCTCGCTCTGAAAGCTGCTTTGATCAAATGTCTGACCTTCTGCTTAGCAGTTCCAGCCTTTTAAAAATGCGTCTTTTTTGGCAGAACATGTTTCTCACGTGGGCGGTTGTCAGAATCTGCTCCTCACCCTGTTTCTTCAAGCACATGAGAGAGAAAAAAATGTTGGTTGAGTGCCACTGAGTGCTACCTCAAGAACTGTGTGATTTCAACACAAACAGCTCCAAATCACTCATGAGAACGACCGCAATGACCTAAAAACTGCGTTTCTTAGCGGAGGTCAATAATGCATCTAATCTCACTTTACCTTCATCTTAATTTATATTTAGAGTTTTCAGTGCTGAGGATTTACATATTTCAGTGGTCAGTATCCAGTATCCAGTAGCCTTTCATTGTCAGTATTTCAGTAGGTCATTCAGTTATTTATTATTTAAGTATATATTTGTATTTAGTATTTCATTTTTTTTTTTTTTTTTACATTTCAGAGCTTTACTATTTATTTCTGCATGCAATTGTTGCAAAAAAAATTCCATTTTATTATTTTCCATTATTCAGTAATTTCAGTATTTTTGTTTTTAGTATTCCAGTTTCTTATTTATTTATTTATTTATTTAATGTCACTGTTTAAATATTTTTTAAAGCATTGTTTTCCATTATTCTGTAGGTTATTCAGTAATTTAATATTCCAGTATGACACAATTTTCGTTTTTAGTATTTCAGTGCATTCATATTTATTTAATGTCAGCATGCAGTGCTTATTTTCAATTATTGAGTAATTTAATATTTCAGTGTGACAATTGGTTTTTATTTAGCATTTACATTTTCTCAGAGTTCTCCATTTATTTATTGTCAGTGTTTGAATACTGCATTTTTCAATTTTATTTTTTTTTCTGGTTATTTCAGTGTTCTCGTTTATTGATTTATTTCAGCATGCATGTCACTGTTTAAATATTTAATTTTTTCTTTATTTCAGTAGGTTATTCAGTAATTAAATATTTCAGCATGTCAATATTTGTTGTACTTAGTAATTCAGTTTTTAATTTTGTTTAATTTTTTTAATTTAGTCATTTATTTATTTAATTGTTCTGCATTTCAGCAGGCTGTTCAGTATTTGAATATTTAAGTCTTTTAATCGAGCATCAAATGTCTTAAGACAATGTACAATAAGCAGAGTAAATGTAAACACTCAATGAGCTTCTGTTCCAACACTCCTTTATTAATGAATTAATGAAGTTAGTCGTTCATCATTAGACTTGCCTTTTACATTTTTCATATTTTGAATCATATAATGTAGAGAAAAAAAATGACCCCTCTTTTTTTCCAGAACATCTTTGCATCTCAAACCCATGTGGGAATCTGTTCTGGAGAAGCACTGGTAATCAATGGGAATTTTGGGTAAGTGCTCGGCTCTGATATTTAACTGATATTCTGAAGAATGGCTGTCTAAACTCGACACCAAAGGTTTCTAATCAGGTCTGTTTAATCATCCATGAGTTTAATGACAAATCATTGCAAAGGACCTTAGTCATATAAACACATATTTGGACTTGAATGAAAATGAGGCTGTGAGGGACAAAAGTCTGTTCAGTGGGTTGAGCTGTTCTCTGCCTGTTTGGTGTTGACAAAATATTAAAAGTACCCTTAAAATTCCAGTTTAAAAAAACTCTGATTATGACATCAGTATAAGCTACTGAACACACTGGACATCCTCCACTCACAGCCTCACTTTTATTTGTTTCACATTAAATTATATATATATATATATATATATATATATATATATATATATATATATATATATATATATATATATATTATGCATTAATTATACTATGCATATATTATATATCTTTGTGCAGCTGAAAATCTGATTCAGCGTAACTGCTTAAAAAAATATAAAGTTATGTCATAAACTCAAGATGACAGGCTGATAGGTCCTTAACTCAGATGCTGCGTCCCAATTCGCATACTATCCGTCCTAAATAGTATTCGAAAATAGAATTAGTACGTCCCAAATCGTAGTATGTTGAAATGAGTGTCCCAAAGAGACCCGGATGGTCTACTATATCCAGATCGATCAAAGAGTATAGAAGAACAATATACGATATACGTTATTTGGATCGATGCGCACTAACGCCTGATATTGCCCACAACCCATCGCGCGTTGGACGAGGATTCGGTTAGAACTACAAACACGAGTGAAAAGTGTTCAAAAACTACAGACATGGAGGACGCGCGAGTCCGACGGTTATGTAGAGAGGTTTAGATAAAGGGGTTTAAGTGATTAATTATCAGTATCTAACCTGATAAAATGTATTATTCAATGTTGGCTACATTTTATTGAATCTGCAGCAGCATTGTGGACTTTTGTAAAGAGATACGTTTAGCCATTAACTTTTAAATGCATCATTACATTCACATGAGGAGAGTCTCCACATGAAAGACCCACGACTGGCAGATGAACGTGCTACAACATTTCTCTCCGAAATGGTAAGAACTTAAATAGGCTTTATGCCGAGCGTCACGTGACCAAGCCGGAAAACAGGTCACATCGCTTCCGATTCAGGTCTTTTGTATGTGCTTCATGAAAATTTCTCTTGTTTTACTCAAGATAACTTAAAAGGAGCACGCAAAAATGAGCACAACCAATGTCCCTCGCATGTGCAGATTGATATTTAAAAGTTTTTTAATTTTTCTTCTTCACACTAACGTTTAGATATTTAAACAGCATAAAACACCAATAACAAAGTGAACTCAGTAGGTTAGCTGATTACCTTAAAAATCCATAGATATCGTAGTTAGTTCTTACGGCCGTTAACACTTTCTCTGACAAGCGGATGCAATGAGACCTGTTTTCCGGTTTGGTCACGTGACGCTCGGCATAAAGCCTATTAGATTGAATGGAAGATTTTAACTGTGACGAGATGATTGACAGGGCAGTTTACGGTGATAGGATGCACGCGACAGAGCTGTCCGTTAAAGATGATGAAGTAGTATGTCCCAAAGCTTGCCTCCTCTTTTGCTACACACTCAAAAGTATGTACTTTTTCTTCACTAAAAGAGTACAAAGCCTACTTTTAGAGCGTAGTATAAGTAGGCGAATTGGGACGCAGCCTTAGTCTGCTTGCAATCGCATTGTTCTCACAGTTGATTGGTTGAGCACCAATGAGCTCGTTGCTCAACCTTCAAACACTTGGTCGCTTTCAGAAACCCCCACCTTCCCCAGCTCCACCTGTATTTACATTTACATTTATTACATTTACATTTATTCATTTAGCTGACGCTTTTATCCAAAGCGACTTACAATTGCTATATATGTCAGAGGTCGCACGCCTCTGGAGCAACTAGGGGTTAAGTTAAGTGTTAAGGGGTTAAGTTAAGTGTCTTGCTCAGGGACACTTTGGTGTCTCACAGTGGATTTGAACCCAGGTCTCTTACACCAAAGGCATGTGTCTTATCCACTGTGCCATCAACACCCCTTATAGATCTGTATAGATCAGCTATGGGTATGGGTAATTCGTGTTAAATTGTGCAGCAGCAGCATGTTTTGCGTGTTCTGCTCCGTCTTGTGCACAGTTAAGTGCGTGAGCTTTTCAGAGTATACTCTGGAGTGTGGACTCTGTTTTCAAGCGCTCAATCACTCGCAAGTATTTGCACAAGTATTTGCACATGCGCTGTTGTATGCACACCGTCCGCACGGACACAAAAACGGACAGAAATTTACATTCGGCTGAAGTGTACTCTGGGCTTTTCTTGCTCACAGCAGCGTGTGGTGTGTCTGTGTATTGGCAGTCCCGTCTGCAGCACCAGTAGTGATGTGACGTTAAGCTCAAGTTAGTCTCAGCCTCAGACGTCACACCCACGGAACGTTGACTAAACGTCTGATGCATATGGTACACTTAACTGGAAACACTTCAGGAATGTCGAAGTCGTCATCTGATTGGTTGAATTTTATCGGATTTCCGGGGGGCGCGAGTGTCGCGTTTATTTTCGGTCCGTCGGGAAACAAAGCGCAGACGTGTGATTGCGGAAGAAAAACTGTTGTGTTTACATGAGTGACAATGAGCATTTATCAAGATCAGCTGAACGTAGGATTCTCAAAAGTATGCGAGGTTCACGGCATAGACTCTTGAAGTTTTCTTCTCCTTCTTTGATTTTCTATGCTGACTGACTTGTTGCACGCCGGTATGTTGTTGTGGGGACATTTCCACACCCCGAAACGTGACGCTGAACGAAACGAACTGTAATTGGTTGTTTGACATGTCGGTCAAACGGCCTTATGGGCGGGCCTTGGCCAAAGAAAGCTGCTATGAGTTCCAGACCTTCAGCCGTCAGTCTGAAGGTCTGGCTACGCGAGACTAAGCTCAAGTATGCTAACCCATACCTGGAATTTGTTCTCTGCATTTAACCCATCCAAGTTAGTGCACACACATTAGGAGCAATGAGTGAACACACACACACACACACACACACACACACGAAACAGTGGGCAGCCATTCACTGCGGCACCCAGGGTTAAAGTGATTGGGTTTAGGTGACTCTCAATCGTGGGTATTGAGGGTGGAAGAGAACGCTGTTGATTCACTCCCCAAGCAACATTTTCTGGTAACGCTTCCTTTAACAGTACAGTACTTACGTGTACTTACAGTGTACTTAAGTACTGGCTAATATAAGGTAAGTACATGGGTTAGGGGTAGGTTTAGGGGTAGGCTCAGGGTTAGTACCTAGCTATTACCCAGTAATTGTAATTACTATAATAAGTACATAGTATGTACATGGGTAACAGGACTGTAAAAGGAAGCGTTACCCATTTTCCTGCCGGTATTAAGAATCGAACCCACAACCTTTGGGTTCCCAGTCTGACTCTCTACCCATTAAAAGCAGCAGCAGATCTAGTCTGCAAAGACCAAGGGCCAGATTTACTAAACAGCGCAAAACCAAAAAGCGCAGATGAGAGTGGAAGGTTCTGCGCGTGATCTTCTCACGACACGCAAGTGAAAGAACACAGACGCAGCCGCTTCATTTCTATAATGACCAACGCAATCTAGCATGAGCAGCGCAAACTAGCGTCTGCTTTAAGATATGCTTTTTTGGGGGCGGTAAATAATGGCGCAAACACCAGTAAATTGACGAGCGCAAACCTTAGTAAATCATCTTGCATGATTCATTTACAGTAAAAACTCTCCTCCCATAAATTTTGCGTCTGAATGGGAAACTCCTACAAATGCATGCAATAAGGTCAGCCGCAAAAATAACCCTTTCAGCGTTAATTTTTCACTGCGTGTCTTTAGTAAATCCTGACAGTAGTTTTTTTGCGCTGGCACAAGCTGTTGTCCTAACATTGTCCTATCCATTACCATCCCAAACTCTCAGAGACTTGTCAGGACAGAACTGTATATATTCAGAAGAAATATAACGGGGAGTAAACTGTACATTGTCTTGCTTGGGAGAAATATTCCTTTAATTGCCTTTTAAGTTTAAAGTGAAATCAAAGTGATGCAGTGAAAACAAACTTTGAATTGAGCTTGGATGGGATGGGATCTCTCTGAAGGTTAGCGCAGTGATCAGTGTGGGAAAGCCGCATCTTTACCGAACACATTTAACGCCTAATCGTCTGAAGTCATTGGTTATTTTTTGGGCAGTGTGTATGAGTAAGATGAGAAGCCACAGAGATGTGAATGGATATTTTGCTATTGTGTTGCGCTTACTGGATATGCTCCACCTACACACACACACACACATCACGAATCAGTCAGAGCTTCTTCACAAGGCCTTGCACTGAATTCTGATCATCCTCAGATTCTCATCTGAGTGCATCCGTTCCCTTCAGATCTGTTCCTGTCGCATCCTACACGCTCAGCAAATGACAACACAACCAGGAACGCAACTACAAATGCAAACACTAGAGTTAAGGGTCGGTAAGATTTTTTTAGTTGTTGTTTTGAAAGAAATTAGTACGTTTTTTCCCCCATCAAGGATGCATTAAATTGATCAAAGACATTAACAATATTACAAAAAATAAATGCTGTCCTTTTGAACTTTCTATTCATCAAAGAATCCTGAAAAAAAATGCATCACAGTTTCCACAAAAAGATTAAGCAGCACAACTGTTTTCGACACTGATAGTAATAATGCATTTCTTGAGCAGCAAATCATCATATTTGAATGATTTCTGAAGGATCATGTGACTCTGAAGACTGGAGTAATGATGCTGAAAATTCACAGGAATAGATTACATTTCAAATATATTCAGGAAATAAAACAGCTATTTTAAATTGTAATGATATTTCACAATATTACTGTTCTTACTGTATTTGTGATCAAATAAATTCAGCCTTGGTGAGCATGAGAGACTTTCAAAAAGATTTTCCCAAACTTTTGAACAGTACTGTATATCAAAATTGTATGATATGATCTGGTCTTAATTTCACAAACATATATAAACTATATGCTATATATGTGCAAGTTGCTTTGGATAAAAGCGCCTGCCAAATAAATAAATATTAATGTAAATATGCTTCTTTTTTTTTACATTTATAAACTATATTTTTACATTTTCTGAAGGAATGAGTGGCTCCTGACATGCCAACAGGATTCTGCAGTTGGTCTGACAACTTAGTATTTAAACCATTGCTACGGTGTTCAGAGTGGTTGCTAGGGTGTTGCTAAGCATCTGGCCCAAATCAAAAGAGATCAACCCGCTTTATCAGTCTGTGGGGCCAGATTTACTAAACCAGGCAAATTAGCGTGAGAACACAGTTTTATAAAAGCGTAGATGTTAAATTTAACATGATAACATGATAATCTTCTGACGACACGCAAATTAAAGAACACAGACGCAGCCGCATCATTTCTATAATGACCAACACAATCTAGCAAGAGCAGCGCAAACTAGCGTCTGCTTTAAGACATGCTTTTTTGGGGGGGCGTTAAATAATATTGCGAAAACCAGTAAATTGACGTGCGCCAACCTAAGTAATTCATCTTGCATGATTCATTTAAAAACTCTCCCATACATTTTGCATCTGAATGGGAAACTCCTACAAATGCATATGCAGTAAGGCCAGCCGCAAAAATAACCCTGTTCACGCCTTTTCACCGTTAATTTTTTACTGAGTGTCTTTAGTAAATCCTGACAGTAGTTTTTTAACGCCAAAATAGTGTTAGAGCTGGGCAAGCTGTTAGTAAATCTGGCCTTTTTAAGTCTTATCGCTTAGAAAAGTACTAGCACAAATGTCCTCTTCTGAATTGAACAGTTTAATTAGAAGTATGAGCAATATCAATGGTGATGAAAGCATTAGCAAACACGATCAAAACATTTCTGTCTTTTCTTTCACAGTTTACATCAGCCGCTGTATAGGCTATATAATTTCTAAAGCTCAGAAATTCCAGCAGTTCACACAATTTCTTTCGCTGAGGAAAACAAGAAAAGCTGAGGCTGGTTTTGTTTAAATTTGTGTGTCATTTTGGGGAAAGCTCTATATGTGTAGATCTCTGCTTTCACTGCTTGGCACTGGCTGTCATTTGCATCACTGACAGTAACTGCTCTGTTTTTGGTGCCACTGGATTGCTAGCGGACTTCTGGTGGGAGATCTGTCATCAACAGCGTTTATGAAAATCTGCTGCTTAAAAAATTCTGGCGGGGTTCATCTTATGGTAATGTGGAGGGTGAAGTCAGATGGAATTTTTTAGCTTAAGTAATACAATGTACAGTATCAGTGTACACCTGCAGAAATACTCCAGATCAGAAGGGGAAGCACCTCTCACTCCCTCTCTCTCACACTCTCTCTCTCGCTCTGTCTTTCTCTGGCAATTCAGTGTCTCAATTAATTACTGGCAAAGCAAAACTGATTTGTACAGGGCAATACAGGTGAAATGAGTGATGTAATAGCAAAAGTGGAAAGTATTATTAAACAAAGGAATTAAAATAATGAAATAAAATACAAATATTTTTAATGCTCATATAATCTGAGTGGTGAAACTATCAAAGTATTATTTAACAAATAAAATACAACAGAAGCATATTATAATAATAATAATATGCTCAATCTGCTCCCTAGTCCGCCATTTTAAGGGCTGGCTCAATTGCAAAATCCTTTCAGTGCATAATACACACGAGCCAACTCAATAATGACACACGATAGATGATTTGAAAAGACAAACCGTTATTTTTCTTATATGTCAGCATTGAAACACATTGCTAGACAGGTAGCTAACATTTATAATTAATATTCGGCTGAATGTTGTAAGGATATGTAACAAAGCAATTTGTTCAAATGGCATAACAAATAATATCAAAAAGACCAGCAGTGGCGTTCTACAACATAATGTCACAGGAAATTGAGTAATCCCTGTCCCAATGTGTAGTGAAACAGGGTTCTTACCAGTGCCCAGATTCGTATACACTGATTCACGAGCTCGGAAGCTGATTGAGTAATATTTTCATTCATTTTCTGAGGGAAGGTTAAGAGGAGCTTGCCAGTGTAAAACTGACTGTGTCAGAAATTTAGCATGACTATCTCACAGTGTGTTTGCTGCTACGACCCACGTCTACAGACTAGCCATTCAAAATGCAATGTGAAATGGCGTATTGATCAATGCGACATGGCGCTAAAACTTCTTACCTATTTGCAAAATTGGCATTCCTCTTTTCCCTAGCCATGACCGCGTCCATATTCTCTTCTTTCGTGCCACTTCGAGCACTGCACCATAACCTTTAACGCAAGACAATGGACAAAGAAACAGAGGGCTTAAATACACAGAGGAAGATCATTAACAGGGAACAGGTGAGAACTGATTAGAAACCATGACAACTGATAATGAACTAAAACTGGTGAGAATAAAAACTATGAAACAAAACTGACCAGAACAAAGACATGATCGTGACAAAAAACCCGACACTATGATGCTCGAGCTTGTATTTTTGTGTTTGTTAGTGTGTTCTTAAAACGCTCACCTTATGAGAAATCATTCATGTCCATGAGTTAAGCAGTAAAGTAACACTTAGTGTAATAGCTTTGCTCAAATCACTAACCCTCAGCATGAGCAATAGGAATACTGATGTTTAACTCGGTAAACACCACTGAAGAGTTTAGAAATGAGACCCATCACTCTGTCCTCTGTATCTCAATGTCACACACAAAGACGGTAGCGATGCTGTCTGGCAAGATTACCACACACAGCAGACTTGGCAGTGTTAATTCATCTCAGATAGAGTTAAATTGAACTCAGAGGAAGTTAAATAGATATTATAGTGGCTCCTAACTATATTTGCACACTAAACATAAATTTTGCTTAATGATTTGTAATCAGCTGGTGTTTTTAACGGGTGTTTAAACAAAGTCACACAATATATTTTATTTTTATTTTCATCTTGTATTAGCATTAAAACCCAACCAACCTCTTTTTGTGAGCTTGAAAAATATGCTTGTGCTAATCTTTCTTTAATGTAAATGACACTTTATTTCATCTAATGCAATGCCCTTCTTATTTTCAAGTGTTGCTTAAGTTTCCAAATACTTTCTGAGGCCAATAAGCATGCATGCATGTGGAGAAGATGTGATACTCTGACTGTCTATCTGTCTGTCCTGTTTGTGAAGGTTCATCAGCTCTGCTGCGAATAAGAGTCTTTATGCAAAGTTTCCAGGAACCATGTGACTTCCAGTCTAGTGCAGTAGAGGTTTTCTATCTACAACCACATCACACGTCGCTAATTAGGCAGGGCGAGAGAGAGGGAGTGAAGCAGAGCAAGAAAGAAAGAGTGTGAGTGCTGCCGTCTCTACTCATTCGTCAGTGGACCGCCATCAGTTCACATCTCTCCTCTGAACACATGCAGTCTCACATAGTCTGAGACAGACAGACAGATAAACAGACTGAGAGAAAGACACCAGCAGAAGACAGACTCTGAAGGAGGTCAAAGGTTTCACAGGGACTGAAGTGGCATGGCTCAGGGCTCTGACAATAACGACACCAGCTACACCAAATCACCCTCACCGGGCAATAGACAGGTAAGAGAGACTTCACCAGCACCATGCACACACTTCACCAACCTTCTGGAGATGCATTTAAAACATTACTTTATTTACATTATGTATTATTATTATTATAAATAAATGGATTTTTATTTATTTAATTAGCTATATTAAAAATACAAACATACAGGATATGTAATAAAATTGTATTTATTTTGATGTATTTTGTAGTTAAAATATAATATAATTTTAAATAATATTTTTTATTATATTACAAGTATAATAATTAAATCAATAAAATAAAAATATAAAAACATAAAATACAACTATACACAATGTTTTTATATATTTAACTTTAAAATAAATATAATAATAAAACCATTTTTTTAATACAGAAATAATTTACTTATCTTTTAAACTGAATTTTATTCAATTAGCCAATGTTGAAATAAATGATGCAACATGCTTCTAACCAGTCAGATGGGATATAACATGTACAAAACTTAAATATTAAGTTGAATATGATATGATTGACATCTCAACACGTACTGTACTGTAGATTTCACATGCATTTCCAATTCTGTCTGTGAGTAAGAGTGTTAGCATGTGTCTATGGTTTGCACATGTGTGTATGAAAGATTATGATTGTGGTGAATGGAAGTCATGAGGCTGGTGGTGATTTTAACATTGAGACCAAACACATACTACCGTAACCCTGAAAGGCTTTGTCGAACATTTATAAAGGTAATCAGCTTTAGTGTTGAGCAACCCACTAGAACCGTTGAGTTGCACACAGCTTCATGCAGAGAGAGAGAGAGTTTGACAGAATGTTAGTGATTGTGAAACTGCCGTTAAAGATGGCAATGGGCCATACGAGCAGAGGTGATCTACTTCAACGGCCACTACATCCTCTGCAACCACGACGGGCGATAGAGATGTTAATCGCTGAGAGTACATGATTCAGACATAGCAACAGTGCAAATCATGTTTTGGTTACATGCCTTATGCATGCAAATGCAGTGGCCACCAAAGAGTGTTTGAACTGACTTTGTACATCTACTAAAAATAAGTACCGGTTGATTCATTGCATATACTTTAAAGCTTTGTAAACTGTGGCTAAATGCTTCATTGACAAATCTACTTTCATCATGAAGCAGCGGGATGACAGCAAATGCCATCCGAAATTCAACTGAAACTGAGCTACTCATAGACATTACACACACACACACACACACACACACACACACACACACATTTTCTCGAGGAGGGTCTCTTATTCTGGTGAATTTGTCATATGGAAAAAGTCACCGATTCTTGTGGGTTCAGTAAAGAACGTCATTACAGACAGGGGTTGTGGGAAAAGATTGCCTTCAATCTTTGAAAATGTCACCTGTCTACCACAACATGTGATAAACCTGCAGATCTGGAGGTGGATATCAGAAGTAAAAAAAACATGTTTAATGCAGAACAGTGTTATCGTTATTGTTAACTAAAACTTAAACTATTAAAAATAGTTTTCAGTAATTGAAATAAAGCTAAAATAAATATATATATATAAATGTTAGATGAAGAAGTTCAATTTAGACCAAAATTAGACCGAATTACTAATACTGAAACGGACATTAGAAATGAATTAAAGCTATTTAGAAGTATTTTTTTTTAAATGACAAAAGCACAAAACAAAATTACTACAATTAAAATTAAATAGAAAACATAAAAATAAAAGCTAATTGAAAATATGAATAAATAATTCTATAATAGTATATAAATAATACTAAAATAACACTGATGGAGAAAAATGTTCTTGGTCTTATTGTGCAAAATTAATTGGTGCATGTCATTTCAAAGTTTGTCTTCAAAAGGTTTCATACAAATATAATATCCCTGAAACAACTTTGATTTCGGCTGATATCACCTACAGTAGATTGTGCACTGACATGGAAAATAATGTTAACCAACAGTCATTTTTAGGCTAGATTCTTGCCAATAGTTTACACAGTGATGTAATGCCACTTGACATTAATATTATAGAAGTTACAGCAAAAATGGCAAATAATACTACGATTTGAAATAAAAAAAACGTTACCATTGGGATAGGTGAACAAGCTCTGGACCTTCAGCCTCCTCCTGGTCAAGAAGCTTCCTCAGAAATGTGTGGTGGTCCATTCCATCATGACGAAAACTCTTGATTTGAGAGAGAATCTAGTAAAAAGTGTTGCAAATGCCATTCACGTTACCTTGTCGTGTTTTTGTGCTGACATACACATGAACTCTTGTGTGCTGATCTTTAGGGTTCGTCGGATGACGTAAGGAAAGTCATGAGGAGAGAAAAGAACCGTATCGCGGCGCAGAAGAGCCGAATGAGACAGACGCAGAAAGCCGACAGTCTGCACCTGGTGAGAACTTTCAAACATACACACCCGATACATTCATTTCCACACAAACGCGTTCTAATTAACCCGTATAAGCAGCTCTGCAACAGAACAGACATTCAATGCATCGTTTCGTGCAGCAAACTGAACAGTCAGAAGATACACACAGCTAACAAAAACATGTTCTAAGAACGGTTTGCATTAAGTAATGATAACATTAGCCTATTTATGAATGTTTTCTGAATGTTCATTATTTTCTCGGTTATGTGAACAGTCCATATTGCAAACATTATTACTATATTGTTACTTTTGAATGTTTTGCAGAAAAAAACATTCCATGAGCGATTTATAGATGCTGTTTCTTGCTAACGTTTTGAGAGCATTATTAAAGACCAGATAACTTTGAACTAACATTCTTATTGACATTACTGGAAGAATGTTTGTTCATAACTTTGAGTGAACCTTGCCAGAACGTTGGGGGAGTTATGGGAACGTTCCCTGTTAAGGGGCGGCCATCGGTCACACTGCACTTTTCGTTCCATTGACTTCCATTTATATGAATACAAATGCAGGAGACAGGAAATTCAAGCACAAGCAAAGAAGTTTTGCATTTCGCTGCGTTCCAAAGTTAAAGTATGTTGAACTCTGACCTGCGAATTCGTATCACGTAAAGACGTGTGAGCAATTGAAGATTGATATGCCACAGACGCCGCATGATGTGGCGTCATTGTGCAACCGTTGCAGTGTTCGTTGGCATTTCGCATGCTCTAAGTCTACCGTGGTGGCTGCGGCTTTAGCTGGGCAGACAGACCCTAAAAAAGGTTTAGGAAGACAAAAAATAGATTTTTAGTAAAAACAAACAAACATTTCAAGAAAACTGAAAATAAAATGATGACAAATCCAAGACGAGAAGAGAGTCCAGCATCACTGTGTCCAGCTGTGTTACAGGCGTGATGCTGATCGGCTCTGTATTTACATGAAGCTTTACTGACCATGTGGTGATGCGTCATGGCTTCTGTCGTGCTTCACACTTGTTGTGGCTCTGGTCTTGTTTGCTTCAGATTCTGGCATTAATTACATCGCGTGGGTGAATCGCTCAGCTAGCGGCACCTAGTAAATTCTCTGTAATTTATCAAGAAAACAACAACAATCCTCAAATCTGCATGACTTATTCTAGGTCTGCTAACAGAATTGTGATGCTTTGCATCTGTCCATTCAATGGCTGTGCTCTTAACCCGAGCACACGCCTGTCTAACAGCCATCAAACCGTTTGGATTGCGTTTGGCTCTTACTCAAATCAAACCCTCTATCACTTTCATTCAGCATCTGTGTGACTGTGCTTTATATGGGTGTTTCCCTCTGGTATTACTCATGTCCTTTCTCTCCTCCGATAGCTGCACATGGTGTCCTAAGGACTCAAAAGAACAGACCCAGTGCAGTTATGCTCATCTTTACATCAATACATCAACTACAAGAATAGATCCTCCAAACTCTATGATCGATTTAAAAGGACAGTCCTTCCAAAAACGAAAGCTCTGTCATCATTTACTCACGCTCCTGTCGTTCCACACCTGACTGTCTGGAACACAAAACAAGATATTTTCAATCACGTTTCCGCACATTCAAATTTTGCGTCACGTTTAGTTATGAGAACTGTGAGACATCAAACATGGCACGCTAAGTTTGAAAATGAGCAGATGAAAATGTGACGAGAAATGAGGCTGAGAGGAGATGATCACCAAAATTACGCCTGAGTTAGTGACATGACTTTTTAAACAGGTTGAAAACTGCCCCATACTCTTTACTGGCAAACACAACATACTTTTTCACCTCCTCAAGGCACTCCAGAAGACACATTACTTCCTGCTTTAAAAGGAAGATACAACTCTGTATCATCTGCATAACTATGATATGAAATGCCATATTTTTTAAACATAGTGCCCAGCAGAATCATGTAAAGGAAAAAAAGTAACGGCCCTAAAATAGAGCCCTGAGGTACCCCATAAGTTAGCGCTCAAGGCGCTCTAACAAAAGGACACGATCCAGCATGTCGAACGCCACACTCAGGTATAAGACAAGACCAACACAGTTTCCATGGTCAAAATACATCATTTTCTAGGAATTTTGCCATAAAAGGAAGATTAGAAATAGGACGAAAATGTTAAAGGACAGAAGGGTCTAGACCGGGTTTCTCAAACAAGGGCTCCACTACCACAACTCGGTGGCACACATCCATCCCTCAGCCAAACTTTTATTTATAAGATATATGGAACAACATGAACCTGTATTTTTATTTTTGAGTAAACTATACCTTTAAATAAGCTTCTATACTCTAGTGATTGGTGTGAATCTACTGAAGGGAATCTGCTTGAGAATGAGATCTGGTCTGATTCACAGAATAAATGCAGATATCAAAGTGAACTCAGTAGCAGTTTTCTCTCAGCAAGAGATTGGTTTGATTAGCTAGTTGACCTGCTGTCAGTCCCGACAGCCCCCGCTGTAATTCTCAGTAACAGTTATCTGATAGCACATACACACACACACACACACACACACACTGACCTCATGTGAGTTCCCCTGAACTCAACCGGTTAAACGCAAAGTGGGAGACGCTGTCCCGACAGGAACATACCACTTAACTGGAACCACATATCATTTCAATTTTGAGGTTTCACAGCTTTTGAGAAATGCACATATAGGTCACACATCAGCAGATATGAATATTAGTGTTTACACTGATAATGCTTAATTTCCTGATGTGTAAACGCCTCAAACTTCTATCGAGTAAAGGTCATGGCTGAAGCAACACTGCATGAAAATTGTGTATGCAATGTGTGCATCTATGTTATTTTAGTATTATTAATATACTATTATAATATTTATTATTTTAAATGATCCTTTATTTTTTATATTTTCAGTTTTCATAAATGTATTTGTTTAATTTCTAAAAAATATATTATTATTATCTCTTTAGGATTCATTTATTTTCAGATTTAGTTTTAGTAATTTTAGTACTTAAACTTATTTATTTCAATGTTAATTGCCAAGGCAACATTTCTAATTTTAATTTCTTATTTATTTAGGTTTTTCATCTATTTGATTTGATCTCAGCTTTACTTCAATGAACGAAAAGTATTTATAATAGTTTTCTTAACAATAACAACACTGGTGTGCATGTCTTGTGTGTGTTTTATCATCAAAACCAGAGAAAAACCCAATAGTTTTAAATACCCAATAGTAGTAAATCTGGTTTTCTTGCAATTTCAGGGTTTTTTTTAATGAGAAGCATGCAGTGTTAGTATCCACAGCAGCATCATGTTGATATTACAGATTAATTGAAACTAATCTAAGATTAATTACAGTAATCTAAAGATATGAAATTATAAAAAAATGCAGTTGAATATGTCACAGAGGAAAGTCATCAACTCAGTTCTGTGTAAGGGAGACTCACTCTTCTGTATTCAGTGTAGTATGTGGTTTCACTCTTCACGGCTATGCTTGATAAACAGGAAGCTGAAATTTCCCTCCGTATGACACGTTTCCTGTAGTGTCTTCTCATGGTGTGTTTTTTGGTTGAGGCCTGCCAGAGAAACGTGGGCCGTCAAGGGGAGTGTTCAGTTATCATTTCTGGTAAGGTGTCGCTATAGGCCGTGGGCAGATAAAGTTGAATGACGCTTGTCAGAGGGGTTTTACCCTAGTGACTGGAAGGCATCGGAGCGGATAGTCGAGCTGCAGATCATAGACCAGTGACGTCGCTGAGCGGGAATCTTCATGACCCCCTAAAAATAATAGCCAATAAACATATGCACGCAATCATCTATTTCTAGCCCTCTATTATTAGATATGTAGCTAGTTAAAATTTTACCTGTGGACATTTATGTAGATATGTGCCTGTCAGAGGTCAATGCATTCTTCCTCATCTGTAGGGGAGTCTTCCTTAGGGTTGTTTTGAAGCATTGTGAAAACTGCAATACAAACAAAAATGACTTGACTTTTGAGCATTTTATAAATATTTTACATGATATGCTAAACCTTAGGTTAACATCATTTAACAAAGTTCCATGTTGACCCTAAATTGTGGCATCAAACACCCACAGTGAGTTGTTTAGCAACAGACAACCAACCATAATCCAAACAGGTCTTACCTCATTAAAGGGATTGGTCACCCCAAAATGAACATTTTGTCATCATTTTCTCACCCTCAAGTTGTTCCAAACCTGTATGAGTTTATTTCTTCTGTTGAACACAAAAGAAGATATTTTGATGAATGTTGGTAACCAAAAAGTTGACGGCACCAATTTTTTTCCTACTATGAAAGTCAATGGGTGTTGTCAACTGTCTGGTTACTAACTAATATTCTTTAAAATATCTTCTTTTGTGTTCAACAGAAGAAATAAACTCATACAGGTTTGGAACAACTTGAGGGTGAGAAAATGATGACAAAATGTTCATTTTGGGTGAACTATCCCTTTACCGTGAATGTACAGCGTGAAATCTTGAATTCTCAATACCCAGGATTAGTTATAAACCAGTATTATGAAAAGCTCATAAATGCGTCAGAAATGAATGTAATCCATGATTAATAGGATAGTGTGTGCTAATTCTGCGGTGTTTGTAACTTTGAGGACCTCTAGAGGACGGAACTCAAAATTCATGTCCTTTTGAATGAATACTTGCTATATTCTTCAGAAAATTACCTCTGGAGCTTGTATCAATATCTTTTGTTTTCTGTTTGTGCTGTAGGAGAGTGAAAATTTGGAGAAGGAGAACGCAGCGCTCAGGAAAGAGGTGAAGAGACTCACAGAAGAGGCCAAATATCTGTCCACGGTCTTGAGTAACCATGAGCCGCTGTGCACGGGCCTGAGCGGCGCGTCCACGGAGCTGCTGTACGGCGCGCATCACGGCGCGTTCCACCAGCATATCAGCGTGCCACACTACCCGCTCTGACCGCCAGAGGCCGCTAAACTGCGCACGCAACCCGCCTGTGGGCGACGGGCAATGAACTTTGGTTGAGTCATTAACGGTAGTCATCAGAGGGATTGAAATGATCTTAAAGTCATCATGAGTATCATAGAAACAAAACCAACACCTCCAGATGAAACGATTTATGTGCCAATGATATCTTACTATAATTTTAGTTTTTTTTTGGTCTAAAGTTAAATCCCAGAACAAAACCTCATGTCTGTAAAATGCAAATGTGTTAGGCTGTACTTGCAAAGGTAAAGACAATGACACGATGAATGTTTTCAATTTAGATTTCATTAGAAGCCAGTCTACTGATTCATACGATCGTTTATTTTATTCTATTTCTGTGAAATGTTAAAGAAATGACTGGACTTTATTCTAAGAAAATGATGTTGATTGTGTGTCCTGTTCACAGATGTTATGTGTGAATGTTTTTCTATTTTGACTCATTAGTCAAACATTCTGAATGTACTTTATACACACAATTCTAGCTGAATATTTTTATTCTAAACACGTTGGGATCTTCTAAAGTTGTACAAACTGCTGTGCTATATATCTCAAATGTGGCGGAGGGAAAACTTGTATCTGTGATCTTCTGTAATCACATGTGAAGGAATAAATAAATGTAAAATATACAGACACATTTCATGAATTTGAACATAATGTCCCCTCTGTTTCATTCATCAAGCAGAACAATTGTTTTAAACAGTTATGCACATTATGAAATATTCAGAAAGCAAAAGTATGCTTTGTCCTCAAATGTGTCTCTTCAGAATTTTTACAGGTGCTAAAACAATCTTAAGTCTCATAATTATCATAAATTATAATTGTCATGCTTTGCTATTATCTATTTGAACCAGCCTTTGTATTAATAGTTTTCTTGTCCTCTACTCTGCAATATTTATTCCCATTTTTTTTATCTCTCTCCTATTACCAGTATTTTCTTTTGTTTAAACTTTAAAGCCAATTTTTTTTCCGTAAACATTACCTCTTTAAAAGAACGTGTGTGTGTGTGTCTATATTAGTAGCACCTATTCCTAAAGGTACTAAAATACATGAATTGTAGTCCTTTTAAATGTACAAATGAGTTTGGAGTGATTTTGTTTTTTTTCCGAAAATCTCATTAAAAAACTGGAAGAAAATATTAAATTAATTCACATATAGAAAAAGTATTAGTATTATTTATCAAACAATATTTACTTGGTGTGCCTTCATTCATTCAGTCCTGTTTTCATTTGGCTTTTAAGTTTTAACAGCAGGACACATTCTGTTAAAACTAAATCAAATCGAAGAGTGTTCGAGCGAGCGGCCATGAGGATCACAACTCTGTCTCTGCAGAAGTGTTTCAAACGTTTCAATAAAACAGCTCTCTATATACACACCTGTAGGACGGGGACACCTCAGCAAGCTCATGCCTGTGACGTATGTGGAGTCCTGCAAGTATAAACTCACACAAATGAGTGTGTGTGCAACAGGCATAATGAAAAATACATTTATAATGTCACTAATGCTTTTGGAACATGAATGTTCTATGATTCTATAAGAAAACATGTTAAACAAATAGAAATGAGCATTACATATTAAACGAAGATCTTAAAGGGACAGTTCACCCAAAACTCTGTCATCATTTACTCACCCTCGTGTCGTTCCAAACCTGTAAGACTTTTGTTCATCTTCAGAACACAAATGAAGATATTTTTGATGAAATCTGAGAGTTTTATGTCCCTCCATTGACAGCTTCACAACTACCACTTTGACTCTTCAAGATCATAAAACTACTCAATATGAATTAAGAGGTTTTGTCCACATTTTCGGAAGAAACTCGATCAAGACTTTAGATTTTATATGATGACAGATTGAATTTAGGCTTTTATTCACATTTAAAAATTGATCAACAAACATAAACAGAAGCTCAACTGAACATGCGTAACATGAATAAACCTTATTGATTTTCGCACGTCAAGCGAACATGATTGAGCTTCCGTTTACTGTATGAATTGATGAATTATAATACCTGAATTAAATCCGTTCATCATATAAAGCGATCAAGTCTCTTCAGAAAATTCAGACCAAACAGCTCAATACATATTAGTTTTACGATCTCTTTAGTTTATGAATTTTATGAAGTGACAAAGTGGTAGCTGTCAATGGAGGGACAGAAAGCTCTCAGATTTCATCAAAAAGATCTTCAATTGTGTTTTGAAGATGAACAAAAGTCTTATGGGGTTGGAACAACATGAATTTTCAGTTTTGGGTGAACTAACCCTTTAAATATGGATCATTACAACATTTTATAGGATGGAAAACTTAGTGCGACAACACATTTCTGTATAGTTCCCTTGAGTATGAGCCTTATACTCACAAGAGAACACACTGTAGCAACCTGGAAAGAGTTGGGTTTGGTTACAGCAACACTGTCTGAGAGAGAGAGAGAGAGAGAGAGAGAGAGAGAGAGAGAGAGAGAGAGAGAGAGAGAGAGAGAGAGAGAGAGAGAGAGAGAGAGCTGGAGCTGTTTGTTGCTGAGGTTCAGTGTTGATACTGACAGTTTAACATGAAGATTATAAGAGAACCTTAAATGACGCATGGATTGTTTACCAAAACTACAAGATGGAATATTTGCCTTTCACAGAAGGAGTAATTGTAAATCTCCGTATTGTAAATTGTAAATAATCCAGTTTTAATTTAAAATGTTTGTTTTTTTTTGGGGGGAGGGGGCTTAGAATAACAGGAAATGTTAGTCTTTTGCCACAATAACAGTGGGAGCTTAACAAATCAAGTTTACACCTTAATCAGGTAAGATACCATTTTGTTTATTCAGTTTTTCACTTGTCAATTTGAATAGTAACATACCTATTTTATCATTTTTATGGACTATGATACATTTGTGGTGTTTTTTTTTTTTTTTTTGTTGTTGTTGTTGTTGTTGTTTGTTTTTTAAAGCTTGACAGCTCCTAGTTGCTGGCAAATTCTGTGTAAAGATCCTTAACATATCTATTTTTCTGTTCCATGGGAAAAGTAACATATAAGTTGGGAACATGAGGATGAATAAATACTGACACAATTGTTATTTTTGGGTGAACTATCCCTTTAAATCAATTTAATATACAATCATATCTGTGTTGGTAGTGATTTTTTTGTTGTTGTTTTTTGGCGCATTTAGTCAGACCACAACTAGCGTACATTGTCTAGACATGTGCCGGTATACGGTAATACGATATATCACGATAATGAACATGCACAATATTATATATGAAATATTCCGATTTATTGGAATGCATTTTAAAAATTATTTTCCCATCAACTCGTTAAAATGCACAATACCTCCTTATGCTCACTCTGATATAAACAAGCCCAACACACGTGAGCAGAGCATGGCGGATGCACTTTCACTGACAGCCAGCAGATGGCGCTGATGGAGCAGCAGAAATGCAGCTGTTACCCCGGTAACCCCGTAAACAAAGCAGCTGTGCTACTTTCTGTTTCTGAACAATATTTTAAACAGCCATTCAGATTTTTGTGTTCGCAATGGTGTTCATCACAGCACCGAATACTTAAATGCTTAGACTTAATATGCTATTTATTTTCATACTTTTTTTAACTTAAAGCTGCAGTCCGGCATTTTTCCTCTTTGTCGCCATCTCTGTTCGAAATCTGCAATTGCAGTCATTCGCGGAATTATCAACTTTACGTGGGTTGTAGTTCAACACCCTCGACACCATATATCATGTCTATGCTCGACACGGCACAGCGCGGATGAACACAGTGTTTGAGGAGAGTGTGCAGCTGTCAGTCACCGCGCCGATGTGGATATTGTCATTCAGAATCACAGATTATTCTTTTTGGAAGTATGACCAACATAAGAATTTTCACCGGGAAATGTCATCTGAACTAGTAAGAAACATTCACTTTTGTTCTGGTTCTGACATTGCAGTAAATCGCGCTGATTAAATCTAACAATTGCTTATAAGTTATCATTTCACGCAAAACCGTGCAAAGTAGCTATACTATGTTCTCTAATTGTTAATGTTAACAACGTCAGCAAGCATTGCGTGACTACATCATGTAATGTCCTTCCGATATTATCCTTGTTTTCGCATGGGTCCGGTTGCAGTCTCTTTTTTTCTGTAGCCACTCCGAAGTCCGAACGAAGTCTTTTGCATTTTACAGCGGGTGAGTCTCTAGTTGTCACTGATGATGATCGTCGTTTGAACCTTTCTGGATCCGCCATCAAATTGATAAGTTTAATTATATCAAGTGCTGTGAGAAAAGGCTATAAATCTCTACCTCCAACATCCTCACACGCAATATAGCTTATACTAGCCGAGACTCCTTCTTTATGTGTACAGATGTGACGTAATGACGCAAAGACATGCTCGAATCTCCCGCGGAAATCCACCAGTACCACTAAAATTAAAAACATTATTACAAGCTTACCGTTTTGCATCGAGCTAAGGCAAGCAGATAGTTTTGAACACTGGCTGGTTATGTATTTTATCAAATATGTATTTTGGATAATTTTTAACCCAAAAAAAGCTACGGACAGCAGCTTTAACTAATGAGATCTTATTGTAGAGTGATACATATTGTTCTTTATAATAATTCTTATATATAATTCTTATTATAATTCTTTTGCAATTTAATGTTTGAAACGTTAGCTTATTTTATACAACTTTATGTAGCCTATTACTTTATTGTATTTAAATGTTCAGTTATTTTTGTTATAAGAAAAAAGTTACTAAACCAGTTATAGTAGACTAGCACTCAATCAATCAATATCGTGAAAATAACGTATAGGCTATACCTTGATAAAAGCTTTTATCACATAAAAATGTGATACCTCACATGCCTAGTTGGGCTATTTTTGACCTGCAAATGCTACTCTTTTTTTTTTTTTTTTTTTTTTTTTTACGAACACTAGCGTTTTTGTGGTTAAAATACGATTAAAATCTAAGCAAATTTATGTGGTCATGTGTAGGCCTACTTTTTAAATATTGAATTGTTAATTTTCATTTTGTTCATTCGTGTTATAGAGACATGATAACTTATGAACTACATTTTTTTGTAACTGTAACCAATTTGCTTTGTTTCTAATTCGTTCTTGTTGTGATTAAAGGATGTGGAAGAGCAGCTCGAGATGTGTTTGTCATGGAAACGGAGCCGGAGATCATTAAGGAATGACAGACTGAACCTCTCCGGTGTGTTTCAACTCAAACCCGAGCGGAATAAACTCGGACAGCCGTGACGGATCCACCACAGATAGCAGAAGTCTATAACACGTAAAACTTGACTTGAGCTGCAGTATGTCCGTGGACGGGATTCAGGACGGTCCGGTAACGGTTACCGTGGCGGAGCCGCACACGCGTGGGTCCGGCGGGTTTCAGCCTCTGTCTCTGCCGCGTTTCATGCGTCTTAAGTTTAACCCGGAGTCTCTCGAGAAAGTTTATCAGACGTATTTTCTGCGCCAGCGGCAGGAGACGCTACTGGTGCTGATCGTGTTCGCGGCTCTGTTCAACAGTTATGTGGTCATCATGTGCGCGGTTGTTTACTCTCAGGATAAACTCAACATGCTCGCGGTGGCGGCAGGTGGACTGGTTTCGGATATTCTGCTCTACATCGTGTCCCGGTTCCGTTTGCTGCCGGAGGCCGTGTCCCGGGGCCTCGTGCCGTACGCGCTGTGGCTGCTCATCACGGTCCACGTGCTGTGCTACTGCAGTTTGAACTTCGCGGGATTTCACGAAGCCGGTGACACTGTCGGTTGGCAGATATTCTTCATCTTCTCCTTCTTCCTCACGCTCCCGCTGACGCTCGCGCGCATCGCGCTATTGAGCGCGCTCTCGTGCTGCGCGCACACGCTGCTGCTGGGGTTCACTGTTGCGCGGAGACAACAAGATAAGCTACAGTTAACAGTGCTGATCAGACAGGTGACACAAACACACTTACACTGGACTACTTCTTGTTTTGTCAGGTTACATAATCAGATACTCCAAGGTACTTCAAATAACAGGGACGAAAACTTAAAAAAAAAACCTTTTCTGTGAAGAAATTATTTATATGGAGTGATGATAGTGTAAAGAGGTTTTAAGGCTCAGTGAAGAAGGAGGCGAAAGTTCAACATCATCTTTTATTAATAAAAATATATATATAAAAAACTAAAGTAAAGCGGCAGTCCCTCATAGACTACTGCCGCTTAAACAAAAACAAAATGCTAACTTAAATAGTCCAGGCCTGGTCCTCTCTCGTCCTTCACTGTCCTCATTCCTCCTTTTCTCCTTCCGGAGCTCCTCCGTGGGACTCGAGACTTGGCATGGATAGCTAGGCCTTTATATCATTGTTCTGAATGCACTTCCTTGTACCATTATATCACCACAGTACCTTTATTGTAAAGGTGATTACCATTTTCAGATATCTTGGGATCATTTTACCATGGTGTTTATCAAATCTAATATTATTGTTACTGCTACAGTACTTTTTGTAAAGGGTAATATCAAAATGGTACTTCACATGATAACGTATAAATTACGTGATATAATTTTATTAAATTATAATATCTAAAAAAAAAAAATCTATTTTTTTATTTCAATTTTATACTACAATTTTTGTTTTCAATTTCAACTTTAATATATTTTATATAATTTCACATACAGTACCATTCAGTAAGATGTTTTAAAAAATAAATTGATACTTTTATTTAGCAAGGATACGTTCAATTGATCAAAAGTGACAGTAAAGACATTTATGATGTTACAAAAGATTTTATAATGAGATAGAAAGACATTATACAATTTTTGTAACATTTATAATGTTACAAAGGATAATTTCCACAAAATTATTAAGCAGCACAAACGTTTTTACATTGTTAATAATCAGAAATGTTTCTTGAGAAGCACATTTCTGAAGGATCATGTGTCACTGAAGAGTATATGCTGAAAATTCAGCTTTGATCACAGAAATAAATTACATTTTAAGATATGTTTAAATAGAAAAACAGTTATTTTAAATTGTATTATTATTTTACAAAATTACTGCTAAATTCTACTGCATTTTTTATCAAATAAATGAAGCCATGGTGTGCTTAAGAGGTTTCTTTCAAACACTTTAAAAAGTCTTACTAACTCCAAAATTTTAAATATATGTTTAATGTAAATTAACTGTTTTTTTATTTGACCAAACCTTATAAACAATACAGTGGTGGCACTGTGGTATAATTATGCTATCAGTCTCTAAACTGTGATTTATGACACTCGAGGGTTGCGAGAGAAACGTGTCGTGTTTCATGTCATGATCACGGAGGTGGAGCTCACAGAAGGATCTGATGTAATGTGATGAAATATCTGACCCTGGACAAATCCAGTCACATGGGTCAATTTTTTGAAATTGAGATTTATACATCACATGAAAGCTAAATAAATAAGTTTTACATTGGTCTATGGACAATATATAGGACAATATTTGGCCGAGATACAACTATTTGAAAATCTGGAATCTGAGGGGGCAAAAAAATGTAAACATTGAGAAAATCGCCTTTAAAGTTGTCCATTTATGTTCGTGATTGTGCTGCATTCACTCACAAAAATAAATTTTTTATATATTTACTGTAGGAAATTTACAAAATATCTTCATTGAACATGATCTTTCCTTAATATCCTAATGATTTTTGGCATAAAAGAAAAATTAATAATTCTGACCCATACAATGTATTGTTGGCTATTGCCACAAATACCCGTGCGACTTGTGACTGGTTTTGTGATCCAGGGTCACATATGTGTCTGCAAGAAACAGTTTTACATTGACGTCCTAGGACAGGCTCAAAAACATCACTCAGACATCTATTTTCCATATAAACAAACATAATGTTCTGTGTCGCTGGAGTGTGTTTATTCAAGCAGAGGTGTGTTTCCCGTAGCTTGTGGCGAATCTGATGCTGTATTTTGCTGCTGTACTGGTGGGTGTGATGTCATATTTCATGGCCGACCGCAAGTACCGCACGGCGTTCCTGGAGGCCAAACAATCTCTGGAAGTCAGTCTAACGCTGAAGGAACAGGGTCAACAACAGGTACACACACACGTGCATTGCAAAAACAAATTGTGTCTCTAATAAGTAGACCGGATGCTTAATCCATGTCTGTGAGTGTGTGAGTAATGAAGGAACAGAGATGCTCTAATTGGGCTCAGTGGTGGAGCTCTGCTCTGGAGCCCTTGTGTTACCTGTTATTGGCACATCTGAGCAGAATAGAGACAAGGACACACACACATACACACACACACACAGCAGGTTGTGTTCTGTTGTCACTCTTACTGCAGTAATGAAGTAATTCCCCAGGCTGCTGTTATTGTGACAGCAACGACACTAAAGACCCAAGAGTCCAAATTTGCCATCACACATTATTTTATGTTGGTCACACAGTACATACTAAGTTTTAAGATCAGTCCTATCCTATATATAAATAATATGCTGGTTAATGCAATAGGTTTAATTCATCCAAACATTTACATTTATTTGCTATTTAAGAGCTGCATAGAGACCAATAATTCAGTTCAGTTTATATTGTTAGTTTATAGCAAAACATTGTGTCATTTTAGTTTTAGGTGCAACCAAAACACATTCATATCAACTTATATTTTCATTTTAGATGTGAATAAATTAACTTTCTACTTTTTAATTTTCAAGATTGTTATTTGAAAACAAGGAAGTTATAATAAACTGATTTGTGTTCTGACAACAGTTTTATTTTAGCATATTGAGATATTATTATAGCTTTTATGGTAACATTTTACAATAAGGTCTCGTTTGTTAACACGAACTAACAGCGAGCAGTACATTTTTACAGCATTTATTAACCTTTGTTAATGTTAGTTAATAAAAAACAGCTATTCATTGTTAGTTCATAGAAGTTAACAAATACAACCTTTGATTTGAATAATGTATATGTACATATGGAAATTAACATTAACTAAGATTAATAAATGCTGTAGAAGTATTGTTCATTATTAGTTAACTAATGTAGTAACTTTGAAACCTAATTGTAAAGTGTTACCGTTTTTATTAATACTTAAAATTAGTTTTCATTTTTATATTTTTCATTTTCATTTTAAGGTAAAGTTTTGGTGATTTAGCTTTGTGTCTTTGCAATTTTTATTCGTTTTTTAACTGTCTATATATTTGTATTTCAGTTTTAGTCCTTTTAGTACATCAAGTTAAACTTTGCAACTACAGATTTTCTTTATATGTTTTATTTTTTTTATTTTAGCTAACTATAAAGAGAAAAAATCCACTCCTCTAGATGGCTTACCATCTTTTTCTTTTCCAAATCTAGAGAAGTGTAATTTCTGGTCCACTCGCTTTCACAAAACCGAATTTCAAACATAGAAACTGTTTTATAATGTTTTCCAGAACACTCATGCCATCTGCTGTTGGTGGCAGTCCCACCCTTAACCTAGACCATTACTAGACCATTGCTCAATTTTGCTATTTTGGACCATTCAAACAAACAGCAATATTGAAACGGGCATATTGTTATATGGGGAAACGGTCTCAACAGTACTTTAACATAAAAAAAAAAAATGGATGCTACCTTTTACGTTTTTGCTATTGAATTGGATTGTGTTTCATCATTGTTTTACTGTTAACATTTTGTAATTTAATAGCAGGTTCCCTTGTGACAACTTACCCCATTCACATTGACAACATGTTCCATTATTTGCTGTTTAGTGTTTCAGTGGAATCGTTAATCGCTGACACCAAACTGTCTGTTCTCCGGTTTAATTGCTTTTTTGTCAGCATCTCTTTCTGTCCGACTTGCATGTGTGGTCACATGGTCTCCAGATACCCCGTCAATCTCAGAATGCCATAGCAGCAGTGGGGGTTTCTGGGAGTTGAGTGCATTCAGCCAATCAGAGCACAGCTGACGGGTTAAGCTCTCTATGGCAACCGCATCAAGAGACCAATGTGCTACAATCGAACTCCCAAAATCCCACATCACTTTTCTGTTCGTGAACTAGAGAGAGCACATCATTTTTTTTTTTCCAAACATTAGATTCACCTGTTGATGGTCCACCAAATGAGATAAATACTGAATCTGAATCTAGTTTGCAAGGCTGCATTTATTTAATAAAAAATACAGTAAAAACAGCAACATTTTGATAAATGATTACAATTAAAAATAACTGTTTTTTATTTTAATAAATGTAAAAAATGTAATTTATTCCTGTGATCAAAGCTGAATTTTCAGCATCATTACTCCAGTCTTCAGTGTCACATGATCCTTCAGAAATCATTCTGATGTGCTGATTTGATGCTCAAAAAACATTTATTATTTTCAATGTTGAACAGTTTTTGCTGCTTGACATTATTGTGGAAACAATGATGCAATTCAAACATTTGTGGTAAGATTAAAAAAGAGAGAAAGTAATACTTTTATTAATCAAGGATGCATCAAATTGGTCAAAAGTGAGAGTGAAGACATTTCAGCATTGATAATAATCAGAAATGTTTCTTAAATATCAAATCTGCATATTAGAATGATTTCTGAAGGATCATGTGACACTGAAGACTGGATGCTGAAAATTCAGCTTTCATCACAGGAATAAATTACATTTTAAAATATATTCAAATAGAAAACAGTTATTTTAATTTGTAGGTATATTTCGCAATATTACTGTTTTTACTGTATTTCTGATTAAATTAATGCAAAAGAGACTTCTTTAAAAAAACATTTAAAAAATGTGTAATGTTCCCAAACTTGAAAGGTTCTCTGTCTATATGTGTGTCTGTCTATATGTGTGTTTAGGAGGAGTTGTTGTTGTCCATCTTGCCGAAGCACATAGCAGATGAGATGCTTCAGGGCATGAAAAAAGAAGCCAATCAGAAATCAGATGCTCAGCAGTTCAACACCATGTACATGTACCGCCACGAAAATGTCAGGTAAAACACCAACTGTCTATGACTTTCATCCTGTCTTCTTTTATTACCACAAGTGCTGGGATTTTGATTCACCACAGTGATTCTTTTTAATCTGTTCACCAAAAGATTCACTTAGATTTGTCCGTTGATTCGTTCAATACACTCAAAAACATATTTGCAGAATTGTCAGTCATGAATGAAACAGTATTGAGAAATTGGTCCTAATGATTGTATAGAAAATAAATAAACCTACATATTTTTCCTTGCTGAATATCTTGTTTTCTTCAGAAATACTTCAAATCGCGGAAATAAAACAGGTTGACTTAAACAAGGCTGATTTACACTAATGTAATGACTTTACTCTCTCTTCCAGTATCCTTTTCGCAGATATCGTAGGTTTTACACAGCTGTCGTCTGCCGTGACTCCGAAAGAACTTGTCAAACTACTCAACGAACTGTTTGCTCGCTTTGACAAACTAGCAGCAGTGAGTAAAAACAGCCAACACACACATTTATATATGTCCACCTTGTAAAAAAAAAAAAAAAAGCCATAAAGAGTACAAAAGCATATGTTATTATGAGCAATTTGCATGGTACAAATGTGCATATAATCACCAGTATTAAGGATACAAGAAACACTGACACTTCCACACGCAGTTTATTTGCTCTTATGTTTCTTATCTGACTGTATGTTTTAACAGCAACACCACCAGCTGAGGATCAAGATTCTGGGAGACTGTTATTACTGTATCTGCGGTTTGCCAGATTACCGTGAAGATCACGCGGCCTGCTCCATTATGATGGGCCTGTCTATGGTGGATGCCATCTCGTGAGTACACGCCCACTGGGTGGAGCTTTACTGCATTATCCAATCACTGGGTGAAGCTTTACTGCAGTATCCAATCACTGGGTGGAGCTTTACTGCAGTATCCAATCACTGGGTGGAGCTTTACTGCAGTATCCAATCACTGGGTGGGGGTGGAGCTTTACCTGGGGCACGTTCAAGATCACAACGGTGCGCAACGTTTTGCGACAGTTTCCGGGTTAAACGTCATGTTTCCTGGAAACTGCGTACACCGGTGTGCAACGGGGTTTAAGATACGTTTTCTCTTGTTTGGTGGGTGTGTCAGAACTGCAGTCCAATCAGCAGCAACATGTATAATAAAGCAAGCGGTATTAAAGTGAACTGCACAATGGGTTCAAGGAAAGTAATTTAGTGTGTTCGATGCAGCTCGGTATACGCAACAACTGAGGATATTAGAAGACATGTTTGTCGTAAGTTTTATTGTAAAAATATAGGATATCAACATAATGATGTAATTGTTTATATTTTTAGCTTCATTGCAAGTGTATGACATTTGGTATAGAAATAAACAATGGTAATTAAGTGCTTTTCCTAAAAATGAGAAAGAAAATACAGGGTATTAAAACAGTATGAACTACAAATAAAGTCAGTATGTGTTGCTGAATAGATGTATTTTAGTCTGAATTAGGTAACATGTGTGCTTCCATTTCAGTTTCCACAAATCCCTTCACTCGATTGGGATGTTCTCTTGTGTTCTGGGCGGCAAGTGCAGTAACTGTAACATCGGGCATATTTTGTAGTATTAAACACATATTTATACCGACTTCATCAGGCTCCGAAAATTCTTCACAAAGAACACAAAGAATGGCCTTCTCAGCTGCCATAGATGCAACTCTTGCGTCATCAGAACAGTGCGTTCAACGCATCACCGTTTCTGTTTAAATAACGTTGTGCAACGTTTTGTCCGGGCTGAACGCAGCCCTGCTGTATCCAATCACTGGGTGGGGGTGGAGCTTTACCTGCAGTATCCAATCACTGGGTGGGGGTGGAGCTTTACTGCTGTATCCAATCACTGGGTGGGGGTGGAGCTTTACCTGCAGTATCTAATCACTGGGTGGGGGTGGAGCTTTACCTGCAGTATCCAATCACTGGGTGGGGGTGGAGCTTTACTGCTGTATCCAATCACTGGGTGGGGGTGGAGCTTTACCTGTAGTATCCAATCACTGGGTGGCGGTGGAGCTTTACCTGCAGTATCCAATCACTGGGTGGGGGAGGAGCTTTACCTGCAGTATCCAATCACTGGGTGGGGGTGGAGCTTTTCTGCTGTATCCAATACGCACTACCGGCGCTGCGTCATAGAATGTCTCTGAAAAGTTTCACGCCCACTTTTGGGGGAAATAAACTAGCCTTCCCATAGACTTCAATACAAAATAGCGTCACAAAACAACGTCCGTACATAGCAGACAGGCATGAATAACTTAAGAAATCACTAAGATTAAACATGTCAAGTAATTATATGTCCACCCTGTCTGCCA